>OU426962.1:23625000-24252642 GCA_911387765.1 Pyrgus malvae | reverse complement strand
GTAATCGAGTAGCGGGTCTGAACCTGGCCCGAATAGAAAGAATGGTGATGGATGACAGAAAGAAATAGTATGTGGAATGAAAGTACGAGAGGTATAAAAGCGAGAACTGGTTTGAAAGAGAAGATTAGCAAAAACAGGCTCCGACAATGTTGGAGGGTAGAATAGGAAAAAAAAAAAAAAAAAAAAAAAAAAAAAAAAAAACCTAACCTAACCTAACCTAACCTAACCTAACCTAACCTAACCTAACCTAACCTAACCTAACCTAACCTAACCTAACCTAACCTAACCTAACCTAACCTAACCTAACCTAACCTAACCTAACCTAACCTAACCTAACCTAACCTAACCAGTTGCGAGCTATACGCGGTCAGAAGAGCATCAAAACTGTGAGCTCCGTACCTAAATATTCATAAAAGTGGTAAAAGTGCAACAAAACGCCAAGTAATTGGTATCACCGGATTCCTAGCAGTGCCAGCAAATCATTAAAAGTGTTTTTATTAAGATCGGACAAAGACTGTGTGTGTTGTGATCAAAAAACCCGAAAAAGGTTAAAAAAGTTGTGTAAAAAGTTCAGTTTTCGGCGTGCGCCGCCGTTTTTATCGCTACAACATATAAATTTTTTGTGCACAAAAGGAGTGTATTAGTGACCTACACAAACCCCCAAAATCTGAGGAAAATCTGGTGAGTCGTTTCCGAGTTATCGACTTTTTTATGAAAATCACGTGTTGGCTTAACTTCAAAACTAAAAAAGTGAGAACAATTATATTGGTACCTGGAGGTCGGCCATAACACGCCGAGATCGGCCCACATTAAAAAATTGGTCTACCATCGACGGCTGAACCTCCAAGTGACATTTGCAGAAAGTTGTAAAAGAACACAAATTTCGACATCAAATAACTTGGAAGATAGATCTGTAACCCCCACTTTTACGAGATCTACAAGATAGTGCATGTTCTCAGCTGCACATATATACTAAAATCATATTTTTGCGCCAAGGATTGAATCAGATACAAGGATTTTCGTGCCAGAAGGGCACCGCGGCCAACTACGAGTTAACTTTGCAGAGCTAATAACTCGGAAACGGGACGTCGTAGCCAAATTTGGACTGAATTTTCGTTGTCTTAGACAACATATTGTAGGGGTAGACTACCCATAACAAGAAACCCGGAGACCATAGGACCAACTTTAATCAGCTCCGAGCGGAACAACTACTGGAACACGAAACAGTAAATAAACTTTTCACCCTCTTCCCCTAATTTTAGAGGGTTGAAATTTTGCAGAAACCCGTATTTTACCACCCTCTACAATAATCTTAAGTTAAATTTTGTATATCTTTAGAAATAAAAAAGTTGATTTTAGTTTGAAATTACGTAAATTAGGTATTTTTTAGGATAACTTGCCCAAATTTATATGTAAAGGATTGAAATTTTGTAATTACTGGTTTTTTGTCACCCCCGATAATATACATACAAAAAAGTTAATATATCACTTAAAATAAAAAAGTTAATTTTAGAAATTATTTACGTAAATAGTAATACTTTTTAGGATAACTCCCTTAATTTTGACAGTAGAGGGCTAAAATTTTGTATAAACCTGTATTTGGCCACCCTCTATAATATAAATATATAAATTTAAGTTTACCTTTTAAAATAAAAAAAAAAAGTGAAATTTTAAAATTTTTAATTTAGAAGATTTCTTATTTAAATCGTGTAGTATAAGGTGTTTATTTGCTGTGTCTGTGTAAATATAGTTCTTTTAAATTGTGCTCGGATTTATATGCTCGTAACCTTATTATTTATTAATTATTTTAATTGACTGATATACACTACTATATAAAACCTATACAAACTTTACAAAATTTTAACAGTGTATGTCTTCTTATGTTAATTCATTGTGATTTTCTGTTTCATATCTCTTTTGGCAACCACAGCGATATTTATAATATATGTGATAACTGCATTAATCTTACAATAAATTCTAAATTTTATTGTTATACTGTTAGAGTTAAGACCACTGCTAGATCGCAGTGTTTATTTTATTTTAGTTAATTTTATTGTTTTGTCTTATTGCGACATAATTACATATTCCTTGACTTCTTGTCCCTATTGTTTTATGTATTTTCTTTCAGATTAGCTCGGTTAACACTGACATTGTTGCTTGATAAGCAATATTTCTTAATATACTATATAGGGGCAATCCAGGACCAGGAACGGAATTATTTTCTGTTTTTCAAATTGACAAATACTCGTGTACATTTATATATAACTTATACAAACTTTTACCCTTTATTTTATCTTTTATTTTAGCCAACTTGACAATTCAATTTTAACTTCAATTATTCAATTTTGACAATTCAATTATAATTATTATTTTGCTATTTTTTATTTTGTCAAATTAAAATCTAACGATGATCCGCACCCCTGCACATAAAAAAATGGAGGTCAACTCGGCGGAGTCAAATACTGCGGCGAGGGCGGGACCCTCCCCTCTGGAAAGAAACATAAATGTGCGAAAATCCATAGACGCTTTTGAGAAAGCGGTAGAAGGAGTAGCTGGGCATCAAACGAGAAAGTCGCCAACCCAACCAACTGCAAAACTTACCACCAATATCAAAAGCACGCACAATATAGCACAGAGTACGACTTCAACCGACGGACCCTCTATTGGACCCTCAAATGTAGATTCCAGGTCTTCCATCCCCCTCGAAAGCCAAAAGACGCCCCCTCCTACAAAAACCAGATTACCGGTAAAGGGCAATACAGTAACAAAAAAGGCCATAAGTACTGCCCAAACCCCAAGCCCAATCAAAACACCAGAAGCGGCTAAAAAATTCTACCCGAATAAGCTAGCAGAGGCAAAAGCTGTTCATAAGAAGGGGATCGAAAACTTGGAAAAGTTTAAAAATCTCAGGGCAAGCGTGAAAATTGAATTAAGGAAAGCGTTGGACAGATTATATGATCTCGCTGTAGGTGGAGCCGCAGTAAAAAACCTACAGCTGGAGATAATGGACGATACCCCACCAACTAACCAACAAAACCCATACGAGAGCCATACAAGTCACCTCGCAAAAACACTAGAGGACCACGCCAAGCTTATGAAGGAAAGCTTGGATAAACTAGAGGACTTGAGAAATGTATTTGGAAAAGCAGAGCAGGAGAACATAACACGGACATACGCCAGTGTCATGAGATCAGGAGTTGAGATTGCCACAGAAAGGTCAGCACTGCATTCCGTGGTGATCTCCTCCAAAAACGACCAAGACACAGGAGAGGAAGTCCTCGAGCAAGTTAGAAAAATAGTCGATGCGAAGGAAGGGTGGATAAAGGTAGAAAAGGTCCGAAAGGCGAAGGACAGAAAGGTGGTCATGGGGTTAGAGACAAAAGAGGATAGAAAGAAGTTGAAAGAAAGACTCGAAAAAGAGGGTTCACTCCTCACCGTCGAGGAAGTGAAAAATAGAGACCCGCTTCTGGTTCTGAGAAGCGTCTTGGCAAAACACACCGATGAGGAGATCGTCAAAGCTTTGCGGAACCAGAACCGGGAGGTCTTTCAGGGCCTCGACGCTGAGGAGGATAGAATTAGTATAAGGTTCAGGAGAAAAACGCGGAACCCTCATACAAACCACGTGATCCTGACAGTCTCCCCCAAGATATGGAAGAGAGCGCTGGGTATGGGAAAGTTGAGAGTAGATCTCCAAAGAGTGCTAGTAGAAGATCAGTCTCCCCTCATACAATGCTCAAGGTGTCTGGGGTACGGACACGGCCGCAAATACTGCAAACAAAATGAAGATCTCTGTAGCCACTGCGGCGGGCCACATCATGGCAAGGACTGTCCCGATAAGCTTGTGGAAGAGCCGCCACAATGCATAAATTGTAAGAAGGCCAAAATAGAAAACTACGGCCATAACGCCTTTAGCCATGAATGCCCAATAAGGAAGAAGTGGGACAGAATAGCACGAGCCTCGGTGTCCTACTGCTAAGGGCACCCCAGATGTCACCCACCAGTACAAAGTCATCCAGGCGAACCTCCAGCGTAGCCAGCTCGCCACTAGTGAACTCCTGCTAGAAGCTAACAAGAGAAAAGTGGCAGCTGCGCTCGTACAGGAGCCCTACGTGGGCAGAGTAAGGAGGATGAAGGCCTACGTAGGAGTGAGAGTGTACCAGAGCTCTAGCATAGGAGAGGGCACTGTAAAAGCCGCTATCGTAATTTTCGATAGCGACCTTGACGTAATACAGTGCCCAGAACTGACCACAAATAACATCGTAGTGGTCAGGATCCGAACTAGAGCCTGGACAATCACCCTTGTGTCGTACTACTTCGAGCCCGATAAGCCAATTGAGCCATACATGGAGGGGCTAAAGGCTATAAGTAGTGCGACACAAGGACACCTGATCGCTGGAGGTGATGCGAACGCCAAGAGTGCCTGGTGGGGCAGCGAGGCAGAGGACACCAGAGGAGAAGTGCTACATGGCGGCCTGTCCGAGATGGGATTAAACATCTTGAACCATGGGAGTACCCCCACCTTTGATACCATTCGCGGAGGGAAAAGGTACAGCAGCCATGTGGACGTGACGGCCTGCACGGATGATGTCCTGGGTCTAGTGGACGATTGGAGAGTAGTCGAGAGCCTTACTAGCTCGGACCACAACGGCATAATTTTTGGAATACAACTGGAAAAATCAAAAGGTATTAGTATAAAGCGCACAACACGAATATACAACACAAAAAAAGCAAACTGGGGTCAGTTTCGTGAGAAACTGGCCCAGTTTATGACAGAAGAGAATTTAAACATATACCATTTAGAAATAGTAAATAACACAGAAGGATTAGAACATACAATTCAAAAATACACAGACACAATTACAAAAACCTGTACAGAAACTATACCTATTAAAAAACAAAAAGACATACTTACCGTGCCGTGGTGGTCCGAGCAGCTCACAAACTCGAAGAGGGAAGTTGATCGACGTAGACGCAGGATCAGAAATGCAGCGCCGCACCGGAGACAGGCTGTTGTACACCAGTACCTGGAACAGAAAGCGAAATATGAGGCGGAAGTAGAAAAGGCTATCACAGACAGTTGGAGAGAATTCTGTGGGAAGCAAGACCGTGAAGGAATGTGGGAAGGGATTTATAGGGTTATAGGCAGGACAACGCGGAGGGAAGAAGATCTCCCACTAGTGGAAAACGAAAGAGCTTTGGATGCAACAGGATCGGTGAGACTTCTGGCGGAAGTATTCTACCCCGCTGACGAGGAGGACAGCGACGATGCCACACATCGCCAAATAAGAATAAAAGCACTGGAATTAAATGATATGGACCATAGTAGCTATGATCCACCATTTACTCCTAAAGAGATGGAAGTCGCAGTCCACTCATTTAATCCAAAGAAGGCTCCCGGACCCGACGGGTTTACCGCGGACATATGCGCCAAGGCAATAGGGGCAAACCCGGGTTATTTTCTGGCTCTCCTCAATAAGTGCCTGGCCCACCACTACTTCCCTAAAATCTGGAAGACTGCTACAGTGGTGGTGCTTAGGAAGCCAGGCAAGGATACCTACACCTCCCCGAAATCGTACCGACCAATAGGTCTCTTACCAGTTCTCGGCAAGATCTACGAGAAGATGCTGGTGGCCCGACTGAAATACCATGTACTGTCGCGGATTAGTACTCGCCAGTTTGGCTTTATGCCACAAAGAAGCACCGAAGACGCCCTCGTCACGCTTATAGATCACATACGTGGCAAAATTAATGAAAAGAGAATAGTGACGCTGATCTCTCTAGACATTGAGGGCGCCTTCGACAGTGCTTGGTGGCCGATGATCAAAGTCAGACTGGCTGAGGAAAACTGTCCGGACAACCTCAGGAGGGTCATCGGCAGCTATCTCAGCGAGAGAAGCGTGGAGGTGAGGTACCTTGGTCAACAACATCTTAGGACCACGGAGAAGGGCTGTGTCCAGGGATCGATCAGTGGACCGATCCTATGGAACCTCCTGATAGACCCACTTCTCCGATTGATGGAGAGCCGAAGAATTTATTGCCAGGCGTTTGCGGATGATGTGGTGTTAGTTTTCGATGGGTCGACGGCCCTTGAAATCGAGAGACAGGCCAATGCCGCCCTTGAGAGTGTGCGGTCGTGGGGTGTCGCACATAAGCTGAGGTTCGCGCCGCACAAAACCAGTGCGATGGTGCTAACCAAAAAGCTTCGGTACGACACACCACGACTGAGCATGGGTGGGATCGACATTGGCGTGTCTACCGAAATCAAGATTTTAGGGTTGACTATCGACAGTAAACTAACCTTTAATAACCACATCTCCAATGTCTCCAGGAAAGCTGTGGGCATCTATAAGCAACTAGCAAGAGCGGCGCGAGTTAGCTGGGGCCTAAATCCTCAGGTCATAAGGACAATTTACACCGCGGCGGTAGAGCCAATTATGCTTTACGCCGCAGCCGTTTGGTTTCCGGCTGCTCGTAAGCTAGGCATCCGTAAGCAGCTGAGCGCCGTGCAAAGGGGTTTTGCGCAGAAGATGTGCAAGGCATATCGCACGGTGTCATTAAACTCTGCTCTCCTACTAACCGGCATACTCCCCCTTGACCTTAGAGTGCAAGAGGTTGCTCAATTGTACCAGGCCAAGAGGGGGGTACAAGTACCAGAATTGGCCGATAGAGAAGTAGAAAAAATGACACCGGCGATAATGATGCCGCACCCCGCACAGGCGCTGGCGCTAGGATACCAAATCCTGGAGAACGAAGAACACCATGCAGTATTCAGGGATTACCACGTTAAGATCTATACGGACGGCAGTAAAATTGAGGGCAAGGTGGGTGCCGCCATATCCATTTGGAGCGGCGGCGCCGAAACCAAAGCCCACAAGTTTACCTTGCCGTCCTACTGCACCGTTTACCAGGCTGAACTGTTGGCACTGAGTAGAGCAGCCTTAGCGGCTGAAAAACTCAGTGTCGACAGTTTAGGTATCCTAAGCGACTCCAGGGCGGCACTCGATACCGTCATCAACTCAAGTTCCCCCCATCCACTCGCTATGAAAACTAGAGAGGCAATATATAATTGCAAAATCCAGAATAAAGAAATATCTCTATTCTGGATTAAAGCCCATAATGGCCACGCGGGGAACGAGAGGGCGGATCTGCTGGCTAAGGAGGCCGCCCTGAGATCCAAGAGGAGGCACGATTATGACAGATGTCCAACCTCGTATATAAAGCGAGACATCCGCCTGAAAACCCTCGTAGAGTGGAACAGGAGGTACCAGGCGGAGCAGACGGCATCTGTCACAAAAGTGTTCTTCCCGGATGCAGTGGCTGCTTACGGAATTATAAAAAAGACCCAAATAGATGCCATTTCAACGCAGCTTTTTACTGGGCATGGGGGGGTGTCCTCATACCTGTACCGATTCAGGTGCAAGGACAGCCCCTCATGTGCGTGTGAACCCGAAGCTGAAGAATCTGTTCTACACCTCGTGCTGGATTGCCCCATATATTCTAGACACAGGTTTGATCTAGAACAATATATGGAACAAGTATTAACGATAGAAAGTTTACCTGGAATAATAGCAAATAATAAAGTTAGAGAAAAGTTTTTAGATTATTGCAAATACATAATCAGTAGGGTAATTAAGAAAAACAAGGAATAGAAAATTATGATACCATAGTATAATATAATATACTGTAGGATATCATATAGAATAAATGTATTAGAATAGAAATGTTAGATGATAAGTAATAATTATAAAGTTAGCAGTATATTATGTAAAGAACAAAATATTAAAACTATTGTGTAAGCCCTTATTTTCCCAACATTGCATGTATAAATATAATAAATAAAAATAAAGATAGATAGCATAAGAATAGATAAAACCCTACAGACGGCCTATCCCGGCCCGAAGAGTGAAAGAGATGAATGAAAGAAAGAAAAAGTATGAAGCATGTATGTGCGAGAGGCATAGTAGCGAGAACTTGTATGAATGTGTTTATTTAAAATTGTCAAAGAATAGGCTCCGACAATGTTGGAGGGAGTAGAAAAAAAAAAAAAAAAAAAAAAAAAAACCTAACCTAACCTAACCTAACCTAACCTAACCTAACCTAACCTAACCTAACCTAACCTAACCTAACCTAACCTAACCTAACCTAACCTAACCTAACCTAACCTAACCTAACCTAACCTAACCTAACCTAACCTAACCTAACCCGTAAAGAAATTTCTTTATTTTATTGATTTGAAGCTTTTCCCGACTGAATTTTTCGGCTTTTATTATTCGGATCTGCAAAACACACGAATATATACAGTTTTCACACAAATAAATTGCACATTTTTGGTTTTATAGATACTTTAAATTTTAACAAATATTAAATTAAAAATCCGTTTTAACTATCAAATTTAGTACAAATCTTTCACTTTTTGGTACTCAAAAAATCAATACCGACGCGGCCTATCAATTGGCATAAAAAATTTTGAAATCAGTTCAATACTTTTTGGAAAATCATCGAAATTTTGAAAAAAATTAAATTCATTATAAGTCCGGCGTTTTCGCGTCTTTTCGGAAAATTTTCACTGAAAACTTATTATTTCGTGCCCCCGCATCCATTGACACCACTCCACCTGGTTTCCGGCCGAAAATAAAAAAGTTTATCTTTTCAACTTACTTACGTAACTCATATTTTGACATATTTTGACTTATTTTGACGATCGAAATAGACCATTATTTTTGCTCTCTTAAGCCAGTAACGCTGTAATATACGGTTAAAAACAAATTCTAAATCACTATCTTTATTTTGAATAAAACTTTAAAATCTTCATACTAAATATCAGAACATTCCTAGAATTCTTTAAATAGTTTCGGAAAACTGCATACTATTTTAATTGCATCAAAAACATTCCTTTTGGCCTCCTGTATAATTTGGCAGTAATAATTTTCCGTATTTTCGCAGCTTTCCATTGTTTATTAAACGAATAGTCAAAAGAACCTTACTGCGTTGGCTTAGAGTTCAAATTACAACTAACCGTCACATAACATTCGAACCGAGGTTTCCTAAGCGATCGCGCCACGCGTTCTAGTTTGTAAAGAAATTTCTTTATTTTATTGATTTGAAGCTTTTCCCGACTGAATTTTTCGGCTTTTATTATTCGGATCTGCAAAACACACGAATATATACAGTTTTCACACAAATAAATTGCACATTTTTGGTTTTATAGATACTTTAAATTTTAACAAATATTAAATTAAAAATCCGTTTTAACTATCAAATTTAGTACAAATCTTTCACTTTTTGGTACTCAAAAAATCAATACCGACGCGGCCTATCAATTGGCATAAAAAATTTTGAAATCAGTTCAATACTTTTTGGAAAATCATCGAAATTTTGAAAAAAATTAAATTCATTATAAGTCCGGCGTTTTCGCGTCTTTTCGGAAAATTTTCACTGAAAACTTATTATTTCGTGCCCCCGCATCCATTGACACCACTCCACCTGGTTTCCGGCCGAAAATAAAAAAGTTTATCTTTTCAACTTACTTACGTAACTCATATTTTGACATATTTTGACTTATTTTGACGATCGAAATAGACCATTATTTTTGCTCTCTTAAGCCAGTAACGCTGTAATATACGGTTAAAAACAAATTCTAAATCACTATCTTTATTTTGAATAAAACTTTAAAATCTTCATACTAAATATCAGAACATTCCTAGAATTCTTTAAATAGTTTCGGAAAACTGCATACTATTTTAATTGCATCAAAAACATTCCTTTTGGCCTCCTGTATAATTTGGCAGTAATAATTTTCCGTATTTTCGCAGCTTTCCATTGTTTATTAAACGAATAGTCAAAAGAACCTTACTGCGTTGGCTTAGAGTTCAAATTACAACTAACCGTCACATAACATTCGAACCGAGGTTTCCTAAGCGATCGCGCCACGCGTTCTAGTTTGTAAAGAAATTTCTTTATTTTATTGATTTGAAGCTTTTCCCGACTGAATTTTTCGGCTTTTATTATTCGGATCTGCAAAACACACGAATATATACAGTTTTCACACAAATAAATTGCACATTTTTGGTTTTATAGATACTTTAAATTTTAACAAATATTAAATTAAAAATCCGTTTTAACTATCAAATTTAGTACAAATCTTTCACTTTTTGGTACTCAAAAAATCAATACCGACGCGGCCTATCAATTGGCATAAAAAATTTTGAAATCAGTTCAATACTTTTTGGAAAATCATCGAAATTTTGAAAAAAATTAAATTCATTATAAGTCCGGCGTTTTCGCGTCTTTTCGGAAAATTTTCACTGAAAACTTATTATTTCGTGCCCCCGCATCCATTGACACCACTCCACCTGGTTTCCGGCCGAAAATAAAAAATCAGGCCCTCCCGCCCACCCTATTTTCTTGATTTAACCACATAGGGTTCGGCCAAGGTCAGAACAAAAATTTTATTTATTGACTGTGGCTGCTGTGCAGCTTCAAGTACACGTCCGGGTAGTCTTTCACATCCTGTATTGACCGCACTAGTAGCAGAAGCTTTACGACACTACGTAGGTTTTACGTAATACTTACGCTTGTTGACTAAGTTTTGACTAACTTAATTGTAAATTTTAAATTTTGTTTTGTTGCCTGGAGTAGCCCTATACACTACTCCGGCCTTACCCCATAAACCCTGACAGCTGCTGTGCGGCCAAATTTGCTTTATTAATTAACATATATCCGTTAGGGTAATTTATAGGATGTACCGGACGCCCGCCAAGACCCACCAAAAAGCCGGCTCACTTGAATTTGAGAGCATCCGCCGCACCCCTGAGATGGCGCCGCAGGTCCGGGGCGCCTCCGTGCGTAGAAGCATCGGGGAGTGGGAAGCAGGGAGAAAAAATTCACCAACTGTTTCTCCCTTGCTTCCCAAAAATCGATCCCCTGCTCCCACATCATCTGGGCAGCAGCTTCAAGCTTGCGGAGGGGGCCGCCCTACCACTAGCGGAAGGGTTGCAGAGGCGAGGGCATGCCTGACTAGGGCGAAGACCCTCCTTGGCCAGTCACGCAACATTAAAACAGAGATAAAAAATGATGTAATGCATATATTGGACAGACTCTACGGGCTGGTCAAGGAGGGGGAAAATACCTCCTTAAATAAGACTGAAAAAACTGCCCTCGTCGCCGAGAGGGACGCACCTTTGGCTCCAGCCCCGACAACATCCGATGAAAAGCTGGAGGATATGCATACCCTCTTGCGGAGCAACGACGCAACCCTGCGAAAAATACAGGAGACTGTCGAGAAGCAGGGTGAGGACCTTCAACACCTGCTTGGAGCTACGAAGAGCTACGCGAGTGCAGTGACCTCTCAACCTATAGGGAATATTCCCGAAAGGCCAAAGGCACTGCACTCGTTGGCGATAACTTCGTGTAGCGAAACCGATACAGGTGATGAGGTCCTCACAAAGCTGAGGCAGTCCCTAGGCGCAAAAGAGGAGGGCCTCCGGATCGAGAGAATAAAAAAGGCGAAGGATGCGAAAGTGATTGTCAGTTGCAGCACGGAGGCAGGACGGAGGCAGGTCGCTGCAAAAATCCGGGACGCAGGGGGACACCTTAAAGCAGAGGATATACAAAACCGGGATCCACTCATCCTCCTCAGAGGCGTCCTGTCCTATAACACGGACGAAGACATATTGGGCGCTCTGAGGAGGCAGAATGGCTCTCTTTTTAAAGACCTCGACGAGGCCGACGTGAGGATGGAGTTTCGATTTCGCAAGAAGACCCGAAATCCTCACGCCGGCCACGTCGTCCTACGGGTGTCTCCCCAAATCTGGCGGCGAGCACTGGACGCAGGGGTGGTCTACATCGACCTACAAAGGGTCCGGGTTGAAGACCAATCGCCCCTGGTCCAGTGCTCGCGATGCCTGGGGTACGGCCACAGTAAGCGCTTCTGCACCGAGAAGGTGGACAAGTGCAGCCACTGTGGCGGGCCCCACGTGCGCTCGGATTGCACCGGCCTTGCAGACGGCTTGGAGCCCTCGTGCTGCAACTGCACACACGCGAAACTGGAAAAGGCAGATCATAACGCCTTCGCCGATCATTGCCCAATTCGCCGAAAATGGGACGCTCTCGCCCGGAGGTCCATTGCGTATTGTTAAGGATGTCCGCTCTAACACCAGGAGGCGAAATCTAAAAATCTCGACGTGCTCAGCAAAACCACGCACAAATGTAAACATACTTAAATTCAAAATTTTAGCAATTGAGTCCGGGTTTGTTGACACAAAATCGGACCAATGTGCATCCAATTCCAAAATTATTTTAATATATAAAATCAATACATTCATTATTAAAGTTAAGATATATAAAATAATTATACTGTGGAAAAAGTTTTGGTACAAAATTGATAAACATAATCATAAATGCGACTTAAATTCTAAAATAAATAAAATAATATCAATTAAAATCAAAACAATCTGGTTGAGCACGCCGATGAGGAAAGTAATGCTAGATAGTTATATTAAAAAAGTAAATAAAGATATATTTGGCTCATTATTTCGAACAAAATTCAGTATAACTATATATGGAAAGTATATATTTAGTATAAACTTTGCATATATACACAGACACAAATAGGGAACACAAAATAAATAAGTAAATAAGTAGTAATAATAAAACCCAAAAATTTGTATTCTACTATATATATATTGATATATATGAAGGCAATACAAAAATATAGGTAATAATTTAAAACATGCTTGTAACCCACCCAACCACCTCAAAATTTTATTAAAACTAGCATTGAAACTCTTATAGTAACTAAGGTCTCCTGCCCCCATGCCGGAGGAAACTTGGCGGGAATTTTAAAAAAAAAAAAAAAAAAAAAAAAAAAAAAAAAAAAAAAAAAAAAAAAAAACCTAACCTAACCTAACCTAACCTAACCTAACCTAACCCAGTCGCATTCGAACGCCCGTAGCGAACGCAGCTAAACCACACGTGCTCCGCTTTTAAAAATTCATAACTCCGGACATACGCGACCGATTCACCTGAAATAAACGGTGCTGGATGCAGTTCAGTGATATCCTGTGAAGTGAAAGTTTGGTGCACTCGATTTAAATCGATTTCAGTGCAAAAAAGTGAAAAAACACCTCAAAACACGTGTTTTAAGAGGTTAAGTGTAAATTTTATACAGTTTTTTGACGACGCTGGGTAAAATCGATCGATACCCCCTGAAATTTTTTGCACCATCGTGTGAGGGCAATTTGCCTCCACGATCCTACCGAAGAATCTCTGAAATCGGATCGCGCCTTCAGGAGTTACAGCGAATTTTCTCAAAACCACGTGCTGCTGAAAATCTACACCGAGAAGGATACAAAGCTGAAAATTTGGTGGATGAAAGAACCCAGAAAACAAGGACTTTTGGCGGTTTCAGAAAAATTTTAAATTGTAAGGTTTTTGTAATAATAATAATTAAACTTAGTAACTTTGACCACCTATAACTCGTGTTAAAATTAAAATTTCTCAAAAATTCAACTGCTATCTTTGGCGCGCTAACTTTGGCAACACACCTTCTAAATTCAAAATTTGTTTTCAGTAAAATTGAATTGCTGAAAATTGAAAAACTGAAAAAATCACTTTTTCAGTTCCTGTGCAGTTGTTCTTGGGAAATATTTTGTAAATTATATATGTTTTTATAGTACTTAAAATTCTGTAAATTTTGGTATCTTTTTTATAATTTTCGGTTGAAGGGTTACGGAGTTATTAAATTTTTTGCATTAATTAACAATAAATCGAAAAATATTACAAATATCAAAATTCTAACACCACAAATCGTTTTAGACACCACTTTGGCATATAAATAACCCCAAACTAGGCCCTTGTAGCATCAAAATTCAAAATTTTTGACTTTTCAGCCATTTTGGTTATTGCTTGAAAAATTTATAAGTGTAAATAACTTTGGAACCCTTTGACTTAGAAAGCTGTGGTTTTCAGCCCTGAGTACTGCGTAATTAGTTATTTCAGGTTATATTACTTTCAGGGGTTTTCAGGCCTGAAAAATATTTTGGCCTGAAACCATTTTCAGGATACGCGCCAGGTGGGGCCTAGAACGGCATTCAAAACCCCGTGTCACTCCGACTCTTTAAACCGGAGTTATAGCCCGGCAAAGTTGGAGATTGACATTAGGCCGCCATCTTGGATTTACTGCGTACCGCCTTATCTCCTGAACTAAAAGTCGTAGAAAGTTTTTGACTTCAAATTGGGTTCAGGAGATAAGGCTTTACCACCCCTGAAGGTTTCAGGCTTTTCAGGCGCTGTGAATTTTCAGGTTCCTGAAACTGGAAAAATCGTTTACACCACTTCAGCACGATCTAGAAGAACCCAAACTCGGGTGTTCTGCGACAAAACGCGACGGAGCTATCGTTACTGCAAAAGGGACATTGACAGCTTTGGCGGCCATCTTGGCAAACTTCAAACGCCCATAGCTTCCGAACGGAGTGTCGCAGAGCACCAGGGTTTTCAACGGAGTGCTGAGAATACAGCCCAGAGAGTAAAAGTGGGACACTCGTCAGGATTTTTCAGGTTTCGAGGACCTGAAAATTTCAGAAAATTTTCAGTCCTGAAAACTTACCTAGCCTGTGAGGCTCAGCGAGCGCTGCTGAACATCCAAAACCCGGGGAAAATCGGCCCACCCGTTGCGGAGCTACGTTATTTTAACCATACCCAGTCGGCCATCTTGGTTAATAACCACAAAACTAAAACGGCCATAGCTCCGGAACCCGTGTAGCTAGAGTACCCGAGTTTGGGGTTATTGGACTGGGCTCGGGGAGCTCTACACGTTGAGCCCAAAAAATAGAGACTCTATGTAGAGAAATATTTTGCGACTCTATTTTATTTTTATTTTTTTAAATTTTTATTGTAAATATTTTAGTGACGCTATAAATACGTGCTAGGATAATTGATATATACTTTAAGACTTTGTGACTTGTATTTTTGTCAATCACTTTGGACTTTGTTTTATTATTCCCCAATTTATTTGACAGATATTGGACCCTTTCTTGTTAAAGGAAACGCTTATTTTATAGTGACATTTTAGGACCAGGAGGCCAGATCGGACTTCAATTAATTTATTTACATTTTATACTATTTTTGTGCTGTTTTATTTTACAACTTTTACAAACTTTTAAAACTTTTACAAACTTTTTATTATTTTATATTTCAATTTATTTAAATTTAGTGTATATTGCCGATAAGCCAGATGATTCGTACCCCTGCCAGTAAAACAATGGACCCAGCTGAGCGAAAAAACGAGGAGAGGGCAGGACCCTCCCCAAAGCCAATAACTACGAACGTCCGTAGATCAATCGACGCGATTGAGAAAGTAGAGCATATTGGGAAAGCTCCAGACAGACCCATTGACAAAGCTGGATCCTCAAAATCTGTTTCGGGGTCTTCTACCCTCTTAGAAGCACAGACAACACCACCGCATAAAGCCCGACCACCACTGAAGGCGAATACTGTAACAAAAAGGGTGGGCAATTTACAAACACCGAGCCCTATAAAATCGCCAAAATCGGCAGGAAATTTCTATGCAAACAAGGCTGCTGAGGCAAAAGCGGTCCACAAAAAGGGGGTGGAAAACCTCGAAAGATTTAAAAACTTAAGGGCTAGTATAAAGAACGAACTAAGAAAAGCCCTTGACAGGTTGTACGACCTAGCTGCGGACGGACCCGCAGTCCGAAACCTGCAGCGTGAGATGGCAGAGGACGCCCCTCCAACGACCAATGAACGCAAAAATGAGGGACAGGTTAAGTGCTTGGAAAAGGCGCTACAGGAACATACTCAACTCATCAAAGAGAGTATGAAACGTATAGAAGACTTAAAAGCTTCCTTACAAAATGCGGAAGAACGAGCGACATGCATGAGTGTAGTGGAAAAATCCAAGCCCGAGATTACCTCAAATAGAACCGCTCTTTTTTCTGTGGTCATATCATCCAAAGACGACCAAGAAACAGGAGAGCAAGTTTTAGAGAAGGTAAGAGAAACCGTAGATGCTAAGGAGGGATGGATCAAAGTGGGGAAGGTAAGAAAGGCAAAAGACCGGAAGGTAGTAATGGGGTTAGAGACTGCAGAAGACCGACAGAGACTAAAGGAGAAAATTGAGAAAGCAGGAGCTCACCTCATGGTCGAGGAGGTGAAAAACAAAGACCCGCTTCTGGTCCTTAAGAGCGTACTTGCAAAGCACACCGACGAAGAGATCATCCGAGCAATAAGGAATCAGAACCGGGAGGTTTTTCACGGCCTCGACCAAGAGGAAAACAGAATAAATCTCAAGTTCCGAAAGAAAACCCGGAACCCGTATACAAATCACGTAGTGCTCACAGTCTCCCCCATTATATGGAGAAGGGCCTTGGAAATAGGTAAAATTAGAGTTGACCTACAGAGGGTTATAGTAGAAGATCAATCACCTCTCGTCCAGTGTTCGAGATGTCTAGGATACGGACACAGCCGGAAATTCTGTAGAGACAGTGAAGATCTGTGCAGCCATTGCGGTGGTTTACACCTCAATAAAGATTGCCCAGATAGGCTGGCAGGTGAACCACCGCAGTGCATAAACTGCAAGAAAGGAAAATTAGAAAACAGCGGGCACAACGCTTTTAGTGGTGAATAAGAAAAGTAGAAGGTGCATAGTGAGAGTGAAGGACAACACCAGTTCCCGGGCAAGAGAAGATTGATGAAGACTTCAGCAGCACACGAGCATACCATCTGCTCCAGCCCCTGGGATACACCAAGTAAGTGCGCTCCCTTTATCAATCCTTCTCGTTTTCCACCTTTAATTCGACACGCAACATACAGTCCACAATTCCATCACCCGCAACGGGGGACCACCCTCCTTTCCACCCTTTATTCCACCACCATTTTTGGTCATATCGAACCGGAGGTCCCACACCTTTACCCATCAATATCTGGTCCTTGTCGATCCGGATTCCTCCAATTATTTGGTAACACCCAGTAAGAAGAAAATGGGACAAGATAGCAAGAGCCTCGGTGTCCTACTGCTAAGGTCTACCCAGATACCACCCACAGGTATAGAATGGTACAGGCAAATCTCCAACGAAGCCAGCTAGCCACCAATGAGCTCCTACTAGAAGCGCAGAAGAGGAAGGTGGCAGCTGCGCTAATACAGGAGCCCTACGTGGGCAGAATCAGAACGATGAAGGCCTACGGAGGTGTGAGAGTATTCCAGAACTCTAGCATAGGAGAGGGCACTGTAAAGGCCGCAATCGTAATTTTCGACAGCGCCCTTGACGTAGTACAGTGCCCAGAACTGACCACGAACAACATCATAGTGGTCAGGATCCGAACTAGAGCCTGGACGATCACCCTTGTGTCGTACTACTTCGAACCTGATAAACCTATCGAGCCTTACATTGACCAACTGAAGGCTATAAGTAGTGCGACACAAGGACGCCTAATCGTTGGAGGAGATGCGAATGCTAAGAGCACCTGGTGGGGCAGCGGAGCGGAGGACACCAGGGGGGAAGCTATGAGCGGTGGCTTGTTCGAAATAGGCCTAAACATCTTGAACACTGGAAATACCCCCACCTTCGACACCATCCGAGGAGGTATACGGTACAACAGTCATGTCGACGTGACGGCATGCTCGGACGACATCCTAGGCCTAATCGAGGACTGGAGAGTGGCTGAGAGCCTTACAAGCTCGGACCACAACGGCATATTATTTGAAATAAAACTAGAGAAGTCAGAAGGATTTAATATAGATAGAACGACAAGGAAATTTAACACAAAGAAAGCAAACTGGGGTCAGTTTCGTGAGAAGCTGACCCAGTTTATGGCTGAACAAAATTTTAATATAAACACAATAAATGAAATAAATAGAGTAGAAGATCTGGAACAGCATATATTCAAATATACAAATATAGTAACCAAAGTATGTCAAGACACAATGCCAATAAAAAAGAAAAAAGGTAAACTTACCGTGCCGTGGTGGTCCGAGCAACTCTCGGACTCGAAGAGGGAGGTAGATAGGCGGAGACGCAGAATAAGGAACGCGGCGCCGCACCGAAGACAGGCTGTTGTACTGGAATACCTGAAACAAAAAGAGAAATATGAGGATGAGGTCGAATTAGCAATCACGGAGAGTTGGAAGGAGTTTTGTAGGAAGCAGGATCGAGAGGGAATGTGGGAGGGGATATACAGGGTGATAGGAAGGACGGTAAGGAGACAAGAGGATCTCCCTTTAGTGAAAAACGGAAAAACACTCAGTGCCGAGGAGTCCGTGAGACTGATAGCGAAAGTGTTTTACCCAAGGGATGAGAGGAATTGCGACAGTAACACACACCGTCAAATCAGAAAGAAGGCCAAAGATCTAAATGAAGTGGGGCATAGTAATTATGACCCACCGTTTACATCAAAAGAACTGGATGTTGCAGTCCACTCCTTCAACCCAAAGAAGGCTCCCGGAGCAGACGGGTTCACCGCAGACATATGCGCGAAGGCAATAGGGGCGAACCCGGGGTGTTTCTTGGCTCTCCTAAACAAATGCCTCGCATACCACTACTTCCCCAGGATTTGGAAAACGGCCGTAGTGGTTGTGCTCAGGAAACCGGGGAAGGACTCCTACACCTCTCCAAAGTCTTACAGGCCAATTGGACTGTTGCCAGTGTTTGGCAAGATTTACGAGAAGATGCTGGTGGCCCGACTCAAGTTCCACATGCTTCCGCGGATTAGCACTCGCCAGTTTGGTTTCATGCCGCAAAAGAGCACCGAAGACGCCCTTGTTACGCTTATGACACATATACGAGATAAAATAAGTGCCAAGAGGCTAGTTACTCTAGTCTCACTGGACATCGAGGGCGCCTTCGATAGTGCGTGGTGGCCAGCCATCGAGACTAGACTGGCTGAGGAAAATTGCCCGGACAACTTGAGGCGGGTCATCAGCAGCTACCTCAGTGAGAGAGGTGTGGAAGTCAGGTATGCAGGCCAAAAACATCTTAGGGCGACGGAGAAGGGATGTGTCCAGGGATCGATCAGCGGACCGATCCTCTGGAACATATTACTTGACCCGCTGCTCAGAATGATGGAGAGCCAACAAATTTATTGCCAAGCGTTTGCGGATGACGTGGTGTTGATATTCGATGGGTCGACAGCCCTTGAGATCGAGAGACAGGCCAATGCCGCCCTCGAGAGTGTGCGGTCGTGGGGTGAAGTACATAAGCTGAGGTTCGCGCCGCATAAGACCTGCGCCATGGTATTGACCAAAAAGCTAAGATACGACACCCCACGACTGACCATGGGAGGGGTCGACATTGGGATGTCTCCCGAAATCAAGATCCTCGGTTTGACCATCGATCACAAGTTGACTTTCAACAGCCACGTCTCCAAAGTCTCCAGGAAAGCTGTGGGCATCTACAAACAGTTGGTAAAAGCAGCGCGTGTCAGCTGGGGCCTCAATCCGCAAGTAATTAAGACCATTTACACTGCGGCGGTGGAGCCAGTAATGCTTTACGCCGCAGCCGCATGGTTCCCGGCTGCACGCAAGCTAGGGATTCGTAAGCAGCTGAGCGTCGTTCAAAGAGGTTTCGCGCAGAAGATATGTAAGGCGTATCGCACGGTGTCGCTGAACTCGGCTCTCCTGCTCAGTGGTTTACTCCCTCTTGACCTGAGAGTCATTGAAGCTGCCCAGCTGTACCAGGCCAGGAAGGGGGTATCTATACCGGAACTGGCTGACAGGGAAGTGGAGACAATGACACCGGCGATAATGATGCCGCATCCTTCGCAGACACTCACACTAGGGTACCGCAGCCTGGTGGACGAGGAACACCACGCACAGATAGACCATACAGTCAGAATCTATACAGACGGCAGCAAGATTGAGGGCAAGGTCGGAGCCGCAATCTCCATATGGAACGGCGGCACTGAGACCAAAGCCCACAAGTTTAGTCTGCCGTCATATTGCACCGTCTACCAGGCTGAACTGTTGGCGCTGAGTAGAGCAGCCTTAATGGCTGGGAAACTCAGCGCAAACAGAATAGGTATCCTGAGTGACTCCAGGGCGGCTCTCGATACCGCCACGAACTCAAGTTCCCCCCACCCTCTCGCAATTAAAACACGGGAAGCAATTTTAAATTGCATACTCCAAAATAAGGAAATATCCTTATTTTGGATTAAAGCTCATATTGGCCACGCGGGGAACGAGAGAGCGGATCAGCTGGCTAAGGAGGCCGCCCTGAGGTCAAAGGGAAGACACGATTATGACCGATGTCCAGTCTCATATATCAAAAGAAACATCCGTCAAAAGACCCTTTCCGAATGGAACAGGAGGTACCAAACCGAGGAGACGGCATCGGTCACGAAAGTGTTCTTCCCCGACGCGGTGGCTGCTTACAGTGTCATACAAAAGGCCCCTGTAGATGCCATTACAACACAGCTATATACTGGGCATGGGGGGATGTCGTCATACCTGCACCGATTCAGGTGTAAGGATAGTCCCTCATGCGCGTGTGAGCCCGATGCTGATGAATCCGTTTTGCACCTGGTCCTGGAATGTCCCGAATTTGCAAGGCAAAGATTTGATCTGGAGAGCAAAATTAATATAGAAATCAAAAAAATTAATTTACCAGGTATAATAGAAAATGAAAACAGTAGAACTCCATTTATAGAGTTTAGTAAAGAAGTAATAAAAAGGGTAAATAATAGAAACAAAGTCTAAAAGAAAAGTATGATTCCAAGGTATATTGAAATATATCATGCGTATCATACGTGAATAAAGTGTAATTAGAACAATAAGATAAATGTTAGTGTTATAAGATAAATAGTGTAAGAAATAAAAAATTTAGTGTTAATAAACATAATTTTGTTATTTTATAATTAAAAATATTGGTAACGCCTTGATACATTATTTTCCCACATTGTAAATATATAAAATAAAAAGCTAGAGTAGTTAGATAGAATGAGTAGCAGGCCTGTCCCGGCCTATGAGAATGAAAAGGATGAATGCAAGAAAGATACAGTATGTAGAATGAATGTGCGAGAGGCATGAGAGCGAGAACTGGTATGAATGCAGACACTCAAAATTGTAAAAATAGGCTCCGACTACGTTGGAGGGAGAGTAGGAAAAAAAAAAAACCTAACCTAACCTAACCTAACCTAACCTAACCTAACCTAACCTAACCTAACCTAACCTAACCTAACCTAACCTAACCTAACCTAACCTAACCTAACCTAACCTAACCTAACCTAACCTAACCTAACCTAACCTAACCTAACCTAACCTAACCTAACCTAACCTAACCTAACCTAACCTAACCTAACCTAACCTAACCTAACCTAACCTAACCTAACCAGTCGCACTCGATCACTCGTGCCGTAAACAGCATAAACACATGTGCTCCGCATTCAAAAATTAATAACTCCGGACATTCGCGACCGATTTAAGTGAAAAAACCACCATCGGATGCAGTGCAGTGCATTCATGTGAATGAAAAGTGTTGTGTACACCTGTTGTGTGGATTTCCATTGGGAAATAGTGAAAAACACCTCGGAAAACGTGGTTTTAGAGGTTAAGTGCAAGTTTCAAAGCAGTTTTTTGAAGACGCTGGACGATTTTGATCGATACCCCCTCAATATTTTTTCACCGTCGGGTGAGGGCAGGTTGCCCCCACCTTCCATCACAAGAATTTTTCAAATCGGATCGCGCCTTCAGGAGTTATAGCGGTTTTCCTGAAAAGCACGTGGGACTGAAAACCGAAACCGTAAGAGCTAGGAAGCTGAAATTTTGCCAGCCCTTAGAGACCCATAGGAGAAGACTTTTGGACTTTTTAGAAAAATTTTATCGTGTAAGACTTTTTTAATAATAATAATTAAAGTTGGGAATTTTAACCCTTTATAACTTCGGTGTTTGATAAGATTTCTAAAATCGGCAACTGCTATCTTTGGCGCGCTCATTTTGGCTACAAACTTTCAAAATTCAAAATTAAATTTCAGCAATTTTCAGCACGCTGAAATTAAAAAACCGAAAAAACTGTGATTTCGGTTCTACAGCAACCGGTTTTAGGAATCAAACAAAATTTATCATTCTATATTGTACCCTGTGTAATTCTTTATGTTTTAAAATTTTTTGCAAAATTTTCAGTCAAAGGGTTACGGAGATACTGAATTTTTAGTGTTTTTTCAATATAAATTAAAAATTAATGCAAAATTCAAAATTTTAACACTGGATATAGCTTTAGACCCCCTTTTGGCATAGGAACAACCCCAAACTAGGACCTTGTAGCTCTTAATTTAAAAAAAATTTGACATTTCAGCCATTTTGGTTATTAGGTAAAAATTTTTAAAGTGTCAATTACTTCGGAACCCTTTGGCCCAGGAATCTGGGGTTTTCAGCTCTGAGTGCTGCTCCTTCTGTAGTTTTAGTTTTTAGTGTTTTCAGGAGTTTTCAGGCCTGAAAAATATTTTGGCCTGAAACCAATCTCAGGATACGCGCCAGGTGGAGCCTTCAACGGTATTCGAAACCCCGTGTCAATCCGACTTCCCAAACCGGAGATATAGCCCGGCAAAGTCGAAGATTGACAGTAGGCCGCCATCTTGGTTTTTCTGCGTACTGTCATAACTCCTGAACCAAAAGTCCTAGGAAGTTGCGGACTTCGGAAACGGGATCAGGAGAGAGGCCTTTACCATCCCTGAAGGTTTCAGGCTGATTAGGCGCTGAAAATTTTCCGGGTCCTGAAACTGAAAAAATCGCCTAGACTGGAAAGCCGCGATTCCAAAGAGCCCAAACTCGGGTGTTCTGCGATAAAACACGAGGGAGCTATCGTTACTGTTAAAGTGACACTGACAGCTCAGGCGGCCATTTTGGAAAACTTTAAACGCCCGTAGCTCCCAAACGGTAAGTCGCAGAGCACCAGGGTTTTCGACAACGTGCTGGGACTATACCCAAGAGACAAAAGGTGATACTTTTTCAGGTTTCAGGGGCCTGAAAATCTTCGGAAATTTTCAGGACTGAAAACGTACCTGGCCTGTGGAGCTCGCAGAGCACCGAACAATACCCAAAACCCGGGGAAAATCGGCTCACTGGTTCCGGAGTTACGTAATATAACCACATTTGGTCGGCCATTTTGGTTAATAACCAGAAAAACTTAAACCGCCATAACTTCGGAACCCGTTGAGCTAGAGTACCCGAGTTTGGGTTTGTTGTGAATAGCTCGGGGAGCTCTACACGCCAAGCTAGATATTGAGACTCTAGGTAGAGTCACGTCCTGAAAACTCTACATTTTTTAAATTTTTAAATTTGTAAATATTAATATTAGTGACTAATTGTTCAAATTGATCATAATTTAAGTTACATATTGTATTAAAAACGTAAGAATAAATTTTTAGTGTAACAAAATCTTTTAAATTGATAATTACGTTTGTAATTTATTATAATATATTAAGTTTAAGACCGCTGCTAGATCGCAGTGTGTATTATTGTATATTTGCTCTGGGTTATACCTATTCTTTGACCTTGCCCTTATTGATTGGCATCCTCGGACCTTGTTTTATTGACATAACGGATAAACCAGCTACATAGAGGCAATCCAGGACCAGGAGTTGAACGAAATATTCCTAATAAATAGACGGATTATATACTTGCGTACTGACACAATTATATACAACTTTTACAAACTTTTAATAAATAATCTGTCATAATAATTTTATCAATTTTCAACCTATTTTATTAAAATTTTTAATATTTTACTTTATTTTGTTCCATTCTATTGAACCTATTGTTTTATTTTATTCATTTGACTGTTTGACCTTATACAATGATCCGCACCCCTTCTAACAAAAAGGTGGAAATGAATCCGGCAGTATCTAAAACTGATGAGAGGGCAGGACCCTCCCCGAAAGTTAGTATAAACGTACGAAGATCTATAGATGCCATCGAAAAGGCAGTGGAAGGAACAACTGGACTAATACAAAAACCGCAATCTCCACCAACCAGTAACTCCACTAAAACTACCAAAGGCACTCTAACTATAACGGAAAAGACGACTGCCACTGCCGGACCTTCCAATAAGGATTCCACGTTTTCCATCCCCTTAGAGAGTCAAAAAACACCTCCAATGAAAATTAAACCGCCAATAAAAGGTAACACCGTGACCAAAAAGGCAATAAGTACTGCCCAAACTCCAAGCCCGATTAAAACACCGGAAACGGCAAGGAAGTTTTACCCAAATAAGGTTGCTGAGGCGAGAGCAGTCCACAAAAAGGGGGTGGAAAACTTGGAAAAATTCAAAAATCTCAGGGCAAGTGTTAAGGTCGAACTGAGAAGAGCCCTGGATAGGCTTTATGACCTCGCTGTAAGTGGAACCGCGGTTAGAAACATACAGCGAGAAATAAATGACGACACCCCTCAAACGACCCAAGAAACATCAGCTAAGGAGAGCCATCCAAACTGTCTCGAAAAAGCACTCCAATGCCATGCGAAACTCATACAAGACAGCATGGGGAAAATGGAAGAGCTAAAAAATGTCCTTGAAAGAGCAGAACAACAAAATAAAGCCGCACAATACGAAAGAGCTACCTATGCCAGTGTCACAAGACCGGGAGTGGAGGTCGCCACGGAGAGGACTGCACTACACTCTGTGGTCATCTCCTCCAGTAACGACCAGGACACTGGCGAGGAAGTCCTCGAGAAGGTAAGAAGTATTGTAGATGCTAAAGAAGGCTGGATTAAGGTAGAGAAGGTACGCAAGGCAAAAGACAGAAAGATCGTAATGGGACTTGAGACAAAGGAGGATAGACGAAAACTAAAAGAAAGACTGGAGAGAGAAGGCCCACACCTGATCGTCGAGGAAGTGAAAAACAGAGACCCGCTTCTGGTTCTGAGAAATGTCTTGACTAAGAACAGTGATGAGGAGATTGTCAGGGCATTGCGGAACCAGAACCGGGAGGTCTTTCACGGCCTCGACGATGAGGAGAACAGGGTCATTGTTAGATTTAGACGGAAGACCAGAAATCCACATACAAATCACGTCATCCTCAACGTCTCCCCAAAAATCTGGAACAGGGCTCTGGGCATCGGTAAGCTGAGGATAGATCTCCAACGAGTGGTAGTGGAGGATCAGTCTCCCCTCATACAGTGCTCAAGGTGTTTGGGGTACGGACATGGCCGCAAATACTGCAAAGACGACGTAGACCTATGCAGTCACTGCGGCGGGCCCCATCATGGCAAAGATTGTCCAGACAAACAGTTGGAAGAGCCGCCGCAGTGTGTAAATTGCAAGAAAGCAAAACTTGAGAACTGCGGGCATAATGCTTTCAGTCATGAATGCCCGGTACGAAAGAAGTGGGATAGAATAGCACGAGCCTCGGTGTCCTACTGCTAAGGGCAACCCAGATGTCACCCACCAGTACAAAGTCATCCAGGCGAACCTCCAACGAAGCCAGCTAGCCACTAACGAACTCCTGCTAGAAGCGAATAAGAGAAAAGTGGCAGCTGCGCTCATACAGGAGCCCTACGTCGGCAGAGTAAGGAGAATGAAGGCCTACGCAGGAGTGAGGGTGTACCAGTGCTCTAGCATAGGAGAGGGCACTGTTAAAGCCGCCATCGTAATCTTCGATGGCGACCTTGACGTCATACAGTGCCCAGAACTGACCACAAATAACATCGTAGTGGTCAGGATCCGAACTAGAGCCTGGACAATCACCCTTGTGTCGTACTACTTTGAGCCCGACAAGCCAATTGAGCCATATATGGAAGGGCTAAAGGCTATAAGTAGTACGACACAAGGACGCCTGATCGTTGGAGGTGACGCAAACGCCAAGAGTACCTGGTGGGGCAGCGAGGCAGAGGACACCAGGGGTGAGGTGCTAAATGGCGGCCTGTCCGAGATGGGACTTAACATCCTGAACCATGGAAATACCCCCACTTTTGACACCATTCGCGGAGGGAAAAGGTACAGCAGTCATGTGGACGTTTCGGCTTGCACGGATGATATCCTGGGTCTGGTGGACGACTGGAGAGTGGTCGAGAGTCTTACGAGCTCGGACCACAACGGCATAATTTTTGGCATTAAACTAGAGAAGTCAAAAGGTGTCAATATAGTTCGAACTACAAGGCTATACAATACAAAGAAAGCAAACTGGGGTCAGTTTCGTGAGAAACTGACCCAGTTTATGACAGAAGAAAAACTAAACATATATGAATTAGAGTCAGTCAATAGTACAGAAAAATTAGAAGAACTAATACAAAAATACACTAACATAGTAACAAAAACATGCAGAGACACTATACCAAATAAAAAACAAAAAGAAATACTTACCGTGCCGTGGTGGTCCGAGCAACTCGCAAACTCGAAGAAGGAAGTCGACCGACGCAGGCGTAGGATCCGAAATGCAGCGCCGCACCGGAGACAGGCTGTTGTACACCAGTACCTGGAACAAAAAGCGAAGTATGAGGGTGAAGTACAAAAGGCGATCTCAGATAGCTGGAGGGAGTTCTGCGGGAAACAGGATAGAGAGGGAATATGGGAAGGGATCTATAGGGTCATAAGCAGGACAGCACGGAGGGAGGAAGATCTCCCACTGGTGAAAAATGGGAGAATACTAGACGCGGAAGGATCGGTGAGGCTCTTGGCGGAAGTCTTTTACCCCGCGGACGAGGAGGACTGCGACGATGCTACACATCAACAAACCAGAGCCCAAGCATTGGACTTAAATGCCGTGGATCATAGTAGCTATGATCCACCATTTACACTGAAAGAGATGGAAGTCGCAGTCCACTCATTCAACCCGAAAAAGGCCCCCGGATCTGATGGGTTCACCGCGGACATATGCGCCAAGGCAATAGGGACTGACCCGGGTTATTTTCTGGCTCTCATCAATAAGTGCCTGGCCCACCACTACTTCCCTAAGATCTGGAAGACTGCTACAGTGGTGGTGCTTAGGAAGCCAGGCAAGGATACCTACACCTCCCCGAAATCGTACAGGCCAATAGGTCTCCTACCAGTCCTAGGTAAGATCTATGAGAAGATGCTGGTGGCCCGACTCAAATACCACACTCTGCCCAGGATCAGTACTCGCCAGTTTGGCTTTATGCCACAAAGAAGCACCGAAGACGCCCTCGTCACGCTTATAAGTCACATTCGAGGAAAAATCAATGAGAAGAGACTAGTCTTGCTGGTCTCATTAGACATCGAGGGCGCCTTCGATAGTGCGTGGTGGCCGGCAATTAAAGTCAGACTGGCTGAGGAAAAGTGTCCGGATAACATCAGGCGGGTCATCGGTAACTATCTCAGCGAGAGAAGCGTGGAGGTGAGGTACCTTGGTCAACAACATCTTAGGACCACGGAGAAGGGCTGTGTCCAAGGGTCGATCAGCGGACCGATCCTATGGAACCTCCTGATAGACCCACTTCTCCGATTGATGGAGAGCCGGAGAATTTATTGCCAGGCGTTTGCGGATGACGTGGTGTTAGTCTTCGATGGGTCGACGGCCCTTGAAATCGAAAGACATGCCAATGCCGCCCTTGAGAGTGTGCGGTCGTGGGGTGTCGCACATAAGTTGAGGTTCGCGCCGCACAAAACCTGTGCGATGGTGCTAACCAAAAAGCTTCGGTACGACACACCACGACTGAGCATGGGGGGGGTTGACATTGGCGTGTCTACCGAAATCAAGATTTTAGGGTTGACAATCGACAACAAGCTAACTTTTAATAACCACGTCTCCAATGTCTCCAGGAAAGCTGTGGGCATCTATAAGCAACTAGCAAGAGCGGCGCGAGTTAGCTGGGGCCTAAATCCTCAGGTTATTAAAACTATTTACACCGCGGCGGTGGAGCCGATTATGCTCTACGCTGCAGCTGCCTGGTTCCCGGCCGCTCGCAAGCTAGGCATCCGTAAGCAGCTAAGCGTCGTGCAAAGGGGTTTTGCGCAAAAAATGTGCAAGGCATATCGCACGGTGTCATTGAACTCTGCTCTCTTACTCAGTGGCATACTCCCCCTTGACCTTAGAGTGCAGGAGGTTGCTCAACTGTACCAGGCCAAGAGGGGGACACAAGTTCCAGAATTAGCCGATAGAGAAGTAGAAAAAATGACACCGGCGATAATGATGCCGCACCCCGCACAGGCGCAGGCGCTGGGATACCAAAGCCTGGAGAACGAAGAACACCATGCAGTACTCAGGGATTACCCTGTTAAGATCTATACGGACGGCAGTAAAATTGAGGGCAAGGTGGGTGCCGCCATATCCATTTGGAGCGACGGCGCCGAAACCAAAGCCCACAAGTTTACTTTGCCGTCCTACTGCACCGTTTACCAGGCCGAACTGTTGGCACTGAGTAGAGCAGCCTTAGCGGCTGAAAAACTCAGTGTCAACAGTTTAGGTATCCTAAGCGACTCCAGGGCGGCACTCGATACCGTCATCAACTCAAGTTCCCCCCATCCACTCGCTATGAAAACTAGGGAGGCAATATATAATTGCAAAATCCAGAATAAAGAAATATCTCTATTCTGGATTAAAGCCCATAATGGCCACGCGGGGAACGAGAGGGCGGATCTGCTGGCTAAGGAGGCCGCCCTGAGATCCAAGAGGAGGCACGATTATGACAGATGTCCAACCTCGTATATAAAGCGAGACATCCGCCTGAAAACCCTCGTAGAGTGGAACAGGAGGTATCAGGCGGAGGAGACGGCATCTGTCACAAAAGTGTTCTTCCCGGATGCAG
This sequence comes from Pyrgus malvae, assembly GCA_911387765.1. Lineage (NCBI taxonomy): Eukaryota > Metazoa > Arthropoda > Insecta > Lepidoptera > Hesperiidae > Pyrgus > Pyrgus malvae. Next base: position 24,223,937 of record OU426962.1, on the reverse strand, counting down.
TGGCTGCTTACGGAATTGTAAAAAAGACCCAAATAGATGCCATTTTAACGCAGCTTTTTACTGGGCATGGGGGGGTGTCCTCATACCTGTACCGATTCAGGTGTAAGGACAGCCCCTCGTGTGCGTGTGAACCCGATGCGGAGGAATCGGTTCTGCACCTCGTGCTGGATTGCCCTATATTTGCTAGGCACAGGTTCGAATTAGAACAGACCATCGAACAAGATATAACAATGGAAAGCCTACCAAAAATAATGATGATCAAAAATTCAAAAGAAAAGTTTTTAAATTATTGTAAGGAAATTATCAAAAGGGTGAATAAGCGAAATAAAGAATAGGAAGTTATAATTCCAGAGTATAATATAGTATACTTTAGGTAATTATAAGGATGAAAATAGTTGTATAATGTTAGATAATAAGTAATAATGTAAAATTTAAGTGTCTAGTTTAAGTATAGTATGTTTAAAAGGTACCTTTGTTAAAATATTAAAATTTCTTGTGTGTAGTGTCCCTTATTTTCCCGTGTTTTATAAAAATAAAGATTAAATAGATAAATAGTAATACAAATAGATAGAGTAGATAGATAGTAGAGACGGCCTGTCCCGGCCAAGAGCGTGAAAGAGAGGAATGACAGAAAGAATTGTATGAAGAATGGAAGTGCGAGAGGCATAAATGATAGAACTAGAATGAATGAGGTTGAAAAACAGACTGTATAGCATAGGCTCCGACTATGTTGGAGGGAGGGAATTAAAAAAAAAAAAAAAAAAAAAAAAAAAAAAAAAAAAAAAAAAAAACCTAACCTAACCTAACCTAACCTAACCTAACCTAACCTAACCTAACCTAACCTAACCTAACCTAACCTAACCTAACCTAACCTAACCTAACCTAACCTAACCTAACCTAACCTAACCTAACCTAACCTAACCTAACCTAACCTAACCTAACCTAACCTAACCTAACCTAACCTAACCTAACCTAACCTAACCTAACCTAACCTAACCTAACCTAACCTAACCTAACCTAACCTAACCTAACCTAACCTAACCTAACCTAACCTAACCTAACCTAACCTAACCTAACCTAACCTAACCTAACCTAACCTAACCTAACCTAACCTAACCTAACCTAACCTAACCTAACCTAACCTAACCTAACCTAACCTAACCTAACCTAACCTAACCTAACCTAACCTAACCTAACCTAACCTAACCTAACCTAACCTAACCTAACCTAACCTAACCTAACCTAACCTAACCTAACCTTTTTTTTTTTTTTTTTTTTGGTGTCGGGGGGGAAACCTTCAAAAGGTACCCGGCACCTTGGGAGAGGATACCGGGTTATGTGGGATTTGACCGCACTAAAACCCCCTCGGTGGCCTGCCTCTGCGCTTGGGGAGGACTCCGGGATCTCAGACTGAACGCACCGGTGTCCTCCACGCGCGGCGCCCACAATGGGCCTATCTTCGGGAGAGCTTTGTGTTGCTCTCCTGCACCTTCCGATGTTTACGGCAGCATGCGGCCACGCACACACCGCCGTCCTTCCCGGGGCTGCTGGCTGGACGGTTCGAGCTCCCACTCTCCCCGCCCGCAACCCCGGAAGCCCCCTTTTAGTCGCCTCTTACGATCAGGCAGGGGATACCGTAGCTCTATTCTTACTCCCGAAGCTACAGGGACTAGCGCCGGGGGACGTTATCTACGTCTGCCCCGGCGGCTCCTTCGCCGAGCGGGATCTTCGCGCTCCCGGGCTCGCTCGGCTTCCTCCTTTGCGCACATTACGTTGTCGCAGAAGGAGGTCACCGAGTCCCACGCGTCCCTGGAGCGCACCATCGCTGCAACGACGGCCGCCGGGGACAAGTCTGGTCCAATGTTTTGGACCAGGATCCGCCGCTCGGACTCCCAAGCTGGGCAGTCTTCGAGCGTGTGCTGCGCGGAATCCTGGTCGTGTCTGCAGTGATGACACTCTGCAGACACCTCCCTTCCAATGCGGTTCAGATACTCACCGAAGCAGCCATGTCCGGTGAGTATCTGAGTCAGTCGGTAGGTGACGCGACCCCTCCTCCTCAGCCAGGCCCGGAAGTTGGGCAAAATGGCGCCGACGGCTCGCTGACGCGCGTTCTGCGGTTCCCGCAGTCTATCGCGCCAGCGCGTCAGGGCCCGCCATCTGGCTCTCCGACGAAGCTCTCCGACCGTCTCATTCGAGGGTTCGGGCCCCTGGCGGAGGACGCGGATCTTATTAAAGACCTCTGCGTCCATATCCGCCAGGATGTCCAGGGGCGGAAACCGCGCCAGGACTGTGGCCGCCTCGTACGAGATGGTCCGGTACCCTCGTGCGACTCTGATCGCGATCATACGCTGCGCGGCGTTGAGTTTCGCCGCGCGGCGCCGGCAGCCCGATAGTCTTTGCGACCATACGGGCGCGCCGTAGAGCGCGATAGAGCGCACGACACCTGCGTACAGGCGGCGGACCTCTTCCCTTGGTCCCCCGAGATTCGGCAGCAGTTTGTGCATAGCACCCGCCACCTTATGAATCCGGGGGACGAGACGATCGAAGTGCTCGTCGAAACTCCAGTGGCTGTCGAGCACCAGCCCGAGGTATTTTAAATACCGGCCCGGCTGAATTATTGCGTCACCTACACGCACCGACACGCTAGGGGGTTCCTCATGCCGTTTGAGGCCGTGGAACCATAGCGCCTCGGTCTTTTCAGGCGCTATCCGAAGCCCTAGCCCGCAAATGGCAGACACGATGCGTGCCACTGCCAGCTCCGCCAGTCTGGAGGTCCTCTCAAAGGACTCCCCCTCCACGAGGACGAGGGTGTCGTCGGCATAGCAGACGACGCTCACACCTGGTGGAAGCGTCGTCCGCAACACCGCGTCGTAGGCGAGGTTCCACAGGAGCGGCCCTAAGACCGAGCCCTGCGGCACCCCGCACACCACATCCCTCTCCTCTATGCTCCCGTAGCGGCCCGGGTAGCAAATTCTCCTGTCCGACAGGTAGTCAGCCAGCACGTTCTTTAAGTAGACGGGCACCCGATGATAATCGAGTGCCGCCCTTATCGCTTCCCAGGGCAGAGAGTTGAAGGCGTTGACGATGTCAAGGCTTATGGCCAAGACAACTCTGCCCTGGGAGACGGCCTGCTCAGTGAGCGCTCGGACCCGAAGGATTGCGTCCAGGGTCGAGCGCTGCCGTCTGAAGCCGAACTGACTGTCGGACAGGTCCGGGCCGCAACCCGCCAGGTGTCCGCTGAGACGAGACGCTAAGACACGCTCAAAGAGCTTGCCGGCCTCGTTCAGCAGACATATAGGCCTATAAGCCCCTGGCGAGTTTTCCGGTCGTCCCTCTTTGTGCAGAAGCACGAGTTTTGCGGTTTTCCATACCGCGGGGAACCGGCCGAAACGAAGGCAGCTGGTGAACAGCCGCTGCAGTCTCGCACCCAAGACCGCTAGCGCCAGCACCCAGGCCCGTCCGGGGATTCCGTCGGGACCCGGTGCGGTGTCGCGTACGGCCAGGCGCTTGACTGCGCACTCTAACTCCGTCTGCGTGACGGCCAGTTCGTCTGCCCAGTCAGCAGGGCTCGGCGGTTGTCGTGGACTGCCAGGGCCGTCCAGGACCCCAGGGAACAGCGTGCCCACCACTGTGGTTACGAAGACGGGGTCAAGCGTCTCCGTTAATGGGGGCACCCATGGGCGAAGCTTATTCAGCACCATCTTGTAAGGCCGTCCCCAGGGGTCTCTGTCGAGTCCCTCCAGTAGCTCCTTCCACTTGCCGGCCTTGCTTTCTGCTATTGCGGCCTGCAGTGCCATGGTTGCGTCCCGGTACTCCCGGTATCGCTCCTCCCTGTCTTCGGTACCGGCAGTACGACGCCTTCGGGCGCGTGTATAAAGGCGCCGGGAGCGCAAGCAGGCCGCTCGCAACTGGGCAATGTGTCCCGTCCACCAATAGGCTGTGCCTTTGTGGCCGGGACAAACCCGCGGCATGGCTATGTTACAAATCGCCGTCATTTCGGCTTGCAGTCCAGCAGCCTCCTCGTCTGGGCTGCGCTGTGAGTTGGGCTCGTCAGGTCCGTTCCATTCTGCGACGTGGGCGGCGGCGAGAAGCATATCTCGGTTAAGATGTTTTAACGCCCAACGTCGCAGGGGGCCGTCCCTTCGGAGACCTGGCTGGTTTGGCAGGTCGAAAGCCAAATGGATTAAGATGTGGCGGTGGTCTGACAGTGTTACCAGATCCTCCGCCACCCTCCAGCCGGTCACGAAGCGCTCGGCAGGTGGTGTCGCCCATGATAGGTCCACGACCGACTCCCCCTGCCAACGAACACAGGTACTAACGGCCCCACGGTTTAAAAGCCGAAGGTCCAGACCTGCAGCCCACTCCAGGGTGGTATCACCTCTGATGGAGTCGCGGCCGCCTCCCCAGACCCGCGAGTGGGCGTTAAAGTCGCCAAGCACTAGCACGGGGCGAGGAAGGCAACCGCGAACGCAGCTTCCCAACCTGTCGAGGTAGCTCTCAAAGGCTGCCAGACTGCAATTTGGGGAGATGTAACAGCCGACGACTGCTAGGGGCCCCCACTCCACCGCGACCAAGCCAGGCTCCGCGTGAAGCCGGGTGCACGGGGGATCCCCGTTGCCGCCTCCCCAATATATAGCCACATTCCTGGAAATGTCCCCGAACCAACGCGGATGGTCGGGGACATTGAAGGGTTCTGCAACCACCGCCATGGAGACAGAGCGCTCTGCAATAGTCTGCAAGAGCAAATCCTGAGCTCCACGGCAGTGGTTGAGGTTCCCCTGAATAATTGCAAATGATGGAGACCTATGCATGCTGGGTCTCCATCATTTCCTCTGGCGGGGGATGGGTCGAAGCGCTGGCCGAAGCCGGCGCAGGCCCATCAACCCGGTTCGATGCGGGGGCGTTCGCCCGCTCGCTCCTCTTCTGGCCTCTTTTTGGAGGCGTGCATCGTTTGCTGCCCAGCCGGTGGTCAGACCTCCGGCCGAGCTCTGCGCAAACGACGCATTTCGGCGTCTGTACTACGCAATGGCGAGCCGTATGGTTAGGCTCGCCACAGACGTAGCACAGTGCGCTACGGTCCACCGTGCTCTTGCACTGGTGCCTGGCGTGTCCAGACTCCAGGCACCGGTAGCACTGCAGTGGCCGCGTCTCCAGAGCGACAACACGGGCGGACACCCACCCGATCTTGACTCGGCCTGCGGTGGCCAGCTTGCGGACTGCCGCCACAGGGCAGCGCACCCATACCGTTCCCAGAGAGAAGGACTGTCGCCGGATCTCTCCCACTTTGATATCGCCGATGCCGCATTCACCGGCATCGGCGATGGCAGCGGCGACGTCCTGTTGGGTGACAGAGTCATCGAGATCTGTCACCCTCACCTCCCCGAGTTTTATGGGTCGCGCCACCCGCACGCCCATATTCCCGATTGCCTCCTGCAGCTTCGAGGCTAGAGCGACGGCCTTTTCGGCGCACTCCTCCCCCGCCACCTCCAGTAGGAGACCACCGTTGAGGGCCCGCTTCTGCCTCACTTCGGTGATCCCCACGTCCGCCAGTTTTACGCGCTCCTTGGCGGCCGCCATTGCCTGCGCGTAGGTGACCTCACTGCCTTCTGGCACAGTGATGGTCACCGCCGCCGTCTTCGGCGCCCTCGGGAGCCTTACTTTCTTCTTCCCTTTATGCGCCTTCCTTTTAGGCACCGTATGGGCTTTAGACGCCTGAGGAGCCTGAGCTCCCGATGGCGCTTTCGGCACTGGCCTTGAGGCCGTCCTCTGGCGAGCCGGGGCCGGTTGAGCGGTGGCTTTCCGGGTTTTTGCCCTGGACTTCCGGCTCACCACAGTGCTCCAGGTCTCCACCTGCACTGCTTGCGGCTCTGCGGCCGGCGCTGCGTTCGGAGTGGCAGCCGGCGCAGAAGGTTGCCCCGTCTGCTTGCCGCTTTTTCCCTGCCTGGGCGGCGGGGGTTTGGCGGAGGCAGCCGGGGACGGCTTTTTTCCCAGAGGGGGCCTCAGAGCCCTGTCTGGGAATAGCTCTACCTTGAAGGCGGCCAGCTTCCCTTCAATTAGATTCCCCAGCCTTTCCATCAGGACCACGTCCGAGCTCCGACTCTCGGACGGTCCCGTGGGTGGTGGGCTGGGATCAGCTCGGCGTTCTGCACGAAGAGCAGCCAACTCCGTCGTGAGGCTCTCCACTCTGCCGTTCAGCTGAGAGAGCTGAAAGCGGAGGAGGGCGTTCTCCTTCTCCAGGTTTGACCCTGACGCCCTCTGTGCCATCTCCACTGACGCCGCCTGTATGTGGCGGACCGCCAACCTAAGGGCGCGCACAAACGTGCCCTTCAAGCGGCCGGACTTGTCGGCCACCTTTTCAATAGTTTCTAGGCTCTCGACTATGCGAGAACCTAGATCCCCCGTTGGCTGTTGGGCCATTTCCCGGCCCAGCTCCTCCACAGAAGGCAACGAGGCCTTGGCGCGCGTCGTTGGCACTGGGACGCTAGGGTCCAGGAACCCTTCGTCGTCCCGTCCGCCCCGAGCGGGCTTGGCACTTTTAGGTGCCGGCCTCTCGTCACTACTTCCCCCACGAGCGGGCTGCCTCTTCCTTGAGGCGACCGACGCGGCCCGACTGGCCGTGGACTGCCATGATATGGTGGACATCAATGAGCAGTCCGAATCGTCATTGTCCGAGGTGGCAGCGGACAAAAGCCCCGCCCTGCCCCTCGTTACTCTTTCCTGGGACGTCTCGTTGCCGGACTCCCTACCTCTCGCCGCTTCTCTTCTGCCTCTCTCCATCTCTCCCTCCTCAACATCGTTTTTTATTGGTTTTTGAATTGGTTTTTCCATTTTAATTCCCACGAGAATGGGATGCAAGTAAAAGTCCATCCGGGCAGTGGCCCCTTACCCGGATAAGCCTAAATTTGTCTCCCGTCACTGGTGTCGGCTGGTACCAGTGCCGGGGGACGCACTAGCGACTGGAGGCACAAGGCCCTTTACCGCCAGCCATTCAGCCCCTCGCGGTGCGCCGCCGCTTGAGCTTCGGGTAATTTTTTATAGAGGTTTTCTTCCTCGCAGTCAGGCCGGTTAAGGCGTGACCCTCGGTCCCGAGGCCGTGAGACATGTCCACGACACCCCATGTGGGATTACGATATGTGACGGTGGCCGGGATATATCCCTGCCTGCCCGAAGGTAGGGTAAGTACACATCGGGCCCGTCCTAGCGTCTCTTCCACTGCGCCCCCTGCCAAGACAGAGGGACGCGCGAAATACGCCGCCCCGCAGGTTCTCTGCCACCGCTTAGTAACCTGTCCACGGATAAAATCAACGTCGACGAAAGTTACTGAGCGGGCCCGGGGTGCACCACGTGGAGGTGACCTGCTCGCACCCCAACCTAACCTAACCTAACCTAACCTAACCTAACCTAACCTAACCTAACCTAACCTAACCTAACCTAACCTAACCTAACCTAACCTAACCTAACCTAACCTAACCTAACCTAACCTAACCCCTATCGCACGGTGTCATTGAATTCTGCCCTCATACTCAGCGGCATACTCCCTCTTGACCTGAGAGTGCTAGAAGTTGCACAGCTGTACCAGGCCAAGAGGGAGGCACACATCCCAGATTTGGCCGATAGAGAGGTAGAAACAATGGCACCGGCGATATTGATGCCGCACCCTGCACAGGCACTGGCGTTAGGATACCGAAGCCTGATGGACCAGGAACATCTTGCAGACATTACAGGGGAATACCCTGTAACGATTTACACGGACGGCAGTAAAATTGAGGGCAGGGTGGGTGCAGCCATATCCATTTGGAGCGGAAGCACCGAAACCAAAGCCCAAAAGTTTACTTTGCCGTCCTACTGCACCGTCTATCAGGCGGAACTGTTGGCACTGAGTAGAGCAGCCTTAGCAGCTGAAAAACTCAGTGTCAACAGTTTAGGTATCCTAAGTGACTCAAGGGCGGCACTCGACACCGTCACAAACTCGAGTTCCCCCCACCCACTCGCTATTAAAACTAGGGAGGCAATCTATAATTGCAAAATCCAAAATAAGGATATTTCCTTATTTTGGATTAAAGCCCATATTGGCCTAGCGGGGAACGAGAGGGCGGATGAGTTGGCCAAGGAGGCCGCCTTGAGATCCAAGAGGAGGCACGATTATGACAGATGTCCAATCTCGTACATCAAACGAGACATCCGCCTGAAAACCCTCGAAGAGTGGGACAGGAGGTACCAGGCGGAGGAGACGGCGTCTGTCACGAAAGTGTTCTTCCCGAACGCCAGAGCTGCTTACAGAATCATTAAAAAGGCCCCAGTGGATGCCATAACAACACAGCTGTTTACTGGACATGGGGGGATGTCCTCATACCTACACCGATTTAGGTGTAAGGACAGCCCCGCATGTGTGTGTGAACCCGACGCCGATGAAACAATTCTGCACCTCATACTAGACTGCCCAAAATACATCAGACAGAGGTTCGATCTAGAGCAAAATATAGAAATTGCCATTGCAAAAGAAAACTTAGCAAGTATAATATGTAATGAGGAAAGTAGATGTGCATTTATTGAATACAGCAGTAAAATTATAAAAGAAGTAATAAGTAGAAATAAGTAATTAAAGATATGATAGCAAAGTATTTTGAAAATACCTTGTATATCATATATATGTATTAATGTTAAATATAAATAAATAGTACGATAAGATTATTAGCTGTAATAGAAATTGTAAGATAGTATGTAAGAAATAAATTTAACAACAACCTCTGTACACCCCACATACCGCATAATATATAGAATAAGATAGAAATAAATATAGCAATAAGGAAATTATGTATAAATAAATAAAAAGTTGTTGTACCGAGTTATACCCCGAATAAAATATAAAAATATAGATAGATAGATGGTTAGTGTAGACGGGTTATCCCAGCCCGTAGGTGTGAAAGAGAAGAATGATAGAAAGATCACGTATGTAGAATGAAAGTACGAGAAGCATGCTAGCGAGAACTGGAATGGATGTGTAAAAGTAGCAAACATAGGCTCCGACAACGTTGGAGGTAGAGAGCATAAAAAAAAAAAAAAAAAAAAAAAAAAAAAAAAAAAAAAAAAAACCTAACCTAACCTAACCTAACCTAACCTAACCTAACCTAACCTAACCTAACCTAACCTAACCTAACCTAACCTAACCTAACCTAACCTAACCTAACCTAACCTAACCTAACCTAACCTAACCTAACCTAACCTAACCTAACCTAACCTAACCTAACCTAACCTAACCTAACCTAACCTAACCTAACCTAACCTAACCTAACCTAACCTAACCTAACCTAACCTAACCTAACCTAACCTAACCTAACCTAACCTAACCTAACCTAACCTAACCTAACCTAACCTAACCTAACCTAACCTAACCTAACCTAACCTAACCTAACCTAACCTAACCTAACCTAACCTAACCTAACCTAACCTAACCTAACCTAACCTAACCTAACCTAACCTAACCTAACCTAACCTAACCTAACCTAACCTAACCTAACCTAACCTAACCTAACCTAACCTAACCTAACCTAACCTAACCTAACCTAACCTAACCTAACCTAACCTAACCTAACCTAACCTAACCTAACCTAACCTAACCTAACCTAACCTAACCTAACCTAACCTAACCTTTTTTTTTTTTTTTTTTTTTTTTTTTTTTTTTTTGGTATCGGGGGGGAAACCTTCAAAAGGTACCCGGCACCTTGGGAGAGGATACCGGGTTATGTGGGATTTGACCGCACTAAAACCCCCTCGGTGGCCTGCCTCTGCGCTTGGGGAGGACTCCGGGATCTCAGACTGAACGCACCGGTGTCCTCCACGCGCGGCGCCCTCAATGGGCCCATCTTCGGAAGAGCGGTGGTGCTCTCCTGCACCTTCCGATGCTTACGGCGGCATGCGGCCACGCACACACCGCCGTCCTTCCCGGGGCTGCTGGCTGGACGGTTCGAGCTCCCACTCTCCCCGCCCGCAACCCCGGAAGCCCCCTTTTAGTCGCCTCTTACGATCAGGCAGGGGATACCGTAGCTCTATTCTTACTCCCGAAGCTACAGGGACGAGCGCCGGGGGACGTTATCTACGTCTGCCCCGGCGGCTCCTTCGCCGAGCGGGATCTTCGCGCTCCCGGGCTCGCTCGGCTTCCTCCTTTGCGCACATTACGTTGTCGCAGAAGGAGGTCACCGAGTCCCACGCGTCCCTGGAGCGCACCATCGCTGCAACGACGGCCGCCGGGGACAAGTCTGGTCCGATGTTTTGGACCAGGATCCGCCGCTCAGACTCCCAGGCTGGGCAGTCTTCGAGCGTGTGCTGCGCGGAATCCTGGTCGTGTCTGCAGTGATGACACTCTGCAGACACCTCCCTTCCAATGCGGTTCAGATACTCACCGAAGCAGCCATGTCCGGTGAGTATCTGAGTCAGCCGGTAGGTGACGCGACCCCTCCTCCTCAGCCAGGCCCGGAAGTTGGGCAAAATGGCGCCGACGGCTCGTTGACGCGCGTTCTGCGGTTCCCGCAGTCTATCGCGCCAGCGCGTCAGGGCCCGCCATCTGGCTCTCCGACGAAGCTCTCCGACCGTCTCATTCGAGGGTTCGGGCCCCTGGCGGAGGACGCGGATCTTATTAAAGACCTCTGCGTCCATATCCGCCAGGATGTCCAGGGGCGGAAACCGCGCCAGGACTGTGGCCGCCTCGTACGAGATGGTCCGGTACCCTCGTGCGACTCTGATCGCGATCATACGCTGCGCGGCGTTGAGTTTCGCCGCGCGGCGCCGGCAGCCCGATAGTCTTTGCGACCATACGGGCGCACCGTAGAGCGCGATAGAGCGCACGACACCTGCGTACAGGCGGCGGACCTCTTCCCTTGGTCCCCCGAGATTCGGCAGCAGTTTGTGCATAGCACCCGCCACCTTATGAATCCGGGGGACGAGACGATCGAAGTGCTCGTCGAAACTCCAGTAGCTGTCGAGCACCAGCCCGAGGTATTTTAAATACCGGCCCGGCTGAATTGTTGCGTCACCTACACGCACCGACACGCTAGGGGGTTCCTCATGCCGTTTGAGGCCGTGGAACCATAGCGCCTCGGTCTTTTGAGGCGCTATCCGAAGCCCTAGCCCGCGTATGGCAGACACGATTCGTGCCACTGCCAGCTCCGCCAGTCTGGGAGTCCTTTGAAAGGACTCCCCCTCCACGAGGACGAGGGTGTCGTCGGCATAGCAGACGACGCTCACACCTGGTGGAAGCGTCGTCCGCAACACCGCGTCGTAGGCGAGGTTCCACAGGAGTGGCCCTAAGACCGAGCCCTGTGGCACCCCGCACACCACATCCCTCTCCTCTATGCTCCCGTAGCGGCCCGGGTAGCAAATGCTCCTGTCCGACAGGTAGTCAGCCAGCACGTTTTTAAGGTAGGCGGGCACCCGATGATAATCGAGTGCCGCCCTTATCGCTTCCCAGGGCAGAGAGTTGAAGGCGTTGACGATGTCAAGGCTTATAGCCAAGACAACTCTGCCCTGGGAGACGGCCTGCTCAGTTAGCGTTCGAACCCGAAGGATGGCATCCAGGGTCGAGCGCTGCCGTCTGAAGCCGAACTGACAGTCGGACAGGTCCGGGCCGCAACCCGCCAGGTGTCCGCTGAGACGAGACGCTAAGACACGCTCAAAGAGCTTGCCGGCCTCATTCAGCAGACATATAGGCCTATATGCCCCTGGCGAGTTTTCCGGTCGTCCCACTTTGTGCAGAAGCACAAGTTTCGCAGTCTTCCATGCCGCGGGGAACCGGCCGAAACGAAGGCAGCTGGTGAACAGCCGCTGCAGTCTCGCGCCCAAGACCGTTAGCGCCAGCACCCACGCCCGTCCGGGGATTCCGTCGGGACCCGGGGCGGTGTTGCGTTCGGCCAGGCGCTTGACTGCGCACTCCAACTCAGCCTGCGTGACGGCCAGTTCGTCTGCCCAGTCAGCAGGGCTCGGCGGTTGTCGAGGACCGCAAGGGCCGTCCAGGACCCCAGGGAACAGCGTGCCCACCACTGTGGTTACGAAGACGGGGTCAAGCGTCTCCGTTAGTGGGGGCACCCATGGGCGAAGCTTATTCAGCACCATCTTGTAAGGCCGTCCCCAGGGGTCTCTGTCGAGTCCCTCCAGCAGCTCCTTCCACTTGCCGGCCTTGCTGTCTGCTATTGCGGCCTGCAGTGCCATGGTTGCGTCCCGGTACTCCCGGTATCGCTCCTCCCACTCTTCGGCACCGGCAGTACGACGCCTTCGGGCGCGTGTATAAAGGCGCCGGGAGCGCAAGCAGGCCGCTCGCAACTGGGCAATATGTCCCGTCCACCAGTAGGCTGGGCCTCTGCGGCCGGGACAAACCCGCGGCATGGCTGTATTGCAGATCGCCGTCATTTCGGCTTGCAGTCCAGCAGCCTCCTCGTCTGGGCTGCGCTGTGAGTTGGGCTCGTCAGGTCCGTTCCATTCTGCGACGTGGGCGGCGGCGAGAAGCATATCTCGGTTAAGATGTTTTAACGCCCAACGTCGCAGGGGGCCGTCCCTTCGGTGACCTGGCTGGTTTGGCAGGTCGAAGGCCAAATGGATTAAGATGTGGCGGTGGTCTGACAATGTTACCAGATCCTCCGCCACCCTCCAGCCGGTCACGAAGCGCTCGGCAGGTGGAGTCGCCCATGATAGGTCCACGACCGACTCCCCCTGCCAACGAACACAGGTGCTGACGGCCCCACGGTTTAAAAGCCGAAGGTCCAGACCTGCAGCCCACTCCAGGGTGGTATCACCCCTGACGGAGTCGCGGCCGCTTCCCCAGACCCGTGAGTGGGCGTTAAAGTCGCCGAGCACTAGCACGGGACGAGGAAGGCAACCGCGAACGCAGCTTCCCAACCTGTCGAGGTAGCTCTCAAAGGCTGCCAGACTGCAATTTGGGGAGACGTAACAGCCCAAGACTGCTAGGGGCCCCCACTCCACCGCGATCAAGCCAGGCTCCGCGTGAAGCCGGGTGCACGGGGGATCCCCGTTACCGCCTCCCCAATATATCGCCACATTCCGGGAAATGTCCCCGAACCAACGCGGATGGTCGGGGACATTGAAGGGCTCTGCAACCACCGCCATGGAGACAGAACGCTCTGCAATAGTCTGCAAGAGCAGATCCTGTGCTCCACGGCAGTGGTTGAGGTTTCCCTGAAGAATTTCAAATGATGGAGACCTATGCATGCTGGGTCTCCATCATTTCCTCTGGCGGGGGATGGGACGAAGCGCTGGCCGAAGCCGGCGCAGGCCCATCAACCCGGTTCGATGCGGGGATGTTCGCCCGCTCGCTCTTCCTCTGGCCTCTTTTCGGAGGCGTGCATCGTTTGCTGCCCAGCCGGTGGTCAGACCTCCGGCCGAGCTCCGCGCAAACGACGCATTTTGGCGTCTGTACTACGCAATGGCGAGCCGTATGATTAGGCTCGCCACAAACGTAGCACAGCGCGCTACGGTCCACCGTGCTCCTGCACTGGTGTCTGGCGTGTCCAGACTCCAGGCACCGGTAGCATTGCAGTGGCCGCGCCTCCAGAGCGACCACACGGGCGGACACCCACCCGATCCGGACTCGGCCTGCGGTGGCAAGCCTGCGGACTGCCGCCACAGGGCAGCGCACCCACACCGTTCCCAGAGAGAAGGACTGTCGCCGGATCTCTCCCACTTTGACATCGCCGATGCCGCATTCACCGGCATCGGCGATGGCAGCGGCGACGTCCTGTTGGGTGACAGAGTCATCGAGATCTGTCACCCTCACCTCCCCGAGTTTTATGGGTCGCGCAACCCGCACGCCCAATTCTCCAATTGCCTCCTGCAATTTCGAGGCAAGAGCGACGGCCTTTTCGGCGCACTCCTCCCCCGCCACCTCCAGTAGGAGACCACCGTTGAGGGCCCGCTTCTGCCTCACTTCGGTGATCCCTACTTCCGCCAGTTTGATGCGCTCCTTGGCGGCCGCCATTGCCTGCGCGTAGGTGACCTCACTGCCTTCCGGCACAGTGATGGTCACCGCCGCCGTCTTGGGCACTCTCGGGAGCCGTGCTTTCTTTTTCCCTTTAGGCACCTTCCTTTTAGGCACCGTATGGGCTTTAGGCACCTGAGGAGCCTGAGCTCCCGATGGCGCTTTCGGCACTGGCCTTGAGGCCGTCCTCTGGCGAGCCGGGGCCGGTTGAGCGGCGGCTTTCCGGGTTTTCGCCCTCGACTTCCGGCTCACCACAGTGCTCCAGGTCTCCGCCTGCACTGCTTGCGGCTCTGCGGCCGGCGCTGCGTTCGGAGTGGAAGCCGACGCAGAAGGCTGCACCGTTTGCTTGCCGCTTTTTCCCTGCCTGGGCGGCGGGGTTTTGGCGGAGGCAGCGGGGGCAGCAAGAGACGGCTTCTTTCCCAGAGGGGGCCTCAGAGCCCTGTCTGGGAATAACTCTGCCTTGAAGGCGGCCAGCTTCCCTTCAATTAGATTTCCCAGCCTTTCCATCAGGACCACGTCCGAGCTCCGACTCTCGGATGGTCCCGTGGGAGATGGGCTGGGATTAGCCCGGCGTTCGGCCCGGAGAGCAGCCAGCTCCGTCGAGAGGCTCTCCACCCTGCCGTTCAGCTCTGAGAGCTGAGAGCGGAGGAGGGCGTTCTCCTGCTCCAGGTTTGACCCTGACGCCCTCTGTGCCATCTCCAGTGACGCCGCCTGTATATGGCGAACCGCCATCCTAAGGGCTCGCACGAACGTGCCCTTCAAGCGGCCGGACTTGTCGGCCACCTTTTCTATCGTTTCTAGGTTCTCGATTATGCGAGAACCTAGATCGCCTGTCGGCTGTTGGGCCATCTCCCGACCCAGTTCCTCCACCGTAGGCAACGAGGCCTTGGCGCGCGTCGTTGGCACTGGGACGCTTGGGTCCAGAAACCCTTCGTCGTCCCGTCCGTCACGAGCAGGCTTGGCATTTTTACGTGCCGGCCTCTCATCACTACTTCCCCCATGTGCGGGGAGCCTCTTTCTTGAGGCGACCGACGTGGCCCGACTGGCCGTGGACTGCCATGATATGGTGGACATTATTGAGCAGTCCGAATCGTCATTGTCGGAGGTGGCAGCGGACAAAAGCCCCGCCCTGCCCCTCGTCACTCTATCCTGGGACGTCTCGTTTCCGGACTCCCTCTCCCTCGCCGTTTCTCCTCTCCCTCTTTCCATTCCTCCCGTCTCAACATCATTTTTTATTAAGTTTAAGGTTAGTTTTTCCATTTTTATTCCCACGAGAATGGGATGCAAGTAAAAGTCCATCCGGGCAGTGGCCCCTTACCCGGATAAGCCTAAATTTGTCTCCCGTCACTGGTGTCGGCTGGTACCAGTGCCGGGGGACGCACTAGCGACTGGAGGCACAAGGCCCTTTACCGCCAGCCATTCAGCCCCTCGCGGTGCGCCGCCGCTTGAGCTTCGGGTAATTTTTTATAGAGGTTTTCTTCCTCGCAGTCAGGCCGGTTAAGGCGTGACCCTCGGTCCCGAGGCCGTGAGACATGTCCACGACACCCCATGTGGGATTACGATATGTGACGGTGGCCGGGATATATCCCTGCCTGCCCGAAGGTAGGGTAAGTACACATCGGGCCCGTCCTAGCGTCTCTTCCACTGCGTCCCCTGCCAAGACAGAGGGACGCGCGAAATACGCCGCCCCGCAGGTTCTCTGCCACCGCTCAGTAACCTGTCCACGGATAAAATCAACGTCGACAAAAGTTACTGAGCGGGCCCGGGGTGCACCACGTGGAGGTGACCTGCTCGCACCCCAACCTAACCTAACCTAACCTAACCTAACCTAACCTAACCTAACCTAACCTAACCTAACCTAACCTAACCTAACCTAACCTAACCTAACCTAACCTAACCTAACCTAACCTAACCTAACCTAACCTAACCTAACCTAACCGCGCTGATACAGGAGCCCTACGTAGGCCGAACAAGAAGGATGAAAGCCTACGGAGGAGTGAGAGTGTTCCAGTGCTCTAGTATAGGAGAGGGCACTGTAAAAGCCGCAATCGTTATCTTCGATAGCGAGCTCGACGTAATACAGTGCCCAGAACTGACCACGAATAACATCACAGTGGTCAGGATCCGAACTAGAGCATGGACGATCACCCTTGTGTCGTACTACTTCGAACCGGACAAACCCATCGAGCCTTATATAGACCACCTGAAGGCCATAAGTAGTGCGACACAAGGACACCTAGTCGTTGGAGGTGATGCGAACGCCAAGAGCACCTGGTGGGGCAGCATGGCAGAGGACACCAGAGGTGAGACAATGAACAGTGGTCTACATGAAATGGAGCTGAATGTGCTGAACACTGGAGACGTCCCTACTTTTGATACCGTGCGAGGAGGGAAAAGGTACAGCAGCCATGTCGACGTAACGGCCTGCACTGACGATGCCCTGTGTCTTGTTGACGACTGGAGGGTCGTAGAGAGCCTAACGAGCTCGGACCACAACGGAATAATGTTTAGTATAAAATTACAAAAATCCATAGGCTCAAACATTAAAAGAACAACCCGCATGTATAATACAAAAAAGGCAAGCTGGGACCAATTTTGTGAAAAACTGGCCCAGCTTATGGTAGATGAAAAACTAAATTTAGACGAAATAGAAAATATATACTCAATTGATGAACTAGACATAACAATAAATAAGTACAATAATGTAATAACAGCTATATGTGAAAAAACTATACCAACTAAAAAAGGAAAAACTACACTTACCGTACCGTGGTGGTCCGAGCAGCTCGCGTGCCTGAAGAAGGAAGTTGACAGACGCAGGCGCAGAATCAGGAACGCAGCGCCGCGCCGGAGACAGGCTGTTGTACTGGAGTACCTGAAACAGAAGGAAATTTATGAAAAGGAGGTGGAAAATGCGATAACGGAGAGTTGGAAGCAATTTTGTGGGAGGCAGGACAGGGAAGGAATGTGGGAGGGCATTTACAGGGTGATAGGACAAACAGCTAAAAGGGAGGAGGATCTTCCGCTAGTAGCTAACGGAAGAACGTTGGATGAGGAGGGCTCCGTGAAGCTACTAGCGGAAACGTTCTATCCAAGGGACGACCCTGACCGCGACAATGACGTACACCGCCGTATAAGATCAAAGGCAAAGGCGTTAAATGATGTGGTGAGTCATAATGACGACCCGCCATTTACGCCAAAGGAATTGGATGTTGCGGTCAGATCCTTTAACCCAAAAAAGGCTCCCGGATCGGATGGGTTCACCGCAGACATATGCGCGAAGGCAATAGGGACGAACCCGGGGTATTTCTTGGCTCTTCTCAACAAGTGCCTTGCATTCCACTACTTCCCCAAGGTTTGGAAGACAGCCGTCGTGGTAGTCCTCAGAAAACCGGGGAAGGACACCTACACTTCTCCCAAGTCTTACAGGCCCATTGGGCTGTTACCGGTTCTCGGCAAGATTTATGAGAAGATGCTGGTGGCCCGCCTCAATTTCCATATGTTGCCGCGGATTAGTACTCGTCAGTTTGGTTTCATGCCACAGAGGAGCACCGAAGACGCCCTTGTTACGCTTATGACGCATATTCGTGATAAAATAAGTGCCAAGAGGCTAGTTCTACTAGTCTCACTGGATATCGAGGGCGCCTTCGATAGCGCCTGGTGGCCGGCAATAGAAACTAGACTGGCTGAGGAAAATTGTCCGGACAACTTGAGGAGGGTCATCAGCAGCTACCTCAGTGGGAGAAGTGTAGAGGTCAGGTATGCAGGGCAAAAACACCTGAGAGCAACCGAGAAAGGATGTGTCCAGGGATCGATCAGTGGACCGATCCTATGGAACATTCTCCTCGATCCTCTGCTCAAATTGATGGAGAGCCAACAATTGTATTGCCAAGCGTTCGCAGATGACGTGGTGTTGATATTCGATGGGTCAACAGCTCTTGAGATCGAGAGACAGGCCAATGCCGCCCTCGAGAGTGTACGGTCGTGGGGTGTCGCACATAAGCTAAGGTTTGCACCGCACAAAACCTGTGCAATGGTGCTCACCAATAAGCTCCTGTACGACACACCACGGCTTAACATGGGTGGGGTCGACATTGGCATGTCTCCCGAAATCAAGATACTCGGGTTGACCATCGATCGTAAGTTGACCTTCAACAGCCACGTCGCGAGTGTCTCCAGGAAAGCTGTGGGCATCTACAAGCAATTAGTTAGAGCAGCGCGAGTTAGCTGGGGCCTAAACCCGCAGGTTATAAAAACCATTTATACCGCCGCGGTGGAGCCAATAATGCTCTACGCATCAGCCGCATGGTTCCCGGCTGCTCACAAGCTCATGACTCGTAAGCAGCTAAACGCCGTGCAAAGGGGTTTTGCGCAAAAGATGTGCAAGGCGTATCGCACGGTGTCATTGAACTCTGCACTCATTCTCAGCGGCATACTCCCCCTTGACCTGAGGGTGCTAGAAGCGGCACAGCTGTACCAGGCCAAGAGGGAGGCACACTTCTCAGATCTAGCCGACAGAGAGGTGGAAACAATGGCACCGGCGATAATGATGCCGCACCCTGCACAGGCGCTGGCGTTAGGATACCAAAGCGTGGTAGATGAAGAACATCTCGCAGAGGTTACAAGGGATCACCCTGTAACGATCTACACGGACGGCAGTAAGATTGAGGGCAAGGTCGGAGCTGCGATATCCATCTGGAGAGGCGGCGTCGAGACTAAAGCCCACAAACTTACTTTGCCGTCCTACTGCACCGTCTACCAGGCTGAACTGTTGGCACTGAGTAGAGCGGCCTTAGCAGCCGAAAAACTCAGTGTCAACAGTTTAGGTATCCTAAGTGACTCAAGGGCGGCACTCGACACCGTCACTAACTCGAGTTCCCCCCACCCACTCGCAATTAAAACCAGACAGGCAATTTATAATTGCAGAATCCAAAATAAAGATATTTCTTTATTTTGGATAAAAGCTCATATTGGCCATGCGGGGAACGAGAGAGCGGATCAGCTGGCTAAGGAGGCCGCCCTGAGATCCAAGGGGAGGCACGAGTACGACAGATGCCCAATCTCGTACATAAAGCGAGAAATCCGCCTGAAAACCCTCGAAGAGTGGGACAGGAGGTATCAGGCGGAGGAGACGGCGTCTGTCACGAAAGTGTTCTTCCCTGACGCCAGGGCTGCTTACAGAATTATTAAAAAGGCCCCCGTAGATGCCTTAACAACGCAGCTTTTTACTGGGCATGGGGGGATGTCCTCATACCTACACCGTTTTAGGTGTAAGGACAGCCCCGCATGTGTGTGTGAACCCGAAGCAGAAGAGTCGGTATTGCATTTGGTGCTAGACTGCCCTGTTTTTGCAAGGCAAAGGTTTGATGTGGAACAGAAAGTAAACTTTGGCATCACAAAACTTAATTTAAAAGAGATCATGAATAGAGAAGATTTAAGGCACGAGTTTGTAAAGTTTTGTAAGAGTATTGTTAAAATAGTTAATAAAAGAAATAGTAATTAAGTTATGATTCCATTGTATAGTATGTATACATTATGGCAATCATAAATAGATTAATCAGCTAGTAACATATAAATTCGTTGCACATATAAGTATTATTACATTACATAGAAATGTGTAAATTCTATAAGTGTAATAATATGTAAACAATAAAGGTAATAAGTAGAGTATAAGTAATGTAATATAGAATAAAAAATTGTAGTTAAATGTAAAAATTTGTTAAATGTTAAGTTAATGTATAAGTAACTGTAGAAAAATAAAAATGTTCCCTTAATTATTTCCCCGAAATAGATAATAAGAACTAGATAGTTAGAATAGGAATAGGAAAATTAGTAGACGGCCTGTCCCGGCCCGAAAAGTATGAAAGAACGAATGATAGAAAGATATCGTATGAAGTATGGATGTGCGAGAAGCATAAGTGCGAGAACTGGAATGGATGAGAATATATATACTTGACCAAGCATAGGCTCCGACTATGTTGGAGGATCTAGAAAAAAAAAAAAAAAAAAAAAAAAAAAAAAAAAAAAAAAAAAAAAAAAACCTAACCTAACCTAACCTAACCTAACCTAACCTAACCTAACCTAACCTAACCTAACCTAACCTAACCTAACCTAACCTAACCTAACCTAACCTAACCTAACCTAACCTAACCTAACCTAACCTAACCTAACCAGTCTCACGCCGACCGCCGTTGCGAACGCAGCAAAACCGCGTCTCTGCGACGAATAAAATCGTAAAAATAGTGAAACTTTACCGTACAGTACTGAGTGATATATCAAAGTGTGTGTAAAAGTGACCCCTATTGGAATATACAATTATCAGTTCCAAATTACTAAAGGATTTCAGTGAAATAGTGAAAAAACTGTAAGTGACTTAAATTTTATAAACTTGTAACGCGTGCGCCGCAAGATTTGTCGCGACGACCCAACGTTTTTAGTATACCATCAGGTGCGAAATAGTGACCCCTAACTTTCAAGACTAGCACGGCATTTTTAGCAATTGTATTTTTGGAGCTATTCCCAAAAAACTGGAAATCACGTGGGCATGTGCTAGTAGTTCCCATTAAAAATCTGGAAAAATACAATTGCACAAGTAAAGGGTGAACTAGAGCAATAAGGATTCTGGAGAAAGCACAAAAATTCCACTAAAAACCAGCGAGTAACGGCGCAAAATATAAAAACTGATTTTTTGCCCTCAAATTGTAGCCAAACGAGATCGAGGAGGCGCAAATATTATTATACCGTTGGATTGGCCACAGGGAAATCTAGGTATATGCGAATTTTCGGATTTTTCCTGTGAGGCGTCTAAAAGTTATTAACAAAAAACCAAAAAGGGCGTGGGCTTTATCGACAGTCAGTACCCTCTTTACTTGGATAATATAATTAAGTATATCAACAACATCAATGATTAATTTGTGACGTCAACCACCGCCAAGTCGAAAAATTGAACAGTGACAGCAGACACTGACAGCGGATGGTGACAGCAGACAGTGACAACGCCAAGTGACACGACGCCAACAAGTGACAGCCAAATCGACACTGACAGTGACACTGACTTTAAAGTTGGCAACGACAAGATCCATAAACAGCCAGGAAGAGAGAAGATATTGGCCGCCATTTTCTCCGTAAGAGTGAAGGGTATATAGGACCTCTCCCTCTCGCCATCCCTATTCACTTGCCCAAATAAAAAATTTAACACCCCCCCCCCCCCCCAAATTTAAAATCGCAGAATCGGTAGCTAAACACCACAGCAACACTACCTGACGGTTTTCAGGCGCTGAAAATACACTATTCCCAGTTTTCAGCAGTTCCAAAGCCTGAAAACCGTAAAAACTGCGATATCTCGGAAACGGTGCGTCCTAGCCCAAAAATAATAAAATTTTCATTCCCCCCTCCCTAACAACCTACCCCAGGACCTTACAGGACCACCACCAACCACCCCCCACCTATACCCCCCCCCACTTTTGTTGTAACTTAATTTAAATCAGTAATTTAAGAAGTACCTCGAGACCCTCCCCACAACCATCATAACTGAACTACCGACTGACTTGACCCCCCCATCGCCCTCCCCCCCCCAATCGACCAAATATTCAAGCGGCCATATCTAAGGAACCCGCAGGCGTAGAATACCCGAGTTTGGGCTTGTCGAGTTGGCCTTGGCGAGCTCTATTAGCTGGACCCAAATTGACGACTCTACATAGAGTCAAATTTTAAAAATACTTTTCTTGTTTTATAATTATAGTAATTTATACTAATTTTTCTTGTGTAATTAAAATTGTGTATTATTAGAATAGCATTTCATAATATACGTAGTCATAGCAGCTTTATTTGACTGTGTTTTGTCTCTTTTTTGACGTCGCTGCTAGACATACAGGGTATCTTACATCTATTTTAATTGATTATTTGTTTTACCTTGTGTACACTTTATTTTGATAGTTTTAGACTTTTTATAACATTTATATTACAATTTTATGTATTTCTAGAAATCCTTGTGTAAATATATATACACTGACTTGGACTATTATCTGTTGATTTCTGTTGTATTCGACTTTTATTGCAAACTCTCTCTGACTCCATCCCAACATTCAAGGGAAATTCCAGAAATAACGTACAGGGACAACTCAGGACCAGGAGCCAAGCAAGGATTCTGAA
The DNA here is from genome assembly GCA_911387765.1 of Pyrgus malvae. NCBI lineage: Eukaryota > Metazoa > Arthropoda > Insecta > Lepidoptera > Hesperiidae > Pyrgus > Pyrgus malvae. The sequence continues at coordinate 24,201,805 of OU426962.1, read as the reverse complement.
TAAAAAGCATCTGACAAGTTAATCTTGTGCTACTTGTGTAATTGACTTATATTATTTTATTTTATTGTTTTATTTGTTTTATAAATAAAAATTTGATTTACTATTTACAACTTTTACAAACCTTTTTAAAATTTTATTCTATTTTATTTTATTTTTAAAAATTGTATATATTGACAAATTAAAATGATACGCACACCGGCCACTAAGAAAATGGACCCAACCGACCTAAAAAACGAGGAGAGGGCAGGACCCTCCCCGAAAAAAGTCAGTAACGTCAGGAAATCCATTGACGCATTCGAGAAAGCGGTTGAGGGAGGGACAGGCAAACCAAACAGGAAAACGTCGCCGAATCCACATCCCGACCAAAAAATCGAAGGAGCCGCCGGGTCCCAAAAACTTCAATCTGGACAATCCACCACCCTGGGCGACCAAAAAACACCACCGCCCAGATTCAGACCACAAATAAAGGGAGCTACGGTCACAAAAAAGGTGACCAGTGCGCAGGCCCCGAGTCCTATAAAGTCGCCAAGGACGGCCGGCCAATTCTACGCGAATAAGGCCGCCGAGGCAAAAGACGTACACAAGAAGGGGGTGGAAAATTTAGATCGATTTAAAAACTTAAGGGCCAGTATCAAAACCGAACTGCGGAAAGCACTAGACAGGCTTTACGAACTCGCGGCAGATGGGCCAGCGGTAAGAAATCTGCAGTTTGAGATGACAGAAGACGCCCCTCCAACTTGCGAAAAGCGAAAAGAAAAAGAGGGACAGGTTAAACGTCTAGAAAAAGCGTTAGAAGACCATACGCTACTCATTAGAGAAAGCATGCAAAAGATAGAAGATCTGAAAGCCAGCATGGAAAGAAACCAGGAAAACACAACATATGCCAGCGTGGTAGCGGACAAACCCCGAGTCGAGGTGACCACGGATAGGACCGCTTTATATTCAGTGGTCATCTCCTCGAACAACGAGCAGGACACAGGAGAACAAGTATTGGAACGGGTTAGGGAAACAGTGGACGCCAAAGAAGGCTGGATAAAGGTGGGGAAGGTAAGAAAAGCTAAAGATAGAAAAGTAGTTATGAGCCTAGAAAGTAAGGAAGACAGGCAGAGATTAAAAGATAAAATAGAAAAGGCAGGAGTTCACCTGGTCGTCGAGGAGGTGAAAAATAAAGACCCACTCCTGATTCTCAAAAACGTCCTTAGCAAACAAACCGATGAGGAAATAGTCAGGGCGTTAAGGAATCAAAATAAGGAGATTTTCCACAGCCTCGACGAAAAGGACGACAGAATTTCAGTTAAATTTCGAAGAAAAACAAGAAACCCCCACACCAGCCATGTGGTAGTAACAGTTTCGCCCAAAATCTGGAATAGAGCAACGGAGCTGGGAAGACTCAGAATTGACCTGCAAAGGGTGTACGTAGAGGACCAGTCTCCATTAGTCCAGTGTTCGAAATGTCTGGGATATGGGCATGGCCTTAGGTACTGCAAAGATAGTGAAGAACTATGCAGTCACTGCGGTGGGCTACACCTCAGCAAAGATTGCGCCGATAGAATGGCTGGAGAACCACCGCAGTGTGTAAATTGCAAAAGAAGCAAAACAGACAACTGCGGCCACAACGCTTTCAGTAGCGAATGCCCAGTCAGGCGTAAATGGGACAAGATAGCTAGAGCCTCGGTGTCCTACTGCTAAGGGCACCCCAGACACCACCCACCAGTATAAGATCATCCAGGCGAACCTCCAGCGAAGCCAACTTGCCACCAACGAACTACTACTAGAAGCAGAAAAGAGAAAGGTGGCAGTTGCGCTGATTCAGGAGCCCTACGTGGGCAGAATAAGAAGGATGAAGGCCTACGCAGGAGTGAGGGTGTTCCAGAGCTCTAGCATAGGAGAGGGCACTGTAAAAGCCGCTATCGTAGTTTTCGATAGCGACCTTGACGTAATACAGTGCCCAGAACTGACCACGAACAACATCACAGTGGTCAGGATCCGAACTAGAGCCTGGACGATCACCCTTGTGTCGTACTACTTTGAACCGGACAAGACTATCGAGCCTTACATTAACCATCTAAAGGCCATAAGTAGTACGACACAAGGACACCTGATCGCTGGAGGTGATGCAAACGCCAAGAGTACCTGGTGGGGCAGCGAAGCGGAGGACACCAGGGGCGAGGCTATGAGTGGCGGCCTGTCTGAAATGGGTCTCAACATTTTGAACACTGGACACATTCCCACATTTGACACCATACGGGGAGGGAAAAGGTACAGCAGCCATGTGGACGTTACGGCCTGCTCGGATGATATCTTAAGCCTAGTCGAGGGTTGGCGAGTGGCCGAAAGCCTCACGAGCTCGGACCACAACGGCATTATATTTGGAATCAAACTAGTTAAATCAATAGGAATAAATATAGAACGAACAACAAGAATATACAACACGAAAAAAGCAAACTGGGTTGAGTTTCATAAGAAACTAACCCAGTTTATGCAGGAACAAAATTTAAATTTAGAAAACATAGAATTAATCAACGATACGTATGAATTAGAGTTAGAAATCAATAAATTTATAAATGTAACAAAAAGAGCATGTTTAGAATCAATACCTACCAAAAAGAAAAAGGAAAAACTTACCATGCCGTGGTGGTCCGAGCAGCTCGCAAACTCGAAGAGGGAGGTCGACAGGCGAAGACGTCGGATCCGGAACGCAGCGCCGCATCGGAGACAGGCTGTTGTGCTGAAGTACCTAGAACAAAAGGAAAAATATGAAAGAGAAGTGGAGTCCGCTATCACTGCAAGCTGGAAGGAGTCTTGTGGGAAACAAGACCGTGAAGGACTATGGGAGGGGATATACAGGATTATAGGGAGAACCATGAGGAGGGAGGAAGATCTTCCGCTGGTAGCCGACGGGAGAACTTTGGACGCAGAGGGCTCCGCGAGGCTGCTAGCGGAAGTTTTCTATCCAACGGACGACCATGACCGTGACAGTAACGCACACCGCCTGTTACGAAAAAAGGCAAGGGCGTTAAATGAGCTGGTAAATCATAACGATGACCCGCCATTTACGTCCAAAGAATTGGATGTTGCGGTGCAATCATTTAACCCTAAAAAGGCTCCCGGATCGGACGGGTTCACAGCAGACATATGCGCGAAAGCAATAGGGACGGACCCGGGGTATTTCTTGGCTCTTCTCAACAAGTGCCTCGCATACCATTACTTCCCCAGGGCTTGGAAGACGGCCACTGTAGTAGTCCTTAGAAAACCGGGGAAGGACACCTACACCTCTCCCAAATCTTACAGACCCATTGGACTTCTACCGGTCTTAGGTAAGATATACGAGAAGATGCTGGTGGCTCGCCTCAAGTTTCACATGTTGCCGCGGATTAGTACTCGCCAGTTCGGTTTCATGCCACAAAGAAGCACAGAAGACGCCCTCGTAACACTTGTCACACATATCCGAAACAAAATAAGAGACAAGAGACTGATAACACTGGTCTCTTTGGATATCGAGGGCGCCTTCGACAGTGCGTGGTGGCCGGCTATAGAAGCCAGACTGGCTGAGGAAAACTGTCCGGACAACTTGAGGAGGGTCATCAGCAGCTACCTCAGTGGGAGAAGTGTAGAGGTCAGGTATGCGGGCCAGAAACATCTTAGAGCAACTGAAAAGGGGTGTGTCCAGGGATCGATCAGTGGGCCGATCCTCTGGAACATACTCCTTGACCCATTGCTGAAGTTGATGGAGAGCCAACAGATATATTGCCAAGCGTTCGCAGACGACGTGGTGTTGATATTCGACGGGTCAACAGCTCTTGAAATCGAGAGACAGGCCAATGCCGCCCTAGACAGTGTACGGTCGTGGGGTGTCGCACATAAGCTAAGGTTTGCACCGCACAAAACCTGTGCAATGGTGCTCACCAATAAGCTTCGGTACGACACACCACGGCTAAACATGGGTGGGGTCGACATTGGCATGTCTCCCGAGATCAAGATCCTTGGGTTAACAATCGATCATAAGTTGACGTTCAACAGCCACGTCGCGAATGTCTCCAGGAAAGCTGTAGGCATCTACAAACAACTGGTAAGAGCAGCGCGTGTTAGCTGGGGCCTCAATCCGCAAGTGATAAAGACTATCTACACAGCGGCGGTAGAACCTGTAGTACTCTACGCCGCGGCGGCATGGTCTCCGGCTGCTCGCAAGCTCAGTATTCGTAAGCAGCTTAGCGTGGTGCAAAGGGGTTTTGCGCAGAAGATGTGCAAGGCTTATCGTACGGTGTCATTAAATTCTGCTCTCCTACTAAGCGGCACACTCCCGCTTGACCTTAGAGTACAAGAAGCTGCACAGCTGTACCAGGCCAAGAGGGGGGTGTTTGCACCAGAACTGGCCGATAGAGAGGTGGAAAAAATGGCACCGGCGATAATGATGCCGCACCCCGCACAGACATTGTCGCTGGGATACCAAAGCCTGGTGGACGCAGAACAACTTGCAGTCGTTATGAGGGAATACCCCTTAACAATCTACACGGACGGCAGTAAGATTGAGGGCAAAGTCGGAGCCGCGATATCCATATGGAACGGTGGCGCTGAGACTAACGCCCGCAAACTTACTTTGCCGTCCTACTGCACTGTTTACCAGGCTGAACTGCTGGCGCTGAGCGAAGCAGCCATCGCGGCTGAAAAGCTCAGGGCCAGCAGGGTTGGTATCCTCAGTGACTCTAGGGCGGCACTCGACACCGTCACTAACTCGAGTTCCCCCCACCCACTCGCTATTAAAACCAGGGAGGCAATCTGTAATTGTAAAATCCAAAATAAAGACATATCTCTATTTTGGATTAAAGCCCATATTGGCCTAGCGGGGAACGAGAGAGCGGATCAGCTGGCCAAGGAGGCCGCCCTAAGGTCTAAAAGAAGGCACGATTATGACCGATGCCCAATCTCGTATATAAGGCGAGACATCCGCCTGAAAACCCTCGAAGATTGGAACGGGAGGTACCAGGCGGAGGAGACGGCATCGGTCACTAAAGTGTTCTTCCCAGACGCTACAGCTGCTTACAGGATTATTAAAAAAGCCCCTGTAGATGCCGTTACAACACAGCTGTTTACTGGACATGGAGGGATGTCCTCATACCTGTATCGATTCAGGTGTAAGGACAGCCCTTCATGTGCATGTGAGCCCAATTCCGAAGAATCAGTGTTGCATTTGATCCTGAGTTGTCCCATGTACATAAAAGAGAGATTTGATTTAGAGAATAAATTAGATATGAATTTGACAGAAGAAAACTTGCCCGAGATAGTTAAAAGCGACGATAAGAGAGAGACATTTATAAAATTTTGTAGTAGGATAATAAAAGCAGTAAATAATAGAAATAAGGTTTAAGAAAAATATGATAACAATGTATAATAATTATACGTTGTGTATCATATAGATTATAATAAACTGTAAAATAGAATAAAATTATAAATGTGCAAATAAGATTAAGATAGTTTTAGAAATAAAAAATTAGACGTAAGAAGTATATGTATGTTAAAAAAAGAATTAAAATGTACCGTACCCTTGTTCCGTTATTTTCCCAATTGTTAAATATTAAAATATAGATTAAATAAATAAATGAAAATAGAGTAGATTTATAGTAATCGAGTAGCGGGTCTGAACCTGGCCCGAATAGAAAGAATGGTGATGGATGACAGAAAGAAATAGTATGTGGAATGAAAGTACGAGAGGTATAAAAGCGAGAACTGGTTTGAAAGAGAAGATTAGCAAAAACAGGCTCCGACAATGTTGGAGGGTAGAATAGGAAAAAAAAAAAAAAAAAAAAAAAAAAAAAAAAAAACCTAACCTAACCTAACCTAACCTAACCTAACCTAACCTAACCTAACCTAACCTAACCTAACCTAACCTAACCTAACCTAACCTAACCTAACCTAACCTAACCTAACCTAACCTAACCTAACCTAACCTAACCTAACCTAACCTAACCAGTTGCGAGCTATACGCGGTCAGAAGAGCATCAAAACTGTGAGCTCCGTACCTAAATATTCATAAAAGTGGTAAAAGTGCAACAAAACGCCAAGTAATTGGTATCACCGGATTCCTAGCAGTGCCAGCAAATCATTAAAAGTGTTTTTATTAAGATCGGACAAAGACTGTGTGTGTTGTGATCAAAAAACCCGAAAAAGGTTAAAAAAGTTGTGTAAAAAGTTCAGTTTTCGGCGTGCGCCGCCGTTTTTATCGCTACAACATATAAATTTTTTGTGCACAAAAGGAGTGTATTAGTGACCTACACAAACCCCCAAAATCTGAGGAAAATCTGGTGAGTCGTTTCCGAGTTATCGACTTTTTTATGAAAATCACGTGTTGGCTTAACTTCAAAACTAAAAAAGTGAGAACAATTATATTGGTACCTGGAGGTCGGCCATAACACGCCGAGATCGGCCCACATTAAAAAATTGGTCTACCATCGACGGCTGAACCTCCAAGTGACATTTGCAGAAAGTTGTAAAAGAACACAAATTTCGACATCAAATAACTTGGAAGATAGATCTGTAACCCCCACTTTTACGAGATCTACAAGATAGTGCATGTTCTCAGCTGCACATATATACTAAAATCATATTTTTGCGCCAAGGATTGAATCAGATACAAGGATTTTCGTGCCAGAAGGGCACCGCGGCCAACTACGAGTTAACTTTGCAGAGCTAATAACTCGGAAACGGGACGTCGTAGCCAAATTTGGACTGAATTTTCGTTGTCTTAGACAACATATTGTAGGGGTAGACTACCCATAACAAGAAACCCGGAGACCATAGGACCAACTTTAATCAGCTCCGAGCGGAACAACTACTGGAACACGAAACAGTAAATAAACTTTTCACCCTCTTCCCCTAATTTTAGAGGGTTGAAATTTTGCAGAAACCCGTATTTTACCACCCTCTACAATAATCTTAAGTTAAATTTTGTATATCTTTAGAAATAAAAAAGTTGATTTTAGTTTGAAATTACGTAAATTAGGTATTTTTTAGGATAACTTGCCCAAATTTATATGTAAAGGATTGAAATTTTGTAATTACTGGTTTTTTGTCACCCCCGATAATATACATACAAAAAAGTTAATATATCACTTAAAATAAAAAAGTTAATTTTAGAAATTATTTACGTAAATAGTAATACTTTTTAGGATAACTCCCTTAATTTTGACAGTAGAGGGCTAAAATTTTGTATAAACCTGTATTTGGCCACCCTCTATAATATAAATATATAAATTTAAGTTTACCTTTTAAAATAAAAAAAAAAAGTGAAATTTTAAAATTTTTAATTTAGAAGATTTCTTATTTAAATCGTGTAGTATAAGGTGTTTATTTGCTGTGTCTGTGTAAATATAGTTCTTTTAAATTGTGCTCGGATTTATATGCTCGTAACCTTATTATTTATTAATTATTTTAATTGACTGATATACACTACTATATAAAACCTATACAAACTTTACAAAATTTTAACAGTGTATGTCTTCTTATGTTAATTCATTGTGATTTTCTGTTTCATATCTCTTTTGGCAACCACAGCGATATTTATAATATATGTGATAACTGCATTAATCTTACAATAAATTCTAAATTTTATTGTTATACTGTTAGAGTTAAGACCACTGCTAGATCGCAGTGTTTATTTTATTTTAGTTAATTTTATTGTTTTGTCTTATTGCGACATAATTACATATTCCTTGACTTCTTGTCCCTATTGTTTTATGTATTTTCTTTCAGATTAGCTCGGTTAACACTGACATTGTTGCTTGATAAGCAATATTTCTTAATATACTATATAGGGGCAATCCAGGACCAGGAACGGAATTATTTTCTGTTTTTCAAATTGACAAATACTCGTGTACATTTATATATAACTTATACAAACTTTTACCCTTTATTTTATCTTTTATTTTAGCCAACTTGACAATTCAATTTTAACTTCAATTATTCAATTTTGACAATTCAATTATAATTATTATTTTGCTATTTTTTATTTTGTCAAATTAAAATCTAACGATGATCCGCACCCCTGCACATAAAAAAATGGAGGTCAACTCGGCGGAGTCAAATACTGCGGCGAGGGCGGGACCCTCCCCTCTGGAAAGAAACATAAATGTGCGAAAATCCATAGACGCTTTTGAGAAAGCGGTAGAAGGAGTAGCTGGGCATCAAACGAGAAAGTCGCCAACCCAACCAACTGCAAAACTTACCACCAATATCAAAAGCACGCACAATATAGCACAGAGTACGACTTCAACCGACGGACCCTCTATTGGACCCTCAAATGTAGATTCCAGGTCTTCCATCCCCCTCGAAAGCCAAAAGACGCCCCCTCCTACAAAAACCAGATTACCGGTAAAGGGCAATACAGTAACAAAAAAGGCCATAAGTACTGCCCAAACCCCAAGCCCAATCAAAACACCAGAAGCGGCTAAAAAATTCTACCCGAATAAGCTAGCAGAGGCAAAAGCTGTTCATAAGAAGGGGATCGAAAACTTGGAAAAGTTTAAAAATCTCAGGGCAAGCGTGAAAATTGAATTAAGGAAAGCGTTGGACAGATTATATGATCTCGCTGTAGGTGGAGCCGCAGTAAAAAACCTACAGCTGGAGATAATGGACGATACCCCACCAACTAACCAACAAAACCCATACGAGAGCCATACAAGTCACCTCGCAAAAACACTAGAGGACCACGCCAAGCTTATGAAGGAAAGCTTGGATAAACTAGAGGACTTGAGAAATGTATTTGGAAAAGCAGAGCAGGAGAACATAACACGGACATACGCCAGTGTCATGAGATCAGGAGTTGAGATTGCCACAGAAAGGTCAGCACTGCATTCCGTGGTGATCTCCTCCAAAAACGACCAAGACACAGGAGAGGAAGTCCTCGAGCAAGTTAGAAAAATAGTCGATGCGAAGGAAGGGTGGATAAAGGTAGAAAAGGTCCGAAAGGCGAAGGACAGAAAGGTGGTCATGGGGTTAGAGACAAAAGAGGATAGAAAGAAGTTGAAAGAAAGACTCGAAAAAGAGGGTTCACTCCTCACCGTCGAGGAAGTGAAAAATAGAGACCCGCTTCTGGTTCTGAGAAGCGTCTTGGCAAAACACACCGATGAGGAGATCGTCAAAGCTTTGCGGAACCAGAACCGGGAGGTCTTTCAGGGCCTCGACGCTGAGGAGGATAGAATTAGTATAAGGTTCAGGAGAAAAACGCGGAACCCTCATACAAACCACGTGATCCTGACAGTCTCCCCCAAGATATGGAAGAGAGCGCTGGGTATGGGAAAGTTGAGAGTAGATCTCCAAAGAGTGCTAGTAGAAGATCAGTCTCCCCTCATACAATGCTCAAGGTGTCTGGGGTACGGACACGGCCGCAAATACTGCAAACAAAATGAAGATCTCTGTAGCCACTGCGGCGGGCCACATCATGGCAAGGACTGTCCCGATAAGCTTGTGGAAGAGCCGCCACAATGCATAAATTGTAAGAAGGCCAAAATAGAAAACTACGGCCATAACGCCTTTAGCCATGAATGCCCAATAAGGAAGAAGTGGGACAGAATAGCACGAGCCTCGGTGTCCTACTGCTAAGGGCACCCCAGATGTCACCCACCAGTACAAAGTCATCCAGGCGAACCTCCAGCGTAGCCAGCTCGCCACTAGTGAACTCCTGCTAGAAGCTAACAAGAGAAAAGTGGCAGCTGCGCTCGTACAGGAGCCCTACGTGGGCAGAGTAAGGAGGATGAAGGCCTACGTAGGAGTGAGAGTGTACCAGAGCTCTAGCATAGGAGAGGGCACTGTAAAAGCCGCTATCGTAATTTTCGATAGCGACCTTGACGTAATACAGTGCCCAGAACTGACCACAAATAACATCGTAGTGGTCAGGATCCGAACTAGAGCCTGGACAATCACCCTTGTGTCGTACTACTTCGAGCCCGATAAGCCAATTGAGCCATACATGGAGGGGCTAAAGGCTATAAGTAGTGCGACACAAGGACACCTGATCGCTGGAGGTGATGCGAACGCCAAGAGTGCCTGGTGGGGCAGCGAGGCAGAGGACACCAGAGGAGAAGTGCTACATGGCGGCCTGTCCGAGATGGGATTAAACATCTTGAACCATGGGAGTACCCCCACCTTTGATACCATTCGCGGAGGGAAAAGGTACAGCAGCCATGTGGACGTGACGGCCTGCACGGATGATGTCCTGGGTCTAGTGGACGATTGGAGAGTAGTCGAGAGCCTTACTAGCTCGGACCACAACGGCATAATTTTTGGAATACAACTGGAAAAATCAAAAGGTATTAGTATAAAGCGCACAACACGAATATACAACACAAAAAAAGCAAACTGGGGTCAGTTTCGTGAGAAACTGGCCCAGTTTATGACAGAAGAGAATTTAAACATATACCATTTAGAAATAGTAAATAACACAGAAGGATTAGAACATACAATTCAAAAATACACAGACACAATTACAAAAACCTGTACAGAAACTATACCTATTAAAAAACAAAAAGACATACTTACCGTGCCGTGGTGGTCCGAGCAGCTCACAAACTCGAAGAGGGAAGTTGATCGACGTAGACGCAGGATCAGAAATGCAGCGCCGCACCGGAGACAGGCTGTTGTACACCAGTACCTGGAACAGAAAGCGAAATATGAGGCGGAAGTAGAAAAGGCTATCACAGACAGTTGGAGAGAATTCTGTGGGAAGCAAGACCGTGAAGGAATGTGGGAAGGGATTTATAGGGTTATAGGCAGGACAACGCGGAGGGAAGAAGATCTCCCACTAGTGGAAAACGAAAGAGCTTTGGATGCAACAGGATCGGTGAGACTTCTGGCGGAAGTATTCTACCCCGCTGACGAGGAGGACAGCGACGATGCCACACATCGCCAAATAAGAATAAAAGCACTGGAATTAAATGATATGGACCATAGTAGCTATGATCCACCATTTACTCCTAAAGAGATGGAAGTCGCAGTCCACTCATTTAATCCAAAGAAGGCTCCCGGACCCGACGGGTTTACCGCGGACATATGCGCCAAGGCAATAGGGGCAAACCCGGGTTATTTTCTGGCTCTCCTCAATAAGTGCCTGGCCCACCACTACTTCCCTAAAATCTGGAAGACTGCTACAGTGGTGGTGCTTAGGAAGCCAGGCAAGGATACCTACACCTCCCCGAAATCGTACCGACCAATAGGTCTCTTACCAGTTCTCGGCAAGATCTACGAGAAGATGCTGGTGGCCCGACTGAAATACCATGTACTGTCGCGGATTAGTACTCGCCAGTTTGGCTTTATGCCACAAAGAAGCACCGAAGACGCCCTCGTCACGCTTATAGATCACATACGTGGCAAAATTAATGAAAAGAGAATAGTGACGCTGATCTCTCTAGACATTGAGGGCGCCTTCGACAGTGCTTGGTGGCCGATGATCAAAGTCAGACTGGCTGAGGAAAACTGTCCGGACAACCTCAGGAGGGTCATCGGCAGCTATCTCAGCGAGAGAAGCGTGGAGGTGAGGTACCTTGGTCAACAACATCTTAGGACCACGGAGAAGGGCTGTGTCCAGGGATCGATCAGTGGACCGATCCTATGGAACCTCCTGATAGACCCACTTCTCCGATTGATGGAGAGCCGAAGAATTTATTGCCAGGCGTTTGCGGATGATGTGGTGTTAGTTTTCGATGGGTCGACGGCCCTTGAAATCGAGAGACAGGCCAATGCCGCCCTTGAGAGTGTGCGGTCGTGGGGTGTCGCACATAAGCTGAGGTTCGCGCCGCACAAAACCAGTGCGATGGTGCTAACCAAAAAGCTTCGGTACGACACACCACGACTGAGCATGGGTGGGATCGACATTGGCGTGTCTACCGAAATCAAGATTTTAGGGTTGACTATCGACAGTAAACTAACCTTTAATAACCACATCTCCAATGTCTCCAGGAAAGCTGTGGGCATCTATAAGCAACTAGCAAGAGCGGCGCGAGTTAGCTGGGGCCTAAATCCTCAGGTCATAAGGACAATTTACACCGCGGCGGTAGAGCCAATTATGCTTTACGCCGCAGCCGTTTGGTTTCCGGCTGCTCGTAAGCTAGGCATCCGTAAGCAGCTGAGCGCCGTGCAAAGGGGTTTTGCGCAGAAGATGTGCAAGGCATATCGCACGGTGTCATTAAACTCTGCTCTCCTACTAACCGGCATACTCCCCCTTGACCTTAGAGTGCAAGAGGTTGCTCAATTGTACCAGGCCAAGAGGGGGGTACAAGTACCAGAATTGGCCGATAGAGAAGTAGAAAAAATGACACCGGCGATAATGATGCCGCACCCCGCACAGGCGCTGGCGCTAGGATACCAAATCCTGGAGAACGAAGAACACCATGCAGTATTCAGGGATTACCACGTTAAGATCTATACGGACGGCAGTAAAATTGAGGGCAAGGTGGGTGCCGCCATATCCATTTGGAGCGGCGGCGCCGAAACCAAAGCCCACAAGTTTACCTTGCCGTCCTACTGCACCGTTTACCAGGCTGAACTGTTGGCACTGAGTAGAGCAGCCTTAGCGGCTGAAAAACTCAGTGTCGACAGTTTAGGTATCCTAAGCGACTCCAGGGCGGCACTCGATACCGTCATCAACTCAAGTTCCCCCCATCCACTCGCTATGAAAACTAGAGAGGCAATATATAATTGCAAAATCCAGAATAAAGAAATATCTCTATTCTGGATTAAAGCCCATAATGGCCACGCGGGGAACGAGAGGGCGGATCTGCTGGCTAAGGAGGCCGCCCTGAGATCCAAGAGGAGGCACGATTATGACAGATGTCCAACCTCGTATATAAAGCGAGACATCCGCCTGAAAACCCTCGTAGAGTGGAACAGGAGGTACCAGGCGGAGCAGACGGCATCTGTCACAAAAGTGTTCTTCCCGGATGCAGTGGCTGCTTACGGAATTATAAAAAAGACCCAAATAGATGCCATTTCAACGCAGCTTTTTACTGGGCATGGGGGGGTGTCCTCATACCTGTACCGATTCAGGTGCAAGGACAGCCCCTCATGTGCGTGTGAACCCGAAGCTGAAGAATCTGTTCTACACCTCGTGCTGGATTGCCCCATATATTCTAGACACAGGTTTGATCTAGAACAATATATGGAACAAGTATTAACGATAGAAAGTTTACCTGGAATAATAGCAAATAATAAAGTTAGAGAAAAGTTTTTAGATTATTGCAAATACATAATCAGTAGGGTAATTAAGAAAAACAAGGAATAGAAAATTATGATACCATAGTATAATATAATATACTGTAGGATATCATATAGAATAAATGTATTAGAATAGAAATGTTAGATGATAAGTAATAATTATAAAGTTAGCAGTATATTATGTAAAGAACAAAATATTAAAACTATTGTGTAAGCCCTTATTTTCCCAACATTGCATGTATAAATATAATAAATAAAAATAAAGATAGATAGCATAAGAATAGATAAAACCCTACAGACGGCCTATCCCGGCCCGAAGAGTGAAAGAGATGAATGAAAGAAAGAAAAAGTATGAAGCATGTATGTGCGAGAGGCATAGTAGCGAGAACTTGTATGAATGTGTTTATTTAAAATTGTCAAAGAATAGGCTCCGACAATGTTGGAGGGAGTAGAAAAAAAAAAAAAAAAAAAAAAAAAAAAAAAAAAAAAAAAAAAAAAAACATATATATACTAGAAACTTGTAAATTTGTAAAAAAATATACTAAATTGTTCTTGTATTCCAACGATGTAAATAAATACTGTCATCGCCGCCCTAACAAACTAGAATTACCAAAGTCAAATATGAAAATGTACGGATCTGGACCTTATTCTATGTGCATTAAAATATATAATAAACTTCCCATTGAGATACAATCTGAGGATTTATTACCAGCATTTGTAAAAAAACTAAAAACACATTTGCTATCGAAAACGTATTATTCTCTGCAAGAATATTTTGACGACAAGTAAAATGAGGTTAATCAAGCATATAAGGTGAAAAATCAATGAGCTATATTAATGTATAATTTGTGATCAAATTGAATATTTTATATAATTTTGTTTCTTATTAATTTTGATTTGATTTAGTTTTTGTTTTAAATGGTGTATAATTTTGATTTGATTTTGTTTATGTTGATTTTGTAAATTTTTATAATCATTAATTGACATTTTATATATTTTATTTGACTTCTATGTTTGACATCCAGTATTATATATTTGACATTTTGTTAATTTTTAATTTATTAGCCAATTTAATATTGTTGTAACTGATGATGTAATTGTAAATTTAGAACCTTTTTTATTTAGTAATTTTGAAATGTATCAATTTAAATCGAAAATTTTATATTATTTGATTCTATTCAAATCATTGTTTAAAAATAATAATATAATTAAAATTAGTTTTCACATCTTGTATAGTATATGATGTGAAGAAAATATTGCTACACCCTTACAGGGTTTCATGCTATGACTCATCATATCAAATGTAACAACTTGTATGTAAATGTAAGCATGATGCAATAAAGATTGATTATGATTATGAAACCTAACCTAACCTAACCTAACCTAACCTAACCTAACCTAACCTAACCTAACCTAACCTAACCTAACCTAACCTAACCTAACCTAACCTAACCTAACCCACGTTCAGTGATTTCTTAATAACTTTGTTTCTTAGTGCCTTAAAACTTTCAAATTAGACTTTTATTGTTAATACTCGCTAAATACATCTTGTTTAATATCTTTTCACGTAGTAGTTTGCCAGATTTTCGATTTATCAACGAAAACTTAGAATTTACATAGTAAAAACCGCGTTATCATCGATTAAACTCAATTTCCATAGACCGATTCCTTTCTTACAACTAATAAACATCGGCCCCGGCTGTTAGCATCTGCTGGCAGCAAAAAACCTCCAATCTTTCAGGTGCATCTTGCAAAAACAATCAATTTTCTTCATAAAATAACGCTATTTTTTAGTAACGTAAATAACATCGATTACCTTCAAATTTCTTGCCTAAACTGCTTCCAATAGTGTTTCTATAGTCATTCTACAGTGCTCCTACAGCTCCCGGCGCCATCCGACCTGTAAAAAAGCGAAAATTCAGAAAATTCGGCCCTCCCACCCGCCCTATTTTCTAGTTTACTTAGGTGGATTCGTTCAAGGTCACACAAAGACATTCAGTTTTTCTTTCTGATCGATCGCAGCTGCCGCTCGACTGTCTTAGGTCATTCCAGGAACCTTAATACACAAATCCCATCCCATCTAATTTATTGTTTAACGCACTCGCCCACACACACGAAATGTTTGCTGTCCACCGAACACCGACTAAAAGAGCTAATAAAAAACGGATCATGAGCTCTGAAAATACACAGGAAATTCCAAGTGGGGACTGTTCCTCTAAGGAACACGAACAGTATGCGATACCAAACACTGGGGAAGGCGAACCAAATTCAACACAAATTGACTCTTCAAAAAATCTTCTTCCGGGTAACTCTGGTGATGGAATCGAAACCAGCTCAATGGAGACAATGAGAACTCTAGTAGATCTCAGCTCACAGTGCTCAGTTCAGTTGACGCGGCTCACACAAGAATGCTCAGCCCCGAAATCCACCTTAAATGCACAAACTGAAAATATCCCCTATCCTTCAACAACACCTAAGTATACAAGCAAAACAGCAGAGGCCAAAGCCTGTCTGATGAAAGCTAAAACACTGCTGGGTGAATCGCGAAACATTAAGACCGATATTAAATCAGGCATAACTCAAGCCGTAGAGAGGCTCTACCAACTGGTCAAGGAAGTGAGTGAATCACCAAAAAAGACTGTGGACCAGTCAGTAAAAGCACCAGAACAACATAAAAGTATTCTCGAACAGCTACTCACCAACCCCACAACCACTGAAATTACACAGTCAGCCTACGTGGAAACAATGAAAGAGCTTCTTAAAAGCATAGAAGAGCACAATAATGCATTAAAAGAATATAAACAATATACTACCGACCTAGCAGCGGAAATTAAGAAAATCCCCCTCAGCGAAGGACAGGGCTCTGGGAATATCGAGGCAAACGAACTTTCAAAAGGTATTGCAAACTTAAGAGCAGATTTCCATAAATACGTAGTACCGCAACTTAGCTACGCGGAGGCTGCACAAAAACAAATAGCCACCAATGTTGCACCTACACACACCATCATCGTGACATCTGATGATCAGGAGGACACGAGCCAGGAGCTCGTGGCGAAAATAAGGGGTGCAGTGGATGCAAAAAACAGCGGTATACGCGTAGATAGGCTGCGGAAAGCAAAAGATCGGAAGGTCGTCATTAGTTGCCACGACAGAAAAGAACTGGAGAGGGTAAGCGAGGCAGCAAAAACTAACAACCTTATTGTTAAAGAGGCCCAAAACAGAGACCCGCTCATTATAATAAGAGATGTTTTGGCCATACATGCAGACGATGAGGTAATAAAGGCTTTGAAAAACCAAAATGGTCACCTCCTAAAAGGTATCGATGAAGACGATATAAGAATCGCATTTAAGTACAGACGCAGGACCCGTAACGATCACACGGTCCACATAGTACTTCAGGTGTCCCCCAAAGTATGGCAGAGCTTCACAATGGCTGGTCGACTTCAGAGGCTGTGGGTGGTGGACCAGTCACCTCTCGTACAATGTTCGCTTTGTTTGGAATATGGGCACACAAAGCGCCTCTGCCAGGACACTGTCGAAAAATGCAGCTTCTGTGGTGGCTCTCACAGGTGGACGGATTGCGCGGACAGACTTGCAGGCGAAGCCCCTAAATGCTGTAACTGCAGCCACGCAAAATTGGCCGATGTAGAACATACAGTATTCGACCAGCGCTGCCCAATTAGACGTAAATGGGATGCTTTAGCGCGGTCCAGAACAGCGTATTGCTAAGGGCAGCCCAAGAACCTTCAAAGCACTCGATATAAACGAAGTAAAAATGATTCAGTGTAATCTTGGCAGGAGTTACGCCTGTGAACAAGAGTTTGTCAAATATTTCACTTCTAATAATTATGATGTAGCTTTCATCACAGAACCATATGTAGGTAAGGGAAACGTTATGAAAAACCTTCAAGGCTATGACATCCATCAATTCTCGATCCACCAACGTGTAAAAGCGGTAGTAATAGTCAAGCATGGTAAAGGAGCTGCCCTAGGAATAACACAGCATTCCACATCAAACCTAAGCATTGTCCAAACAACTCACAACTCTGAAAAATTATATCTAGTATCCGTTTACATTGAACCGAAAAATGATGAAAACAACACAATCAACCAACTCAATATTTTCTTACAAAGTAACCACAACTCTAAAATAATCATCTGCGGGGACTTTAATGGATGGCACCCAGTTTGGGGATCCGCAACCTCAAACAAAAGGGGCAGAGAAATTTTAGACCTCGTTTTTTCAAACAACCTCACCGTATGTAACATCGGCAACAAACCAACATTCGAAACCACATCCCACGGATTACAAAGAGCATCAATTATAGACCTTACCATAGTCTCAGATATGATCGCTACCAAAATAACCAACTGGAAAATAAACTATGACGCTTGTCCTACTTCTGAGCACAACTCTATTGATTTTATTTTAAATACTGGTAAAAGAACCCTGAAAGCAAGCAAAACAAAAACTACCTACCGTTATAACACATCCACTGCAAACTGGAGCTCCATCAAAACTAAATTTAATGACGAAATCACCCATCATGCACTAGATTCAATAGACATAAATAACCTAAATCCCCCAGAACTTGAAAAATACATTAATAATATAACTAAAGTAATCCAAAAAGTATGTGACCAAACTATAAAATCAAATACCAGAAAACATCAACACATACCCTGGTGGAATAATGACCTGGAGGCATTGAAGAAGAAGGTCATATTTCTACATCACAGAATTCAGGATCTAAAACGAAGCAAAAAACCAATAGAAAATGCTCTGACTGAGAGAAAAATAGCTCGCGAAGAGTATGCACTCGCCCTTTCAAAGACGTCCACCGAACATTTTCGCAGCTTCTGCAGCAAGCAAGGAAAAGAAGACGTCTGGTCAATGACTAATAGACTGCTGAAGTGTTCACCCCAACCAACCCCTCCTAAGACATTAAATATTGGAAATAATACTTACACCACGTCCAGCGAAGAATCCGCCAAGGCTCTGCTCACAAAGTTTTACCCCGACGACACCAGCAACAACCTGGAAAAACAAAAAATCATCATTAGTAACGCAGATACGATACCAGATACAGATAATGATGTCGTATTTTCCTCCGTAGAAGTAATAGATTGTATACGATCCATGAACTCAAATCGAGCACCTGGACCTGACCATTTAACCGCTGATATATGTCTAAACTTCACTGAAACCTTTCCAAAAATAATAGTTCAAATAATGAATCGATGCCTAGAGCTATCATATTTTCCAACGGCCTGGAAAGTGGCCTTTGTCAAAACTGTTCCAAAACCAAACAAACTTGATTACGATCAAATCTCCTCATACCGACCCATTGGATTGCTTAATGTCTTTGGCAAGCTGCTAGAAAAACTAATTGCAAAACGATTGACTTACCATCTAGGGCGCACTAACAACATGCATGAACTCCAATTTGGTTTCCGGGAGCAAACATCAACAAACGATGCTCTGGCTACGGCCATTAACTATATTAGAAAAAATAAAAAAGATGGAAAACTAGTAACTGCTGTATCCTTAGACATCAAGGGTGCCTTTGATCATGCTTGGTGGCCTGCGCTACTAAACAGACTCCACGTAACTAAATGTCCGAGAAATCTGTACAAAATAATAAAAAACTATTTAATTAATAGAACTGTTAAGCTCAATTATTTGGATGCTACTGCAACGAAAACTCTGTCCCGTGGTTGCATACAAGGATCAGTCTTGGGTCCTATATTTTGGAACCTAATCCTTGACGAACTCTTGTACACAAAATTACCATCAACATGCCACCTTCAAGCATACGCAGATGACTTACTCCTGATCACTGCAGCAAACAATACCACCATATTAGAAGAAGATATCAATTCTGCACTTAGAGCAATAACAGAATGGGGAAGAAATACTAAGCTAGATTTTGCTGCAGAAAAGACGCAGTCCATAACTTTCACGCCTAAAGCTTCGAAATGCAAAATTTACTTAAATAATATACAAATTCAGTCGTCAAATGAAATCAGAATTCTAGGTGTAATAATAGACAAAAACTTGAAATTCATAAAACACGTTCAAAATTCAATAGTTAAAGCACAAAAAATATATAAAAAACTATGCATTTTCGTCAGACCCACTTGGGGAATTCACTCTGAAAATATAACAATAATTTATAAACAAGTGATAGAACCAATTATAACATATGCCGCCGAAGTATGGTGGACTGCAACAAATTACCAAGTTGTCTGCAACAGCTTAAAGTCCTTACAACGTGGATTTGCCCTAAAAGCCATCAAAGGCTTTAAGACAATATCCACAGCTGCTGCAATTGCCCTCGCTGATTTTGTCCCTCTTGACCTGAAAATAAAAGAAACAGCTGAAATACAAGTAACTAAAAGAAAAGGCACAACTAAATTCTTACCCGAAGACATAACATATGACCGCCCCATTCACCCCACTCAATTACCACACCCATCGCAAAGAATAAAAATACCGATTGAAAGCGTAAGCACACAGGAAGAACTAAACAAACTCTTACTTTCAATTACAACACCAATCTATACAGATGGCAGCAAATATGATAATTTAGTCGGCGCTGCCTTTGTAGCATATTTACCCAATAATCAAATAATAACTAGAAAACTAAAACTACATTCCAGCTCATCTGTCTATCAAGCAGAAATGTTAGCAATAGAAAAATCATGCGAATATTGCATACAAAACAGTATAAAAGATATAGCCATATTTTCTGATTCTAAATCTGCTCTACAAGAAATTCAAAACAGCAATAGCTTACAATATTTAACATCCCAAATTCACAAACACATTTTAAAAATTAATACATATACCACAATTAGATTCATATGGATTAAAGCTCACACAGGATTATCAGGAAATGAAGCTGCAGATCTGGCTGCAAAAGCTGCGGCCAAACAACATCGCTCATATGACTTCACCAAATTTCCCATAAGCTATGTCAAACAGCAATTAAATAAAGAAATATGCAACCAGTCAAATGAATGGTATCAAACCGCTGCAGAGGGCGCCCATTTGCGAACCTGGTGCCCAAATCTTCAAACAATTAAGGAATTATACACCCATACAAGACCCACCTTCCAGCTCACACAAATCTTAACCGGACATGGATATCATATGCAATACCTATATCGCTTTAAAATCACAAATACTGACAAATGCCCCTGCGACAGCCAAACATCACAGACAATTGACCACCTTCTGCAGTCCTGCCCAGTATTCAGCCACAAGAGATCTGAGCACGAAGGATTATGTAATCACTACAAAACTCACCCCTACAATCTCACCGCATTAATGAAAAAGGACAAATGCATCAAATCTTTTATTAACCTCTCAACGCATATCATAGATAGACTTAAGAAATTAAATAATACATAGAATGAACATGTCGACGGAAAAAAAAAAAAAAAAAAAAAAAAAATGAGAATACAATAAATGAAAAAAAAAAAAAAAAATCTAAAAATATGTACTACTTATATGATATAAAATGTGTGTATTAAGTTATAAATATATATTTATATATATATATATACAAATTATTATATATATCTATATAACAAATATTATATTCATATATTATCATTATACCATATTCATCATATTTATATAACAAAGCAAACAATATTCTTTTATGTGGATAAGCAAATCAAGCAATCTAAACCTGAAAGAGTCGCCCGTATCAAATAGCGAGGGCTCTTTTAGAAGTTTACTCTAAAAGTCGCTGGAGATTCCTCCATGCGCGAATAAAAAAAAAAAAACCTAACCTAACCTAACCTAACCTAACCTAACCTAACCTAACCTAACCTAACCTAACCTAACCTAACCTAACCTAACCTAACCTAACCTAACCTAACCTAACCTAACCTAACCTAACCTAACCTAACCTAACCTAACCTAACCTAACCTAACCTAACCTAACCTAACCTAACCTAACCTAACCTAACCTAACCTAACCTAACCTAACCTAACCTTTTTTTTTTTTTTTTTTTTTTTTTTTGGTGTCGGGGGGGAAACCTTCAAAAGGTACCCGGCACCTTGGGAGAGGATACCGGGTTATGTGGGATTTGACCGCACTAAAACCCCCTCGGTGGCCTGCCTCTGCGCTTGGGGAGGACTCCGGGATCTCCGACGGAACGCACCGGTGTCCTCCACGCGCGGCGCCCACAATGGGCACATCTTCGGGAGAGCTGTGTTGCTCTCCTGCACCTTCCGATGCTTACGGCGGTATGCGGCCACGCACACACCGCCGTCCTTCCCGGGGCTGCTGGCTGGACGGTTCGAGCTCCCACTCTCCCCGCCCGCAACCCCGGAAGCCCCCTTTTAGTCGCCTCTTACGATCAGGCAGGGGATACCGTAGCTCTATTCTTACTCCCGAAGCTACAGGGACTAGCGCCGGGGGACGTTATCTACGTCTGCCCCGGCGGCTCCTTCGCCGAGCGGGATCTTCGCGCTCCCGGGCTCGCTCGGCTTCCTCCTTTGCGCACATTACGTTGTCGCAGAAGGAGGTCACCGAGTCCCACGCGTCCCTGGAGCGCACCATCGCTGCAACGACGGCCGCCGGGGACAAGTCTGGTCCGATGTTTTGGACCAGGATCCGCCGCTCAGATTCCCAGGCTGGGCAGTCTTCGAGCGTGTGCTGCGCGGAATCCTGGTCGTGTCTGCAGTGATGACACTCTGCAGACACCTCCCTTCCAATGCGGTTCAGATACTCACCGAAGCAGCCATGTCCGGTGAGTATCTGAGTCAGCCGGTAGGTGACGCGACCCCTCCTCCTCAGCCAGGCCCGGAAGTTGGGCAAAATGGCGCCGACGGCTCGCTGACGCGCGTTCTGCGGTTCTCGCAGTCTATCGCGCCAGCGCGTCAGGGCCCGCCATCTGGCTCTCCGACGAAGCTCTCCGACCGTCTCATTCGAGGGTTCGGGCCCCTGGCGGAGGACGCGGATCTTATTAAAGACCTCTGCGTCCATATCCGCCAGGATGTCTAGGGGCGGAAACCGCGCCAAGACTGTGGCCGCCTCGTACGAGATGGTCCGGTACCCTCGTGCGACTCTGATCGCGATCATACGCTGCGCGGCGTTGAGTTTCGCCGCGCGGCGCCGGCAGCCCGATAGTCTTTGCGACCATACGGGCGCGCCGTAGAGCGCGATAGAGCGCACGACACCTGCGTACAGGCGGCGGACCTCTTCCCTTGGTCCCCCGAGATTCGGCAGCAGTTTGTGCATAGCACCCGCCACCTTGTGAATCCGGGGGATGAGACGATCGAAGTGCTCGTCGAAACTCCAGTGGCCGTCGAGCACCAGCCCGAGGTATTTTAAATACCGGCCCGGCTGAATACTAGCGTCACCTACTCGCACCGACACGCTAGGGGGTTCCTCATGCCGTTTGAGGCCGTGGAACCATAGCGCCTCGGTCTTTTGAGGCGCTATCCGAAGCCCTAGCCCGCGTATGGCAGACACGATTCGTGCCACTGCCAGCTCCGCCAGTCTGGGAGTCCTTTGAAAGGACTCCCCCTCCACGAGGACGAGGGTGTCGTCGGCATAGCAGACGACGCTCACACCTGGTGGAAGCGTAGTCCGCAACACCGCGTCGTAGGCGAGGTTCCACAGGAGTGGCCCTAAGACCGAGCCCTGCGGCACCCCGCACACCACATCCCTCTCCTCTATGCTCCCGTAGCGGCCCGGGTAGCAAATGCTCCTATCCGACAGGTAGTCAGCCAGCACGTTTTTAAGGTAGGCGGGCACCCGATGATAATCGAGTGCCGCCCTTATCGCTTCCCAGGGCAGAGAGTTGAAGGCGTTGACGATGTCAAGGCTTATAGCCAAGACAACTCTGCCCTGGGAGACGGCCTGCTCAGTTAGCGCTCGAACCCAAAGGATGGCATCCAGGGTCGAGCGCTGCCGTCTGAAGCCGAACTGACAGTCGGACAGGTCCGGGCCGCAACCCGCCAGGTGTCCGCTGAGACGAGACGCTAAGACACGCTCAAAGAGCTTGCCGGCCTCATTCAGCAGACATATAGGCCTATATGCCCCTGGCGAGTTTTCCGGTCGTCCCACTTTGTGCAGAAGCACAAGTTTCGCAGTCTTCCATGCCGCGGGGAACCGGCCGAAACGAAGGCAGCTGGTGAACAGCCGCTGCAGTCTCGCGCCCAAGACCGTTAGCGCCAGCACCCACGCCCGTCCGGGGATTCCGTCGGGACCCGGGGCGGTGTTGCGTTCGGCCAGGCGCTTGACTGCGCACTCCAACTCCGCCTGCGTGACGGCCAGTTCTTCTGCCCAGTCAGCAGGGCTCGGCGGTTGTCGAGGACCGCCAGGGCCGTCCAGGACCCCAGGGAACAGCGTGCCCACCACTGTGGTTACGAAGACGGGGTCAAGCGTCTCCGTTAGTGGGGGCACCCATGGGCGAAGCTTATTCAGCACCATCTTGTAAGGCCGTCCCCAGGGGTCTCTGTCGAGTCCCTCCAGCAGCTCCTTCCACTTGCCGGCCTTGCTGTCCGCTATTGCGGCCTGCAGTGCCATGGTTGCGTCCCGGTACTCCCGGTATCGCTCCTCCCTCTCTTCGGCACCGGCAGTACGACGCCTTCGGGCGCGTGTATAAAGGCGCCGGGAGCGCAAGCAGGCCGCTCGCAACTGGGCAATATGTCCCGTCCACCAGTAGGCTGGGCCTCTGCGGCCGGGACAAACCCGCGGCATGGCTGTATTGCAGATCGCCGTCATTTCGGCTTGCAGTCCAGCAGCCTCCTCGTCTGGGCTGCGCTGTGAGTTGGGCTCGTCAGGTCCGTTCCATTCTGCGACGTGGGCGGCGGCGAGAAGCATATCTCGGTTAAGATGTTTTAACGCCCAACGTCGCAGGGGGCCGTCCCTTCGGTGACCTGGCTGGTTTGGCAGGTCGAAGGCCAAATGGATTAAGATGTGGCGGTGGTCTGACAATGTTACCAGATCCTCCGCCACCCTCCAGCCGGTCACGAAGCGCTCGGCAGGTGGAGTCGCCCATGATAGGTCCACGACCGACTCCCCCTGCCAACGAACACAGGTGCTGACGGCCCCACGGTTTAAAAGCCGAAGGTCCAGACCTGCAGCCCACTCCAGGGTGGTATCACCCCTGACGGAGTCGTGGCCGCTTCCCCAGACCCGTGAGTGGGCGTTAAAGTCGCCGAGCACTAGCACGGGACGAGGAAGGCAACCGCGAACGCAGCTTCCCAACCTGTCGAGGTAGCTCTCAAAGGCTGCCAGACTGCAATTTGGGGAGACGTAACAGCCCAAGACTGCTAGGGGCCCCCACTCCACCGCGACCAAGCCAGGCTCCGCGTGAAGCCGGGTGCACGGGGGATCCCCGTTACCGCCTCCCCAATATATCGCCACATTCCGGGAAATGTCCCCGAACCAACGCGGATGGTCGGGGACATTGAAGGGCTCTGCAACCACCTCCATGGAGACAGAACGCTCTGCAATAGTCTGCAAGAGCAAATCCTGTGCTCCACGGCAGTGGTTGAGGTTCCCCTGAAGAATTTCAAATGATGGAGACCTATGCATGCTGGGTCTCCATCATTTCCTCTGGCGGGGGATGGGACGAAGCGCTGGCCGAAGCCGGCGCAGGCCCATCAACCCGGTTCGATGCGGGGGTCTTCGCCCGCTCGCTCCTCTTCTGGCCTCTTTTCGGAGGCGTGCATCGTTTGCTGCCCAGCCGGTGGTCAGACCTCCGGCCGAGCTCCGCGCAAACGACGCATTTCGGCGTTTGTACTACGCAATGGCGAGCCGTATGGTTAGGCTCGCCACAAACGTAGCACAGCGCGCTACGGTCCACCGTGCTCTTGCACTGGTGTCTGGCGTGTCCAGACTCCAGGCACCGGTAGCATTGCAGTGGCCGCGCCTCCAGAGCGACCACACGGGCGGACACCCACCCGATCCGGACTCGGCCTGCGGTGGCAAGCCTGCGGACTGCCGCCACAGGGCAGCGCACCCACACCGTTCCCAGAGAGAAGGACTGTCGCCGGATCTCTCCCACTTTGACATCGCCGATGCCGCATTCACCGGCATCGGCGATGGCAGCGGCGACGTCCTGTTGGGTGACAGAGTCATCGAGATCTGTCACCCTCACCTCCCCGAGTTTTATGGGTCGCGCAACCCGCACGCCCAATTCTCCAATTGCCTCCTGCAATTTCGAGGCAAGAGCGACGGCCTTTTCGGCGCACTCCTCCCCCGCCACCTCCAGTAGGAGACCACCGTTGAGGGCCCGCTTCTGCCTCACTTCGGTGATCCCTACTTCCGCCAGTTTGATGCGCTCCTTGGCGGCCGCCATTGCCTGCGCGTAGGTGACCTCACTGCCTTCCGGCACAGTGATGGTCACCGCCGCCGTCTTGGGCACTCTCGGGAGCCGTGCTTTCTTTTTCCCTTTAGGCACCTTCCTTTTAGGCACCGTATGGGCTTTAGGCACCTGAGGAGCCTGAGCTCCCGATGGCGCTTTCGGCACTGGCCTTGAGGCCGTCCTCTGGCGAGCCGGGGCCGGTTGAGCGGCGGCTTTCCGGGTTTTCGCCCTCGACTTCCGGCTCACCACAGTGCTCCAGGTCTCCGCCTGCACTGCTTGCGGCTCTGCGGCCGGCGCTGCGTTCGGAGTGGAAGCCGACGCAGAAGGCTGCACCGTTTGCTTGCCGCTTTTTCCCTGCCTGGGCGGCGGGGTTTTGGCGGAGGCAGCGGGGGCAGCAAGGGACGGCTTCTTTCCCAGAGGGGGCCTCAGAGCCCTGTCTGGGAATAACTCTGCCTTGAAGGCGGCCAGCTTCCCTTCAATTAGATTTCCCAGCCTTTCCATCAGGACCACGTCCGAGCTCCGACTCTCGGATGGTCCCGTGGGAGATGGGCTGGGATTAGCCCGGCGTTCGGCCCGGAGAGCAGCCAGCTCCGACGAGAGGCTCTCCACCCTGCCGTTCAGCTCTGAGATCTGAGAGCGGAGGAGGGCGTTCTCCTGCTCCAGGTTTGACCCTGACGCCCTCTGTGCCATCTCCAGTGACGCCGCCTGTATATGGCGAACCGCCATCCTAAGGGCTCGCACGAACGTGCCCTTCAAGCGGCCGGACTTGTCGGCCACCTTTTCTATCGTTTCTAGGTTCTCGATTATGCGAGAACCTAGATCGCCTGTCGGCTGTTGGGCCATCTCCCGACCCAGTTCCTCCACCGTAGGCAACGAGGCCTTGGCGCGCGTCGTTGGCACTGGGACGCTTGGGTCCAGAAACCCTTCGTCGTCCCGTCCGTCTCGAGCAGGCTTGGCATTTTTACGTGCCGGCCTCTCGTCACTACTTCCCCCATGTGCGGGGAGCCTCTTTCTTGAGGCGACCGACGTGGCCCGACTGGCCGTGGACTGCCATGATATGGTGGACATTATTGAGCAGTCCGAATCGTCATTGTCGGAGGTGGCAGCGGACAAAAGCCCCGCCCTGCCCCTCGTCACTCTATCCTGGGACGTCTCGTTTCCGGACTCCCTCTCCCTCGCCGTTTTTCCTCTCCCTCTCACTATATCTCCCGTCTTAACTTCGTTGTTTTTTTTGTTGTTTGAGTTTAATTGTTCCATTTTTATTCCCACGAGAATGGGATGCAAATAACGGTCCATCCGGGCAGTGGCCCCGTACCCGGATAAGCCTAAATTTGTCTCCCGACACTGGTGTCGGCTGGTACCAGTGCCGCACTAGCGACTGGAGGCACAAGGCCCTTTACCGCCAGCCATTCAGCCCCTCGCGGTGCGCCGCCGCTTGAGCTTCGGGTAATTTTTTATAGAGGTTTTCTTCCTCGCAGTCAGGCCGGTTAAGGCGTGACCCTCGGTCCCGAGGCCGTGAGACATGTCCACGACACCCCATGTGGGATTACGATATGTGACGGTGGCCGGGATATATCCCTGCCTGCCCGAAGGTAGGGTAAGTACACATCGGGCCCGTCCTAGCGTCTCTTCCACTGCGTCCCCTGCCAAGACAGAGGGACGCGCGAAATACGCCGCCCCGCAGGTTCTCTGCCACCGCTCAGTAACCTGTCCACGGATAAAATCAACGTCGACGAAAGTTACTGAGCGGGCCCGGGGTGCACCACGTGGAGGTGACCTGCTCGCACCCCAACCTAACCTAACCTAACCTTTTTTTTTTTTTTTTTTTTTTTGGTTTCGCTGGGGGAAATGCGTTACGCATCCCCTCCCGCGGAGGGGTATGTGGGACTCCCCAGGGTCAATACCCCTGGTATACCCACTAAAACCCCCAGCGGCACTCCGGCTTCGCCTCCTGGAGGGGGCCTGGGAATCCGGCAGAGCCTTTACATCCAGTCCCCCTCCGGCGAGCCCCGCCTATATGGCGAGCCCTTCGCGCCCCCCCCCCTTTATGATGGGTGGGGCAACGGGGACGGTCGAGAGTGCGCGACCGTCCCCGTATCCACTGATGGTGAGCGGTGCAATGCGGGCGGAGGAGCCTCCGCACCTGTCGCCCGCTGCTCACCATCGGGAAGGTGAAGGCGGTCATACGCCCGCCTCCTCCGTCCCCTTCGCCGCTTCCGGAGCGCGGGCGCAAGAGGGTCTTCCTCTCGCGCGCGCTCCGCTGCATCCTTCTGCGACATTACGGATTCGCAGAAGGAGGCAACCGCCGCCCACGCTCTCTCGCTCCCCAGCATCGCGCTCACAACGCGGGGGAGCGAGAGGTCCCGCCCGACCACTGCAACCAGACTGCGGCGCTGCTCGGACCACGACGGGCACACCTCGAGGGTGTGCTCCGCCGTGTCTTCCGCCGCGCCACAGTCGTGGCACGATGGGGCCTCCTCCCTACCGATTCGGTGCAAGTACGATCCGAAACAACCGTGTCCGGACAGTACCTGCACCAGGCGGAACGAGAGGAAGCCGTGCGCTCGTTCGAGCCAGTCCCTTAGGACAGGCCCGACGGCGTCCAGCGTCCGGCGGCCGAAGTGAGCGGCGGCGAGGTCCTCCGCCCAGTGAGCGATAACGGCATCGCGCGCCTGCTGTCGGACGGCCGCTTTCTCTTCCGGGGCCGGGCGCTCTCCAAGCGCCCTCCGCCCCGCCGTCCATTCGTACACCCTGGAAAGCACCTCCGCCTCGAGTTCCCAAGGCGGGGTGCCGGCCAGGGTGCACGCAGCCGCAAAGCTCACTGAGCGGTAAGCCCTGCTCACCCGCTGGGCGATGGCCCTCTGGGGCGCCCTAAGGGCGGCGGCGTTCTCCCTTCTACGGAGGGAGTCCACCCAAATAGGGGCCCCGTACAGGGCCATGCTCCGCACGGTGCCGGCGTACAGCTGCCGGCACCGCTTGCTGGGCCCTCCCAAATTGGGCATCAGCCACGAGAGGGCGTCCGCTGCCTTCAGCAGGCGCCCCGACAGCGCACTAAAATGCGCGCTGAAGTGCCACCTGCTGTCGACTATGAGACCCAGGTATTTCATCTGGGCCTCAACCGCTATGCGGACGCCCCCCACGTGGATGTGGGCATCCGGCGGTGGGCGCCGCCGCGGACCGTGGAAGAATACCGCCACGGTCTTGTGCAGCGCCGTCTTCAGCCCTAGGCGGCGGATCCTGTCCACTACCAAAGATCCGCCCGCCGACGCCAGACTGGCCGCCTCCCTGAAGCTCCCGCGGGCTGTCAGGAGAGTGTCATCTGCATAACAGATGACACTCGTGCCTCTCAGGAGCGATCCCCGCAGGAGCCAGTCGTATCCGACGTTCCAAAGCAGGGGTCCTAAAACAGACCCCTGTGGAACGCCGGCCTCCACGTTGTATCGCCGGACCTGGCCCGCCCTGTCCAACAGAACCACCTCCCGGTCCACCAAATAGTTGGCCAGGAGGCGCCTCAAGTAGGAAGGCACTCCATGAAATCGGAGTGCCTCCAAGATGGTGGAATGGGGGATGGTATTAAAAGCGTTGGCTATGTCAAACGACACAGCCAAAAGACCATCCCCCGCCTCAATCGCCTCCATCGCCTGGCTCTTAAGGCGGGCCAGGGCGTCCACCGTCGAACGCTCAGCTCTAAAGCCGAACTGAGCGTCCGACAGGTCCGGCCCCACACGCCGCAAGTGGGCCTTGAGGCGGTCCGCCACTATGCCCTCGAGCATCTTACCGGCCTCATCGAGC
This sequence comes from Pyrgus malvae, assembly GCA_911387765.1. Classification (NCBI taxonomy): domain Eukaryota; kingdom Metazoa; phylum Arthropoda; class Insecta; order Lepidoptera; family Hesperiidae; genus Pyrgus; species Pyrgus malvae. The sequence goes on along the minus strand of OU426962.1, from coordinate 24,172,474 downwards.
AGAACGATAGGCCGGTATGCCGAGGGGGAGTCCGCAGGACGGCCCTCTTTGCGGAGGAGGCACAGCTGCCCCTCCTTCCATGGTCTCGGGAACCTCCCAGTCGTAAGGCACGCGCTGAAGAGGTCCCGAAACCGTCCCGGCATGACGGAGGCCGCGATCGCGACCACCTTAGCCGGGACCCCATCTGGGCCAGGGGCCGTTTTCTTGGAGCGGAGGCGAAATACCGCCGCGCCAAGTTCGGCCTCTGAAATGGGAGGAGGGTCCTCCTGCTGTTCCTCCGGCGGAGCCGCCCCCCGCAGAGGGTTCATCGTTGGAGGGGTGAAGTCTACGTCCCTGCTTGGAAACAGGGACCGCACCACCCCATCCAGCGACGACGGCTCGAGGGTCTCGGCCACCGGGGGACCAGAGGGGCGCAGTTTATTCCGCGCCGCCTTGTATGGTCTCCCGAATGGGTCGGCGTCGAGACCCGCCAGCAACTCGGCCCTCGCCGAGTCCTTGGCGTCCGCAATTGCCACTTTGAGGGCCGTCTTCGCCTCTGCGAGGGCGTCCCGCAGGCGGGCCTCCTCGTCCCCGTCCCTGCAGTGCCGCCGTCGAGCCCGTGCGTGCTCCCGCCGCGCCGCCGTGCAGGCAACACGGAGGCGCTGCGGCTCTCCCGACCACCAGTACACGGCACGTCGGGGAGGCGGGCGGCGTGACCGAGGCATGCTGGAGTTGCACACCTCGGCCAGGGACGCTCCCAATTGGGCCGCCGCGGCGTCCACGTCCAGGACGTCGACTGGTGGCGACAGCCAGTCCTGGACGAAAGCCGCCTCCTCTGCGGCCTCCCGGTCCAGGAGGGTGAGGGCCCACCGCGGGAAGGGGGATCGGCCGGATGGTCTGGCGTTCCCCTGTGGACTTTGGGCGGAGATCTCGAACCGCACATACCTGTGGTCCGAGATGGTCTCCACCATGTCCACCCGCCAGTAACCTAACCTAACCTAACCTAACCTAACCTAACCTAACCTAACCTAACCTAACCTAACCTAACCTAACCGGTAAAGAAATTTCTTTATTTTATTGATTTGAAGCTTTTTCCGACTGAAATTTTCGGCTTTTATTATTCGGATCTGCAAAACACACGAATAGATACAGTTTTCACACAAATAAATTGCACATTTTTGGTTTTATAGATACTTTAAATTTTAACAAATATTAAATTAAAAATCCGCTTTAACTATCAAATTTAGTACAAATCTTTCACTTTTTGGTATTCAAAAAATCAATACCGACGCGGCCTATCAATTGGCATAAAAAATTTTGAAATCAGTTTAATACTTTTTGGAAAATCATCGAAATTTTGAAAAAATTTAAATTCATTATAAGTCCGGCATTCTCGCGTCTTTTCGGAAAATTTTCACTGAAAACTTATTATTTCGTGCCCCCGCATCCACTGACACCACTCCATCTGGTTTCCGGCCGAAAATAAAAAAGTTTATCTTTTCAATTTACTTACGTAACTCATATTTTGACTTATTTTGACGATTGAAATAGACCGTTATTTTTGCTTTCCTAAGCCAGTAACGCTTTTATATATAGGTAAAAAAACAAATTCTAAATTACTTTCTTTTTGAATAAAACTTTAAAATCTTCATACATTAAATATCAAAACATTCCTTGAATTCTTTAAATAGTTTCGGAAAACTGCATACTATTTTAATTACATCAAAAACATTCCTTTTGGCCTCCTGTATAATTTGGCAGTAATAATTTTCCGTATTTTCGCAGCTTTCCATTGTTTATTAAACGAATAGTCAAAAGAACCTTACTGCGTTGGCTTAGAGTTCAAATTACAACTAACCGTCACATAACATTCGAACCGAGGTTTCCTAAGCGATCGCGCCACGTGTTCTAGTTTGTAAAGAAATTTCTTTATTTTATTGATTTGAAGCTTTTTCCGACTGAAATTTTCGGCTTTTATTATTCGGATCTGCAAAACACACGAATAGATACAGTTTTCACACAAATAAATTGCACATTTTTGGTTTTATAGATACTTTAAATTTTAACAAATATTAAATTAAAAATCCGCTTTAACTATCAAATTTAGTACAAATCTTTCACTTTTTGGTATTCAAAAAATCAATACCGACGCGGCCTATCAATTGGCATAAAAAATTTTGAAATCAGTTTAATACTTTTTGGAAAATCATCGAAATTTTGAAAAAATTTAAATTCATTATAAGTCCGGCATTCTCGCGTCTTTTCGGAAAATTTTCACTGAAAACTTATTATTTCGTGCCCCCGCATCCACTGACACCACTCCATCTGGTTTCCGGCCGAAAATAAAAAAGTTTATCTTTTCAATTTACTTACGTAACTCATATTTTGACTTATTTTGACGATTGAAATAGACCGTTATTTTTGCTTTCCTAAGCCAGTAACGCTTTTATATATAGGTAAAAAAACAAATTCTAAATTACTTTCTTTTTGAATAAAACTTTAAAATCTTCATACATTAAATATCAAAACATTCCTTGAATTCTTTAAATAGTTTCGGAAAACTGCATACTATTTTAATTACATCAAAAACATTCCTTTTGGCCTCCTGTATAATTTGGCAGTAATAATTTTCCGTATTTTCGCAGCTTTCCATTGTTTATTAAACGAATAGTCAAAAGAACCTTACTGCGTTGGCTTAGAGTTCAAATTACAACTAACCGTCACATAACATTCGAACCGAGGTTTCCTAAGCGATCGCGCCACGTGTTCTAGTTTGTAAAGGAATTTCTTTATTTTATTGATTTGAAGCTTTTTCCGACTGAAATTTTCGGCTTTTATTATTCGGATCTGCAAAACACACGAATAGATACAGTTTTCACACAAATAAATTGCACATTTTTGGTTTTATAGATACTTTAAATTTTAACAAATATTAAATTAAAAATCCGCTTTAACTATCAAATTTAGTACAAATCTTTCACTTTTTGGTATTCAAAAAATCAATACCGACGCGGCCTATCAATTGGCATAAAAAATTTTGAAATCAGTTTAACACTTTTTGGAAAATCATCGAAATTTTGAAAAAATTTAAATTCATTATAAGTCCGGCATTCTCGCGTCTTTTCGGAAAATTTTCACTGAAAACTTATTATTTCGTGCCCCCGCATCCACTGACACCACTCCATCTGGTTTCCGGCCGAAAATAAAAAAGTTTATCTTTTCAATTTACTTACGTAACTCATATTTTGACTTATTTTGACGATTGAAATAGACCGTTATTTTTGCTTTCCTAAGCCAGTAACGCTTTTATATATAGGTAAAAAAACAAATTCTAAATTACTTTCTTTTTGAATAAAACTTTAAAATCTTCATACATTAAATATCAAAACATTTGTAACACTTTAAATTGTCCTACTTAGTAAGGAGAGGAAAATAAGACAATGAAAAGGTTAACAAAAATTTAATAGAGAAATAATAAAAATTTATAATTTAAAAATCAAGAAAAAAAGAAAATATAGCTACTAAATTTAGATCGAAATTAAAGGGTCGGGGTTACATTGCATAATTAACCGGTTAGCATGATTCTATCCGAGGGATAACACTGGCCTTGTTGTGGAACTGATCGAGGTCTTCGGAGACACGAGTCCTGATGCAGCGTGGGAGTCGCAGTCGTCCTCGGAGAGAAACTTCAGTCTATTCGACGCAGGCGGTCGATATAGGTATTCACACCGGAGTTCCGGGGGTAGTGCTCTTCTCAATGTATATGGTCGAATAAAGAAGGGTGCAGGCGATCCCTGAAATTCGACTAAATTTGTATATCCGAGTCGAGTAGGTATTCTTTTTGACTGCGGCATCATCAGACATGCGAAGGAGAGCAAGAACCAAGTGTAACCTGGTGCAATTAATAGCATCTAGGATGCGGCAGTCAGTTTCCTAGTTGATACACAAGACATGCAAAAGAAACTACATTTATGTAAAATATCAAAGTTAAATTATTACTAACCTTCTTTATACACTTTATATATATTTCTTTACATAAAAATCAACATAAATAACTCAGTAAGTATTATAATATTTTCCTCGGAGTAGAAGTAAGAGGATAAGCAAATTTATAATGACGTCTTGTCATTCGATGGTAGTCATTTTAAAAAATAGAAAAATAAAAAATAAAACATAATGAAACCTAAGGAGGTTTAAATAAAATGTATCGAACCTTCGTATAAAAATTAGTAATTAGATAAATTAAAAGAAAATAAAAACGATCCGTTACATACCCCCCTTTTTAGGATTGAATTTTTACTAGAAAAAATTCAGCTCGGCCTGCCTAAGTAAGCTTAAAATCCTTCACGTGCCACGCACCTAAGTATTTACCCGCCATGTCTTCGAGATCGTATACAAGTTTAGATCTCTTTGCAGTTATGCGACACTTTACGAATTTCGGAGCTAACTTTTTAGTGAATCTGTTATTTTTGTCACTTAGGTAGAATGTTCGTTTCCAGACAATGTCGCCGACTTTAAAATCGACGTTTTTACGCCGTAGATTATAATTAGTAGCACTGCGTGAGTGTGCCTTAATTAGAGATAGTTGAACTTTGTCAAAAATGTTCTGAAGAATGCCTAAATTTTCCGCATAACCGTCGCGAGGAGTGAAAATAATTTGGTTCTCTATATCAGCATCAATGTAGTGGGAACCATCACTAGGTAATTCACGCCCAAAAACAAGAAAAGAAGGTGTGAAGCCAGTAACTTCATTAACTGCGCTATTCAAGGCAAACTGTATTTTGGGAATATTACTGTCCCAAGATCGGTGATCGTTTCCAATAAAAGTAGAGACAACTGTCATAATGGTTTTATTGTAACGCTCAACTGTGTTGACCTGTGGTGTGTAAAGTGGAGTGTAAAAAATGTTGGGAATATTGTAATGAGCAAATAAATCACGCATAATATTGCTGGTAAACTGTTTTCCATTATCCATTATAATTGTACTTGGTACTCCATGAACGAGGAAAACATTTTCCTCCAATATTTTGCTAATTATCTGTGATGTAGCACGCTTTATAGGGAACAACAAACAGTATTTGGAGAAACAGCATGTGATAACTAACAAAAACGTGTTTTGCTTTCTAGTAGCAGGCAAAACACCGACCAAATCCACACTTATCATCTGAAAAGGACGACAGCAATTTTTAGGCCTTCCCATTGTTCCGAGAGTAGAATGATTTGGATATTTATAGGTAAGACAGGTCTCGCAATTGCTTACGAATTGAACCACATCCTTATGTAGATTAGGCCAAAAGTATTTTAAGCTTAGACGTCTATGAGTCTTAAAGATTCCAAAATGTCCAGAAGTAGGTGTGGCGTGGTTCTGAGATATAACTTCCTGTCGATATTCCATAGGAACTACTTCTTTCCACTCGAATTCTCTGGTGAGTGGGTTCAAAGACTTAAAATATCGGTACAATTTTCCTTTAGAGACGCGGTAGTTAAGAAAAGATGTAGGAGAACTTTGACATCCTTTGAATATATTTAAATACCAAGAGTCGTTAGTTTGTTGTGAAGGTATAACTGACGGAATATCTATAGCTAAAATAGGTACAGAACGACTTAAACTATCAGGTACGACGTTTTCGCTGCCCTTTCTATGTTTTATTTTAAAATTATATGCCGAAAGTCGCACACCCCATCTAGCTAATCGCCCAGTTGGGTTGTTTAGGTTTAAAAACCACTTAAGCGATGAATGATCAGTGTAAACTGTGAACTTATGACCGTTTTCCAGATAACAGCGCCAATGCTCGATGGCTAAAAGTACAGCTAAAGCCTCTCGTTCAGTAGCGCTATAGTTACGCTCTTGATGGGACAAGGATTTGCTCATATAAGCTATAACTTTTTCGTGTCCATCTACCATCTGAGTTAGCACCGCACCAACGCCGAAGTCACTGGCGTCAGTATGGACCTCAAAAGGTTTAGTATAGTCAGGACAAGAAAGGATAGGCGCTGAGATAAGGCACTTCTTTAGTTCCTTGAATGCCTTATCCGCATCAGGAGACCATGAAAATGGCGGTGCATTTTTACCCTGAGAAGTAAGCTTGTTTAGAGGAGCAGAAAGACTGCTAAAATTCGGAATGAACCTCCTATACCACGACGCTGTTCCTAAAAATCTTCTCATTTCTTTACGATTAGTTGGAGTAGGATAGTTGACAATTGATTCAACTTTTTCTGGATCCGCGTGTAAACCGCTGGAGTCCACCACATAACCCAAATACTTCAACTGTGACCTAAAGAACTGACACTTACCAAAGTTAATAGTTAAGTTAGCCATTTTCAATTTTTCGAGAACACGGTTAAGTAATGAGATATGTTGTTCATAAGTTTCTGACACGATTATTACGTCATCAATAAAGACAAAAACCCTGTGTTCAAATTCAGGCCCATAGAATAAGGAATCAACTAACCTTTGTTGCGTCGCAGGCGCGTTGGTTAAGCCAAAGGGCATGCACTTAAATTGAAATGTACCGCGGGTTGGGACGTAGAAAGCGGTCTTCTGTCTATCTTCTTCTTTAATTAAAACTTGCCAAAAACTTTTAGAAAGATCTACACTTGAAAGGTATTTACAGTCGCGTAGATTGTCAAGGATTTCCGAAATATAGGGAAGACTATATGCATCTTTTTTAGTGACAGCGTTTAATTTACGACTGTCAAGACAGAATCGTAGCTCTCCATTCTTTTTAGGTGTAAAAAGAACTGGTGATGACCATGGACTCTCGCAGGGTTCAACAATGTCTTCCTTTAACATTTCGTCCAATTGTTCAACAAGTATACGTTGTTTTTCAGGAGACATTCTATAATAGCGTTGACGAATGGGAGCAGAATCACCGGTATCTATTGAATGTGTTATGAGAGAAGTTCGACCTAGACCACACTTTTCGTATGAAATGTTGTGGTATTCAGATATAATAGAATCAGCTATAGCTTTCTGATCCTCAGTTAAGTGATCATATGAAAATATAAGCTGAGTTTTTCCAACTAAGTCTGCAGTAGAGACTTTTTCGGGAAATTTATAAAATGCAAATTGGTCAAGATTTTTGGGAAGTAATCCAAATAGCCGCCAAAAGTCAATACCTAAGATCAGATCGTGCTTTACGTCAGGTACCGCATATGCTTGAAGGGTGAGAGTTTTATTTTGAAATGTTACAGGAAGATGAATTACTCCAATAGAAACTAGTTTTTCACCGCCAGCAGCAGTAAAACTTGTGGTATCACTAGTTTCCAGTGCTAGACCAGCCATGAGTAATTTTTCATGATTACCGTTACCTATGATGGTTGCAGATGAACCAGTATCCAGAAGTCCAGTATAGGTTTCATTATTAATCTTTATTGAAACATAAAGTCTGGATCTATTAATATGGTCAAAGTTATCGCGGATTGCAGACACAGTATTAAAAGCAGCAAATTTGGAGACAAAGCTCAACCATTGCTTCCATTCTGCCTTGCTTGTCTTATATTTAACAAGAGGTTTTAAGGCATTTTCCCTGCAATCCTTTTTAACTAGTTTTTTGACTTAGATTTGACAGTGCATTGAGGGCATTCTATGGAACGATAACCCTTTTTGCCACATTTAAAACAAATAATATAACGTTCTTCTTTACATGTTTTAAGTGTATGGCCATTAGATCTACATCTAGGACAATACGCTATTTTAGTTTGTGCAGAATTGCCAGCCGCTATAGCAGAAACATCACAGTTCAGGTTCATTTCATCCGCGGAGTTGTCAAGGGAGTTAATATTTGGACTAGGCTTAGTGTATGTGTTAGTAGAAGGATTAGTGTAAGACTCTTTAAAACTGACTTGGCGAAATTTATTAAGTACAGTGTTCGATACAGGACTTGAATGTTTATATGCAAACTCAGGAGCTAGCGTAGATTGGGTCACTTTGGGCGGTTCGAGAAAGTTAGAGAATCGCGATTGAACAGATTCGTAATTTCGGCAAATAGTTTTAAGAGAATCAATGCTATTAATTTTAGGAGATGCGGCCAATGAGTTAGCGTAACATGGTCGTATATTGTGAAGCAATATATCTAGTTTCTCATCCTCAGAGAAGGGTTTGGTGAGACGAGAAAACATACCATGCATAATAGATAAATATATAACAATATTTTCGTGCTCTCCTTGTGTGCGTGCCCGGATTTCAGCAGCAAGCCTATAGTCGTAATCGTTGCCGCTAAAATCTTGTTTGAGCAAAATACATAGTTCCTGCCAAGAATTTACCCTATCTTTATTAAATCTATACCAATGCAAGGCGTCATCGGTAAAAATTTCAAAGGCCAATGATAAAATTTTATCGAAGGACAAACCCCTAGAAAGAACGAATTCCTCTACTTTTTGTATAAATGAACGTACACATGATTTGCCGGAATATTTAAGCTTACTTATATCGGCTGTTAGGCTACGTTCACAAGTAACTGCTATGACTGGAGTTTCAGAATTAATTCCAGCAGTTAAAGGAGTAGAATCAGATCTGAGTTGTGATTGAAGAGTTTGAGGTTTGAGGCTACTAAGCTCAATGAATTGTGAGTTAAGATTATTAAGACAAGCTTTGTGAAGATCAGCAATCTCAGGATATACCAAAATTCTATTTAAACGATGATAAATATGATTAAGTAAATTTTCAATTCTCATATACAGTTTTTCTTCAAATTTAGCTTTAAGAGAAGTAAGATTGCCCTGGGACTTTAGCAAAGATTCCTTTACTGCCCTTAGATCGTCCGAAGGCTCAAGATGAGACTCGAGTATGTCTTCAGCTGGCAGCAACTGTGACAGTTTCACTATTTGCTTTCTCAATTCTTGTACAGTTACTCCTGAGCCACCACGAAGCTCAACCTCATACTCTAACTCGGCTTTTTGCAATGACAAAAACTTAATAGGATGACTCATTGTGTAGGACGAGAGAGTTTTTAAATTAATCAATAAAAATTACAAGAATACTAAAATTAATTAACATAAACTAGGGCATACACTAAAAATAAATACAGTGTGTGAACAGTGAGTTAATAAAATAAAGAAAAAAATATAGGGAAAATAAAATAATATAGAATTGCAAGAAAAGTAACAAGAAATGCAATTACATGCTCACACACTGTACAATAGGTACAAAAATCAGACTTAACACTAATGATAATGCCGACATCAAAGAATACTATTAAAAGCAACGGAAGGAGTAATGCAAAATCGATTAATTATGCAATTAGAAAGTTGGGCGCCATTGTAACACTTTAAATTGTCCTACTTAGTAAGGAGAGGAAAATAAGACAATGAAAAGGTTAACAAAAATTTAATAGAGAAATAATAAAAATTTATAATTTAAAAATCAAGAAAAAAAGAAAATATAGCTACTAAATTTAGATCGAAATTAAAGGGTCGGGGTTACATTGCATAATTAACCGGTTAGCATGATTCTATCCGAGGGATAACACTGGCCTTGTTGTGGAACTGATCGAGGTCTTCGGAGACACGAGTCCTGATGCAGCGTGGGAGTCGCAGTCGTCCTCGGAGAGAAACTTCAGTCTATTCGACGCAGGCGGTCGATATAGGTATTCACACCGGAGTTCCGGGGGTAGTGCTCTTCTCAATGTATATGGTCGAATAAAGAAGGGTGCAGGCGATCCCTGAAATTCGACTAAATTTGTATATCCGAGTCGAGTAGGTATTCTTTTTGACTGCGGCATCATCAGACATGCGAAGGAGAGCAAGAACCAAGTGTAACCTGGTGCAATTAATAGCATCTAGGATGCGGCAGTCAGTTTCCTAGTTGATACACAAGACATGCAAAAGAAACTACATTTATGTAAAATATCAAAGTTAAATTATTACTAACCTTCTTTATACACTTTATATATATTTCTTTACATAAAAATCAACATAAATAACTCAGTAAGTATTATAATATTTTCCTCGGAGTAGAAGTAAGAGGATAAGCAAATTTATAATGACGTCTTGTCATTCGATGGTAGTCATTTTAAAAAATAGAAAAATAAAAAATAAAACATAATGAAACCTAAGGAGGTTTAAATAAAATGTATCGAACCTTCGTATAAAAATTAGTAATTAGATAAATTAAAAGAAAATAAAAACGATCCGTTACACATTCCTTGAATTCTTTAAATAGTTTCGGAAAACTGCATACTATTTTAATTACATCAAAAACATTCCTTTTGGCCTCCTGTATAATTTGGCAGTAATAATTTTCCGTATTTTCGCAGCTTTCCATTGTTTATTAAACGAATAGTCAAAAGAACCTTACTGCGTTGGCTTAGAGTTCAAATTACAACTAACCGTCACATAACATTCGAACCGAGGTTTCCTAAGCGATCGCGCCACGTGTTCTAGTTTGTAAAGAAATTTCTTTATTTTATTGATTTGAAGCTTTTTCCGACTGAAATTTTCGGCTTTTATTATTCGGATCTGCAAAACACACGAATAGATACAGTTTTCACACAAATAAATTGCACATTTTTGGTTTTATAGATACTTTAAATTTTAACAAATATTAAATTAAAAATCCGCTTTAACTATCAAATTTAGTACAAATCTTTCACTTTTTGGTATTCAAAAAATCAATACCGACGCGGCCTATCAATTGGCATAAAAAATTTTGAAATCAGTTTAATACTTTTTGGAAAATCATCGAAATTTTGAAAAAATTTAAATTCATTATAAGTCCGGCATTCTCGCGTCTTTTCGGAAAATTTTCACTGAAAACTTATTATTTCGTGCCCCCGCATCCACTGACACCACTCCATCTGGTTTCCGGCCGAAAATAAAAAAGTTTATCTTTTCAATTTACTTACGTAACTCATATTTTGACTTATTTTGACGATTGAAATAGACCGTTATTTTTGCTTTCCTAAGCCAGTAACGCTTTTATATATAGGTAAAAAAACAAATTCTAAATTACTTTCTTTTTGAATAAAACTTTAAAATCTTCATACATTAAATATCAAAACATTCCTTGAATTCTTTAAATAGTTTCGGAAAACTGCATACTATTTTAATTACATCAAAAACATTCCTTTTGGCCTCCTGTATAATTTGGCAGTAATAATTTTCCGTATTTTCGCAGCTTTCCATTGTTTATTAAACGAATAGTCAAAAGAACCTTACTGCGTTGGCTTAGAGTTCAAATTACAACTAACCGTCACATAACATTCGAACCGAGGTTTCCTAAGCGATCGCGCCACGTGTTCTAGTTTGTAAAGAAATTTCTTTATTTTATTGATTTGAAGCTTTTTCCGACTGAAATTTTCGGCTTTTATTATTCGGATCTGCAAAACACACGAATAGATACAGTTTTCACACAAATAAATTGCACATTTTTGGTTTTATAGATACTTTAAATTTTAACAAATATTAAATTAAAAATCCGCTTTAACTATCAAATTTAGTACAAATCTTTCACTTTTTGGTATTCAAAAAATCAATACCGACGCGGCCTATCAATTGGCATAAAAAATTTTGAAATCAGTTTAATACTTTTTGGAAAATCATCGAAATTTTGAAAAAAATTAAATTCATTATAAGTCCGGCATTCTCGCGTCTTTTCGGAAAATTTTCACTGAAAACTTATTATTTCGTGCCCCCGCATCCACTGACACCACTCCATCTGGTTTCCGGCCGAAAATAAAAAAGTTTATCTTTTCAATTTACTTACGTAACTCATATTTTGACTTATTTTGACGATTGAAATAGACCGTTATTTTTGCTTTCCTAAGCCAGTAACGCTTTTATATATAGGTAAAAAAACAAATTCTAAATTACTTTCTTTTTGAATAAAACTTTAAAATCTTCATACATTAAATATCAAAACATTCCTTGAATTCTTTAAATAGTTTCGGAAAACTGCATACTATTTTAATTACATCAAAAACATTCCTTTTGGCCTCCTGTATAATTTGGCAGTAATAATTTTCCGTATTTTCGCAGCTTTCCATTGTTTATTAAACGAATAGTCAAAAGAACCTTACTGCGTTGGCTTAGAGTTCAAATTACAACTAACCGTCACATAACATTCGAACCGAGGTTTCCTAAGCGATCGCGCCACGTGTTCTAGTTTGTAAAGGAATTTCTTTATTTTATTGATTTGAAGCTTTTTCCGACTGAAATTTTCGGCTTTTATTATTCGGATCTGCAAAACACACGAATAGATACAGTTTTCACACAAATAAATTGCACATTTTTGGTTTTATAGATACTTTAAATTTTAACAAATATTAAATTAAAAATCCGCTTTAACTATCAAATTTAGTACAAATCTTTCACTTTTTGGTATTCAAAAAATCAATACCGACGCGGCCTATCAATTGGCATAAAAAATTTTGAAATCAGTTTAATACTTTTTGGAAAATCATCGAAATTTTGAAAAAATTTAAATTCATTATAAGTCCGGCATTCTCGCGTCTTTTCGGAAAATTTTCACTGAAAACTTATTATTTCGTGCCCCCGCATCCACTGACACCACTCCATCTGGTTTCCGGCCGAAAATAAAAAAGTTTATCTTTTCAATTTACTTACGTAACTCATATTTTGACTTATTTTGACGATTGAAATAGACCGTTATTTTTGCTTTCCTAAGCCAGTAACGCTTTTATATATAGGTAAAAAAACAAATTCTAAATTACTTTCTTTTTGAATAAAACTTTAAAATCTTCATACATTAAATATCAAAACATTCCTTGAATTCTTTAAATAGTTTCGGAAAACTGCATACTATTTTAATTACATCAAAAACATTCCTTTTGGCCTCCTGTATAATTTGGCAGTAATAATTTTCCGTATTTTCGCAGCTTTCCATTGTTTATTAAACGAATAGTCAAAAGAACCTTACTGCGTTGGCTTAGAGTTCAAATTACAACTAACCGTCACATAACATTCGAACCGAGGTTTCCTAAGCGATCGCGCCACGTGTTCTAGTTTGTAAAGAAATTTCTTTATTTTATTGATTTGAAGCTTTTTCCGACTGAAATTTTCGGCTTTTATTATTCGGATCTGCAAAACACACGAATAGATACAGTTTTCACACAAATAAATTGCACATTTTTGGTTTTATAGATACTTTAAATTTTAACAAATATTAAATTAAAAATCCGCTTTAACTATCAAATTTAGTACAAATCTTTCACTTTTTGGTATTCAAAAAATCAATACCGACGCGGCCTATCAATTGGCATAAAAAATTTTGAAATCAGTTTAATACTTTTTGGAAAATCATCGAAATTTTGAAAAAATTTAAATTCATTATAAGTCCGGCATTCTCGCGTCTTTTCGGAAAATTTTCACTGAAAACTTATTATTTCGTGCCCCCGCATCCACTGACACCACTCCATCTGGTTTCCGGCCGAAAATAAAAAAGTTTATCTTTTCAATTTACTTACGTAACTCATATTTTGACTTATTTTGACGATTGAAATAGACCGTTATTTTTGCTTTCCTAAGCCAGTAACGCTTTTATATATAGGTAAAAAAACAAATTCTAAATTACTTTCTTTTTGAATAAAACTTTAAAATCTTCATACATTAAATATCAAAACATTCCTTGAATTCTTTAAATAGTTTCGGAAAACTGCATACTATTTTAATTACATCAAAAACATTCCTTTTGGCCTCCTGTATAATTTGGCAGTAATAATTTTCCGTATTTTCGCAGCTTTCCATTGTTTATTAAACGAATAGTCAAAAGAACCTTACTGCGTTGGCTTAGAGTTCAAATTACAACTAACCGTCACATAACATTCGAACCGAGGTTTCCTAAGCGATCGCGCCACGTGTTCTAGTTTGTAAAGAAATTTCTTTATTTTATTGATTTGAAGCTTTTTCCGACTGAAATTTTCGGCTTTTATTATTCGGATCTGCAAAACACACGAATAGATACAGTTTTCACACAAATAAATTGCACATTTTTGGTTTTATAGATACTTTAAATTTTAACAAATATTAAATTAAAAATCCGCTTTAACTATCAAATTTAGTACAAATCTTTCACTTTTTGGTATTCAAAAAATCAATACCGACGCGGCCTATCAATTGGCATAAAAAATTTTGAAATCAGTTTAATACTTTTTGGAAAATCATCGAAATTTTGAAAAAATTTAAATTCATTATAAGTCCAGCATTCTCGCGTCTTTTCGGAAAATTTTCACTGAAAACTTATTATTTCGTGCCCCCGCATCCACTGACACCACTCCATCTGGTTTCCGGCCGAAAATAAAAAAGTTTATCTTTTCAATTTACTTACGTAACTCATATTTTGACTTATTTTGACGATTGAAATAGACCGTTATTTTTGCTTTCCTAAGCCAGTAACGCTTTTATATATAGGTAAAAAAACAAATTCTAAATTACTTTCTTTTTGAATAAAACTTTAAAATCTTCATACATTAAATATCAAAACATTCCTTGAATTCTTTAAATAGTTTCGGAAAACTGCATACTATTTTAATTACATCAAAAACATTCCTTTTGGCCTCCTGTATAATTTGGCAGTAATAATTTTCCGTATTTTCGCAGCTTTCCATTGTTTATTAAACGAATAGTCAAAAGAACCTTACTGCGTTGGCTTAGAGTTCAAATTACAACTAACCGTCACATAACATTCGAACCGAGGTTTCCTAAGCGATCGCGCCACGTGTTCTAGTTTGTAAAGAAATTTCTTTATTTTATTGATTTGAAGCTTTTTCCGACTGAAATTTTCGGCTTTTATTATTCGGATCTGCAAAACACACGAATAGATACAGTTTTCACACAAATAAATTGCACATTTTTGGTTTTATAGATACTTTAAATTTTAACAAATATTAAATTAAAAATCCGCTTTAACTATCAAATTTAGTACAAATCTTTCACTTTTTGGTATTCAAAAAATCAATACCGACGCGGCCTATCAATTGGCATAAAAAATTTTGAAATCAGTTTAATACTTTTTGGAAAATCATCGAAATTTTGAAAAAATTTAAATTCATTATAAGTCCGGCATTCTCGCGTCTTTTCGGAAAATTTTCACTGAAAACTTATTATTTCGTGCCCCCGCATCCACTGACACCACTCCATCTGGTTTCCGGCCGAAAATAAAAAAGTTTATCTTTTCAATTTACTTACGTAACTCATATTTTGACTTATTTTGACGATTGAAATAGACCGTTATTTTTGCTTTCCTAAGCCAGTAACGCTTTTATATATAGGTAAAAAAACAAATTCTAAATTACTTTCTTTTTGAATAAAACTTTAAAATCTTCATACATTAAATATCAAAACATTCCTTGAATTCTTTAAATAGTTTCGGAAAACTGCATACTATTTTAATTACATCAAAAACATTCCTTTTGGCCTCCTGTATAATTTGGCAGTAATAATTTTCCGTATTTTCGCAGCTTTCCATTGTTTATTAAACGAATAGTCAAAAGAACCTTACTGCGTTGGCTTAGAGTTCAAATTACAACTAACCGTCACATAACATTCGAACCGAGGTTTCCTAAGCGATCGCGCCACGTGTTCTAGTTTGTAAAGAAATTTCTTTATTCTATTGATTTGAAGCTTTTTCCGACTGAAATTTTCGGCTTTTATTATTCGGATCTGCAAAACACACGAATAGATACAGTTTTCACACAAATAAATTGCACATTTTTGGTTTTATAGATACTTTAAATTTTAACAAATATTAAATTAAAAATCCGCTTTAACTATCAAATTTAGTACAAATCTTTCACTTTTTGGTATTCAAAAAATCAATACCGACGCGGCCTATCAATTGGCATAAAAAATTTTGAAATCAGTTTAATACTTTTTGGAAAATCATCGAAATTTTGAAAAAATTTAAATTCATTATAAGTCCGGCATTCTCGCGTCTTTTCGGAAAATTTTCACTGAAAACTTATTATTTCGTGCCCCCGCATCCACTGACACCACTCCATCTGGTTTCCGGCCGAAAATAAAAAAGTTTATCTTTTCAATTTACTTACGTAACTCATATTTTGACTTATTTTGACGATTGAAATAGACCGTTATTTTTGCTTTCCTAAGCCAGTAACGCTTTTATATATAGGTAAAAAAACAAATTCTAAATTACTTTCTTTTTGAATAAAACTTTAAAATCTTCATACATTAAATATCAAAACATTCCTTGAATTCTTTAAATAGTTTCGGAAAACTGCATACTATTTTAATTACATCAAAAACATTCCTTTTGGCCTCCTGTATAATTTGGCAGTAATAATTTTCCGTATTTTCGCAGCTTTCCATTGTTTATTAAACGAATAGTCAAAAGAACCTTACTGCGTTGGCTTAGAGTTCAAATTACAACTAACCGTCACATAACATTCGAACCGAGGTTTCCTAAGCGATCGCGCCACGTGTTCTAGTTTGTAAAGAAATTTCTTTATTCTATTGATTTGAAGCTTTTTCCGACTGAAATTTTCGGCTTTTATTATTCGGATCTGCAAAACACACGAATAGATACAGTTTTCACACAAATAAATTGCACATTTTTGGTTTTATAGATACTTTAAATTTTAACAAATATTAAATTAAAAATCCGCTTTAACTATCAAATTTAGTACAAATCTTTCACTTTTTGGTATTCAAAAAATCAATACCGACGCGGCCTATCAATTGGCATAAAAAATTTTGAAATCAGTTTAATACTTTTTGGAAAATCATCGAAATTTTGAAAAAATTTAAATTCATTATAAGTCCGGCATTCTCGCGTCTTTTCGGAAAATTTTCACTGAAAACTTATTATTTCGTGCCCCCGCATCCACTGACACCACTCCATCTGGTTTCCGGCCGAAAATAAAAAAGTTTATCTTTTCAATTTACTTACGTAACTCATATTTTGACTTATTTTGACGATTGAAATAGACCGTTATTTTTGCTTTCCTAAGCCAGTAACGCTTTTATATATAGGTAAAAAAACAAATTCTAAATTACTTTCTTTTTGAATAAAACTTTAAAATCTTCATACATTAAATATCAAAACATTCCTTGAATTCTTTAAATAGTTTCGGAAAACTGCATACTATTTTAATTACATCAAAAACATTCCTTTTGGCCTCCTGTATAATTTGGCAGTAATAATTTTCCGTATTTTCGCAGCTTTCCATTGTTTATTAAACGAATAGTCAAAAGAACCTTACTGCGTTGGCTTAGAGTTCAAATTACAACTAACCGTCACATAACATTCGAACCGAGGTTTCCTAAGCGATCGCGCCACGTGTTCTAGTTTGTAAAGAAATTTCTTTATTTTATTGATTTGAAGCTTTTTCCGACTGAAATTTTCGGCTTTTATTATTCGGATCTGCAAAACACACGAATAGATACAGTTTTCACACAAATAAATTGCACATTTTTGGTTTTATAGATACTTTAAATTTTAACAAATATTAAATTAAAAATCCGCTTTAACTATCAAATTTAGTACAAATCTTTCACTTTTTGGTATTCAAAAAATCAATACCGACGCGGCCTATCAATTGGCATAAAAAATTTTGAAATCAGTTTAATACTTTTTGGAAAATCATCGAAATTTTGAAAAAATTTAAATTCATTATAAGTCCGGCATTCTCGCGTCTTTTCGGAAAATTTTCACTGAAAACTTATTATTTCGTGCCCCCGCATCCACTGACACCACTCCATCTGGTTTCCGGCCGAAAATAAAAAAGTTTATCTTTTAAATTTACTTACGTAACTCATATTTTGACTTATTTTGACGATTGAAATAGACCGTTATTTTTGCTTTCCTAAGCCAGTAACGCTTTTATATATAGGTAAAAAAACAAATTCTAAATTACTTTCTTTTTGAATAAAACTTTAAAATCTTCACACATTAAATATCAAAACATTCCTTGAATTCTTTAAATAGTTTCGGAAAACTGCATACTATTTTAATTACATCAAAAACATTCCTTTTGGCCTCCTGTATAATTTGGCAGTAATAATTTTCCGTATTTTCGCAGCTTTCCATTGTTTATTAAACGAATAGTCAAAAGAACCTTACTGCGTTGGCTTAGAGTTCAAATTACAACTAACCGTCACATAACATTCGAACCGAGGTTTCCTAAGCGATCGCGCCACGTGTTCTAGTTTGTAAAGAAATTTCTTTATTCTATTGATTTGAAGCTTTTTCCGACTGAAATTTTCGGCTTTTATTATTCGGATCTGCAAAACACACGAATAGATACAGTTTTCACACAAATAAATTGCACATTTTTGGTTTTATAGATACTTTAAATTTTAACAAATATTAAATTAAAAATCCGCTTTAACTATCAAATTTAGTACAAATCTTTCACTTTTTGGTATTCAAAAAATCAATACCGACGCGGCCTATCAATTGGCATAAAAAATTTTGAAATCAGTTTAATACTTTTTGGAAAATCATCGAAATTTTGAAAAAATTTAAATTCATTATAAGTCCGGCATTCTCGCGTCTTTTCGGAAAATTTTCACTGAAAACTTATTATTTCGTGCCCCCGCATCCACTGACACCACTCCATCTGGTTTCCGGCCGAAAATAAAAAAGTTTATCTTTTCAATTTACTTACGTAACTCATATTTTGACTTATTTTGACGATTGAAATAGACCGTTATTTTTGCTTTCCTAAGCCAGTAACGCTTTTATATATAGGTAAAAAAACAAATTCTAAATTACTTTCTTTTTGAATAAAACTTTAAAATCTTCATACATTAAATATCAAAACATTCCTTGAATTCTTTAAATAGTTTCGGAAAACTGCATACTATTTTAATTACATCAAAAACATTCCTTTTGGCCTCCTGTATAATTTGGCAGTAATAATTTTCCGTATTTTCGCAGCTTTCCATTGTTTATTAAACGAATAGTCAAAAGAACCTTACTGCGTTGGCTTAGAGTTCAAATTACAACTAACCGTCACATAACATTCGAACCGAGGTTTCCTAAGCGATCGCGCCACGTGTTCTAGTTTGTAAAGAAATTTCTTTATTCTATTGATTTGAAGCTTTTTCCGACTGAAATTTTCGGCTTTTATTATTCGGATCTGCAAAACACACGAATAGATACAGTTTTCACACAAATAAATTGCACATTTTTGGTTTTATAGATACTTTAAATTTTTGGCAAAGGGAGATCTCCCGCCGGGCGAGGTGGTCATGCCCGGGGAGCGGCCGCGCTCCAACTGACTCAATTCGGAGCTTGTATATATGGTAGGATATTCCGAAAACTTCGATAGCGTGATTCACGGTGATTCAGGAAGCGGATAGCGGAAGGTCGCTACATCACCCCCTGCTCAGACCGGAGGTCGATGACTTCAGTAATCCAAGTGTAGTCTTCGCTTACAAGCGCCTGGAATGCCCTCTATCTGCGGTGAGTCGAGATGTGAGGGTGCAGACCTTGTGTAGCCCTCCGTCCTCGGTGAGTCGGGATGTGAGGGTGAAGCGAAGAGTGGAGATGCCCTCTATCCACGGTGAGTCGGGATGTGAGGGTAGGATGTGGAGGCGAGTAATGGCTACTCAAGCCGTCCATGAAGTCCTTGGAGGCAGCTGTGTCAGGAACAGGAAGCGTGTACATGGTGCGCTGCGATGAACCTGACGAGCTGGTGAAGTGATGCTGCAGTCCATCCAGGGAGTGAAGGTGCGACTGATGAAGGTCAGAAGGGACGTATTCTTGTCCGGGGTCACCAGTTTGGCAAAGGGAGATCTCCCGCCGGGCGAGGTGGTCATGCCCGGGGAGCGGCCGCGCTCCAACTGACTCAATTCGGAGCTTGTATATATGGTAGGATATTCCGAAAACTTCGATAGCGTGATTCAGAAATACCCGTAGCGCCATCTCTTGATGAGTAGCGGAAGGTCGCTACATCACCCCCTGCTCAGACCGGAGGTCGATAACTTCTATCCATGCTTGAGTAATCTTCGCTTACAAGCGCCTTAAATGCCCTCTATCTGCGGTGAGTCGAGATGTGAGGGTGCAGACCTTGTGTAGCCCTCCGTCCTCGGTGAGTCGGGATGTGAGGGTGAAGCGATCACGTCGGGGTCACCAGTTTGGCAAAGGGAGATCTCCCGCCGGGCGAGGTGGTCATGCCCGGGGAGCGGCCGCGCTCCAACTGACTCAATTCGGAGCTTGTATATATGGTAGGATATTCCGAAAACTTCGATAGCGTGATTCAGGAAGCGGATAGCGGAAGGTCGCTACATCACCCCCTGCTCAGACCGGAGGTCGATGACTTCAGTAATCCAAGTGTAGTCTTCGCTTACAAGCGCCTGGAATGCCCTCTATCTGCGGTGAGTCGAGATGTGAGGGTGCAGACCTTGTGTAGCCCTCCGTCCTCGGTGAGTCGGGATGTGAGGGTGAAGCGAAGAGTGGAGATGCCCTCTATCCACGGTGAGTCGGGATGTGAGGGTAGGATGTGGAGGCGAGTAATGGCTACTCAAGCCGTCCATGAAGTCCTTGGAGGCAGCTGTGTCAGGAACAGGAAGCGTGTACATGGTGCGCTGCGATGAACCTGACGAGCTGGTGAAGTGATGCTGCAGTCCATCCAGGGAGTGAAGGTGCGACTGATGAAGGTCAGAAGGGACGTATTCTTGTCCGGGGTCACCAGTTTGGCAAAGGGAGATCTCCCGCCGGGCGAGGTGGTCATGCCCGGGGAGCGGCCGCGCTCCAACTGACTCAATTCGGAGCTTGTATATATGGTAGGATATTCCGAAAACTTCGATAGCGTGATTCAGAAATACCCGTAGCGCCATCTCTTGATGAGTAGCGGAAGGTCGCTACAAATTTTAACAAATATTAAATTAAAAATCCGCTTTAACTATCAAATTTAGTACAAATCTTTCACTTTTTGGTATTCAAAAAATCAATACCGACGCGGCCTATCAATTGGCATAAAAAATTTTGAAATCAGTTTAATACTTTTTGGAAAATCATCGAAATTTTGAAAAAATTTAAATTCATTATAAGTCCGGCATTCTCGCGTCTTTTCGGAAAATTTTCACTGAAAACTTATTATTTCGTGCCCCCGCATCCACTGACACCACTCCATCTGGTTTCCGGCCGAAAATAAAAAAGTTTATCTTTTCAATTTACTTACGTAACTCATATTTTGACTTATTTTGACGATTGAAATAGACCGTTATTTTTGCTTTCCTAAGCCAGTAACGCTTTTATATATAGGTAAAAAAACAAATTCTAAATTACTTTCTTTTTGAATAAAACTTTAAAATCTTCATACATTAAATATCAAAACATTCCTTGAATTCTTTAAATAGTTTCGGAAAACTGCATACTATTTTAATTACATCAAAAACATTCCTTTTGGCCTCCTGTATAATTTGGCAGTAATAATTTTCCGTATTTTCGCAGCTTTCCATTGTTTATTAAACGAATAGTCAAAAGAACCTTACTGCGTTGGCTTAGAGTTCAAATTACAACTAACCGTCACATAACATTCGAACCGAGGTTTCCTAAGCGATCGCGCCACGTGTTCTAGTTTGTAAAGAAATTTCTTTATTCTATTGATTTGAAGCTTTTTCCGACTGAAATTTTCGGCTTTTATTATTCGGATCTGCAAAACACACGAATAGATACAGTTTTCACACAAATAAATTGCACATTTTTGGTTTTATAGATACTTTAAATTTTAACAAATATTAAATTAAAAATCCGCTTTAACTATCAAATTTAGTACAAATCTTTCACTTTTTGGTATTCAAAAAATCAATACCGACGCGGCCTATCAATTGGCATAAAAAATTTTGAAATCAGTTTAATACTTTTTGGAAAATCATCGAAATTTTGAAAAAATTTAAATTCATTATAAGTCCGGCATTCTCGCGTCTTTTCGGAAAATTTTCACTGAAAACTTATTATTTCGTGCCCCCGCATCCACTGACACCACTCCATCTGGTTTCCGGCCGAAAATAAAAAAGTTTATCTTTTCAATTTACTTACGTAACTCATATTTTGACTTATTTTGACGATTGAAATAGACCGTTATTTTTGCTTTCCTAAGCCAGTAACGCTTTTATATATAGGTAAAAAAACAAATTCTAAATTACTTTCTTTTTGAATAAAACTTTAAAATCTTCATACATTAAATATCAAAACATTCCTTGAATTCTTTAAATAGTTTCGGAAAACTGCATACTATTTTAATTACATCAAAAACATTCCTTTTGGCCTCCTGTATAATTTGGCAGTAATAATTTTCCGTATTTTCGCAGCTTTCCATTGTTTATTAAACGAATAGTCAAAAGAACCTTACTGCGTTGGCTTAGAGTTCAAATTACAACTAACCGTCACATAACATTCGAACCGAGGTTTCCTAAGCGATCGCGCCACGTGTTCTAGTTTGTAAAGAAATTTCTTTATTTTATTGATTTGAAGCTTTTTCCGACTGAAATTTTCGGCTTTTATTATTCGGATCTGCAAAACACACGAATAGATACAGTTTTCACACAAATAAATTGCACATTTTTGGTTTTATAGATACTTTAAATTTTAACAAATATTAAATTAAAAATCCGCTTTAACTATCAAATTTAGTACAAATCTTTCACTTTTTGGTATTCAAAAAATCAATACCGACGCGGCCTATCAATTGGCATAAAAAATTTTGAAATCAGTTTAATACTTTTTGGAAAATCATCGAAATTTTGAAAAAATTTAAATTCATTATAAGTCCGGCATTCTCGCGTCTTTTCGGAAAATTTTCACTGAAAACTTATTATTTCGTGCCCCCGCATCCACTGACACCACTCCATCTGGTTTCCGGCCGAAAATAAAAAAGTTTATCTTTTCAATTTACTTACGTAACTCATATTTTGACTTATTTTGACGATTGAAATAGACCGTTATTTTTGCTTTCCTAAGCCAGTAACGCTTTTATATATAGGTAAAAAAACAAATTCTAAATTACTTTCTTTTTGAATAAAACTTTAAAATCTTCATACATTAAATATCAAAACATTCCTTGAATTCTTTAAATAGTTTCGGAAAACTGCATACTATTTTAATTACATCAAAAACATTCCTTTTGGCCTCCTGTATAATTTGGCAGTAATAATTTTCCGTATTTTCGCAGCTTTCCATTGTTTATTAAACGAATAGTCAAAAGAACCTTACTGCGTTGGCTTAGAGTTCAAATTACAACTAACCGTCACATAACATTCGAACCGAGGTTTCCTAAGCGATCGCGCCACGTGTTCTAGTTTGTAAAGAAATTTCTTTATTTTATTGATTTGAAGCTTTTTCCGACTGAAATTTTCGGCTTTTATTATTCGGATCTGCAAAACACACGAATAGATACAGTTTTCACACAAATAAATTGCACATTTTTGGTTTTATAGATACTTTAAATTTTAACAAATATTAAATTAAAAATCCGCTTTAACTATCAAATTTAGTACAAATCTTTCACTTTTTGGTATTCAAAAAATCAATACCGACGCGGCCTATCAATTGGCATAAAAAATTTTGAAATCAGTTTAATACTTTTTGGAAAATCATCGAAATTTTGAAAAAATTTAAATTCATTATAAGTCCGGCATTCTCGCGTCTTTTCGGAAAATTTTCACTGAAAACTTATTATTTCGTGCCCCCGCATCCACTGACACCACTCCATCTGGTTTCCGGCCGAAAATAAAAAAGTTTATCTTTTCAATTTACTTACGTAACTCATATTTTGACTTATTTTGACGATTGAAATAGACCGTTATTTTTGCTTTCCTAAGCCAGTAACGCTTTTATATATAGGTAAAAAAACAAATTCTAAATTACTTTCTTTTTGAATAAAACTTTAAAATCTTCATACATTAAATATCAAAACATTCCTTGAATTCTTTAAATAGTTTCGGAAAACTGCATACTATTTTAATTACATCAAAAACATTCCTTTTGGCCTCCTGTATAATTTGGCAGTAATAATTTTCCGTATTTTCGCAGCTTTCCATTGTTTATTAAACGAATAGTCAAAAGAACCTTACTGCGTTGGCTTAGAGTTCAAATTACAACTAACCGTCACATAACATTCGAACCGAGGTTTCCTAAGCGATCGCGCCACGTGTTCTAGTTTGTAAAGAAATTTCTTTATTCTATTGATTTGAAGCTTTTTCCGACTGAAATTTTCGGCTTTTATTATTCGGATCTGCAAAACACACGAATAGATACAGTTTTCACACAAATAAATTGCACATTTTTGGTTTTATAGATACTTTAAATTTTAACAAATATTAAATTAAAAATCCGCTTTAACTATCAAATTTAGTACAAATCTTTCACTTTTTGGTATTCAAAAAATCAATACCGACGCGGCCTATCAATTGGCATAAAAAATTTTGAAATCAGTTTAATACTTTTTGGAAAATCATCGAAATTTTGAAAAAATTTAAATTCATTATAAGTCCGGCATTCTCGCGTCTTTTCGGAAAATTTTCACTGAAAACTTATTATTTCGTGCCCCCGCATCCACTGACACCACTCCATCTGGTTTCCGGCCGAAAATAAAAAAGTTTATCTTTTCAATTTACTTACGTAACTCATATTTTGACTTATTTTGACGATTGAAATAGACCGTTATTTTTGCTTTCCTAAGCCAGTAACGCTTTTATATATAGGTAAAAAAACAAATTCTAAATTACTTTCTTTTTGAATAAAACTTTAAAATCTTCATACATTAAATATCAAAACATTCCTTGAATTCTTTAAATAGTTTCGGAAAACTGCATACTATTTTAATTACATCAAAAACATTCCTTTTGGCCTCCTGTATAATTTGGCAGTAATAATTTTCCGTATTTTCGCAGCTTTCCATTGTTTATTAAACGAATAGTCAAAAGAACCTTACTGCGTTGGCTTAGAGTTCAAATTACAACTAACCGTCACATAACATTCGAACCGAGGTTTCCTAAGCGATCGCGCCACGTGTTCTAGTTTGTAAAGAAATTTCTTTATTTTATTGATTTGAAGCTTTTTCCGACTGAAATTTTCGGCTTTTATTATTCGGATCTGCAAAACACACGAATAGATACAGTTTTCACACAAATAAATTGCACATTTTTGGTTTTATAGATACTTTAAATTTTAACAAATATTAAATTAAAAATCCGCTTTAACTATCAAATTTAGTACAAATCTTTCACTTTTTGGTATTCAAAAAATCAATACCGACGCGGCCTATCAATTGGCATAAAAAATTTTGAAATCAGTTTAATCCGCTTCTCCTCCTCAGGGGCGTCATGTCTTACAATACAGATGAAGACATACTGGGCGCACTGAGGAGGCAAAACGGCTCCCTTCTTAAAGACCTCGACGAGGCCGACGTGAGGATGGAGGTCCGCTTTCGTAAGAAGGCCCGAAATCCTCACGCCGGCCACGTCGTTCTACGAGTGTCTCCCCAGATATGGCGGCGAGCACTGGAGGCAGGGGCGGTCTACATTGACCTACAACGTGTCAAAGTTCAAGACCAGTCACCCCTGATCCAGTGCTCGATATGCTTGGGGTATGGCCACAGTAGGCGATTCTGCACGGAGAAGGTGGAGAAGTGCAGCCACTGTGGCGGACCGCACACGCGTTCCGAATGCAGCGACCTAGCGGCGGGTCTCGAGCCTAAGTGCTGCAACTGCACAAAGGCGAAAAACGAGCACGCAGAACACAACGCCTTCAGCGAGAGCTGCCCGGTCCGCCGAAATTGGGACACTTTGGCTCGGGCATCAATAGCCTATTGTTGAGGACGACTTTGGCATTTTCATCAGCTCTTCAACCACTCGAATACATACAACAAAAATTAGGGCATGCTCAACTGACTTTTTCAAAAAAATATCCAATTTAAATAAAAGCAAATATCAAGTTTTTGATTCAGAGTTTGTTTACACAAACTCAGATCAAAACGCAAGCAATTCTAAAATTAACTTACACGTCAAAATTACAAATCAAATAATTAAATTTAACATAAATAACAATATGAAAATTTGGAAAAAACTCAAAACTTTATTTTCAAAACAAACTATAATCATGAAGGAAATAATAATCAAATATAAATTATTAAATAGAATTAAAAATGAAGTTGATATACAATTATACAGTTCCAGTACAAAATTACAAATTTGTCACATAAACTTGAAAAATCACAAAATTAAACAAATAAACAATAAGAAAGTCCAGCTGAGCATGCCAGAATGTAAGGTATCCATCCAAGTAACAATAGAAAATATAGCAATAAAATTAAAAACAATAATAAATAATAAATTAAGACAAAATTTAAGAAGTTCGCTGAAAAATATAGATACACATAATAATATAGAAAATAGTACCAGGAATAAAAATAAAAGTATGTCTTTGTTATATGAGAAGAGTATCATTAGCATAAACTTAGCATATAATATAAGGCATAGAAATAGGAAAATAAACAAATCAGTAATTACAGCAATAATAAAAAGGAAAGTAAGACCACTCAAAAACTACTATATATATAATTGTATATATGAAAGTTTTGAATAAAAATAGTAATAAAATAAATAAAATACGCACATACCACCCCACCCAAATCTTCAACACATACCAACAATGCAAAACATGCACCATGCAATAACAAGGTCTCCTGCCCCCATGCCGGAGGATTTCTAGCGGGAATTAAATTTATAAAAAAAAAAAAAAAAAAACCTAACCTAACCTAACCTAACCTAACCTAACCTTTTTTTTTTTTTTTTTTTTTTTTTTTTGGTTTCGCTGGGGGAAATGCATTACGCATCCCCTCCCGCGGAGGGGTATGTGGGACTCCCCAGGGGCAATACCCCCTGGTATACCCACTAAAACCCCCAGCGGCACTCCGTCTTCGCCTCCTGGAGAGGGTCTGGGAATCTGGCAGAGCCTTTACATCCAGTCCCCCTCCGGCGAGCCTCGCCTATGTGGCGAGCCCTTCGCACCCCCCCCTTATGATGGGTGGGGCAACGGGGACGGTCGAGAGTGCGCGATCGTCCCCGTATCCGGTGATGGTGAGCGGTGCAATGCGGGCGGAGGAGCCTCCGCACCTGTCGCCCGCTGCTCACCATCGGGAAGGTGAAGGCGGTCATACGCCCGCCTCCTCCGTCCCCTTCGCCGCTTCCGGAGCGCGGGCGCAAGAGGGTCTTCCTCTCGCGCGCGCTCCGCTGCCTCCTTCTGCGACATGACGGATTCGCAGAAGGAGGCAACCGCCGCCCACGCCCCCTCGCTCTCCAGCATTGCGCTCACAACGCGGGGGAGCGAGAGGTCCCGCCCGACCACCGCAACCAGACTGCGGCGCAGCTCGGACCACGACGGGCACACCTCGAGGGTGTGCTGCGCCGTGTCTTCCGCCGCGCCGCAGTCGTGGCACGATGGGGCCTCCTCCCTACCGATTCGGTGCAAGTACGATCCGAAACAACCGTGTCCGGACAGTTTAACCTAACCTACAGACACAAAGTTTTTTTTTTTTTTTTTTTTTTTTTAAGTAGGGAATGCTATTACGCACCGTCTCGACCTCTGTCGAGGGGACAGAGGGAGGTGTGTGGGACTCCCCCCTGCCGTTACGAGGCAGGGGTATACCCACTAAACCCTACTGCGCTCCTCCATCGCCATCGTGACGATGTCGTGGGAAATCGGCAGAGCCTTTGCTTCCACAACATCGTCGGCGACTGCCTGCCTATCTTGGCAGGCCCTACACGCTCCCCTTATGGGGAGGCTACAGGAATGACCGGGAGCGCCGGGTCATTCCTGTCAATCAGTGATGGCCTGTGCAATGCAGGTGGAGGCACCCCCGTACCTCCATCCTGCAGGCCACCACCGGGGGGAGGGAGAGAACGGTCGTATTGCCGCCTTCTCCTTCCCCTTCTTCGTTTGCGGAGCGGGGGTTGGGACGGATCGTCCTCCCTCTCCCGCTCCGCCGCCTCCTTCTGCGAGATTACTTCCTCGCAGAAGGAGGCAACAGCTTTCCAGCCTCTTTCGCTTCCGAGCATGGCCCTAACTATGCTCGGGAGCGAAAGGTCCCGGCCGACAACAGTGCACAAGACTCGGCGCTGTTCATCCCAGCCCTGGCAACTCTCAAGGCTGTGCTGCGCCGAGTCTTCCGCCGCACCGCAATGGTGGCACGACGGGGACTCCTCCCTTCCGATTCGGTACAGGTAATTGCCGAAACATCCGTGTTCGGAAAGTACCTGCACCAGGCGGAAAGTGAGGAATCCGTGCGGCCGCTCCTCCCACGCCTCGATTGCAGGACCGAGGGCGTCGAGAGTGCGGCGTCCAAACTGCGCGGAGGCTAGGTCCTCCCTCCACAGTTGGACCATAGCCTCGCGCGCATCCCGCCTCACCGCGTTGCGCTCTTCAGGGGCTGGCCACTCACCCAGCGCCTTTTGCGCTGCCGTCCAATCGTAGACGGTGGCCAGCACCCTGGCCTCCAGCTCCCATGGAGGAGTCGCCGCGAGCGCACATGCGGACGCGTACCCGACTGTGCGGTAGGCCCTCGCCACCCGCTGTGCAATGGCCCGTTGGGGCCTGCGGAGGAGGGCCACGTTCTCCCGCCGATGCAGGGAGTCCACCCATACAGGGGCGCCATATAGCGCCATGCTCTTTAGGATGCCGGCATAAAGACGCCGGCATCGTGAGCTTGGACCCCCAAGGTTCGGCAGGAGCCAGCTGAACGCGTCCGCTGCGCGGATAAGGCGGGATGACAGCCCGGCGAAGTGCGCGCCGAACTGCCACCGGCTGTCCAGGGTAAGGCCCAGGTATTTAAGCCGGGCCTTGACCTCAACCCTCACGCCGCCCACAATAATGTGGGCGTCGGGAGGGAGGCGCTGCCGGGGCCCAGGGAAAAATAGGGCCTCGGTCTTCTCCAGCGCCACCTTGAGGCCGAGGCGGCGAATCCTCTGAGCGACAAGCGTGCCGCCTGCAGAGGCCCGCCTCGCCGCCTCTCCGTACGTTCTCCCGCGGGCAGTGACGAGTGTGTCATCCGCATAGCAGATGACACTCATGCCCGCCAGGAGAACACCCCGGAGCAGCCAGTCATATCCGAGGTTCCACAGCAAGGGACCCAGGACCGAGCCCTGTGGAACCCCGGATTCAACGGCACGCCTTTGCAGACGGCCGTCTTTTCCAACAAAGAGAACAAAGTTTAACCTAACCTAACCTAACCTTTTTTTTTTTTTTTTTTTTTTTTTTTTAAGTAGGGAATGCTATTACGCACCTTCTCTACCTCTGTCGAGGGGACAGAGGGAGGTGTGTGGGACTCCCCCCTGCCGTTACGAGGCAGGGGTATACCCACTAAACCCTACTGCGCTCCTCCATCGCCATCGTGACGATGTCGTGGGAAATCGGCAGAGCCTTTGCTTCCACAACATCGTCGGCGACTGCCTGCCTATCTTGGCAGGCCCTACACGCTCCCCTTATGGGGAGGCTACAGGAATGACCGGGAGCGCCGGGTCATTCCTGTCCGTCAGTGATGGCCTGTGCAATGCAGGTGGAGGCACCCCCGTACCTCCAACCTGCAGGCCACCACCGGGGGGAGGGAGAGAACGGTCGTATTGCCGTCTTCTCCTTCCCCTTCTACGTTTGCGGAGCGGGGGTTGGGACGGATCGTCCTCTCGCTCCCGCTCCGCCGCCTCCTTATGCGAGATGACTTCCTCGCAGAAGGAGGCAACGGCTTTCCAGCCTCTTTCGCTTCCGAGCATGGCCCTAACGATGCTCGGCAGCGAAAGGTCCCGGCCGACAACGGTGCACAAGACTCGGCGCTGCTCCTCCCAGCCCCGGCAACTTTCAAGGCTGTGCTGCGCCGAGTCTTCCGCCGCGCCGCAATGGTGGCACGACGGGGACTCCTCCCTTCCGATTCGGTGCAGGTAATTGCCGAAACATCCGTGTCCGGAAAGTACCTGCACCAGGCGGAAGGTGAGGAACCCATGCGGCCGCTCCTCCCACGCCTCGATCACAGGACCGAGGGCGTCGAGAGTGCGGCGTCCAAACTGCGCGGAGGCTAGGTCCTCCTTCCACAGTTGGACCATAGCCTCGCGCGCATCCCGCCTCACCGCGTTGCGCTCTTCAGGGGCTGGCCACTCACCCAGCGCCTTTTGCGCTGCCGTCCAATCATAGACGGTGGCCAGCACCCTGGCCTCCAGCTCCCATGGAGGAGTTGCCGCGAGCGCACATGCAGACGCGAACCCGACAGTGCGGTAAGCCCTCGCCACCCGCTGTGCAATGGCCCGTTGGGGCCTGCGGAGGAGGGCCACGTTCTCCCGCCGATGCAGGGAGTCCACCCATACAGGGGCGCCATACAGCGCCATGCTCTTTAGGATGCCGGCATAAAGACGCCGGCATCGTGAGCTTGGACCCCCGCTAACCTAACCTAACCTAACCTAACCTAACCTTTTTTTTTTTTTTTTTTTTTTTTTTTTTTTTTTTTTTTTTTTTTTTTGGTTTCGCTGGGGGAAATGCGTTACGCATCCCCTCCCGCGGAGGGGTATGTGGGACTCCCCAGGGTCAATACCCCCTGGTATACCCACTAAAACCCCCAGCGGCACTCCGGCTTCGCCTCCTGGAGGGGGCCTGGGAATCCGGCAGAGCCTTTACATCCAGTCCCCCTCCGGCGAGCCCCGCCTATATGGCGAGCCCTTCGCGCCCCCCCCTTATGATGGGTGGGGCAACGGGGACGGTCGAGAGTGCGCGACCGTCCCCGTATCCACTGATGGTGAGCGGTGCAATGCGGGCGGAGGAGCCTCCGCACCTGTCGCCCGCTGCTCACCATCGGGAAGGTGAAGGCGGTCATACGCCCGCCTCCTCCGTCCCCTTCGCCGCTTCCGGAGCGCGGGCGCAAGAGGGTCTTCCTCTCGCGCGCGCTCCGCTACCTCCTTCTGCGACATTACGGATTCGCAGAAGGAGGCAACCGCCGCCCACGCTCTCTCGCTCCCCAGCATCGCGCTCACAACGCGGGGGAGCGAGAGGTCCCGCCCGACCACCGCAACCAGACTGCGGCGCTGCTCGGACCACGACGGGCACACCTCGAGGGTGTGCTCCGCCGTGTCCTCCGCCGCGCCGCAGTCGTGGCACGATGGGGCCTCCTCCCTACCGATTCGGTGCAAGCACGATCCGAAACAACCGTGTCCGGACAGCACCTGCACCAGGCGGAACGAGAGGAAGCCGTGCGCTCGTTCGAGCCAGTCCTTTAGGACCGGCCCGACGGCGTCCAGCGTCCGGCGGCCGAAGTGAGCGGCGGCGAGGTCCTCCGCCCAGTGAGCGATGACGGCATCGCGCGCCTGCTGTCGGACGGCCGCTTTCTCTTCCGGGGCCGGGCGCTCTCCAAGCGCCCTCCGCCCCGCCGTCCATTCGTACACCCTGGAAAGCACCTCCGCCTCGAGTTCCCAAGGCGGGGTGCCGGCCAGGGTGCACGCAGCCGCAAAGCTCACTGAGCGGTAAGCCCTGCTCACCCGCTGGGCGATGGCCCTCTGGGGCGCCCTAAGGGCGGCGGCGTTCTCCCTTCTACGGAGGGAGTCCACCCAAATAGGGGCCCCGTACAGGGCCATGCTCCGCAGGGTGCCGGCGTACAGCTGCCGGCACCGCTTGCTGGGCCCTCCCAAATTGGGCATCAGCCACGAGAGGGCGTCCGCTGCCTTCAGCAGGCGCCCCGACAGCGCACTAAAATGCGCGCTGAAGTGCCACCTGCTGTCGACTATGAGACCCAGGTATTTCATCTGGGCCTCAACCGCTATGCGGACGCCCCCCACGTGGATGTGGGCATCCGGCGGTGGGCGCCGCCGCGGACCGTGGAAGAATACCGCCACGGTCTTGTGCAGCGCCGTCTTCAACCCCAGGCGGCGGATCCTGTCCACTACCAGCGATCCGCCCGCCGACGCCAGACTGGCGGCCTCCCTGAAGCTCCCGCGGGCGGTGAGGAGAGTGTCATCCGCATAACAGATGACACTCGTACCTCTCAGGAGCGATCCCCGCAGGAGCCAGTCGTATCCGACGTTCCAAAGCAGGGGTCCTAAAACAGACCCTTGCGGAACGCCGGCCTCCACGCTGTATCGCCGGACCTGGCCCGCCTTGTCCACCAGGACCACCTCCCGGTCCACCAAATAGTTGGCCAGGAGGCGCCTCAAATAGGAAGGCACTCCATGGAATCGGAGTGCCTCCAAGATGGTGGAATGGGGGATGGTATTAAAAGCGTTGGCTATGTCAAACGACACAGCCAACAGACCATCCCCCGCCTCAATTGCCTCCATCGCCTGGCTCTTGAGGCGGGCCAGGGCGTCCACCGTCGAACGCTCAGCTCTAAAGCCGAACTGAGCGTCCGACAGGTCCGGCCCCACACGCCGCAAGTGGGCCTTGAGGCGGTCGGCCACAATTCCCTCGAGCATCTTACCGGCCTCATCGAGCAGAACGATAGGCCGGTATGCCGAGGGGGAGTCTGCAGGACGGCCCTCCTTGCGGAGGAGGCACAGCTGCCCCTCCTTCCATGGTCTCGGGAACCTCCCGGTCACGAGGCACGCGCCGAAGAGGTCCCGAAACCGTCCCGGCATGACGGAGGCCGCGATCGCGACCACCTTAGCCGGGACCCCATCTGGGCCAGGGGCCGTTTTCTTGGAGCGGAGGCGAAATACCGCCGCGCCAAGCTCGGCCCCTGAAATGGGAGGAGGGTCCTCCGGCTGTTCCTCTGGCGGAGCCGCCCCCCGCGGAGGATTCATCGCTGGAGGGGTGAAGTCTACGTCCCTGCTTGGAAACAGGGACCGCACCACCCCGTCCAGCGACGACGGCTCGAGGGTCTCGGCCACCGGGGGACCAGAGGGGCGCAGTTTATTCCGCGCCGCCTTGTATGGTCTCCCGAATGGGTCGGCGTCGAGACCCGCCAGCAACTCGGCCCTCGCCGAGTCCTTAGCCTCCGCAATTGCCGCCTTGAGGGCCGTCTTCACCTCTGTGAGGGCGTCCCGCAGGCGGGCCTCCTCGTCCCCGTCCCTATGGCGCCGCCGTCGAGCCCGTGCGAGCTCCCGCCGCGCCGCCGTGCAGGCAACACGGAGCCGCTGGAGCTCCCTCGACCACCAGTACACGGCGCGTCGGGGAGGCGGGCGGCGTGACCGAGGCATGCTGGAGTTGCACACCTCGGCCAGGGACTCTCCCAATTGGGCCGCCGCCGCGTCCACGTCCAGTACGTCGACTGGTGGCGACAACCAGTCCTGGACGAAGGCCGCTTCCTCTGCGGCCTCCCGGTCCAGGCGGGTGAGGGCCCACCGCGGGAAGGGGGATCGGCCGGATGGTCTGGCGTTCCCCCGTGGACTTTGGGCGGAGATCTCGAACCGCACATACCTGTGGTCCGAGATGGTCTCCGCCATGTCCACCCGCCAGTTCCGCACGCGCGCGGCCAGCACATGGGTGGCGAAGGTCAGGTCCACGATGGACCCACCCTGCTGCCGCACGCATGTTTGGACTCTCCCCCTATTCAGGAGGGAGAGTCCGGAGGACGCCGCCCACAGCTCCACTGCCCGCCCACGCGCGTCGGTGGCCGGGTTTCCCCACGCCACCGACTTGGCGTTCAGGTCCCCCAGGACGCAGACCTGTCGTGGCGCTGCCCTGCCGACCACGGCGGCCAGGACCTCGAGGAAATCCTCGAAGTCCTGGAGAGGGCGGTTGGGGGAGAAGTAGACCCGACGAGGGCCAGATCTCCCCACGCGGCGGCCACATATCCCGGTCCTCTCTCTAGTAGTGAGAGGGGAGGGGAGTCTGTGGAAGACCGCGCCACAATCGCCACCGAACCGTCCCTGTCGCCCAGCCAGTAGCCAGGGACCGAGTACGGCTCGGCGACTACCGCCACGTCCACCAACCACTCGGCCATGGACTGCATGAGCAGATCCTGGGCCGCTCTGCAGTGGTTGGTGTTCGCCTGAAGGATACGATGTCCGGACTGCATTATTCGGACATCGTACCCCCCTCATCGGCCACCATTGCTGGGCCAGCAGCGGGGGCGGCTATAGCAGCAGGTTGTCTTGCGACCTGCTGCTTTCCCTTAGTGGTGGGAGGCCTGCACTTCCTCCCAGCCATCACGTGGTCCGCAGGGCGGCCACTGGCCGCGCACACCACGCAATGTGGCTTGGCGGCCTGGCAAGATGACGCCAGGTGCCCCTGCTTTCCACAGCGGTAGCACGCGTCCTTCCTCTCCTCTTGGGAGGGACACGTGGTTCGCGTGTGGCCGATTCCGAAGCACTTGAAGCAGCGCAGAGGCTGTTCTTCAAGTGCTCGGACCGACGCCGAACTGAGGCCGACGAGCAGCCGCCCCTTGGCCAGGACGGCCTTTGCCGCTGTCACTGGGCACTCTAGACGCATGGTGCCCAGTCCGCCGCGGCCGGGCCTAATATCCCGGCTACGCACTGCTTCAGTCGAGCAGCTTCCAGCTGCTGCTATGGCCACCACGACCTCCTCCTTGGTGACCGAGTCGTCCAGGTCGGTCACCTCCAAGGTGGCGGACTTTGTGGGCCTTGTGACCTTCGCCACGTCCGCGATGCCCTCTCGCAGCTTGGCTGCGAAGAGGTCAGCATTTTCCGCTCCCTTGGCCCCCGGGAACTCGAATATTCGAGCCCCAGTTACTGTCCGGCGACACGTCACTCTGCCGATCCCCAGCTTCGTAGGATCGGCATGAGCGCGAGCCCGCTTTAAAACGGACTCGTACGTCTCTCCTCTCTCCGCGGCCTCCGGGACGATGGTCACGGTGACAGCCGCGGTTTTAGGAGGAGTCAATTTCTTGACGCCGGCTGGGGCCCTTGCTGCTTTGGAGGGCGCTGGCATGGGCTTGGAGGAGGAGGCCGCTTTTTTCTCCTGTGCCTTGCCCTTGCCCTTTTCTTTCCCCACTCCTGTCTTGCCCTTACCCTTTCCTCTCCTCACCACCTCCGTCCACGGCGTGTTGGACGGAGTGGAAGAGGGAAGGAGGGCGTCCTCAGAGCTAGGCACCGCGCTTGTGCTAGGGACGGGTTGTGCCGCTTTCGTGGTCTTGCCCACTCCCTTGCCCTTGGACGCCTTCGGGGCCTGAGGTGGCCCACCGGAGGTCCTGTCCGCCGCAAGCGGTGGACGAAGACGTTTCTCCGGCAGGAGCCGGTCCTCTATGCCCGCAAAGCAGGCTCGGGTGAAGGCCCTCTCCTCCATGACAACCTTGCGGATGATATCCTCAAGGTTGGAGTAGGGGAGGGACTCTGCCGTCGGGGCCTTGGCGGGTGAGGCCGTGGCTTCAGCCAGCTTTGTATGTAGCTGGCTGACCTCCGCTTGCAGGCTGTCCACCCTCGCCTGCAGCTGCCGCGTCTCGTCTGTTGCAGTACGCTGCAACAGTTCGAGGACGATGCCGTGCAGGCTAGCCGCGCGGCATTTCAGGGTCTTCTGGAAGGTCCCCTTCAAGTTCGAGGACTTGGAGGCGACCTCGCAGATCTCCTCCTTGTCCTCTTTGGCTACGCGCTCTAGCTCCGCCACGGAAAGGCTGTCAAAATTGAGGACAGCCGACCCGTATCCGGCTTTGAGCCGAGCGGTGCGCGTCTGCTGCTCTTTGGCAGCGACCCTCTCCTCAAAGTCCGCCTGGACCTGCGCCCTCCTTGTCAGGTCGAGCTGGCGCGAAGAGCACAGCTCCAGGCGAACAGCCTCCACCTCAGTCGCGGAAGAAGAAGAAGAGCAGGTCTTCCTGGTCTTCTTCTTCGCCTTGCTGGACGTCGAGCCCGAGGAACCCTCGGACTTGCGTGTCAAGTACGACCGCTTAAGACTGCTTCCGGATGCCGCCGCGTCCGAGATGGATACGTCGGTGTCCGAGAAGTCAGCTGCCGCACTATATAGGCTAGCCGCAGATGTTGCGCGGCTTGCCTCCGACACCGAAGCGTCTCGGGGGCCCTGAGAAGGGCCTTTTGGTTGGCCCTGAGAAGGGCCTTTTGGTTGGTCCTGAGAAGGACCTTTTGGTTGGCCCTGAGAAGGGCCTTTTGGTTGGCCCTGAGAAGGGCCTTTTGGTTTGGCGAAACGCCCGGAGGCATCCCGCAAGGGTTTCGACATCGTCGACACACAAAGACTCGTATTTGCCCTCAAAATCACAAATACGCACAGCGCTCGTTTGCCGCCGGTCTGCCACTCCGTTACGGTGGTCAGACACGACGTTGCCCAGGGGTCACTACGAGGAAGTCAGCACTGCGGGGGACCCCCAACCTAACCTAACCTAACCTAACTTTTTTTTTTTTTTTTTTTTTTTTTTTTTTTTTTTTTTTTTTTTTTTTGGTTTCGCTGGGGGAAATGCGTTACGCATCCCCTCCCGCAGAGGGGTATGTGGGACTCCCCAGGGGCAATACCCCCTGGTATACCCACTAAAACCCCCAGCGGCACTCCGTCTTCGCCTCCTGGAGAGGGTCTGGGAATCTGGCAGAGCCTTTACATCCAGTCCCCCTCCGGCGAGCCTCGCCTATGTGGCGAGCCCTTCGCGCCCCCCCCCCCCCTTATGATGGGTGGGGCAACGGGGACGGTCGAGAGTGCGCGATCGTCCCCGTATCCGGTGATGGTGAGCGGTGCAATGCGGGCGGAGGAGCCTCCGCGCCTGTCGCCCGCTGCTCACCATCGGGAAGGTGAAGGCGGTCATACGCTCGCCTCCTCCTTCCCCTTCGCCGCTTCCGGAGCGCGGGCGCAAGAGGGTCTTCCTCTCGCGCGCGCTCCGCTGCCTCCTTCTGCGACATGACGGATTCGCAGAAGGAGGCAACCGCCGCCCACGCTCTC
The DNA here is from genome assembly GCA_911387765.1 of Pyrgus malvae. Classification (NCBI taxonomy): domain Eukaryota; kingdom Metazoa; phylum Arthropoda; class Insecta; order Lepidoptera; family Hesperiidae; genus Pyrgus; species Pyrgus malvae. Next base: position 24,135,771 of record OU426962.1, on the reverse strand, counting down.
TCGCTCTCCAGCATTGCGCTCACAACGCGGGGGAGCGAGAGGTCCCGCCCGACCACCGCAACCAGACTGCGGCGCTGCTCGGACCACGACGGGCACACCTCGAGGGTGTGCTCCGCCGTGTCTTCCGCCGCGCCACAGTCGTGGCACGATGGGGTCTCCTCCCTACCGATTCGGTGCAAGTACGATCCGAAACAACCGTGTCCGGACAGTACCTGCACCAGGCGGAATGAGAGGAAGCCGTGCGCTCGTTCGAGCCAGTCCCTGAGGACCGGTCCGACGGCGTCCAGCGTCCGGCGGCCGAAGTGAGCGGCGGCGAGGTCCTCCGCCCAGTGAGCAATGACGGCATCGCGCGCCTGCTGTCGGACGGCCGCTTTCTCTTCCGGGGCCGGGCGCTCTCCAAGCGCCCTCCGCCCCGCCGTCCATTCGTACACCCTAGAAAGCACCTCCGCCTCGAGTTCCCAAGGCGGGGTGCCGGCCAGGGTGCACGCAGCCGCAAAGCTCACCGAGCGGTAAGCCCTGCCCACCCGCTGGGCGATGGCCCTCTGGGGCGCCCGAAGGGCGGCGGCGTTCTCCCTTTTGCGAAGGGAGTCCACCCAAATAGGTGCCCCGTACAGGGCCATGCTCCGCAGGGTGCCGGCGTACAGCTGCCGGCACCGCTTGCTGGGCCCTCCCAAATTGGGCATCAGCCACGAGAGGGCGTCCGCTGCCTTCAGCAGGCGCCCCGACAGCGCACTAAAGTGCGCGCTGAAGTGCCACCTGCTGTCGACTATGAGACCCAGGTATTTCATCTGGGCCTCTACCGCTATGCGGACGCCCCCCACGTGGATGTGGGCATCCGGCGGAGGGCGCCGCCGTGGACCGTGGAAGTATACGGCCACGGTCTTGTGCAGCGCCGTCTTCAACCCCAGGCGGCGGATCCTGTCCACTACCAGCGATCCGCCCGCCGACGCCAGACTGGCCGCCTCCCTGAAGCTCCCGCGGGCTGTGAGGAGAGTGTCATCTGCATAACAGATGACACTCGTGCCTCTCAGGAGCGATCCCCGCAGGAGCCAGTCGTATCCGACGTTCCAAAGCAGGGGTCCTAAAACAGACCCCTGCGGAACGCCGGCCTCCACATCATATCGCCGAACCTGGCCCGCCTTGTCCACCAGGACCACCTCCCGGTCCACCAAATAGTTGGCCAGGAGGCGCCTCAAATAGGAAGGCACTCCATGGAATCGGAGTGCCTCCAAGATGGTGGAATGGGGGATGGTATTAAACGCGTTGGCTATGTCAAACGACACAGCCAACAGACCATCCCCCGCCTCAATTGCCTCCATCGCCTGGCTCTTAAGGCGGGCCAGGGCGTCCACCGTCGAACGCTCAGCTCTAAAGCCGAACTGAGCGTCCGACAGGTCCGGCCCCACACGCCGCAAGTGGGCCTTGAGGCGGTCCGCCACTATGCCCTCGAGCATCTTACCGGCCTCATCGAGTAGAACGATAGGCCGGTATGCCGAGGGGGAGTCCGCAGGACGGCCCTCTTTGCGGAGGAGGCACAGCTGCCCCTCCTTCCATGGTCTCGGGAACCTCCCAGTCGCAAGGCACGCGCTGAAGAGGTCCCGAAACCGTCCCGGCATGACGGAGGCCGCGATCGCGACCACCTTAGCCGGGACCCCATCTGGGCCAGGGGCCGTTTTCTTGGAGCGGAGGCGAAATACCGCCGCGCCAAGTTCGGCCTCTGAAATGGGAGGAGGGTCCTCCTGCTGTTCCTCCGGCGGAGCCGCCCCCCGCAGAGGGTTCATCGTTGGAGGGGTGAAGTCTACGTCCCTGCTTGGAAACAGGGACCGCACCACCCCGTCCAGCGACGACGGCTCGAGGGTCTCGGCCACCGGGGGACCAGAGGGGCGCAGTTTATTCCGCGCCGCCTTGTATGGTCTCCCGAATGGGTCGGCGTCGAGACCCGCCAGCAACTCGGCCCTCGCCGAGTCCTTGGCGTCCGCAATTGCCACTTTGAGGGCCGTCTTCGCCTCTGCGAGGGCGTCCCGCAGGCGGGCCTCCTCGTCCCCGTCCCTGCAGCGCCGCCGTCGAGCCCGTGCGTGCTCCCGCCGCGCCGCCGTGCAGGCAACACGGAGGCGCTGCAGCTCTCCCGACCACCAGTACACGGCACGTCGGGGAGGCGGGCGGCGTGACCGAGGCATGCTGGAGTTGCACACCTCGGCCAGGGACGCTCCCAATTGGGCCGCCGCGGCGTCCACGTCCAGAACGTCGACTGGTGGCGACAGCCAGTCCTGGACGAAAGCCGCCTCCTTTGCGGCCTCCCGGTCCAGGCGGGTGAGGGCCCACCGCGGGAAGGGGGATCGGCCGGATGGGCTGGCGTTCCCCTGTGGACTTTGGGCGGAGATCTCGAACCGCACATACCTGTGGTCCGAGATGGTCTCCACCATGTCCACCCGCCAGTTCCGCACGCGCGCGGCCAGCACATGGGTGGCGAAGGTGAGGTCCACGATGGACCCACCCTGCTGCCGCACGCATGTTTGGACTCTCCCCCTATTCAGGAGGGAGAGTCCGGAGGACGCCGCCCACAGCTCCACTGCCCGCCCACGCGCGTCGGTGGCCGGGTTTCCCCACACCACCGATTTGGCGTTCAGGTCCCCCAGGACGCAGACCTGTCGTGGCGCTGCCCTGCCGACCACGGCGGCCAGGACCTCGAGGAAATCCTCGAAGTCCTGGAGAGGGCGGTTGGGGGAGAAACCTAACCAAAAGAAAAATTATTATTAAATAATTCTATCTACGGTATAGATATATATTTAAATATATATTGACGTGACAAAAGATTTTATTTTTCTTTAATAATCTCATATAAAACGGTAGTGGCCCTTTACACCGCTCCTGTGATTTCATTATATTATATTGACAGCTGCTGCGCGGCTTATTTCAACCCGAACATCCCATCTTTTCTCTGATTTTTACAAATAAATACTAAGATGTTCGGTTTTAGGACACCCGCAAAATCCGTCAAATCGGGATCCTTAGAGCAGGAGCGCACTGACCGCACCCCTGAGACCTTGCCATCCACCCAGAGCTCCTCTGTCAGGCGCAGTATCGGGGAATGGGAAGCCGGCAAAACGCAAGCACCTACCTTGACCGCGCGTACACCCACAACACCTGGGAGTGCTGGCAAATCCCCCAAACAGACCCGTGCTGCTGCCAGCGGCAGAGTCAAAGAAGCTCGGGATTGCTTGGTGAAGGGCAAAAACCTCCTTAACCAGTCGCGTAATATCAGAACTGATATTAAGACTGAGGTACAAAACGCCTTACAACGATTATACGAGCTGGTTAAGGAGGGCGAACCCGGGCAAAAAGTACAGGCGGAAACGGTGAAAAGCGCGGATCCGAAGGAGTGCCAGGCGCCAGGGAAACTTGAAGAGATACATTCCCTCTTGCAAACAAATAAAACATCCCTGGACGCAATACAAGAAACTTTGAAGAGGCAGACCGAGGACCTCCAACACCTAGTCGGAGCTTCACGGACGTACGCAAGTGCAGTGTCCGGCAAACCTGTAGGGAACATTCCCGAAAGGAAACAGGCACTGCACTCAATAGCAGTGACGTCCGAGAGCGAGATGGACACGGGCGAGGAGGTCCTCACGAAACTCCGGCACGCCTTGGGAGCGAGAGAGGGCGGCATTAGACTCGAAAGAGTGAAAAAGGCCAAGGACGCTAAAATTATAGTCAGTTGCAGCACGGAGGCTGATAGAGACCATATCGCTGCAAAAATCAGGGACGCAGGGGGACACCTTAAAGTCACTGAAATTAAAAACAAGGACCCACTCCTCCTCCTCAGGGGCGTTCTGTCCTACAATACGGACGAGGACATACTGGGCGCACTGAGGAGGCAGAATGGTACTCTTTTTAAAGACCTGAACGAGACCGACGTGAGGATGGAGGTCCGCTTTCGTAAGAAGGCCCGAAATCCTCACGCCGGCCACGTTGTACTACGGGTGTCTCCCCAAATATGGCGGCGAGCACTGGAAGCAGGGGTGCTCTACATCGACCTCCAGAGGGTCAAGGTGCAAGACCAGTCGCCCCTGATCCAGTGCTCGAAATGCCTGGGGTATGGCCACAGTAGGCGTTTTTGCACAGAGGAGGACGTGGAGAAGTGCAGCCACTGTGGCGGACCCCACATGCGAACCGAGTGCAGCGACTTAAAGGCGGGTCTCGAGCCCACGTGCTGCAACTGCACTAAAGCGAAAAATGACCATGTGGACCATAACGCTTTCAGCGAAAGCTGCCCAGTCCGTAAAAATTGGGATACCTTGGCCCGGGCCTCAATAGCATACTGTTGAGACTGGCACCGTCCTCTTTATTATTGCTCTAACTGGACAAGAAGTATCCGCGGTATGCTCGGACCTCGTTACCATTGTTTGGTATAAAATATTCAATGACTGTTCAGCTTTGGTTCTGAAATTTGTTGGTACAAATTCAAGCCAAAACATTTTAGAAATAAAAATTCAAAATTTTGAATCAAAAAATAATAAAACTCCTGTAAATAATATAAGTAAAAAACTTTATTTTAAATATACAAATTGCATAACAATAAATAATTCAAAATTATATACAAAAGTTAAAAGAGTTAAAAATCAAGTTAATAAAATTTGTGAAACAAAAATATTCAAAACAAAATTAAGAAAAAACATGAATAATTTATTAAGAATCTTTAGTAGAGAAACATTGAAAATCAGGAACGAGGACCGATTTAGCATGCAGCGGTGTTCTGTGTCAGTAGGGATACCCAGCGGCAGTAGAATTAGCACGGAAAATAAACATAATATATTAGAAACGAAAGAAGCTAAATTAGAAACAGGGGCAGTAAACGAAATAGTAGAAAATTTTAAAATTAATATATCGAGAAAGACAGCAGTAAATCGCAAAATTAGGAAAAAGTTAAGTAAAAGAAAAAAGAAAACAGAAAATAAATTTAAAACAAGACACAAAATGCCGGGAATATATGAAAAGTATATATTAGATATACGCTTTGCATATACATTGCACGGAAACAGTAAAAGGAGTCAAAAAGAAAGCGAAAACGCAGCGAAAATAATAAGGAAGCAACAATATTGTAAACCGATATATATATTGATATTATATATAAAGGTGTTACAAGCTAAATTTATGTAATAAGAAATCAAAGCACATACTCACCCACAAAACATCTACACCTTCTTCATATACACTGCAACCATATGAAATTAGTCAAACAAGGTCTCCTGCCCCCATGCCGGAGGATTTCTAGCGGGAATTAAAAAAAAAAAAAAAAAAAAACCTAACCTAACCTAACCTAACCTAACCTTGGCCATATGTAAAGCCACCGAAGAAAGTCTAAAGGGCGAATATCCTAGCGTGGGATTGTACAGTGACTCCAGATCAGCTCTTGAGGCGGTCACAAACCCATTTTCCCTCCATCCCCTGGCAGTGGAAGCACGCCAAAATATATATAAGATCATTAACCAGAACAGAGAAGTCTCTCTGTTCTGGATAAAGGCCCACGCGGGGCTGGAGGGAAATGAACGCGCCGACCAACTGGCCAAGGAGGCTGCCTCTAAGAAAAACAGGAAACCTAATTACGATCTGGTACCGGTCGCATTCGTGAAGCGGCAAATCCGTTTGGGGTCGCTTCACGAATGGGATCAGCGCTACAGGACAGGAGAGACGGCCTCCGTAACCAAGGTATTTCTCCCGGATGCGAGGGCCGCGTACATGATGGCTCGTAGTATGGAATGCGACAGTGTTCTCACCCAAATACTGACGGGGCACGGCGGATTCTCCTCGTACTTGCATCGTTTCAAGTGCAAGGAGAGTCCGTCGTGTATATGCGATCCGCAAAAGAACGAGACCGTCATGCATATAATATCCGAATGCCCTGTACACGAATACGAGAGACAAAAAATTGAGAAAGAATTCGAAGAAAAAATTGATACAAATACAGTTAGTAAAATTATAGGAAATAAATACCAGAAGGAAAAATTTATTGAATACATGAGAAAAATAGCAGCAGCAGTAATTAAAAGAAATAAATAATGGAACAAAACATAACATAGCTAATAAATATTTTGTGTTATATATATTTAATTATATATATATACACATAAGCTTACAATATAAGTATTAAAATATATAGACATAGATAAAAGTGTAAAAACAGATATAACAGCATAAATAATAAAAAAGAGATAAGATAGATGTAAGATAAAATTAGGACATTGTAATACAATATAGTTTAAGATAGAAATAAAAATTAAATTGTAAGTATTTTAATGTAAGTGCTAAATAAAAATGACTGTGTCAAAAATTTATTACCCTGGAAATAAAAATAAGATAAATAGTTAGAATAGATAGAGTAGCTGGGAATCCCACCCAGAAAGCATGAATGACGAAGAAAGAAAGAAAGATCCAGTATGCAGAATGAAAGTATGTGAAAATGCGAGAACTTGAATGAAAGAAGATAGTCGAAACAGGCTCTGATTACGTCAGAGGATAGAGTAAAAAAAAAAAAAAAAAAACCTAACCTAACCTAACCTGACCTGACCTGACCTGACCTGACCTGACCTGACCTGACCTGACCTGACCTGACCTGACCTGACCTGACCTGACCTGACCTGACCTGACCTAACCTAACCTAACCTTTTTTTTTTTTTTTTTGGTTTCGCTGGGGGAAATGCGTTACGCATCCCCTCCCGCAGAGGGGTATGTGGGACTCCCCAGGGGCAATACCCCCTGGTATACCCACTAAAACCCCCAGCGGCACTCCGTCTTCGCCTCTTGGAGAGGGTCTGGGAATCCGGCAGAGCCTTTGCGTCCAGTCCCCCTCCGGCGAGCCCCGCCTTTATGGCGAGCCCTTCGCGCCCCCCCCCCCCCTTATGATGGGTGGGGTAACGGGGACGGTCGAGAGTGCGCGATCGTCCCCGTATCCACTGATGGTGAGCGGTGCAATGCGGGCGGAGGAGCCTCCGCGCCTGTCGCCCGCTGCTCACCATCGGGAAGGTGAAGGCGGTCATACGCCCGCCTCCTCCGTCCCCTTCGCCGCTTCCGGAGCGCCGGCGCAAGAGGGTCTTCCTCGCGCGCTCCGCTGCCTCCTTCTGCGACATGACGGATTCGCAGAAGGAGGCAACCGCCGCCCACGCCCCCTCGCTCCCCAGCATTGCGCTCACAACGCTGGGGAGCGAGAGGTCCCGCCCGACCACCGCAACCAGACTGCGGCGCAGCTCGGACCACGACGGGCACACCTCGAGGGTGTGCTGCGCCGTGTCTTCCACCGCGCCGCAGTCGTGGCACGATGGGGCCTCCTCCCTACCGATTCGGTGCAAGTACGATCCGAAACAACCATGTCCGGACAGTACCTGCACCAGGCGGAACGAGAGGAAGCCGTGCGCTCGTTCGAGCCAGTCCCTTAGGACCGGTCCGATGGCGTCCAGAGTCCGGCGGCCGAAGTGAGCGGCGGCGAGGTCGTCCGCCCAGTGAGCAATGACGGCATCGCGCGCCTGCTGTCGGACGGCCGCTTTCTCTTCCGGGGCCGGGCGCTCTCCAAGCGCCCTACGCGCCGCCGTCCATTCGTACACCCTGGAAAGCACCTCCGCCTCGAGTTCCCAAGGCGGGGTGCCGGCCAGGGTGCACGCAGCCGCAAAGCTCACCGAGCGGTAAGCCCTGCCCACCCGCTGGGCGATGGCCCTCTGGGGCGCCCGAAGGGCGGCGGCGTTCTCCCTTCTGCGAAGGGAGTCCACCCAAATAGGTGCCCCGTACAGGGCCATGCTCCGCAGGGTGCCGGCGTACAGCTGCCGGCACCGCTTGCTGGGCCCTCCCAAATTGGGCATCAGCCACGAGAGGGCGTCCGCTGCCTTCAGCAGGCGCCCCGACAGCGCACTAAAGTGCGCGCTGAAGTGCCACCTGCTGTCGACTATGAGACCCAGGTATTTCATCTGGGCCTCTACCGCTATGCGGACGCCCCCCACGTGGATGTGGGCATCCGGCGGAGGGCGCCGCCGTGGACCGTGGAAGTATACGGCCACGGTCTTGTGCAGCGCCGTCTTCAACCCCAGGCGGCGGATCCTGTCCACTACCAGCGATCCGCCCGCCGACGCCAGACTGGCCGCCTCCCTGAAGCTCCCGCGGGCTGTGAGGAGAGTGTCATCTGCATAACAGATGACACTCGTGCCTCTCAGGAGCGATCCCCGCAGGAGCCAGTCGTATCCGACGTTCCAAAGCAGGGGTCCTAAAACAGACCCCTGCGGAACGCCGGCCTCCACATCATATCGCCGAACCTGGCCCGCCTTGTCCACCAGGACCACCTCCCGGTCCACCAAATAGTTGGCCAGGAGGCGCCTCAAATAGGAAGGCACTCCATGGAATCGGAGTGCCTCCAAGATGGTGGAATGGGGGATGGTATTAAACGCGTTGGCTATGTCAAACGACACAGCCAACAGACCATCCCCCGCCTCAATTGCCTCCATCGCCTGGCTCTTAAGGCGGGCCAGGGCGTCCACCGTCGAACGCTCAGCTCTAAAGCCGAACTGAGCGTCCGACAGGTCCGGCCCCACACGCCGCAAGTGGGCCTTGAGGCGGTCCGCCACTATGCCCTCGAGCATCTTACCGGCCTCATCGAGTAGAACGATAGGCCGGTATGCCGAGGGGGAGTCCGCAGGACGGCCCTCTTTGCGGAGGAGGCACAGCTGCCCCTCCTTCCATGGTCTCGGGAACCTCCCAGTCGCAAGGCACGCGCTGAAGAGGTCCCGAAACCGTCCCGGCATGACGGAGGCCGCGATCGCGACCACCTTAGCCGGGACCCCATCTGGGCCAGGGGCCGTTTTCTTGGAGCGGAGGCGAAATACCGCCGCGCCAATTTCGGCCTCTGAAATGGGAGGAGGGTCCTCCTGCTGTTCCTCCGGCGGAGCCGCCCCCCGCAGAGGGTTCATCGTTGGAGGGGTGAAGTCTACGTCCCTGCTTGGAAACAGGGACCGCACCACCCCATCCAGCGACGACGGCTCGAGGGTCTCGGCCACCGGGGGACCAGAGGGGCGCAGTTTATTCCGCGCCGCCTTGTATGGTCTCCCGAATGGGTCGGCGTCGAGACCCGCCAGCAACTCGGCCCTCGCCGAGTCCTTGGCGTCCGCAATTGCCACTTTGAGGGCCGTCTTCGCCTCTGCGAGGGCGTCCCGCAGGCGGGCCTCCTCGTCCCCGTCCCTGCAGCGCCGCCGTCGAGCCCGTGCGTGCTCCCGCCGCGCCGCCGTGCAGGCAACACGGAGGCGCTGCAGCTCTCCCGACCACCAGTACACGGCACGTCGGGGAGGCGGGCGGCGTGACCGAGGCATGCTGGAGTTGCACACCTCGGCCAGGGACGCTCCCAATTGGGCCGCCGCGGCGTCCACGTCCAGGACGTCGACTGGTGGCGACAGCCAGTCCTGGACGAAAGCCGCCTCCTTTGCGGCCTCCCGGTCCAGGCGGGTGAGGGCCCACCGCGGGAAGGGGGATCGGCCGGATGGTCTGGCGTTCCCCTGTGGACTTTGGGCGGAGATCTCGAACCGCACATACCTGTGGTCCGAGATGGTCTCCACCATGTCCACCCGCCAGTTCCGCACGCGCGCGGCCAGCACATGGGTGGCGAAGGTGAGGTCCACGATGGACCCACCCTGCTGCCGCACGCATGTTTGGACTCTCCCCCTATTCAGGAGGGAGAGTCCGGAGGACGCCGCCCACAGCTCCACTGCCCGCCCACGCGCGTCGGTGGCCGGGTTTCCCCACACCACCGATTTGGCGTTCAGGTCCCCCAGGACGCAGACCTGTCGTGGCGCTGCCCTGCCGACCACGGCGGCCAGGACCTCGAGGAAATCCTCGAAGTCCTGGAGAGGGCGGTTGGGGGAGAAGTAGACCCGACGAGGGCCAGATCTCCCCACGCGGCGGCCACATATCCCGGTCCTCTCTCTAGTAGTGAGAGGGGAGGGGAGTCTGTGGAAGACCGCGCCACAATCGCCACCGAACCGTCCCTGTCGCCCAGCCAGTAGCCAGGGACCGAGTACGGCTCGGCGACTACCGCCACGTCCACCAACCACTCGGCCATGGACTGCATGAGCAGATCCTGGGCCGCTCTGCAGTGGTTGGTGTTCGCCTGAAGGATACGATGTCCGGACTGCATTATTCGGACATCGTACCCCCCTCATCGGCCACCATTGCTGGGCCAGCAGCGGGGGCGGCTATAGCAGCAGGTTGTCTTGCGACCTGCTGCTTTCCCTTAGTGGTGGGAGGCCTGCACTTCCTCCCAGCCATCACGTGGTCCGCAGGGCGGCCATTTGCCGCGCACACCACACAGTGTGGCTTAGCGGCCTGGCACGATGACGCCAGGTGCCCCTGCTTCCCGCAGCGGTAGCACGCGTCCGTTCTCTCCTCTTGCGAGGGACACGTGGCTCTGGTATGGCCGATTCCGAAGCACCTGAAGCAGCGCAGAGGCTGATCTTCAAGTGCCCGGACCGACGCCGAGCTGAGGCCGACGAGCAGCCGCCCCTTGGCCAGGACGGCCTATGCCGCTGTGACTGGGCACTCTAGACGCATGGTGCCCAGTCCGCCGCGGCCGGGCCTAATGTCCCGGCCACGCACCGCTTCAGGTAAGCAGCCTCCAGCCGCTGCAATGGCCGCCACGACCTCCTCCTTGGTGACCGAGTCGTCCAGGTCGGTCACCTGCAAGGTTGCGGACTTTGCGGGCCTAGCGACCTTCGCTACGTCCGCGATACCCTCTCGCAGCTTGGCTGCGAAGAGGTCCGCATTTTCCGCCCCCTTGGCCCCTGGGAACTCGAAAATTCGAGCCCCAGTTACGGTCCGGCGACACGTCACTCTGCCGATCCCCAGCTTCGCAGGATCGGCATGAGCGCGAGCCCGCTTTAATACGGACTCGTACGTCTCTCCCCTCTCCGCGGCCTCCGGGACGATCGTCACGGTGACAGCCGTGGTTTTAGGGGGAGTCAATTTCTTGACGCCGGCTGGGGCCCTCGCTGCTGTGGGGGGCGCTTGCATGGGCTTGGAGGAGGAGGCTGTTTTCTTCTCCTGTTCCTTGCCCTTACCCTTTCCTTTCCCCTCCCCTTTCTTGCCCTTGCCCTTTCCTCTCCTCACAACCTCCGTCCACGGCATGTTGGACGGAGTGGAAGAGGGAAGGAGGGTGTCCTCAGGGCTGGGCACCGCGCTTGTGCTAGGGGTGGGCTCTGCCACTTTCGTGGCCTTGCCCACTCCCTTGCCCTTGGACGCTTTCGGGGCTTGAGGTGGCCCACCGGAGGTCCTGTCCGCCGCAAGCGGTGGACGAAGACGTTTCTCCGGCAGGAGCCGGTCCTCTATGCCCGCGAAGCAGGCTCGGGTGAAGGCCCTCTCCTCCATGACAACCTTGCGGATGATATCCTCAAGGTTGGAGCAGGGGAGGGACTCTGCCGTCGGGGCCTTGGCGGGTGAGGCCGTGGCTTCAGCCAGCTTTGTATGCAGCTGGCTGACCTCCGCTTGCAGGCTGTCCACCCTTGCCTGCAGCTGCCGCGTCTCGTCTGTTGCAGTACGCTGCAACAGTTCGAGGACGATGCCGTGCAGGCTGGCCGCACGGCATTTCAGGGCCTTCTGGAAGGTCCCCTTCAAGTTAGAGGACTTGGAGGCGACCTCGCAGATCTCCTCCTTGTCCTCTTTGGCTATGCGCTCCAGCTCCGCCACGGAAAGGCTGTCAAATCTAAGGACAGCCGACCCGTATCCGGCTTTGAGCCGAGCGGTGCGCGTCTGCTGCTCTTTGGCAGCGACCCTCTCCTCAAGGTCCGCCTGGAGCTGCGCCCTCCTTGTCAGGTCGAGCTGGCGCGAAGAGCTCAGCTCCAGGCGAACAGCCTCCACCTCAGTCGCTGACGAAGTAGAAGAGCAGGTCTTCCTGGTCTTCTTCTTCGCCTTGCCGGACGTCGAGCCCGAGGATCCCTCGGACTTGCGATTCAAGTACGACCGCTTAAGGCTGCTTTCGGACGCCGCCGTCTCCGAAATGGATACGTCGGAGTCCGAGAAGTCAGCTGCCGCACTATACAGGCTAGCCGCAGATGTTGCGCGGCTTGCCTCCGACACCGAAGCGTCTCGGGGGCCCTGAGAAGGGCCTTTTGGTTGGCCCTGAGAAGGGCCTTTTGGTTGGTCCTGAGAAGGACCTTTTGGTTGGCCCTGAGAAGGGCCTTTTGGTTGGCCCTGAGAAGGGCCTTTCGGCTTGGCGAAACGCCCGGAGGCATCCCGCAAGGGTTTCGACATCGTCGACACACAAAGACTCGTATTTGCCCTCAAAATCACAAATACGCACAGCGCTCGTTTGCCGCCGGTCTGCCACTCCGTTACGGTGGTCAGACACGACGTTGCCCAGGGGTCACTACGAGGAAGTCAGCACTGCGGGGGACCCCCAACCTAACCTAACCTAACCTAACCTTTTTTTTTTTTTTTTTTTGGTTTCGCTGGGGGAAATGCGTTACGCATCCCCTCCCGCGGAGGGGTATGTGGGACTCCCCAGGGTCAATACCCCCTGGTATACCCACTAAAACCCCCAGCGGCACTCCGGCTTCGCCTCCTGGAGGGGGCCTGGGAATCCGGCAGAGCCTTTACATCCAGTCCCCCTCCGGCGAGCCCCGCCTATATGGCGAGCCCTTCGCGCCCCCCCCTTATGATGGGTGGGGCAACGGGGACGGTCGAGAGTGCGCGACCGTCCCCGTATCCACTGATGGTGAGCGGTGCAATGCGGGCGGAGGAGCCTCCGCACCTGTCGCCCGCTGCTCACCATCGGGAAGGTGAAGGCGGTCATACGCCCGCCTCCTCCGTCCCCTTCGCCGCTTCCGGAGCGCGGGCGCAAGAGGGTCTTCCTCTCGCGCGCGCTCCGCTGCCTCCTTCTGCGACATTACGGATTCGCAGAAGGAGGCAACCGCCGCCCACGCTCTCTCGCTCCCCAGCATCGCGCTCACAACGCGGGGGAGCGAGAGGTCCCGCCCGACCACCGCAACCAGACTGCGGCGCTGCTCGGACCACGACGGGCACACTTCGAGGGTGTGCTCCGCCGTGTCTTCCGCCGCGCCACAGTCGTGGCACGATGGGGCCTCCTCCCTACCGATTCGGTGCAAGTACGATCCGAAACAACCGTGTCCGGACAGTACCTGCACCAGGCGGAACGAGAGGAAGCCGTGCGCTCGTTCGAGCCAGTCCCTTAGGACCGGCCCGACGGCGTCCAGCGTCCGGCGGCCGAAGTGAGCGGCGGCGAGGTCCTCCGCCCAGTGAGCGATGACGGCATCGCGCGCCTGTTGTCGGACGGCCGCTTTCTCTTCCGGGGCCGGGCGCTCTCCAAGCGCCCTCCGCCCCGCCGTCCATTCGTACACCCTGGAAAGCACCTCCGCCTCGAGTTCCCAAGGCGGGGTGCCGGCCAGGGTGCACGCAGCCGCAAAGCTCACTGAGCGGTAAGCCCTGCTCACCCGCTGGGCGATGGCCCTCTGGGGCGCCCTAAGGGCGGCGGCGTTCTCCCTTCTACGGAGGGAGTCCACCCAAATAGGGGCCCCGTACAGGGCCATGCTCCGCAGGGTGCCGGCGTACAGCTGCCGGCACCGCTTGCCGGGCCCTCCCAAATTGGGCATCAGCCACGAGAGGGCGTCCGCTGCCTTCAGCAGGCGCCCCGACAGCGCACTAAAATGCGCGCTGAAGTGCCACCTGCTGTCGACTATGAGACCCAGGTATTTCATCTGGGCCTCAACCGCTATGCGGACGCCCCCCACGTGGATGTGGGCATCCGGCGGTGGGCGCCGCCGCGGACCGTGGAAGAATACCGCCACGGTCTTGTGCAGCGCCGTCTTCAGCCCTAGGCGGCGGATCCTGTCCACTACCAAAGATCCGCCCGCCGACGCCAGACTGGCCGCCTCCCTGAAGCTCCCGCGGGCTGTGAGGAGAGTGTCGTCTGCATAACAGATGACACTCGTGCCTCTCAGGAGCGATCCCCGCAGGAGCCAGTCGTATCCGACGTTCCAAAGCAGGGGTCCTAAAACAGACCCCTGTGGAACGCCGGCCTCCACACTATACCGCCGGACCTGGCCCGCCTTGTCCACCAGTACCACCTCCCGGTCCACCAAATAGTTGGCCAGGAGGCGCCTCAAGTAGGAAGGCACTCCATGAAATCGGAGTGCCTCCAAGATGGTGGAATGGGGGATGGTATTAAAAGCGTTGGCTATGTCAAACGACACAGCCAAAAGACCATCCCCCGCCTCAATCGCCTCCATCGCCTGGCTCTTAAGGCGGGCCAGGGCGTCCACCGTCGAACGCTCAGCTCTAAAGCCGAACTGAGCGTCCGACAGGTCCGGCCCCACACGCCGCAAGTGGGCCTTGAGGCGGTCCGCCACTATGCCCTCGAGCATCTTACCGGCCTCATCGAGCAGAACGATAGGCCGGTATGCCGAGGGGGAGTCCGCAGGACGGCCCTCTTTGCGGAGGAGGCACAGCTGCCCCTCCTTCCATGGTCTCGGGAACCTCCCAGTCGCAAGGCAAGCGCTGAAGAGGTCCCGAAACCGTCCCGGCAAACCTAACCTTTTTTTTTTTTTTTTTTTTTATTTTTTTTTTTTTATTTTTTTTTTTTTTAAGTAGGGAATGCTATTACGCACCGTCTCGACCTCTGTCGAGGGGACAGAGGGAGGTGTGTGGGACTCCCCCCTGCCCTTACGAGGCAGGAGTATACCCACTAAACCCTACTGCGCTCCTCCATCGCCATCGTGACGATGTCGTGGGAAATCGGCAGAGCCTTTGCTTCCACAACATCGTCGGCGACTGCCTGCCTATCTTGGCAGGCCCTACACGCTCCCCTTATGGGGAGGCTACAGGAATGACCGGGAGCGCCGGGTCATTCCTGTCCATCAGTGATGGCCTGTGCAATGCAGGTGGAGGCACCCCCGTACCTCCAACCTACAGGCCACCACCGGGGGGAGGGAGAGAACGGTCGTATTGCCGTCTTCTCCTTCCCCTTCTTCGTTTGCGGAGCGGGGGTTGGGACGGATCGTCCTCTCGCTCCCGCTCCGCCGCCTCCTTCTGTGAGATAACTTCCTCACAGAAGGAAGCAACGGCTTTCCAGCCTCTTTCGCTTCCGAGCATGGCCCTAACTATGCTCGGCAGCGAAAGGTCCCGGCCGACAACGCTGCACAAGTCTCGGCGCTGTTCATCCCAGCCCTGGCAACTCTCAAGGCTGTACTGCGCCGAGTCTTCCGCCGCACCGCAATGGTGGCACGACGGGGTCTCCTCCCTTCCGATTCGGTACAGGTAATTGCCGAAACATCCGTGTCCGGAAAGTACCTGCACCAGGCGGAAGGTGAGGAATCCGTGCGGCCGCTCCTCCCACGCCTCGATCACAGGACCGAGGGCGTCGAGAGTGCGGCGTCCAAACTGCGCGGAGGCTAGGTCCTCCCTCCACAGTTGGACCATAGCCTCGCGCGCATCCCGCCTCACCGCGTTGCGCTCTTCAGGGGCTGGCCACTCACCCAGCGCCTTTTGCGCTGCCGTCCAATCATATACGGTGGCCAGCACCCTGGCCTCCAGCTCCCATGGAGGAGTTGCCGCGAGCGCACATGCGGACGCGTACCCGACAGTGCGGTAAGCCCTCGCCACCCGCTGTGCAATGGCCCGTTGGGGCCTGCGGAGGAGGGCCACGTTCTCCCGCCGATGCAGGGAGTCCACCCATACAGGGGCGCCATACAGCGCCATGCTCTTTAGGATGCCGGCATAAAGACGCCGGCATCGTGAGCTTGGACCCCCAAGGTTCGGCAGGAGCCAGCTGAACGCGTCCGCTGCGTGGATAAGGCGGGATGACAGCCCGGCGAAGTGCGCGCCGAACTGCCACCGGCTGTCCAGGGTAAGGCCCAGGTATTTAAGCCGGGCCTTGACCTCAACCCTCACGCCGCCCACAATAATGTGGGCGTCGGGAGGGAGGCGCTGCCGGGGCCCAGGGAAAAATAGGGCCTCGGTCTTCTCCAGCGCCACCTTGAGGCCGAGGCGGCGAATCCTCTGAGCGACAAGAGTGCCGCCTGCAGAGGCCAGCCTCGCCGCCTCCCCGTAAGTTCTCCCGCGGGCAGTAACGAGTGTGTCATCCGCATAGCAGATGACACTCATGCCCGCCAGGAGGACACCCCGGAGCAGCCAGTCATAACCGAGGTTCCACAGCAAGGGACCCAGGACCGAGCCCTGTGGAACTCCGGATTCGACGGCACGCCTTTGAAGGCGGCCGTCTTTTCCCACAAAAAGGACCTCCCGTTGGCCCAGATAATCGGCCAGCAACGCCCTCAAGTACAGAGGCACCCCGTGAAACCGAAGTGCCTCTATAATCGTGGAGTGGGGGATGGAGTTAAAAGCGTTGGCGATGTCAAAGGACACCGCCAGGACTCCCTGCCCCCGCCCCGCGGCCTCCACCGTGAGGCTCTTCAGCCTCTTGAGGGCGTCAATCGTGGACCGGCCTGCTCGGAACCCGAACTGCGCGTCGGAGAGATCCGGCCCGGTCCACGACAGGTGCTCGTTGAGACGGATCGCAATGACCCGCTCAAACAGCTTCGCCGCCTCATCGAGGAGCACGATGGGGCGGTAGCCCGACGGTGAGTCCGCCGGCCGCCCCTCTTTGCGAAGGAGGCACAACTGTCCCTCCTTCCAGGGTTTCGGGAACCTCCCGGTGGCAAAACACCGATCAAAGAGGTCCCGAAACCGCTCCTCCATCGGCAAACCTTTTTTTTTTTTTTTTTGGTTTCGCTGGGGGAAATGCGTTACGCATCCCCTCCCGCAGAGGGGTATGTGGGACTCCCCAGGGGCAATACCCCCTGGTATACCCACTAAAACCCCCAGCGGCACTCCGTCTTCGCCTCTTGGAGAGGGTCTGGGAATCCGGCAGAGCCTTTGCGTCCAGTCCCCCTCCGGCGAGCCCCGCCTTTATGGCGAGCCCTTCGCGCCCCCCCCCCCTTATGATGGGTGGGGTAACGGGGACGGTCGAGAGTGCGCGATCGACCCCGTATCCACTGATGGTGAGCGGTGCAATGCGGGCGGAGGAGCCTCCGCGCCTGTCGCCCGCTGCTCACCATCGGGAAGGTGAAGGCGGTCATACGTCCGCCTCCTCCGTCCCCTTCGCCGCTTCCGGAGCGCCGGCGCAAGAGGGTCTTCCTCTCGCGCGCGCTCCGCTGCCTCCTTCTGCGACATGACGGATTCGCAGAAGGAGGCAACCGCCGTCCACGCCCCCTCGCTCCCCAGCATTGCGCTCACAACGCTGGGGAGCGAGAGGTCCCGCCCGACCACCGCAACCAGACTGCGGCGCAGCTCGGACCACGACGGGCACACCTCGAGGGTGTGCTGCGCCGTGTCTTCCACCGCGCCGCAGTCGTGGCACGATGGGGCCTCCTCCCTACCGATTCGGTGCAAGTACGATCCGAAACAACCATGTCCGGACAGTACCTGCACCAGGCGGAACGAGAGGAAGCCGTGCGCTCGTTCGAGCCAGTCCCTTAGGACCGGCCCGATGGCGTCCAGCGTCCGGCGGCCGAAGTGAGCGGCGGCGAGGTCCTCCGCCCAGTGAGCAATGACGGCATCGCGCGCCTGCTGTCGGACGGCCGCTTTCTCTTCCGGGGCCGGGCGCTCTCCAAGCGCCCTCCGCCCCGCCGTCCATTCGTACACCCTGGAAAGCACCTCCGCCTCGAGCTCCCAAGGCGGGGTGCCGGCCAGGGTGCACGCAGCCGCAAAGCTCACCGAGCGGTAAGCCCTGCCCACCCGCTGGGCGATGGCCCTCTGGGGCGCCCGAAGGGCGGCGGCGTTCTCCCTTCTGCGAAGGGAGTCCACCCAAATAGGGGCCCCGTACAGGGCCATGCTCCGCAGGGTGCCAGCGTACAGCTGCCGGCACCGCTTGCTGGGCCCCCCCAAATTGGGCATCAGCCACGAGAGGGCGTCCGCTGCCTTCAGCAGGCGCCCCGACAGCGCACTAAAGTGCGCGCTGAAGTGCCACCTGCTGTCGACGATGAGACCCAGATATTTCATCTGGGTCTCTACCGCTATGCGGACGCTCCCCACGTGGATGTGGGCATCCGGCGGTGGGCGCCGCCGCGGACCGTGGAAGTATACGGCCACGGTCTTATGCAGCGCCGTTTTCAACCCCAGGCGGCGGATCCTGTCCACTACCAGCGATCCGCCCGCCGACGCCAGACTGGCGGCCTCCCTGAAGCTCCCGCGGGCTGTGAGGAGAGTGTCATCCGCATAACAGATGACACTCGTACCTCTCAGGAGCGATCCCCGCAGGAGCCAGTCGTATCCGACGTTCCAAAGCAGGGGTCCTAAAACAGACCCCTGTGGAACGCCGGCCTCCACGCTGTATCGCCGGACCTGGCCCGCCTTGTCCACCAGAACCACCTCCCGGTCCACCAAATAGTTGGCCAGGAGGCGCCTCAAATAGGAAGGCACTCCATGGAATCGGAGTGCCTCCAAGATGGTGGAATGGGGGATGGTATTAAAAGCGTTGGCTATGTCAAACGACACAGCCAACAGACCATCCCCCGCCTCAATTGCCTCCATCGCCTGGCTCTTGAGGCGGGCCAGGGCGTCCACCGTCGAACGCTCAGCTCTAAAGCCGAACTGAGCGTCCGACAGGTCCGGCCCCACACGCCGCAAGTGGGCCTTGAGGCGGTCGGCCACAATTCCCTCGAGCATCTTACCGGCCTCATCGAGCAGAACGATAGGCCGGTATGCCGAGGGGGAGTCTGCAGGACGGCCCTCCTTGCGGAGGAGGCACAGCTGCCCCTCCTTCCATGGTCTCGGGAACCTCCCGGTCACGAGGCACGCGCCGAAGAGGTCCCGAAACCGTCCCGGCATGATCCATCGGCAAACCTAACCTAACCTAACCTAACCTAACCTAACCTAACCGAGTAGAGCAGCCATAGCAGCTGAAAAACTCAGTGTCAACAGTCTGGGTATCCTAAGTGACTCAAGGGCGGCACTCGACACCGTCACTAACTCGAGTTCCCCCCACCCACTCGCTATAAAAACTAGGGAGGCATTCTATAATTGCAAAATCCAAAATAAGGATATTTCCCTATTTTGGATAAAAGCCCATATTGGCCTAGCGGGGAACGAGAGAGCGGATCAGTTGGCCAAGGAGGCCGCCCTGAGATCCAAGAGGAGGCACGATTATGACAGATGTCCAATCTCGTATATCAAACGGGATATCCGCCTGAAAACCCTCGAAGAGTGGGACAGGAGGTACCAGGCGGAGGAGACGGCGTCTGTCACGAAAGTGTTCTTCCCGGACGCCAGAGCTGCTTACAGAATCATCAAAAAGGCCCCCGTAGATGCCATAACAACACAGCTGTTTACTGGACATGGGGGGATGTCCTCATACCTATACCGATTTAGGTGTAAGGACAGCCCCGCATGTGTGTGTGAACCCGACGCCGATGAAACAATTCTGCACCTCATTTTAGACTGCCCGAAATACATCAGACAGAGGTTTGATTTAGAGCAAAGTATAGAAATTGCCATTGCAAAAGAAAATCTAGCAAGTATAATATGTAATGAGGAAAGTAGATGTGCATTTATTGAATATAGCAGTAAAATTATAAAAGAAGTTGTAAGTAGAAATAAGTAACTAAACATATGATAGCAAAGTATTTTTGAAAATACCTTGTATATCATATATATGTATTTATGTTAAATATAATAAATAGTACGATAAGATTGTTAGCTGTAATAGAAATTGTAAGATAGTATGTAAGAAATAAATTTAACAACAACCTCTGTACACCCCACATAAATAAATAGATATATATAGAATAAGATAGAAATAAATATAGCAATAAGGAAATTATGTATAATTAAATAAAAAAGTTGTTGTACCGAGTTATACCCCGAATAAAATATAAAAAGATAGATAGATAGATGGTTAGTGTAGACGGGTTATCCCAGCCCGTAGGTGTGAAAGAGAAGAATGATAGAAAGATCACGTATGTAGAATGGAAGTACGAGAAGCATGCTAGCGAGAACTGGAATGGATGTGTAAAAAATCGCGAACATAGGCTCCGACAACGTTGGAGGTAGAGAGCAAAAAAAAAAAAAAAACCTAACGTAACCTAACCTTTTTATGTTATTTCGTTTATATGTATTGGTTTGTGATATTTTAATTTTTATCTATGTATTAGTTTCTATGGGCCTTGGCCTCCGTTTACCTTTTTGAAATAGTACGGTATCGTTCCTTTTTTTTAACAATCATACTATTTGGCATTAATTCAATCTTTTTAAGATTTTTATTAGTCATTTTATTAAAATAGTACGGGATAGTTCCTTTTTTTGATGTTGAGTACTTATTAGCTTTTTTGGTATTTGCGTCCCCTTTATAATTCCACGTTTGTTGTTTTGAATTAGCAATATATGCCCTGTCATAATTAAATACATTAATGTAATATATAATTTCCCTACAGATATAATGAGTTGATCGTATTTTACCATTACTAAATTTATTGACTATTGTCTTTGTTTGACTATTAAGTTTGTTTAAGTTAAGATAATTATTAGACATGGTATTTATAACAATTACATTTATAGAGGATAGACATTTTAACGCCGGGTAGAGTTCAGCTTGCATTTTTAACGGATCTCTATCATTGGCACCGACACACACTATGACATAGTCCTTGCTGTCCATTTCTTGAGAGATTTTGTTGCACGATATTAAAACTTGGTCAGTTGTTGCGAATGGTTTTCTAATTGATGTAATCTCATACTGTTCTAAAATTAATTTATTCTTCAAAATTTGTAGCTTTCTTGCTATTTCCTTACCCTGTTGGTCACTAAGTATTGTAATTTTACGTTTATTCACAGTGTTCCTAATATCCACCTGCTCGTCCACTTGTTTGTTTTTCATTACATTTATTTTTGTTTCTCGCTCCTCCAGCTTATTCAAATTCAAATTCAAATTCAAATCATTTTTATTGTGGAACATGAGTACAATACAAGATGTAACAAAATTTTGCAATCCTCCATATTCCCGCCACGGATGGGCATACAATATATACAAACAGAAATCACAATTTATTAAAAAAAAAAATATATAGACAATTTAACTATACTTAATTTAAAAAATTGCTATTTATGTCAAATGATTTAATAATAAATTAACAATTGTATTAATTAATAGATTTATCACTAAGAAAATCATTTAGCGTGTAATAACACTTGTCGATTAAAAACTTTTGAAGTCTATGTTTAAATAATTCTACCTCAACAGTGGCACGGATCGTTGCAGGAAGCTTATTATATATAACAGGTGCTTTGACGAACACACTTTGTTTATATAAATGAGATTATCGAAAATCTTATTTTCATTTTTTTCAGATTTTTCTTGTGTAATTTCTAAAGTCAATAAATTATTTTTGTTACTTTTTATATCATTTTTATTTGGTGTTAAATTATTCAATGTTGATACTGTTTTCATTGGAGATTGCTTTTTTGGTGTGTTGTCTTTAACTAATTTGCTGTATACCGCTATTTTTCTTTCGAATGATTGTATTGCTTTTTTAAGTGTAGTATTTTCTATAGTAAGTTGGTCTATTTCATTATGCGCGCTGTTTAAATCCATCGTAAGCTTTTCAATCTTGTCTTCCATTTCAGTGATCCTCGAGTTTTCATTGATTAACACGTTAGGTAGACTTCTCGGAGAGTCATCGATTAATGTAGAAGTCATGATATCACTATCCGTCTGGAGTTTGGAAATATTTTCAGCTGATCTATTCTTGTGTAATTTGTAAATCTCTCTTTGTGTAATGTTTTCCAAATCCGAGTCATATTCATTTTGTAGGGCCATGTCAGATTTATCTGTACACTTTGTACACGTCCATTGTGTTTTTTTATATTTTGTCATTAAATTAAATTTTTTTGTTGTTAATTTTCCACAATTCAAGTCATATGATTGCTTACAACTTAAACATACTAGGTAATTTTGTGTTCTAATTATTTTATTACACTGAGCGCAAGTAATCATAATACTTTTAGATTTCGATGATGAAGCCATATCTCAATGAATTTTTCAACCACAATTTATGATCGTTCAAAGTTAGTTATATTGAAGATTCTATTTTCCTATTTCAGTTTGAAATCTACGATGTGTTATGTTTTATCTGTGGTCAGTATTTATGGCATTTTATGGTCGCAATGCTGGTATACTTGATCTGTGGTGCTGGTATAAGTATCCACGACGTCGATGTCAATGTGACAGATTTGAGATTATTAGGTCCAATCAGCTGATAGGATATGACAATAGTATTTAATTTATAGAATTAGTTTATTCTATTGTTTGTTTGTTTTTGTTGATTTTAAATAGATAACCGACACAATGGCACTTGCAAACTTGTGATTGTGAAGTGGAATGATTGTAATTAGCCAATGGTTTCTTAAAAGTGATGGTCTTACTTTCCTTCTTGCAGGTTATGTTGTTCGTTCACTTAGTTTTATACACTTTTAACACTTAATACTATTTTTAGAAGCAATATTTTCACGGAGCGACTTTAAACGTATGTTATCGGGTATATACCGGAAACGGAAAACAAATCGTAGGCTTTATCTAAAAACACTGCTATAGTTAATTTTTTTATTTTGTGTTATTAATTTTAGTTTTTTAAGTTTTTTTTCTGTTCCTTAACTGATAAAATAAAAAAAAACATTCCATCCATCCATCCATCAGCCTTTTACTGTCCACTGCTGGACATAGGCCTCCCCTAACGTTCGCCACTCCTCCCGGTCCTGGGCCTTCTGAATCCAGCGACTACCCGCTGTCTTCTTCAGGTCGTCAGTCCACCTGGTTGGAGGGCGGCCTGTACTCCTTTTGCCGAGACGTGGTCTCCATTCAAGGACCTTTCTTCCCCATCGGTTGTCGGTCCTCCTAACTATATGGCCTGCCCATTGCCACTTCAGCTTGCAGATTTTGAGAGCTATGTCGGTAACCTTAGTTCTTCTACGGATTTCATCATTACTAATTCTGTCGCGTAGAGAAATACCAAGCATAGCCCTCTCCATCGCTCGCTGAGCGACCTTGAGCTTGTGGAAAAGGCTAACTGTAAAAGACCACGTCTCAGCGCCGTAGGTCATCACTGGCAACACACACTGCTCGAAAACTTTCGACTTCAGTCACTGAGGTATTCTGGACGAGAAGACACTTTGTAATTTGCCGAACGCTGCCCAACCGAGTTGGATTCTACGAGTTACCTCTCTCTCGAAGCTGGACTTACCCATACGGATCGCTTGTCCCAGGTAGATGTACTCGTCGACAACTTCGAGAGTAGCGCCATCAACAACAACCGGTATAGGTGTGACATGGACGTTAGACATGATCTTCGTCTTGTCCATGTTCATCTTAAGACCCACCCTTTGTGAGGCGCTATGGAGGTCACCTAGCATAGTGCTGAGCTCTTCCAGGTTCTCCGCCAATATTACTATGTCATCGGCAAATCGAAGGTGTGTGAGGTGTTCGCCATTGATGTTAATACCCAGCCCATTCAACTCCATCAGCTTGAACACGTCTTCCAGTGCAGCGGTAAACAGCTTCGGGGATATAACATCTCCTTGTCGTACTCCGCGCTGCACTGGAATAGGTCCAGTGCTTCCGTCGTGGACTCGGACTGTCATGGTTGCGGCTTTGTACGAACACTTCAACACCTCGATGTACCGATAGTCAATCTGGTATCGCTGGAGAGACTCTAGCACTGCCCAGGTCTCGATAGAATCGAAGGCTTTCTCATAGTCCACATACGCAATACATAGCGGCAGATTATACACCTCGGTCTTTTGTATAACCTGTCGCAGCGTGTGTATGTGGTCCATGGTACTATAGCCTTTTCGGAATCCGGCTTGTTCGGGAGGCTGGAAGTCGTCGAACCTGCGCGCAATGCGATTAGTAAGAACCCTCGAGAATAGCTTATAGACGTGGCTCAGAAGCGCGATGGGTCTATAGTTCTTTAAAAGGGCTTTGTCACCCTTTTTGTAGAACAGCACCACCACGCTTCTGCTCCACGCCTCCGGGACAGTTCCGCTACTGATGACGGTATCGAACAGTTTTTGGAGCGCCACTAGGAGGGGTTTCCCTCCAGCTTTCAGCAGCTCAGATGTGATACCGTCATCGCCCGGTGCTTTGTTGTTTTTAAGCTGATTAAGGGCCCTTCTAATTTCGTACAGGCTGACGTCCGGGATATCTTCGGTATAGTGTTGGGTCAATTTGGCTCTCTTATCGTTCACCACATTGGTGACGGGAGCTTTTGAGGAGCTGTACAACCGTCCGTAGTACCTCTCAATTTCTCTCTGAACTTCAGGCATAGACGAAACTATAGCGCCAGACTCCGTCTTCAATCTTGTCAACTGGCTTTGCCCAATACTCAGATCCCTTGAGAACACTTTAGTGCCTTGGTTCCGCTCTATAGAGTTTTTGACGCGCTTTGTGTTATGAGCACGCAGATCGCGTCGTCTGCTGCAAGAGATCTGTTTATTAAGCTGCCTGTATTTCAACATTGAAGATGGAGACCGGATGCATAGTTCACGCCTTTCCTTTATAAGACCGAGGGTGTGTTCAGAGAGAACTTGAGGTCTACCACTGGAGGGGGCCTTAAAGAACTTGGACCCTACCTCGTGGACGGTTTGTACCATCCTGGTGTTGTATTCGTCCACAGACTCGCATTCTTCCAGGCCTGCGAAACGATTTCGCAACTCGAGCTAAAAGTTCTCGGAGCCGTCGATTTGGACAGGTGTTGGTCGGAGCGTAGTCTTCATCAGGCGTGACCGTTCCAGCTTGATGTTGATATTTAATGTGCCTCGTACCATTCGGTGATCACTTCCGGTTTTGAACCTGTTGATCACGGAGACATCATTAAATATGTGCCGTTTGTCTGCCAAAATGAAGTCTATCTCGCTTTTCGTGGAACCATTAGGGCTTATCCAAGTCCACTTGCGCTGTGGCTTCTTCTTGAAGAAGGAGTTCATCATGAAGAGGCTCTCCTTCTCCAAGAAGTTCGCAAGCAAGTGGCCTCGGTGGTTCCGTTGTCCAAACCCAAAGGGCCCTACTCTCTGCTCGTCGCCGTCTCGCGTGCCCAGTCTTGTATTGAAATCCCCCATCACCACCGTGAAATGAGTCTTAGAGGCATGTATGGCTCTACTGACGTCCTCATACATAGCCTCAACCTCATCGTCTGGGTGTGTCGCGGTCGGTGCGTATACCTGTATGACCTTCAGCGAATACCGTTTTGATATTCTGCTGACACACTTTCGACTTTCTTGCTCACACACTTTCGACTTTCGTCACGTTGTTGACGAGGGACCTGTGGACGAGAAACCCGACACCACCTTGGGACAGATGTTCGCCCTCTAGAATAAGTTACCGGATTTAAGGATTACCGTGTCCTCCCCCTCTCTTCGGACTTCGGATAATCCTATGATACTCCAGCGTAACTTATCTATCTCTGCTTCCAGCTCATGTATCTTCTCGTCGGTTCTCAGTGTCCTGGTGTTGTATGTTGCCAGGTGCAGAGGTCGTTTTCTTTTGTGACAGCCGAATCTCTGCCGGAGATTCTTAGCACCCCCTGCCCCGCCGTTACCATGGCCGCTGTCGTAACCAGGGATAGCGGGGCCGCCGGGGACTGGGGGCCGAGGTTTATTTGTGACTGCCATAAGGGGGTTTATTGCCATAGTCACCACGCTTGGCATTGCGGGTTGGTGACCGCAGTGGATGTTATTTTACACAGTAAGACGCTGCTGCCCGTCTCCTGGAATATGTCCCTTGGTCGCCTCCTACGACCTCCTGGGAAGAATCGGAGTGGTGCTATTCTAACGCCGGCAACCACACGGCCAAAAAAAACATTCAGAAATATTTTTTATCAAATTAAATATCGCTAATGTTGTGGAGCTGTTCTTGTGAAACACAAATTGTTCGTGTCGTAATATTTTATGCTTACTAAAAAAAAGTAGCATTCGAGAATATAGAGCCTTCTCTATAATTTTCGAAAATACTGGGATCAAAGTAATAGGCCTGTAGTTATTGAGGTTCTGTTTATCGCCTTTTTTCAATAATGGTTGGTTAGGCGATTTGTTATTATAATGTTACTTTCATTTTTCATAGGTTTAATATCTATATAAAACACTCTCAATTATAGCAATAATTAAATAATAGCTTGCCAGCATAATGTTTTCAGGAATGCTTATCGGTTTCTGATTCGCAGTTTACCGAACTCCTTTCATATTGGATGAAGGAGAACAGTATCATAGGCCATAATCTTTGTCTATGATTAGTAAAAAATAAAAATAGAATATTATCCACGCTTGCCAGTATGGCGGCGGTTGCATACGAACGGTACTTACGTCGACTAGCGTTCTTTGGCTATGTTCGAAAATATTCTTAAGTACTAATCTAAAACCCATCAAAAACTACAAGCGGAACCTTGAAGCGGCAGACTGCAGTCTGGAAGAACGTCCAGGATCCTGTGACTGTATATAGGAGAGGTGGCTTCGATTCAAGAATTCCGTAAGTACGATATGAATCACTTTATGTTGGATGAGTGGGCAGTAATTGAAGTGTTTCCACTCTCCAACAGTGGGCTTGGGTCATAATTACGCGCCCGCCCGTCCAATGGTTTTACTATAGAGTTTTTCAGGAAAGCAGCCCTCTTCAAACGCTAAATTTATTATAAAGCTTAATGGTTCGCATATATATTTAGCGCAGGATTTAACAGTTATTGTGTCAATACCATCATATCCCACCGATTTGCTATTTTTAAGGCCCATTATAATTTTTAATACTTCTTGGGCACACGTAGGTTTGAGATATATTGATTTCGGATTAGATTTCAAATGATTGTTGGTATTTTTAATCACAGGACGTTGATAATTTGAGAGATTAATGAAAAAGTTATTGAAAATATCCGCCAATTTTCTCGGATCTGACTGTATAGTGTTTTTATAATTGATTGCGGTTATATAGTTATAAGAGAAATTTGAGTTTGTTCGCTCTTTTATAGTTGTCCATATGGCTCTACATTTATTACTGCTGTTTTTAATATTTAGTATTAACTAGCTGTTGTGCTTTTGACAGACATTTTTTAAATATAAGCTTATACTTTATGTATTTGCTTCTATTCATACTTTTATTGTCTTTACTAAATTTTTGTTTGAGATAAAAATGTCGTTTGTTTGCACTTGACTTTCTAATCCCTTTCGTCAACCATTTTTGTTTGTTTGTTTGTGTCATTCTAATTTTAATGATTGGAAAACATAAATTAAAAAATAATATAAATATGTCGTGAAAAATGTCAAATGCTTTATTGGTTAAGGTTTGATTATATATGTCAGAAAACGATAGTGCAGATATACAGTCTATGAATTTTTTCCTATTATCTGCACTAAAATCCCGCTTGAACTCGTACCACCGATTGTTATTTTTCGGTGCCACTACTGAAACTTGAATAGTTTGCGCCGTTTCATGGTCAGACAAACCCAAGTAGAAAACATTTGATTCAAGTCAAGTTGCTTGCTATTTTTATATACAAGATTTTTGTTTTAAATTTTTGTCTTAAATTTAAAGTAAATTAATTGTAAACGATACACCTATCAAGAATATACCAAATATTACAATAAAATGCCGACGCAGGAAATTAACCACCTCCAATTAAGGTCTCCCGCCTCCATGCCGGAGGAACCCTGGCGGGAAATCATATCGTCAGTCGTAACAATAATACAGTTTGTGTCCAACATTTAATGGAAACTGCTCTATTAGTTGATGTAATTCTTTAATAGAGATAAAATTAAAATAAATAACATAGCAACACATTTGCATTGAGATGTAGAGTTGAACTAATTAGATTAATTACACAACTACATGAGATCTGATATCTTTTTCACAGAGTAAGCCATAATTATGTAATCTTGTCTTGGTCACATTTTACATGAAGATGTTTTTGGCGGGATAAGTTCATTTTGATCGGCACGACTTTATCACGTTTGCAATATACGTTATTATACAAGGAAATAATTTATATGCGTACATAACCAATTATTTGTAACGTAGATATTTCTTGGACGACAGTAAAATGAATTATCTCTCATAGCTCCATAAACGGACGGTCGTAATAGTGGGCATTAAAAGATTAATCGCCAATTCTATCGAGTATCACGATTGTTTTAAGCTCACGGAGCTATTAAAATTGAATCCTAGTTACCGAAACCGATAAGATATTGGAGTTAATAATAGGGGAGTCGAAGACGGCGCGGCTCTCACTCTCGACCGCCATGTTGCGCTTGCTGGCCGCGACCGTGCTGTGTGCGTGCGTGCTGGTGGCAGGGGACCGCTACCACCCCGAGCGCGCCCTCCCCCCGCGCGCGGACCGCCCCACCCCCGCGGCCGCGGAGCGCACGGCCGCCTACTGGCGCGCCGAGGCGCAGGCTGCCATCGAGCGCCAGCTGCGTCACGCGCGCCTCTCCGGCCTGTCGGGCGGCGCCGGCAAAGCGCGCAACCTGGTGCTGTTCCTGGGCGACGGCATGTCCGTGCCCACGCTGACCGCCGCGAGGACCCTGCTGGGGCAGCGCCGCAACCAGACGGGAGAGGAGGCCAAGCTTTCGTTCGAGGAGTTTCCCTCCGTCGGCCTCACGAAGGTGCGTTGCAAATCCTAGTTGGGAGGAGGACCTCGACGAGCCCTAGCTCATGACCCGACTTGTTCCAGACGTACTGCGTGAACGCTCAAACTGCGGACTCGGCGTGCACTTCGACAGCGTACCTGTGCGGGGTGAAGGCAAACAGTGGCACTCTGGGCGTCACGGCGGCCGTTCCGCGCCGGAACTGCTCTGCCTCCCTTGACGACGCCTCCAGACTGGACTCAATAGCGGCCTGGGCCCTGGACGATGGCCGCGATGCAGGTATAAAAATTGAACCCAAGCAAGCTAAACATTCTTCTACTTGAACCTTTGAAATAGTGTAAACTCGACACAGTTCTGCCATAATCGAGATTCTACCCCAATTCAAAATGAAATATCTTTTATATGAATAAAAATAGATTAAATTTCTTTAGGAAGATACAAATAATAAATTCATATAATATGTGCCAAAATAACTAATATTTAAATTTGTTATAGGTATTGTTACAACGACTCGCATAACTCACGCATCCCCGGCTGGTGCGTACGCTAAGGCCGCAAACCGCAACTGGGAAAATGATGCTGAAGTGCGTGCCGACGGCCAAGATCCGAATGTTTGTCCTGATATCGCTTATCAACTAGTGCACTCGAATCCAGGAAAGCGTTTTAAGGTAATTGTTTTCTGCACCTTCGCACTTCACGATAAAAATTCTGTAGTATTACACATTTAAATCAAGCTGCTTGGCATATAAAATATGTATTAAGAATTTAAATTTCACAGGTCATTCTTGGTGGAGGCAGACGTGAATTTCTACCAACGACCGTAATCGATGAGGAAGGAACCGCAGGTCGAAGGACCGACGGACGTAATTTAATCAACGAGTGGCAAAATGACAAGCTATCCCGCCATGTCAGCTACCAGTACGCGTGGAATCGCGAACAGCTCGTGAACGCAAACGCAACGCTTCCTGAGTATCTGCTGGGCTTATTCGAGGGAGGCCACATGCAATACAACAGTGAGGCGAACGCGACGACCGAACCCACGCTCGCTGAGCTCACCGAGGTCGCTATCCGCTCGCTCAGCCGGAACGAGAAGGGGTTCTTCCTTTTCGTGGAGGGCGGCCGCATCGACCACGCCCACCACGACAATCAAGTCGAACTCGCCCTCGATGAGACCATCGAGTTCGCGAAGGCGGTCGAGCGCGCCGCGGAGCTCCTCAGCGAGGAAGACTCGTTGATAGTGGTGACGGCGGACCACGCCCACGTCATGGCGTTCAACGGCTACACGACTCGCGGCGGGGACGTCCTCGGCGTGTCGGACGACCGCGACTGGAGCGGGAGGCCGTACATGACGCTGTCGTACACCAACGGGCCGGGTTTCCGGGCCCACGAAGGCGGCGTCCGGCCGGACGTGACCGGGGAGAGTAACTTCGGCAGCCTGCATTGGATGTCGCACGTGGACGTGCCGCTGAGCTCGGAGACACACGGCGCAGACGACGTGGCGGTGTTCGCGCGCGGGCCGTTCGACTTCATGTTCACGGGATTGTTCGAGCAGAGCGGGGTGGCGCACCGCATGGCGTACGCGGGCTGCGTAGGGCCGGGCCTTCACGCCTGCTCGGCCGCCGGCACTACCGCGCCACGCGCTCTCCACGCTGCCCTTGCCGCTCTCGTCTCAATACTGATTTTTGCGAGATGATGTAATTGTTGTACGTAATTTATGATAATTTTAGTTTCTCTTACGAATATACTGCGTAACTGATTGAATATAAATATATTATAACATTATGTAATTAAACAAATTAGTATTATATTTTTTGTATAGATGCTAATATATTAATTTAATTAATAATTATGTGATAATAAATTTACATGTATTCACCGTTAATCGATTTTTTTGACCATTGTGATGATTTCACTGACTCACTTCTAACAGCGTAGTGCTAATTACTATATTATTTCCAATGCACACGTTTACAAAGTGCTTCTTTGTGACTGAACCAACTTGAATTGCAGTTTTAGTAATATTGATTCGCAAGTTTGCAACATAACAGCACATTTTGATAGCTACGTTGAAAGGTTTAGGCTTGCTAACAAAATGATATAAGTAGTGACACTATTACTTTGTGTGATAAATTATCATAATAATAGTATGGCTGATACCCTTCTGACTGCCTTATCGCTAAGTACGATACGAGTGAAATAAGCTAATGACTCAAGCATGGAAGTAGCCGATATAACACAATAAATGCATCAGAATTAATGACATAAGGGGAAGTAGAATGCCAAAGTACCCGTACTTAGGTAACTTATCTGAATAGCACACTTCTGTAGGTGCTCCAGAAATTGTTTCACTTTTCATGTTACGAGTACTATAGGTTGACCCTTGTGGGTGTAACATATCGTAATTTAACAAGATTTAGACAATAGACATCTCAGGAAACTTTTAATGCAAGTAATCGGTATGAGTATCATTTTGTTTATAGTTAGCAAGTTATTATTTAGACTCATTATTAATGTAATAACTACATGTATAATTTATTGCAATTAAATTAAATTAACTTTTAAATTAACACGGGAATTTAGTGAATGTTGTAATAGGGTCTGTAATAACAAAGGCCATCACGCACAGTGGCGGCTCATCCTAAAGAGCGCTAGTGCAGTGCACTCCCACTTTAAAATTTAAATATTACATAGGAAAATTACATAGGTAATCTATATTCCTTCATAATACATAACATACTATCCTTACATTACATCTATCATCTATCCTTACTTACATTATATCTACGCGTACATTTATCGTCATATTGTACGAGTGGAGCGCCAGCGATTGCGCTCTCCTATGAAACGAAGTTTAGTACGATTCCTAGCGCTGTATTCAATGAGTGCGAAAGAGAAACATCGCAGCACATAGCCGACGCGTGAAACAAAAGATTTAGTATGAGAAATTAACTTAATCTGGAGCGCCGCTCACGCGCGACGTTGCCAAACCGTGGGTTCGGCCCTTAGAGCATCAAAGTTACTGACTCACCCTTCAGAAGAGACGGCATAGCGCCTCGCTTCGATACATAATTTTTGTGCCAAATCTGGTGCGAGGAAAGAACGCACACATTTTAATTTTGTCACACATTCACAAAATATCCTTTCATCGCTACAGACGCATACATTTCTAAATATGTCAATTTCAATTAACAACGTCATTTTCTATGCACCGTCAACACTGACACCGACACACACAAACATAATAGTTGTATAACTAGAAGACACATTGTGCATAGACGTTGGGACGAGGGGTTCGCCCGTAAAGGCCACTCCTCTGACGGGTGTCATACTCGTCATACCTTGATGCTTTAAGGTTCGGCCGGCCGTACCGCGCACCGCGAGTACAACCTGCTTATGCGATGTTGCCGTTCTTATGTATACAAACAAACGTGTCGTCGGCTTTGACAGTTATATCGCAGTTTTTCTTTAAATTAAAATTAAAAAATAGTTTATGCGCGACATTTTGTGTTAAAAATGGAACAATACGGTGTATCTTTTATCATTTTGTATCTTTTAGTAAGCAGTGTGAAAAAAACTTTCTAAATACGCCTTGAACTGAAAGCAATAATGTTGTACGAAAACTAAATCTTTTAAATTACGCGTGTTTTTAAATCTGAACAATATTTAAAACCCTTGTTACGTATACCTATTTTATGATTGAAATTAGAAGACAAAATATATAATAAATCCAGGCATCACCGCGTCGCAGCCTTGTATAGGCAAGATATCATATTCGAGGTTTTGCTGACACAGGACTACGGCGCGTGGGAAAGAAGAGGCCCGCAGCTGCACAGACATTCCGGTCTAACATCGATCGCGAATCGCTAGTCTTAAGATAATTATAATGTAGATTTAATAATTAAAGTAAAATAGTTAGTAAAACTATTAGTTTTCATTTCGCACCCTGCTGCGACCGCCCTAAATGTAAGTGGCGCAGTCGGCAGAACTTCAAGATGATGGTGCGAATGGTATCTACCTATATCGAATAGGACATTTGCAACCTGGTGGCGAGGGAGCTACCTACTCTTGAAGACCAAAGAACCTGGACGGCAGCAGCAGAGGCAAGTGTACAAAAATCGACACTACAGCGGGATGGAAACTAATACTTGTAATCTATTCGTAAGTACGGATAGAATAGCATCGAGCTATCCTTCCTTATTAATCCTATCCTATAAAAATATATTAAATTAAATAAAAAAAGTAACAAAGACGTATGTCATGATTAAAATTAAATTAAATTAAAATATAATTATTAAATTAAAATAAATTCTAATAATTAAATATTATAATATATTAATTTGTGTGTATTAAATATCTACGTTTTATTTTTATTAAAATGTCCATAAATTAAATTCCTTTTCTTTTTGAATTTAACTAAAAAAAAGTATTAAGTAGATATTTAAAAAGCTCCGCGAGTCTCCTCTTTCACAATGAAAAAAAGTATGTATGTTAAATTATTGCAGTCAATATATATAATTTTTGATGAGATTGAGAGCTATGTTACTCTAAATTAATTTAAATTTAACTAACTATATTCTTCTACAATTGTTTCTATTTAATGAATTAAAATATTAGACATTTAAAATAAATTACTCAAATTTCATTAATTATTTTATTCTGTGTAAAATCTCTTATCCTTCCACTAGCCTACTCACCACTCAGAGGTTAGGGATATCATTTTATAATTTAGAATAAGAGGCCGTTTTCAGAACTATAAAGTTAACCTTTAACTCGCCTTTTTGGATGTATGGTCTAAAAATCGGCAGATGTCGTAGGTTAATTAAATCCTTTAAAAATATCTTAAAATTTAAGTAAAAAAATCCAATAACATTAGGCAGGGTTCCTTTATCCTTAATATTTTTCCTTACCTTTCCAAAAATAGCGACCGATGCAAATTCTTTATCCGTACATGGAGGCTGAATGCCCGAAGCACTTCTACATTCACACCCTACAGGATCATTAAGACTCATCATATCATCATCATTACTACAATTATTTTTAATAAATGAACAAGTATTAGAAACATACAGAAGATTTTGAAATAAAGAACACCCCGAAAGATATCCTGATACAGAAAATTTAAGAAGACGAATGGCAAACAGTTTTCAGCAACATTTTCACCAAACTCCGTTTTCAAAAATTGTTGCTGATCTTGGGGAGGAAGGTGTTACGTATACCTATTTTATGATTGAAATTAGAAGACAAAATATATAATAAATCCAGGCATCACCGCGTCGCAGCCTTGTATAGGCAAGATATCATATTCGAGGTTTTGCTGACACAGGACTACGGCGCGTGGGAAAGAAGAGGCCCGCAGCTGCACAGACATTCCGGTCTAACATCGATCGCGAATCGCTAGTCTTAAGATAATTATAATGTAGATTTAATAATTAAAGTAAAATAGTTAGTAAAACTATTAGTTTTCATTTCGCACCCTGCTGCGACCGCCCTAAATGTAAGTCCCTTGGTTGTGTGGATGTGAAGATAGCAATAAATTAATTTG
This sequence comes from Pyrgus malvae, assembly GCA_911387765.1. NCBI lineage: Eukaryota > Metazoa > Arthropoda > Insecta > Lepidoptera > Hesperiidae > Pyrgus > Pyrgus malvae. The sequence continues at coordinate 24,101,585 of OU426962.1, read as the reverse complement.
TTTTCCGTGTCTTGTGGTTATCAACTGGAACTGACACCGACATTGGTGCTGGTGGTGAATCTGCTTGGATGGTAACGGGTGGTAAAATAATTTTTATGTTTTTTTTTGTGAACCCCCATCGAAAAATGTCACTAGCCGCCACTGATCACGCAGTTCTCGATAATATGTATGTTAACATCATTAATGCACTATCACAGGCAGCCTGACATATTACAAAAATATAGGAATAAGTGCAGAAAAAGGGAGGTTCCGTCACAGGGTGGAATAAATATGTCAGAGGCCAACACTGGGAAGCGTGGCTCAGGTTTCAAATGTGGGTATTAGCAGGGCAACCACCGAGGATTTTTTTTAAAGCCAAGTTAAAATGACGCCAAATCAGGCAGGAACAATTTAAAATGGACCGTCCAGCCTCTGATCACTCATCCAAAGATTGCGAAATTTTGATCAAAACGAACGTGAAGCCGAGCCTACATGTGAATGTGGGTGGTGTGTGTGACCACAAAGACGTTGTTGATGCGTTTAGCAGCCACTTTACCGTGTGCCAAACCTGAGTCTCAGCAAAAAATGTTAGCGATGTTGAGACTATTGTGACGGGACAAAATAAAAAGATAACTGCAAAACATGTAGCAACCATAATTAATGTAATACAGCGTAATAAATAAATCGCCTGGTCACGATAATCTCAGCATAGATAATTTTAAGCAATACACAGACTGTAAAACCGAGAGAGATCGGTTTTACAGTCTGTGCATTGGCCACTCGTATTTACAGGAGCCGCTGATGCGGACTGTTGTAGTCCCTATAGTAAAGAATGTGACGAGTGATACTTTCGATATGAGCAATTACCGACCCATCTCGCTTGCTACTATCGCGGCTGTCAGCTTCTATCACTGACAGTCTGTTAAATAGCTGTTAAATCGGGCGTGTCGACGGAAAGCGCCATTCTAACGCTCTAACAGACTGTTAAGTACTACACCGCAAGGAGGACGCCGGTGTGCCTGCGGAAAACACAATTTCTCCTTAAATATTGGTATGCTAACCAAAAGAAACAGGTAAGATGGGTCGGTGCTTTGTCGGATGAATACAGGCAGGAATGCGGTGTGAGACAGGAAAGATTGAGGCTCGCCTCTTCTTTTTAAGCTATAATATGTAAACCAACTTAACGAGCGGCTGAGCAGTACAGATGTCGGCTGCCATGTTGATCGGGTATGTGTTAATAACAAAAGTTATGCAGACAATATGGTGTAGCTGTCCTTCGATAGCTGGGTTGAGACCGCTAGTGTCGACCTGCAAGGCCTACTCGAAGGTACATGGCCTAAAATACAACTCAAAAAGAGTGAAATACCTGTATTTAAGGCGCCTAAACAACAGCTTCGCCATGTGCCACCCGTGTACCTCGACGGTGTAATATTAAATGTGGTTGAAAAATTTAAATATCTCGGTCATGTTGTTACGAGCGATTTAAATGACGATGACGACGTAGAGAGAGAACGTAGGGCGTTGGCAGTCAGGGGCAATATGCTCTCCGTAGATTCTCCCGGTGCACAGCCGAGCTTACAACGCCTAACGGGTTCTCTACAATAATACATTTAAGATGCTGTTGGGACTACCGTGGCGCTGTGGCGCCTCGAAAATGTTTACAGACTCGCGCACAGACGGGTTTCATGCAATCATACGTAAAAAGGCTGCTTCCTTGCTACAGCGCCTACGAAATAGTAGCAACAGCATCCTAATTAAGTTTTTACAGTTTTTAACAAAGATAAGCGCGAGATATGAAGCGCGCATGGCCCGGCGGTTAGCGTAGAATGCAAACGATCTACGCAACCAAACTAAACGGGCGCGGTCGGGTATGAGATGGGTGACCGCTAGTGGCAAAAAAAAAATTCATGCGCGTTTCCGTGCTTCGGAGGGCACGTTAAGCCATTGGTCCCGGTTGTTATCGATAGATAACAGTCGTTAAACCTTGTCGGAGGCCTTATGGGCGGTTTGAAAACATCCGACAGCGGGTTGGCCACTAACCCGCATCTCCACCAACCCGCATTGGAGCAGCGTGGTGGAGTAAGCTCCAGGCCTCCCCAAAAAAATGGGGAGAGACCCGTGCCCAGCAGTGGGACGCAAAAAGGGTTGCAATGGTTTTAAATAACATAAAAATAAAAAAATACCGTTTTAAGTCGGTTCTATTCTTTTTGTTAAAAACTTTATTAATTTCATTCTTTTTAGTAATACAATTATATATATTTAATAATTCTGTATATAATAATATGTTTAAGCATTTGGAATTTTTTTCACCTAACTTGTGAACGTTAATGATATTTACCTTTTATAATCATGTTAATCATCTGTATATAGTCAATAGCCATCTAATAGCCTGAAAGAATACTACTATCGGTCCATCTGAACGTATAAATTATGGAAAGAATTTGCTCACAGCTCCTAACTGTTGAGGAAATGTACTTCAACCATTTGCTTAGCAACATGAGGTACGATAATTACCGGGCATGAATATTTGTATTATGTTACAAAATATTACTAAAACAATGTGTTTGCCTATAAAGTTTTAGTGTTTCCCTCGATTTCCCTAGCATCTAATCATCAGATTTTGACATGGTCACAGTTGGACCACCTTATGAGTAAAAGTATTTGAACAAAAAAAGATATATTGAAAGAATTTGCACTCAACTCCTTACCATCGTAGTACTCCATCATCAGCTCAGCAACATGAAATGATGATTACTATGCACAAATATCACTTATGCTTCAGAGAGTATTAGAAATGTGTGTAACTATAAAATTTGAGAGTTCCCCTCGATTTCTCTGGGATCCCATTATCAGATCCTGACTTGGTGACAATGAAACCACCTCGGGAGTACTTCTCTCTTACCTCTTCTTGATCTTATGTAATTCCAAAACGCCTTTGGCTGTGAAGTGAGATGGTCTTGAATACGGCGCCTATATTCGTCATGGGCAAGTACGATCGCAACCTCTCTCACTCTGCACTGAGCGAATATTTTTATTTGAATGGAGTAGCAGACGAGCATGCAGGCCACGTGGTGTGAAGTGGTCGCTGTAGCCCATGGACAACTACATACAACTTTTTCTGTGTTTTTCACAAAATAAACGTTATTATTATTATTATTATTTATTGTAACTTCAAGCAAGCATAGGTAAGTCATGTCTGAGGTCGTATGCTGTTGCGCTGATACTCCGGGGGCTGGTGGTCGCCTCATGTAAGTGTGGCCGGCAACTGCACCTTTCCATCGAAACACAATAGAATTGGTTCACGGCAAAAGTGGGTGCAGCGGTGGTACTTCCCCGGGCGAACCATAATAGTTCTACCACCTACAATTTCTAATCCTGAGAGTAAGTCTGTTGCGGCTACACCGCAACGGGGCGTGCGGGGCGCGCGGGGCGCGCGACTTTATATTCGTCAGGACACTAGGCGGCGATATACTTTAACCGTGACAGTTGCTACTATTGTCAACGTAGGCGACCAGACTTATAATTGTACAAATATCTTTAAAATCTTTATAATACAGTACGCTATTATCTACCAAGCCTTTTATTCAATATCTGGGAGCCTACATTATGGTCCTTCTTCGGTCAAATTAATAAAAGAACCACGGAACATCGCAAAGGATAAAATCAAGTTGGCTAATTACGCTGGAGGATACCTACAGGAAGACATATTTTCTGCACCAAGGATACCTTTGGTCTTGGAGGACAACTTGGACTATCCACAATAACCCTTGAACTGCGAAGTTGCTTGCCGACGCAGCAAAGTCAATCGGAGGACATCGCGGTCATTTCAAGGGCATTTGATTTTGTGAGTCCGTTCTATATCTTTTCCTTTCAATTTTTCTTATCCTTAACCTTTTATTTGGATCTGGCATTGATATCTCTTTATATTAAAGTCATTTTTTGCATTTTTGAAGGTTTGCCCTTAACAAGTAAGGTTTGACCTTTAAGGATATTAATCCCAAAATCTTTTTTTCACATTTAAAATACATAATATATACTTAATACTAAACAATATTACATCTTGGTCAGTGTAAATCATTCCTTATTGCAAATTCCTAGAAATACCTATGCCTAACTGATAAGAACAGCAGGTGCACGCAGGTGTCCCATTGTATTGACGGCCGAGCGTCACTTGTTCATAAATTGCATCGCATTCATTATAGAAATTTTATCGTGCTTGCACGTATTGATCTAAGTTTATCCTTAGGTAAATATTTTCTTTAAAATGAGCGATACACGCATTAAAGAATTAATTAAGCAACGTGGTAGCCTTAAAGGAAAGCTTACCATATTCCAAAACTTCCTAAATAGTTTGAGTGACTGTGAAAGTTTTAGTGAAAAACATTATAATGAGCTGGAATGTCGTGTGAATAAAGTTGAAAATATTCATAGTGATTTTGATAGATTTCAGACGGAGTTGGAGTTGTTATCGGATGATGTGGATCAAATGCTACTTGAACGTGAGGAATTTGAATCGAAATATTTTTCGCTTATGGCTTCAGCACGAACATTGAAAAATAAGTACGATCGTCACCGTAATCGTGCATTATCCGAATCTGAATCGAACGTCGACCACGTGGATGCTATGCACGATTTCATCAGACTTCCTAAGATCAATTTACCGAGCTTTGATGGCGACTTTCAACACTGGCTGGAGTTTAGAGATACGTATCTTTCACTAATTCATTCTAATTCTAAATTAAGTGATATCAATAAATTTCACTATTTGCGAGCGGCTTTAAAAGGCAGCGCTTCGCTCATCATAAAAAACTTAGAATTTACTTCAAACAACTACAATATAGCTTGGCAGTTACTTTCAAATAGGTATGATAATGAACGACTTTTAGTTAACAATCATGTCAACGCCATTTTTAATTTGCCTACTATTCAAATTGAATCATGCTTTGCTCTAAGAAATTTAATTGATGTCACTAATCGTAATTTATGTGCCTTAAATTCACTTGGTCAACCCACAGATCACTGGGACACTCTTATAATTCATATAATGACGAGAAAATTAGACAGTGTCACATATCGTCAGTGGGAAGAACAAAGAAACACAATTACTTCTACACCTACATTAAAACAATTCTTAAACTTCTTAACAAATAGATCAGATTTATTAGATACTTTACAACAAGAACAGAAACATAGAAATATACACAATAATCAAAATTTACAATTTACAGATTACAATAAAAATAAAGATAGTCAAAAAATTAATAAATTACAAAATACGAATAATAATAAAAATATTTTAACATGTCCTATGTATAAACATAATCACTATTTATTTAATTGTCAGGAATTTAGAAATTTAGACGTTGAGACACGTCTACAAAAAATTAAACATTTTCAAGTTTGTAAAAACTGTCTAAAACCTGGCCACATAGAAAAACATTGCAAGTTGTCACACTGCAAGTATTGTGCTAACAAACACAATACTCTTTTGCACAAAGACATAGAAACTCAAAACACAGTTGCTTTATCAACTAATTTGGAAACAAATTTAACACCACACGTATTGCTTTCCACAGCTATGGTGAAAGTGGCTGATGCTGAAGGAAACCTACAACCTGCGAGGATCTTACTCGACAGCGGCAGCACAGCGCATTTTATAACTCGACATCTTTGTAAGAGGCTGGGTTTGGTACGACGTAACGTGAGCTCCACTGTGACAGGTATTAACAGTCAAACTTCCTTCAGTGCAGAGTCTTGTAACTTAAATATGCAGTCAATTTCGGGTGACTATAAAATAAATATACAATGTTACGTTTTGCCTCAAATAACAAACATGTTACCATCATGTAACATAGACATTAAATCATTAAAATTGCCTCTTGATATTCAGCTAGCTGATCCCTCTTTTTACATCTCTTCTCCAATTGACATATTGGTAGGAGCAGATATATTCTGGAACGTCTTATGTTCTAATTTCATTGATTTAGGTGAGCAACGACCTAGGTTGCAACAAACCAAACTTGGATGGCTAGTTTCGGGCAAAATTTCACATAAACACATAATTAATACAAACAGTACAAAACCAAAAAATACATTATCTTGTTTTAGTGTCCAGACCGATGAATTGCTCAAGCGTTTCTGGGAGATAGAAACAATCCCTTCTAAATATAATCTATCTTTAGAAGAACAATGCTGTGAGAAAAGTTTTGCAGAGAACACTCGACGTGATGATGATGGTCGTTTCGTTGTCACTATACCTTTAAAGGAATCGCCAGAGGTTCTCGGCGATTCTTTTCAAGTAGCCAAAAATCGTTTTTTAGCGCTGGAACGTAAGCTACAGCGCAATCCAATATTAAAAGATAGGTAGTTACAATTTATGACGGAGTACCTAAACTTAAATCATATGAGCCCATCTAGCTCAACTAACACACAAGCTACTTCTTATTATATGCCTCATCATGGCGTCATTCGAGAAGCAAGTACTACCACGAAATTGCGTGTAGTATTTGATGCCTCTTCTAAAACCTCATCTGGAAAATCGTTCAATGATATCCAAATGGTAGGACCCGTCGTTCAAAATGACCTACTTTCAATTTTATTGCGTTTCCGCCAACATAAATACGTGGTTTCAAGTGACGTAGAGAAGATGTATCGTGCTATTTCAGTTGAACCTTCACAACGTTCATTACAACAAATCTTATTTAGGTTTAAAACCAGTGACAAAATTCAGCCTTTTACACTCAACACTGTCACGTACGGTACAGCTTCTGCACCTTACTTAGCAACTAAGTGCTTAGTATCGTTAGCAGACCAGTGTTCACATCCCGAAGCTAGAGTAGCTCTATGTAGAGACTTTTACGTTGACGATTTTTTGAGTGGTGGGGATAGCATCTCTACCGTCATTGATTTATGTAAAAATGTTGATAATACTTTAAAATCAGCACAATTTAATTTAAGGAAATGGCAATCAAATAACAAAGAAATTTTAAATTCATTATTAGGTAACTCAAATCATCATGAAAACATTAATAATAAAACTTTAAATTTAAATGAAACATTGTCATGTAAAACTCTTGGCTTACATTAGGATCCTTCTTTAGATAATTTGTTATTTTCAATTAATTTAGAAAACAAATTCAAAAAGATAACTAAAAGAAACATTTTAGCAGTTGTTAGTCAAGTTTTTGATCCTCTGGGTCTGTTAGGGCCCTGCACTGTTATATCTAAAATTTTAATACAAAAGCTTTGGATCGATAAATGTGATTGGGATGCTGACGTGTCTAAAGAAAATCAAAAAACATTTTTAAATTTCATTTTATCATTAAAAATACTTAATAATTTACGCATTTCGCGTTGGATTAGTATCGATAATGCTGTTTCGTTACAACTACACATTTTTTCAGACGCTTCAGAGCGTGCATACGGAGCATGTATCTACGTGAGAGCTGTTGACGTTAATGGCAATGTACGAGTTACTCTTTTAGCGTCTAGAAATAAAGTAGCTCCCATAAAGCCAACAACGATTCCTCGCTTGGAGCTGTGCGGCGCAGTTCTTGCCAGCAGACTTCACTCTAAAGTGGTATCGTCTCTTACTTTAAAATTTAGCAATTCATATTTTTGGACTGATTCCACAATAGTGCTGTCATGGCTCAATACATCTTCTAACCAATTAAAAACTTTTGTTCGATCTCGTGTAGGGGAAATTCAAGACTGTACTGCTGGTCACAGGTGGAGCTACGTTCCGTCCAAGCAAAATCCAGCAGACCTAGTTTCTCGAGGTGTGACAACCGATAGTTTCGGTCAGTGTTCTTTATGGTGGACTGGTCCAGAATTTTTAAAACACAAAGATATTAAATTTCCAATCACACCAAACACACAAACATTACAATCAGAATTTTCGTTACATAATATATTATCTAATTCAAAAAACAATGACACAAACATAAATTTATTACAAAATTTAATAAATAAAAAATCAAATTATATAAGATTAATCAGAATATTTGCTTACATACATAGATTTATATACAATTGTCAAAACAAAAATAAATTAACTAATTGCCTCTCTACTACAGAGTTAGAAAAGGCAGAAAACTCTATATTACAATTAGTTCAACAAAATATGTTCCCAGACGAATATTTAACACTTAAATCTGGTAAATCACTTCATAACAAAAACAGATTATGTTCGTTATCGCCATTTATAGATAGTAATAATTTACTAAGAGTCGGTGTTCGACTTAATAATTCTTATTATGCCTATGATGTCAAACATCCCATATTACTTTGTAGCAAACATCACTTGACACAAATCATTTTTTACAAAGAGCACATTAAATTGTTGCACGCAGGACCTCAGTTGCTTTTGTCTCACATAAGACAAAAATATTGGCCACTGGGGGGGAGGAACCTCGCTAGGCGCGTCGTACATAGTTGTGTGCGTTGCTTCAGATTTAAATCTAGGCCCATGTACCTCATTATGGGAGACCTACCTAGTGATAGGACTCATTTAGAATTTCCTTTTATGCAAACTGGTATCGATTACGCCGGCCCAGTGTTGATAGCCGACCGTAAAAGCAGAGGTGCTAAGTTGATAAAATCATACATATGCATTTTTGTGTGTTTTGCAGTAAAGGCCTTGCATTTGGAGCTCGTCTCGGATCTGTCTAAGGAGGCGTTTCTGGCAGCTCTATTTCGCTTCATATCTCGTCGTGGCAAGCCGCAAACTATTTACTCCGATAACGGCACTACCTTCGTCGGCGCTAGTAACGAAATCGCTTCATTTTTTAATTCTTGTTCAGACGACATTTCAACTGAAATGTCAACAAATGGTATACATTTTAAAACTATACCTCCTTATTCCCCCCACTTTGGTGGACTGTGGGAAGCGGCGGTAAAATCTGTTAAACATCATCTTAGGCGTATACTATCATTAACTCATTTAACTTACGAAGAGATGTCAACATGTCTTGTCCAAATTGAAGGCATCCTTAATTCAAGACCTTTGACGCCTCTTTCCTGTGATCCTTCCGATCTCACCTGTCTTACTCCTGCTCACTTCTTAATCGGACGCACATTATTATCTGTTCCTCGTCCTGACGTCGCAGATGCGAACATCAATCGTCTGCAGCGCTTCGAGAGGATCGAGAAACTTAAGCAACATTTCTGGACTCGCTTCTCATTAGAATATGTTTCTCTCCTTCAACAGAAGTCCAAGTGGCATTCTTCGAGTGACAGCTTGCAGCTCGGCGCGCTGGTGTTGGTTCGCGACAAGAACCAGCCTCCTCTCCTGTGGCAGTTGGGTCGTATTAACAAGTTGCACACAGGCAAAGACAAGATTTGTCGTGTTGCTGAGATCCGTACGAAGAAAGGCATCATCCAACGGGCGTACAACAATATTTGTCCACTTCCCACCAATTTAAGTTGAAGCCGGACACCTTCAACTTGGCCCGGGCAGTATGTTGCGGCTACACCGCAACGGGGCGTGCGGGGCGCGCGGGGCGCGCGACTTTTTATTCGTCAGGACACTAGGCGGCGATATACTTTAAACGTGACAGTTGCTACTATTGTCAACGTAGGCGACCAGACTTATAATTGTACAAATATCTTTAAAATCTTTATAATACAGTCCGCTATTATCTACCAAGCCTTTTATTCCATATCTGGGAGCCTACAAAGTCTTTTAAAAAAAATTATGCAGCTGGTATTTGAGCTGAAAGTCCTTAATGAGTTGATATGTGTACCATACGGAATAAATATAGTTACCTGTTTCCCGCTTTGAGAGATTTAAGTGGTACACTTTCAACAATAACTTCGTCAATTTTACTATAAAAGTACAACTAAATCCGGATCACTAATGTTATACATTTCGCTCCAGTCTATATTTCCTATTAGATAATATAATCTGTTAAAGTCCACTATATTAAAATTCCAATTTCTAAATGGAACCTTGACCCCTGCGGCCGTCGCCGCGTCGCTAAAGGCGCGTGCGGGGCACGGTTGACGGCGACCGTAAGACTTCGTTCAGACATGCGGGAATCGTGCGTTTACGAATTGCGCGGTTTGAAACCGCAAATTCCATCCATCCATCCATCCATCAGCCTTTTATAGTCCACTGCTGGACATAGGCCTCCCCTAACGTTCGCCACTCCTCCCGGTCCTGGGCCTTCTGAATCCAGCGGCTACCCGCTGTCTTCTTCAGGTCATCAGTCCACCTGGTTGGAGGGCAGCCTGTACTCCTTTTGCCGATACGTGGTCGCCATTCGAGAACCTTTCTTCCCCATCGGTTGTCGGTTCTTCTAACTATATGGCCTGCCCATTGCCACTTCAGCTTGCAAATTTTGAGAGCTATGTCGGTAACTTTCGTTCGTCTACGGATTTCATCGTTACGAATTCTGTCGCGTAGAGAAATACCAAGCATAGCCCTCTCCATCGCACGCTGAGCGACCTTGAGCTTATGGAAAAGGCCAACTGTAAAAGACCACGTCTCAGCGCCGTAGGTCATCACTGGCAACACACACTGCTCGAAAACTTTCGACTTCAGGCACTGAGGTATTCTGGACGAGAAGACACTTTGTAATTTCCCGAACGCTGCCCAACCGAGTTGGATTCTACGAGTTACCTCTCTCTCGAAGCTGGACTTACCCATACGGATCGCTTGTCCCAGGTAAATGTACTCGTCGACAACTTCGAGAGTAGCGCCATCAACAACGACCGGTATAGGTGTGACATGGACGTTAGACATGATCTTCGTCTTGTCCATATCTTAAGACCCACCCTTTGTGAGGCGCTATGGAGGTCACCTAGCATAGTGCTGAGCTCTTCCAGGTTCTCCGCCAAGATTACTATATCATCGGCAAATCGAAGGTGTGTGAGGTGTTCGCCATTGATGTTAATACCCAGCCCGTTCCACTCCATCAGCTTGAACACGTCTTCCAAAGCAGCGGTAAACAGCTTCGGGGATATAACATCCCCTTGTCGTACTCCGCGCTGCAGTGGAATAGGTCCAGTGCTTCCGTCGTGAACTCGGACTGTCATAGTTGCGGCTTTGTACAAACACTTCAACACCTCGATGTACCGATAGTCAATCTGGCATCGCTGGAGAGACTCTAGCACCGCCCAGGTCTCGATAGAATCAAAGGCTTTCTCATAGTCCACATACGCAGTTATACTCCTCGGTCTTTTGTATAACCTGTCGCAGCGTGTGTATGTGGTCCATGGTACTATAGCCTTTTCGGAATCCGGCTTGTTCGGGAGGCTGGAAGTCGTCTAGCCTGCGCGCAATACGATTAGTAAGAACCCTTGAAAACAGCTTATAGACGTGGCTCAGAAGCGCGATGGGTCTATAGTTCTTCAAAAGGGCTCTGTCACCCTTTTTGAAGAACAAAACCACCACGCTTCTGCTCCACGCCTCCGGGACAGTTCCGATACTGATGACGGTATCGAACAATTTTTGGAGCGCCACTAGGAGGGGTTTCCCTCCAGCCTTCAGCAGCTCTGATGTGATACCGTCATCTCCCGGTGCTTTGTTGTTTTTAAGCTGATTAAGGGCCCTTCTAATTTCGTACAGGCTGACGTCCGGGATATCTTCGGTATAGTGTCGGGTCAATTTGGCTCTCTTATCGTTTACCACATCGGTAACGGGAGCTTTTGTGGAGCTGTACAACCGTCCGTAGTACCTCTCAATTTCTCTCTGAACTTCAGGCTTAGACGAAACTACAGCGCCAGACTCAGTCCTCAACCTCGTTAACTGGCTTTGCCCTACACTCAGATCTCTTGTGAACACTTTTGTGCCTTGGTTGCGCTCAATAGTGTTTTTGACGCGCTGTGTGTTGTGAGCACGCAGATCGCGTCGTCTGCAGCAAGAGATCTGTTTGTTGAGCTGCCTGTATTTCGACATTGAAGACGGAGACCGGATGCATAGTTCACGCCTTTCCTTTATAAGACCGAGGGTTTGTTCAGAGAGCACTTGGGGTCTACTACTGGAGGGGGTCTTAAAGAACTTGGACCCTACCTCGTGGACGGTTTGTACCATCCTGGTGTTGTATTCGTCCACAGACTCGCATTTTTCTAGGCCCGCGAAACGATTTCGCAACTCAAGCTGAAAGTTCTCGGAGCCCTGGATTTGGACAGGTGTTGGTCGAAGCGTAGACTTCATTAGGCGTGACCGTTCCAGCTTGATGTTGATATTTAATGTGCCTCGTACCATTCGGTGATCACTTCCGGTTTTAAACCTGTTGATCACGGAGACATCATTAAATATGTGCCGTTTGTCTGCCAAAATGAAGTCTATCTCGCTTTTCGTGGAACCGTTGGGACTTATCCAAGTCCACTTGCGATGAGGCTTCTTCTTGAAGAAGGAGTTCATCATAAAGAGGTTCTCCTTCTCCAAGAAGTTAGCAAGCAAGTGGCCTCGGTGGTTCCGTTGACCAAATCCAAAGGGCCCTACCTTCTGCTCGTCGCCGTCTCGCGTGCCCAGTCTTGCATTGAAATCCCCCATCACCACCGTGAAATGAGTCTTAGAGGCATGTATGGCTCTACTGACGTCCTCATACATAGCCTCAACCTCATCGTCTGGGTGTGTCGCGGTCGGTGCGTATACCTGTATGACCTTCAACGAATACCGTTTTGATATTCTGAGTATAAGGTACGCTACCCTTGCTGACACACTTTCGACTTTCGTCATGTTGTTGACGAGGGACCTGAACCGCAAATTATTGTGATGCTATTCAGACACCGCGGTTAGTAGGCGATTGCGAATAAAAGCCAGCGCCGGCCCGCCGTGCAGCCGTGCAGTGCTTCGTCGGCCGCCGCCACCGCTACCCTAGCCCGTCGCATGCGCTAAATACGAGGCTCCAATTTGGAACTGTATTACACTGAATGAGTTCATCAAATGCTAAGAAATATTCATAATAATTAAGAACAGTACTGTGACACACATCGGTGAATTAGGTATCTTGGGGTCTCCACCAAGATCTTGGAGTGCGGTAGTTCCGCCGCCAAGATGAGCCCAGCAAAGCGCATGGGTACTTCCTACCTTTTCTGAAAGTGCTTTGTCGTTTTTTAAGCCCCTACAACTATATGTTCGAATATATCAGATAAGTAGTAAAGTTATCGGAATATGTACTTCAGTAGTGGACAAATTAAACATGGAAAGTTTCAAATACATAGCCCTAATACTTTAAATTTTATTGTTATTCAAATTGTCCTGATTACCTCACTGACACACTTATAAATAGAAATAAAAATAAAAAAATAATAAAAAAAAACAAGTAAAAGATTCTTAAACATATCCTATATCTGGGGGCACGGAGTGCCCCCGACAAGTCGAGCGCAAAGCAACACTGCCGTACCATCATTCTTAAACATATCCTATATCTGGGGGCACGGAGTGCCCCCGACAAGTCGAGCGCAAAGCAACACTGCCGTACCATCCTTTACTGGAACCATTTCGCCGCATTTTCAGGCCCCTATTTGAGAACCTCTGGATAAGACCAGAGCGCTGAAATTTTCATCATCCAGTAAGCTATAATCACATACTTAAAATCCAAAATTTCAAGTCTGTAGGTCATTTAGTTCCGAAGTTAAGCGAAAGCAAAGTTTCGCATTTACGACACTCACTCACTCATGGATCATCAAAATAGAACTAGTACTTCCCATAAACTCAGAGAGCTGAAATTTGGTACAGAGTTAGGGTTTAATGGCCACATAAAGGGAAAACTATAAAAACTAGGATAACTAGGATTATTTAGTACTCTTGGTCCATCCTTTACTGGAACCATTTCGCTGCATTTTCAGGCCCCTATTAGAGAACTTTTGGATAAGACCAGAGCGCTGAAATTTTCATCATCCAGTAAGCTATAATCACATACTTAAAATCCAAAATTTCAAGTCTGTAAGTCATTTAGTACCGAAGTTAAGGGAAAGCAAAGTTTCGCATTTTTCGTCGCATTTACGACACTCACCTCACTCATAAAATCAAAATAGAACTAGTACTTCCCATAAACTTAGAGAGCTGAAATTTGGTACAGAGTTAGAGTTTAATGGCTACATAAAGGGAAAACTATAAAAACTAGGATAACTAGGATTATTTAGTACTCTTAGTCCATCCTTTACTGGAACCATTTCGCCGCATTTTCAGGCCCCTATTTGAGAACCTCTGGATAAGACCAGAGCGCTGAAATTTTCATCATCCAGTAAGCTATAATCACATACTTAAAATCCAAAATTTCAAGTCTGTAGGTCATTTAGTTCCGAAGTTAAGCGAAAGCAAAGTTTCGCATTTACGTCGCTTTTACGAGACTCACCTCACTCATAAAATCAAAATAGAACTAGTACTTCCCATAAACCCAGAGAGCTGAAATTTGGTACAGAGTTAGGGTTTAATGGCCACATAAAGGGAAAACTATAAAAACTAGGATAACTAGGATTATTTAGTAGGTACTCTTAGTTTTCCAGGTTTCATTTACAGTTAGGCAGTACTTCGAATCGCGTTCGTATTTATAAGTACTTTTCTAGTATTCTACATTTCGTTTATTTAGTTAGATATTACTTCGTTACGTTTAAAAATATCATTAATTTAGCTGTATTTCAGTACTAGGTAGGTGTCCGACCGTGCTTTAGCGGAGCGCAATTAAAATTGTAAGTTGTAATAGTTCTGCAATATCGGGCTAGATGGCGTTAGTAATGTACACTCTGAATCACGCTTTTCTGGGTAAATTGTTTAAAAGACCCAATGTATGAAAATTTTTAAAGCAATCGCAAATAAATTGGGCTTGAAGTCACATCCTTACTTCGACATCGAGAATAAGTGACCCGAAGTTTTTTCGAACCTCAACCTCCTCTCCTCGAGTCCTCCAGGAGGCAGGACAGTAGGTAATTCCTTTGGTAGAAAGTTCATTGATTTTATTATGTAAATATTAATTATATTAACACCTGTCTAATAATAAAGATAAAGAGTTAACGTTATGTTTATAATTTGTATAGATTGAGTAGGTTCAGTATTATTTCCTTTGAGTTTTTTTATTAAGATCTAATTTAATCTAGCCTATTACGTTCCAATGCTGGGCGAATGCCTCCCCTTCTGCTTTTAATACGCATATAAATAAAATTAAAGGAAAACTCTGGATAAGACAAGATTGGCTTTTATACTTATACTTACAAGTATACAAGAAGAAACAGTCGAACGATTAACTTTATTCTACTCGAACATTACATAGGTAAATTAAATAAACAAATTACACTAAAATATTAATTTCGCTCATTTGGTCAAAATATAATGCATTGGACTAAGAGTGGCGGTGATAGTGAGGTCGCTAGATGGCGCTGACTGTATTTTAAAACGCGCTTGCGGCCGCGTTACAGTCGACTCGTTTACGACATTCTTCTACTGCGCTTGAAAACGTTTGCTATGGATTAGGAGGGATTATTTGCATTTTGTTGATTTCGCTTATTATTTCGTGAGGTTTGCTAAGGTTTAGGGCATGTATCAATGCGAAATACCTAATCACAAGCCACGCCTCTACCCTGCGGCGGGGTGATGTTCCCCTTGCGGGGATTCGCCATCTATCGGTGACTTTAAGTAAAAATAAGTTGATTTCTAAATTACGAGCCAGCGTCACCTAGCGGAACAACGAAGAAGCTCTTATACAACGAAGAAGCTCAAATAACTGTCTTGCAACAATGTCATTTAGTAACAAAATTTTGAACAAATACGTATAATATATCAGCAACGTACAGTACTTAAACATTGCAAAAAATACGAATGTACAGCTTCGACTGTTCTACGATTGTATACAGTGGGCCGCAGCTCATATGTAAAATTATAAATAAAGTAAAAAAATCGATACTTAAAATAAATTCACAATTTTGTTCACTTTTTTAATGAATCAGAAACGGAAAAACGTTTTCACTGTAAAAAATATATTTGTGGTTGAGGACTAATTTTACAAAAACTGTATAAGTGGGAATCGAACCCAGAACACTCCTACGAAATGCACGAGATTTTATTACGAGCTACGCTCAGTACTTCACAGTAAGTGAAATAAAGGATCAGTATGGCTACACATTACCTACGTAAGGATTTCTCGTTGTCGTGTCGTTGTCGTTGTAGTGTAATTGTAGGTTTTTATTTATGAAACAAAATTGATTACGGTGTAAAAAAAATAAACACCTAAAGTATATAATGAATCATAGCTTTGTACCTAGGTTACTTACGTACTTTTCTTTTGTTCATGTAGACTTCTTTCGGCCGTAAGAATTTCAAATATTTATGTTTTCAGTCTGTCTTTTTATAAGCTTTTTATTGTAAAAATTATTTGTAATTTTAAAATAGTAAAAAAAAAACAAATTTATATAATATAAAAAACATATGCTACGCTGGGGATCGAACCTGAGTCGTATTGCAAACGTGAGTGAAACAAGACTTCAAAAACTTGACTACAGACGCTATTTTCCAAATCGTGAAATAAGGACCAAGTGTGACTACCGAGTAACCTAAATATTCTTTGCTCATAAATAGATATATTAGCCTAAAATAAAATATATTACGAAAAAATTTATTGTAAATAGATTATCGATATATCGGGTATTGTTTCTTTTTACTTACCTTTTTTCTTCGTTCATATAAGCTATTTGCTGTCGTTTGAATTGTAAATATTTCCGTTTTGATAATTTATTTTTACTTTTATTTCCCATTTTCTAAACTTTAAAATTACCTAATTCTTACTAAAAATAATAACTTATACCTAATACTTACTTACTAAGAAACAAAATATTTTTTCAAAAACTAAACAAAATGAAATAAAATTTGAAATTTTCGTATTTCGCGGGCGATACGGGCATAAAAAGTACGCGTCCATCGTTGACAGTGGTCACGGGTGGTATCATGGTGGGATGGGATGGGAGTGGCGAAGAGAAGAGACTGATGGCATGCGTTACTTCAGCGGCCAGCGCTCGCGAGGAAAAGAAAGCATCATCTTATTTTGAATGTCGTAAGCGCCAAATCGAAAAACATTTTTCGTTAAAAAACTAAAACAAAACATAGAAAACTGTTTGCATAGAAAGCTTTATAATAATATTAGCTTGTTGTAAAAAATAATGATAAATACTTACATTCAAACTCGTTTTGACATAAAATGATAAAAATTGAAAATATTGTCCTAATTTTGAAAAATAATTCTATCGAGAAAATTTTATGGCATCGTGTTTTCTGTTGCATAAAAATTTAGTAAATATAATGAAAATTCAGATTAAGTATGTAAAAACTATTCTCCAGTCGTTTCTACAAAATGAAACATATTCAATTACAATACTCCTTTTTTATGCATGCCCTTAATTAGCAGGTTGTTATTATAACAATTCTAAGATTTTAATAGGTATCTATGTTAAGAATATTCTGATTAGTGACGTATTACTGATTATTACTTAATTATTAGATTTGAAAGAAGTTTTGATTGAATGCTTTATTTAATTGTTACTTATTTAGTATTTATTGTTACTTATTTAGTATTTATCAGGCATGGTGGGCATCGTAACATTGGAGCTCCGACGTAAGTGTGCTCTAATGCTTCACTATTACATGCTGCTAAATAATAAAGTGGACAATCCATCCGCTTTAGCTCGCTGTTCACTCGCGGTCCCGGGGCGGGGGCGGCGGCGCGCGGCGCGGCTGCTGGCGGGCCCGCCCGCGCGCACGCAGACCGCGCGGCACGCTCCCACCGCACAGGCCATACGTTTGCTTAATGCTGTTATCACTCATGAACCAGAACTCGACCTATTCTATACGTCCACTAATAAGTTTATATTTTATTGTGCTAAAATTGTATCAATACATAATCTTTGATAATTATTTGTTTTTAATAAATTTTAATTCAATTAATAATAATTGAAATCTAATTAAATTCTTAAATTTTATGTTAAATAATAATTAATTTAATTTGTAATACAATATAATTGCTTATGTACTATTTTATAATATTTGTGTTTAATATGATTAATATTGTAGTTCTTCAATAATATTTTTATAATGTAATAATGTTAGCTGGTAGTGCGATTTGGCATCGCTGTAAGCGCTACAAGCAATTGTTGTGAATAATAAATAAATAAATAAATAAATAAATAGTACTCTTAGTTTTCTAGGTTTAATTTACAGTTCGGCAGTACTTCGAATAAAAAGAAAAAAACTGTGTCAAATAAGAAAATCTAATAAAATAAATCAATATGCCCACGTTTCTACAAAAAGAAGTGAAATCCCACCAAAACATTCTGTAAAAAACTAGCCAAGTCTCGATGGAGCTGCTTGTTTATCTCTAAAAAGTAATGAAATCTAGAGAAAGTCGTGCCAAGTCTAAGGTTCCTTACTGCGATTTCTTTATTATTATAGTTAATGTTGTGTGACTTGGCCGTTGAAGGATACACCAGTGTTATTTTATGTTAGATCGGTGGTCGATTTGACGCTCCAAAAAGAAGTAAGCAGAAGTCAGCATTCTCAATGCTGAATGCATGTGTTGCACAATCAACAACAGCCTAAAATGAGACACTAGCGTCCAATTACCAATACCAGTATGGGCTATTATCTCGCTTAACAAACATAGGTAGTTACAACAGATATAACATTACGTGTAAACAAAAATAATGTTCAACGGCCAAGTCACACAACGTTAACTATAATAATAAAGAAATCGCAGTAAGGAACCTTAGACTTGGCACGACTTTCTCTAGATTTCATTACTTTTTAGAGATAAACAAGCAGCTCCATCGAGACTTGGCTAGTTTTTTACAGAATGTTTTGGTGGGATAATCCTTTACAATTGGGTGTGGAAGTTTCAATTCATACTAATGTAAATATAAAAAAATGCATAATAATATTATTGTAAAAAATCGTGGAGTTATTGGTGTCAATAGTTATAAATATTTTATTGACTGATATGAGTAGAAGGATAATCATTTTGATACCTCAAAAAACACCCCAGGCTATTTTTACAGTATTCTCAATACATTTTTATTCTACTGTAATTATACTTAATTCTACTAAAAAAATACTTTTTAGTTCATTTTTAATCGACTTCAAAAAAGGAAGAGGTTTCTGTATTCGAACGTATAATGTCGTATATGTTTTTTAGGGTTCCGTAGACAAATGGCAAAAAAACGGAACCCTTATAGATTCGTGATGTCTGTCCGTCTGTCCGTCCGTCCGTATGTCACAGCCACTTTTTTCCAAAACTATAAGAACTATACTGTTGAAACTCGGTACGTAGATGTATTCTGTGAACCAAATTAAGATTTTCACACAAAAATAGAAAAAAGCAATAAATTTTGAGGGTTCCCTATACTGTATTATATTAGTACTGAAACTCAAACCCATACGTTTTTCATCAAACCCATACGTTTCTATGGACAGGTCTTCAAAAATGATATTAAGGTTTCCGATATAATTTTTTTCTAAACTGAATAGTTTGCGCGAGAGACACTTCCAAAGTGGCAAAATGTGTACCCCCTGTAACTTCTAAAATAAGAGAATGATAAAACTAAAAAATATATATGATGTACAATAAGATGCAAACTTCCACCAAAAATTGGTTTGAATGAGATCTAGCAAGTAGTTTTTTTTAATACGTCATAAATCGTAAACTACAATTTACCTTTCATTCAATCTTAAATGCAATGATTTCTATGGATAATCAAAGGCAATGATGTATTTCTGTTGCCGCTATTGTTATACAAATACTAAAAATAGAATAAAATAAATATTTGAGAGGGCTCCCATACAATAAACGTGATTTTTTATAGATAATGGTACAGAACCCTTCGTGCGTGAGCCCGACTCGCAGTTGGCCGTTTTTTTAATGTTTGTTCGCGGATAACTTCGTCGTTTATTAACCGATTTAGATGATTATTTTTTATTCGAAAGCTTATACTTTTGAGGTGGTCCCATTGTCACCAAGTCAAGATCTGATGATATGATCCTAGGGAAATCGAGAGGAACACTCAAATTTTATAGGCAACACATATTATGTGGAAATATCGCCAGTTATGCTTAAACAATACAGAATTATTTCTTAGTTCAATAATTTACTTAATAGCACCGCACTTAGCTATAATATTCAATAACTGTATTAAAAGTGGTGACTTTCCTGATCTAATGAAACATAGTAAAGTGATGCCTTTATTTAAGTCGGACAGTACTTCAGTTCCCTTCAACTTTAGACCTATTTCAATTCTGCCCTCCATTAGTAAAATATTTGAGAAAATAATTCTAGAACAACTTCTAAAACACTTTACTAATAATAGACTTATACATACATAATAATCAATTCGGTTTTACGAGGGGTCGATCAACCACAGATGCCGGTGTAGAGCTTTTTAAGACCATAGTGGATGCTTGGGATACGTCACGGGATGCTTTAGGTGTCTTTTGTTACTTATCTAAGGCATTTGACTGTGTGCACAATGAAACATTAAACAGGAAACTCAATCACTATGGCATCAAAGAAACCGCGCTCAGGCTTCTGGAGTCTTATCTGAGTAATAGGATCCAGAGGGTTGAAGTGAACGGTAAAAGTTCAAACGGGTCTGTAGTTCATTTGGGGGTCCCACAGGGCTCAATCCACGGCCCCTTTATAATAAGAATTTATCTAATTAAAAATAAGATTTTTTAATATTATATTAACGATCTGCCATATATGGTGGAGAATAATCACGAGATAGTATTGTTTGCAGATGATACTTCCTTAATTTTCAAAACTAATAGACAATCTGATGATTATGACGATGTGAACAATGCTCTCTCTGAGGTGGTAAATTGGTTTAATGTAAATAACTTACTACTCAATAACAAAAATACCAATTGTATTAAGTTTTCACCACCTAATGTTAAAGAAATTATTGTAAAATCAAAATTGAATGGCGAGGAAATGAGCTTTGTTGATGAAGCTGTATTTCTTGGATTAACTGTTGATTCTAGGCTTCAGTGGGGACCAAATATCTCAAATTAAAACAAAACTCAAAACAAAAAAAATTAAAGGCACTAAAAAAATTAAAGTAAAATTATATAACTTTTTAAACAAAAAAAACTGCCTTCAAACGGAAACAAATAATATTGTTAAACTCTTAAAACTAATTTGGAGTCGGGCCCTTAGTAAAATGGAGTATGTACCTTTCGCTCTGAATGGGCAGCGACTCCACTATTAGCAAGTAAAAGTATCAAATGCGAAGTACTGAACAATATTATTTTTCACCGTTTGAATGCGGTTTTTTTATTAATAAGTTATATAATTTATGAATGCGTGTATCTTAGGGTTATTAAACTATCATTTATATTTAATTTTTTACTTTTTCTTTTTTTTCATAAAAACGTGTTTTTTAGTTTGTTAAAATATTATTTAAAAATAACAGGGTTATCCGAGAATTATGCAATATGTGCGCCTGTTCCACCAGTTCAACCAACAGCCGGTTATCAGGCTCCTTCTCGGAAAATTACATTTTGCCTACCTTAGATAAGTAACCGAAGGGGTCCTGAGTTCCGGTAGTTCATCCGAGGAAGGAAGAAGGAGCCCAAAGAGAAACAAACCTACGAAACATACAAAAATTCCACTGAAGCTAATTAATAAAGGCATGTTAAAAAAAGGGAACGGTAACTTGTAGGGGATTTTCTCCTATTAGTATGCGATAGGCTAGAAATAGAATTACAAATTAAAAAATAGTGTCACATATGCCATAAGCAACTTTCACAAAGAAATGAAATTCCACCAAAACCATAAATGAATTATAAAATGCTTAAAGCAATAAAAGAGCTTTGCGTATTTAATAATTGCGTGATCATGTATTGTATCTATCACGCTTGTTTTTCCCGGTCTCCAAACACAGCAATAAACTGAAGACTCGGTAGGGTAACTTCACCAGTAACAGACATATAATATTTTTACTCACCATAGAAGGAGTAAGTAAAAGTAGATAAATGTTAGTAAATTATTGTAAGCAATAAACATGAATGTTTTGCGTCCAGCCTTAATTCTAACATCATTGTATTTAAGAATGATAGCCTAAATACTCACCTTATATCGGTGCTCTGACCTTACGAACACGCTGTCACCTAATGAAAGATAGGTGATATTTTACAGCACCAAAATCGCTACGCTTAAGACAACAATTAAAATGAGGTGTGTCATACTACGATTAGATATTGAAAGTCAATATTACGAGGGCGGGGTCGGGATATCTCTCAGACCCGCAACGCTATGACGAGCTATCGCAGTCTACTGGGGGTGCTGCTACTGGTTTCGTTGGCGGCTAGCGACCACTACCACCCTCCACGCTTCGTGCCGACCACACTCAGTGAATCCACGTCCGAGCGAACACAGAAATACTGGTACCAGGATGCTAAGGATGGCATCGCCGGGCTGTTGCGCGATGGTCTCGGCGGGCGCGGCGGGCGGGCGAGGAACCTCGTGATGTTCCTGGGGGACGGCATGTCGGTGCCCACGCTGGCCGCGGCGAGGACCTTGCTAGGGCAACGTCACAATCAGACCGGAGAGGAAGCGCGACTTTCCTTTGAGAAGTTTCCGACAGTCGGGCTCTCCAAGGTCGTTATGGGTTGTTTTCTATCCTTACTTGCTTTTTATTACATTGGGCATATTTAGGTGTGCGTAGATGTACGGACAAACGCCGTACTAACCTGTAATGAAATAACTATCGGAAAATGAAAATGAAAATAATTTATTTGCACAAATATGGGTATTACAAAAGTTGTTACCTAATGTACATTTATTAGTTCGCCATATTTACCTCAGAGAGGTATCGGATTAATTTCAAAATTGTTTTGTGACTCGACGTTCTCAATAAAGTTAATAAAAATAAAAATAAAAATTTGACTCTCCATTGATTTTAGCACGCTAACTTATATAAAAATATAATATTTTGCAGACATATTGTATTGATGCTCAAATTCCTGACTCAGCTTGTACGGCTACCTCATACCTATGCGGCGTAAAGACCAACATCGGCGTCATCGGATTGTCTGCCAAAGTATCCATGATGAACTGCGCGGCTTCCATGGATGCATCCACACATTTGGACTCCATAGCGTCGTGGGCACTGGCTGATGGACTTGACGTTGGTGAGATTTCAAAAATTGTTTGCTTTATCGGAATTAAAAGGACATGTTATTCCAAAGATTCAATTTATCATAATATAAAAGTACCTTAATCCATCGATACTGTTCGATAAATAAAATTGAAGGTTGTGGAAGACCTCATCTAACTCGTGAGTTACAAAGGTCACTAGTATTTTTGTTAATCTTTACTTTTCATATTCCGTATGCCAAGCTGCAAGGTGGCAAAAATGATTTATCGATAAATAAACGTAACTTCGTTCTCAGGTATTGTGTCGACGGCTCGCATCACGCACGCATCTCCAGCCGGAGCTTACGCGAAGACTGCGAATCGAAACTGGGAGAATGACGCCGAGGTGCGTCGCAGTTTCGAAGATCCCAATCTTTGTCCCGATATTGCTTATCAACTGATTCACTCCGAACCAGGAAAGAAATTTAAGGTTAGTCCTTTAGATTTTTGGCAGTTTGTATTTACATCATTGACATTTGGATGCTCAAGTGAATATTAATACTGCACGTTTTTATTTCTTTGTAGGTCATACTTGGAGGCGGTAGACAAGAATTTTTACCTGATTTTAAAATTGATGAAGAAGGTTCGCCGGGTAAGAGAAGCGATGGTCGTAATCTGATCGAAGATTGGAAGAATGAAAAAATATCCCGCAACGTCACCTACCAGTACGTGTGGAACCGCCAACAGGTGCGCAACGCTATCGCAAATCCACCAGAATACCTACTTGGCCTGTTCGAGGCAAGTCACTTGAAGTACAACTTGGAGGCGAATCCTAGCACGGAGCCCACACTCGCCGAGCTCACAGAAGCGGCTATTCGCACGCTGAGCCGCAACGAGAAGGGTTTCTTCCTGTTCGTCGAAGGCGGGCGTATCGACCACGCTCACCACGACAATCTCGTGGAGTACGCCTTGGACGAAACCATCGAGTTATCGGCGGCAGTCGAGCGTGCCACTGAGCTGCTGAATGAGGAGGACTCCCTCATCGTTGTAACCTCGGATCACTCGCACGTGATGGCTTACAACGGGTACTCGCAGCGCGGCAAGGACATACTGGGGCCGTCGGACATGCGGGACAGTGACGGCGTTCCGTACATGACGCTGTCGTACACGAACGGGCCCGGGTTCAGGGCGCAGGCGGCGGGCGTGCGGCCCGACGTGACGGGCGAGGCGGAGTACCGAGCGCCGGGCTGGCGCGCGCACGCGGACGTGCCGCTGGGCACGGAGACGCACGGCGGGGACGACGTGGCGGTGTTCGCGCGCGGCCCGCACCACGCCATGTTCACGGGCGTGTACGAGCAGAGCCAGATCCCGCACCGCATGGCCTACGTTGGCTGCCTCGGACCCGGCCCGAAATTTTGTGATCGCTCATCTGATCCACAATAAACTTAAAGACTCACTTTTCTCTTTTCGATTTTCAGTTCTAAACCATTAAAGCTATAATAATATTTTTGACATAATAATATCAAAGTAATAATTATCTAATTATTTATATGGTAATAAAATCGTGTAAGCAACATAATGTTACACGTTTACATTATTTCTTTCAAATTAATAGAATCAGGCGTTACTTAGCGAAACTCCATTGTTATAAATTGTTGAAGACCCGCGTGGCGTAATGGTTACCATGCCGGACTGCCGATCGGAGGGTTCCGGGTTCGATTCCCGGCGAAGCAGAAATTTGAATGATGAGTTTAAATTTCTGTTCTCGGTCTGGGTGTTTGTGTGTGTCCATGGCACCCACGACACAGGGTATAACCCTACCCTACTGTGGGGCTATGAATGTGAATCGTTATTTATTATTTATTTATTTATTATTTATTATAAAGTTTGCTAAAAACTACTTTGCAACAATTCGCAATTAGAACATTTATGATGGTGTATATTTTTTATTGTTGCATGTGCATGTATCATATAAAGGAGGAAGGGAGTTTATTGCATGCAAAAAGTACTCGTATATACCATCATTATTTCTTTCAACCAAACTTTTTACATTTAAACTTTTACACTTACCTTTAACCTTTTGTTGTTCAGTTCTCATGCACTCTGTAGGGCTACAGTCCTAAAAACTTGAAAATTTGTTAGTAGACTAATTTAGAACATCAAATCAAACGCAGCTATATAACAGTGATGCTAAAACACTGTTTATTATACTTCTGACGAGAATGTCTACGCTCGAACGATCGACGGTGACGTTCAAGAACATATCGAGCGTGTAGATACAGAATGATGACAAAATTTTCCAGCTTGCGTCCATTAATCCGCGTCATCGGGACAATACCTGTCAATAAGCGGCACTACGTCCCCGTCCACCCTCAACCCCTCCCCGCTCGCGGACTCCTTAACGACGTACGTCTTGATTGATTGTTCTACGAGTGGACTTATCCACCGAACAATGTTGCAAAGAAAGATGGCTACGAACGACTCGCTCGCTTACGGTTTTGTTCTTATAATGGAATAGAAATGGCGTTAATGTTACTATCTATTTGAAATTACTTACTTTACTATATGCCGAAGTCCACCAACCCGCATTGGAGCAGCATGGTGGAGTAAGCTGTGCATGTGCCCAGCAGTGAGTCGTAAAATGGGTTGCAGACAGCATATGCCGAAGAATATTAATTAGGTAAGTTTTTAACAAAAAATAGAACCGACTTCAAACGGTAATAAATAAAATTGTTCAGTACCTACTTCTTCTTGCTTATGGTAATGACTTTTAAAACTATTTTGCAGTCGGTGCCCATTCAGAACGAAAGGTACACTACATATACTAAGACAGGACATTTACTAAGGGCCCGACTCCTTTATTAATTAATTAATTTCACTCTTATTATTAATTTTTTAATTATGTATATAAGCATTATTCGCATTAATCATAATTGGAATCCCTTCATCAGATCCTGATCTGGTGACAATGGGACCACCTTGGAAGTACATGTAACCATGCGAACGAAAAAATAATTTTGAATATCGGTCCACAACCGGCGGAATAATCGGTGAACATATATAAAAAAATACAAACATACAGAAAAAAACAAACATTGTTACGAAAAGATTCTTTGAATAGTCGTTAATCTAGCTTTTTTATTATTCGTAGATAGGACTACGAATTTATGAGCTATCCATATTATGTGAAAGTCTGTTTGTTAGTCTGTCATTCACGACGCATGGGTGCCACTGTTTGATTTATTTTTTGTATGGATATTCAGACTGAGTTTAAAGATAGTTTGGGAGTTGGAGAGTGACATGGGCTAATTTTTACTCGACCAAAATGTCTTATTTTTATGGCAAAAATGAGTT
The DNA here is from genome assembly GCA_911387765.1 of Pyrgus malvae. Lineage (NCBI taxonomy): Eukaryota > Metazoa > Arthropoda > Insecta > Lepidoptera > Hesperiidae > Pyrgus > Pyrgus malvae. Next base: position 24,075,195 of record OU426962.1, on the reverse strand, counting down.
GTCCCGGATACGGCAACCTGCTCGGGCCCAAACGCACCACCAGAATACCGGAGAAAGCGCGTAGTCTTATGATCGAAAGACTTACACGGCACTCGTGACGGTCCTGGCACGCTCAAAGGACCATAAAGTGTAAGGGCTGGTTTAGCAGCCCTAGGTGAGTGTGGCGAAGTTCCTGTAGCTTCGGGATTAAGAATAGAGCTACGGTATCCCCTGCCTGATCGTAAGAGGCGACTAAAAGGGGGCTTCCGGGGATGCGGACGGTGAGAGTAGGAGCTTGAACCGTCCAGCTAGCAGCCCCGGGAGGGACGGCGGTGTATGCATGGCCGCATGCCGCCGTGAACACCTGAAGGTGCAGGAGAGCACATCTGCTCTCCCGAAGATGGGCCCGTTCTGGGGCACCGCGCGTGGTGGACATCGGTGCGTTCCACTGGAGATCTCGGAGTCTTCACAAACGCAGAGGCAGGCCACCGAGGGGGTTTTAGTGCGGTCAAATCTCACATAACCAGGTATCTCCCAAGGTGTCAGGTACCTTTTGAAGGTTTCCCCCCGATACCAAAAAAAAGGTGAGTGTGGCGAAGGAGAAATAAAACGTTTCGCTTGAGTAGTTATATAGTTATATTATATAATAATAATTATTATTTTATATTTATACACACACTGATTAAGTTGATTATTGAAAATAGATATAAGAGCCGCCGCCGCTGTACCCATTTTGTCAAAAGTAATTGTTGCAAAAAAAAACTGAATAATTTTACTAATATTTAAAAAAAGAAGTAATTAGATAACATAGAAGTAGAAAAATTAATTTTAATTAAAGACCCATCAATCATCACAGAAGGTGCGGCCCGAGCCCAGGCAGGCGACGTATGCCATGCGGTGCGGTATCTGGCTCTGCTCGTACATGCCGGTGAACATGGCGTGGTGCGGGCCGCGAGCGAACACCGCCACGTCGTCCCCGCCGTGCGTCTCCGACTCGAGCGGTACCTCGGCGTGCGAGCGCCACGCCGGCGCGCGGTAATCCGCCTCCGCCGTCACGTCCACCCGCGCCCCGGCCGTCGGCGTGCGGTGCCCCGGCCCGTTCGCGTACGACAGTGTCATATACGGAATACCGTCATCCCCCAAATCGTCGGACGGACCCAGGATGTCGCCGCCGCGCTGCGTGTACCCGTTGAACGCCATCACGTGCGCGTGGTCCGACGTAACTACGATCAGCGAGTCTTCCTCGTCCAGCAGCTCCGTTGCGCGCTCCACGGCCGCCGCCAGCTCAATGGTCTCGTCGAGGGCGAGCTCCACGTAGTTGTCGTGGTGGGCGTGGTCGATGCGCCCGCCCTCTACGAACAGAAAGAATCCGTGCTCGTTTCGGCTCAAAGAGCGGATCGCGATCTCGGTGAGCTCGGCGAGCGTAGGCTCGGTGGAGGGATCGGCCTCCATGTGGTACTCCATGTGGCTACCCTCGAACAGGCCCAAAAGGTATTCAGGTAGATTTGATTTGATGCTCATTAGCTGTTGTCGGTTCCACACGTATTGATAGCTGACGTTGCGCAATATCTTGTCCATTTGCCACTCGTCAATCAAATTGCGCCCGTCCATTCTTCTACCGGGCGTAAACTCTTCATCTAATACAGTATTTGGCAAAAATTCTCGTCTGCCGCCTCCTAGTATAACCTGAAAATATCCAAGAAAAGTTTATAAAATGCTGGAAAATTGTAAAATAACCTGGAAATTCTAGTTTACTTTAATGGACATATCTTATAAATGCAGATACTTATTAAAATTTCGAGATGAAGTCGAAATGTTTGCTACAAAAAACTAAAAAACACAGTTTTGTTAGGTGTATGGTGTAATAATATGGTGTCAAATATTTTATTGACAGATATGAGAGTATATTCGGCGCGAGATAATAATAGGATGGAACCTTGTCAAAGTTAATGTCCAATCAAGAAAAGCAACACAAAGTAAATGACATTTCTTAATAAGGATTGGCAAAAAAGTTCCGAATATTACAGTGTTTCATAATTTTCAAGTCTAAACAACTTTGTTTAGGCGTAACTCGCACAATTTCAATACCTTTCCGTAAAACATCTAATTGTGGAGTTATGCTCACTTTGTCACAATATGAACAATTCTTTGTCGGTAAATTTAAATTCAAATCCTTTAATTGAAGCCTATAAAATAATAATGATATACAATAGAATGTTTTTCTAGACGTGAAAGTTAAAATAATCTTGTTCGATGAAGTTTTGGAGCCAACTCTCATAACACTTGCGCTCTCTAAATAACTTGTCTAAAATAAGATGTCATCAACAATTATTCCAATATAACTAAAAATACACCATAATGCCCTTTTCAACTTCCCGCCAAAGCTTTCCTGCACTGTAACGTAGTTTGGTCCTTTAGTTTAGTGTAGCGTTGCGCCTATTCAAACACACTTGTAAACAAATAAATAAATAGGTAAAAATGAGTGAAAATCGAGCAGTTTGGGTGTATGATTCATTACTTGCCCGTATCATATTATACATAGTTGCTAGGTCAGGAACACGCAATATAACATATGTCTTCTATTATACATATAATAAACAAAAACATCTGGCTGGCCGGCACCTCAGTTCCTTCAATTTGATATCTCAAAAAGCACCTTACGCTTTTTTTACAACAATTTTTTTTCCTTTTTTTACGTTTTAGTTACTTTTTTTCACAAAAGCGTGTTTTTTAGTTTATTGTTTAACAATGTTTTTATCAAGTTTTAGTTGGATTTTATTTTCATATTATTGCTTTGTCCTCCAAGATAAGTATGCAAAGTATAAAATATAATCTAACGTTTCGAAATCGGACAAAATCAGGTTCAAAGTTTCCATTACAACATACTCGTACATACATACGACATACTCAGCGTGTTAAAAATTACTCTTAACGGGATGTAATAGTCACCTTAAACTGGTTAGCGGGCTGGTCGTGCACAAGCTGATGCGCGATGTCTCTGGGCGGAGTCGCCGGGCAGTCGGCCAGCACGTCGGCGTCGCTCTCCCAGTCGCGGTTGGCGGTGTGGGCGAACGCGCCCGCGGGCGACGCGTGCGTCACTCGCGTCGTCGTTACGATGCCTGTTTGGAAAACAATGTCATAGCTGTAATCATACTTACGTTGAAACTGAGTGCATTAAAACTTGAGTAGAGTATCATAATGCATCGTTCCAGTTCTTTTCTAAGAAACCTTCTCTTCTTTTCTTAAAACCTTAATCCATAGACCACGTCAATTACGGGCTCTTGAATGAATCGGTTAATGCTTCAAATTTACATTTTTTAGAATATTTAAGCTATTATTAGGGCAACGAATAAATGCTTGAGACTGGCAATTTACAAGTAGCTATAGTAGTCGCTAACAAAAGTTAGCGAGTTCCACGCCTCAAGCATGCTTCCTAACGGATTGCATAGTAAATCTCAACGAGAATCAATTTAATATTTAATAGAGATCCAGTGAAAGTACTTAATGAAATTTCTTTCAAGAAACATAGATAAAGTGTTTCTTTAAATGCTTGCCTTTTGTGTGTGGAAAACGTAAGATAAATCTGTGTTGCCAATAGTGGGGTCGATTACTGAAAGACGGCACATGAAGCAAATATGCGAGTGGACACATTAAACAACACACGTTGACACAACATACTTAATATTATAAATGCGAAAGTAATGTCTGTCTGTGTGTGTCTGTCTGTATTTGTACTATTTGTTACGTTTTAACTATGGAACCAATTTGAATGAAATTTAGAACACAGAGAGAGAGAGGACATTGGAAAAGGACATAAGATAGTTTTTATTTGTTGTTCCTATTATTACTCATCTTGCCAATAGTTGTTTTAAACTAGGTATATTTCCGGACTTGTTGAAAAGGTCATTGATAACACCTGTGTATAAGGGCGGAGACAGGGACGATGTAAGCAACTACAGGCCTATATCGGTACTGCCAGCTATTTCGAAAATTATAGAAAAATTACTTAATAATAGACTATTAAAATATCTCAACAAATACAATATTATATCTCCCCATCAGTTTGGCTTTCAACGAAAAAAGTCCACCGAAGACGCAGTAACTGTCTTAACATCTCTACTTGTAGAACAACTTGATAAGGGTAAGAAATGCCTGACTGTGTTCCTCGATATAAAAAAAGCTTTTGATACTGTCTCTGTCCCAGTCCTAATACACAAACTAGAAAAGGCAGGCATTAGGGGAACGCCTCTTAAACTGTTCAAGAGTTATCTTTGGAATAGAAAACAACAAATAAAACTTGAACAGTACAAAAGTGAAGAGGCAGAAGTATCATACGGCGTACCACAAGGCAGCGTGATGGCACCTACGCTGTTTTTGTTATATATTAATGACCTTTACAACTTAAGTCTGATGAATGCCAAAATCACATCCTATGCCGATGACACTGCCATCACATTTACAGGTGAATCTTGGCATGAAGTAAGGGTAGCTGCAGAAATCGGTATGTTACAGGTATCTGAATGGTTAAGAAATAATTTACTTAGCTTGAACATAACCAAAACAAATTATATATGTTTTACTATTTATAAACACACTCAACCACCAAATGATTTTGATATAAAAATACATAATTGTAATAATCCAAATGTGCTGTCCACAAATTGTAACTGTCCTATAATTACTAAAGTATCTGAAATTAAATATCTTGGCGTAATTGTGGATCAAAGATTATCCTGGCAGCCCCAAATTGAACAAGTCATGTGTAGAGTCCGCAAATTATACTGGGTTTTTAACGCCTTACGCCATCTTATAAACACTAATAGCAAACTTGGACAAAATTATCTTTTAAACGCGATATATTTTGCCTTAGTGCAATCGCTTTTAACCTACTGCATTACGATTTGGGGCGGGGCATCAAAATCAAAATTAATATCATTAGAGCGTGTACAACGTGGATTAATTAAAACAATGTACTTTAAGAAGAGAAGATATTCCACTGAAAGTCTTTATCACGAAAGTAACCTCCTATCGGTAAGAAAACTATATATACAACAAATTATTTTAAAAAAACATAAAAAAATATATGATCCTTACTATAACAATAACTTGAACAAAAGAAGGAAACAAATAATGGTGCAAGTTCCACATACTAAAACGGTTTTTGCAAAAATGCAATATAATAAAAGATCATCAGTTCTTTATAATACAATAAATAAGAAACTAAACATATACAATATGCAATATTATGACTGCAAAAAGAACTTAACTGACTGGTTAAAATCTCTTACTTACGACGAATGTGAATCTCTTGTGCAAGTTGAACAATTATAGATAAACGAAACTCTCTCTCTCTCACACACACACACACACACACATACACACACACACACACACACACACACACAAACACAGGTTATAGTTTTTTTTTTTTTTTTTTTTTTTTTTTTTTTTTTTTTTTTTTCAACCTTTTATATGTCCCACTGCTGGGCACAGGTCTCCTTCTCACAATTGAGAGGGATTTAGGCCATAGTCCACCACGCTGGCCTAGTGCGGATTGGTGGACGTCATGCCCTCGAGAAATTATGAATTTCTCTCAGGCATGCACGGCGATGGAGAACATCGTAATCAATTAAAAATCACGATATTTTCCATCACCGTGGAGCAGCGATAAATTCGCACATTACAAATTTCTTTGTCAGAGGTGCGCGCCGAGGATTTGAACCTGGGATCGGTCGCGTCGAGGACCGCGGTTTTTTACCACTCGGCCATCGCTGCTCTTATATATAATATATAATATATAATAGTTTTATTACAACTAAGTAAAAAAAAATGTTTTAGAATTAGTATATTGTAATGTACGCATTAACTATTATATAGTGGTATATAACTTTAATTTATGTTCTGTATGGGAGAGCGGGGCACTTCTAACACAGGCACTGCGTGCTTAAAAGAAGGCCCTGACATTGTATTACAACAAACCACATTGTTAAAGAGCAATAAATTATTTTATTATTATTATTATTATTATCGCTAAGTGTTGTCATCGTTGATGATCAAATCATTAAACTTTTTATGTAGGCGCTGTATTTCAAGTTAATAAAATTATATATTTATAATAATATAGTTTTTGACATAACGACCTATATTGGGAAACAATGGGAGATAAAAATACCTATGGAATGATCCATGAAACCAAATTCCACGCAGCCTAAGCCGTGGGCAGAAAGCTAGTCGACTTTTATATTATAATGAATTTATGTCATAAACACGTACCAGCATCCCTGCCATCAGCCAGTGCCCAGGCGGCAATAGATTGGACGTTGTGGTCCGTCGTGGCGTCGCAGAGGCGGCGCGGCACGTGCGCGTTGACGCCGATGGTGCCCACGTTGGTCTTGGTGCCGCATAGGTAGGCTGTAGCCGTGCACGCCGAGTCGGGGATCTGCCCGTCTACGCAGTATGTCTGTAACGCGCACATCGAATTGTTGTGACTATGGATTTTATGGGTTAATCTAGTCTATAGACAACTGCACTACCAATGATACGATAAAATATTTTTATCTTTTCTTGTTCTACTGACAGTGCAGCAAAAAAGGTTCTGCTTATCATTGGCTTAGCGGCAGTTGACTGTACGTAGTGTTAAGGTTTACTTTAACTGTGAGGATTTGGATGCAAAAAATACGAGTGTCTTCTTTAACTGTTTAATGCGACTAACTGAATATTGAACGTATGAAATTATGAATAATAGAACTAACATAACCGCCCATCAAAGGACTATACGCGTCCTTTTCAAAATTGCCAAACAAATGAAATAAGTAGTAAATTTTATTGACAAACAGATTGAATTTAAATTTTTAACAGAATGCAATGTAACTGTGGGGGCTTTTAAAGCTAAGTTACAGTAATATCAATAGGTAAAGCACAAAGTTTTGTTACACATCGTCGGGTTCTTGAATCTCCTTCCTCCTCCTTCCTTCCTCTTGATGTTTTTCAACTATATGACCATTTTCCCGGAGGCAGGTTTTCTTGTTTGATAAGTACAATGTCGCCAAGCTTGAATTCTTCTTCGTATTTAAGCCACTTTGATCTTCGTGACTGCAACGCGATAAATACTCTCCCTGCCACCTGCTCCAGAAGTCATTACGGAGTTTTTGAGTGTATTGCCACAGTTCAAGATTGTCTAATTTCTGGTCTTTCAAATTCGGACTGGGAACAATAATCGGAGCTTCTCCAATTAAAAAATGACCTGTATCAAAGGGTTCTTTATCTAAGGGGCGTAAAGGTTGTGAGTTTAAACTGGCTTCGATTTCACATAGTACGGTGGTCATTTCTTTAAAAGTCAAGTGTGTGGTGAGTATTCTTTTGAGGCGGTGCTTCATAGATTTTACGCCTGCTTCCCATAAGCCTCCAAAGTTTGGCGAGTAGGGCGGAATGAAGTGCCCTTGCGTTCCATCGTTGGCTAGTAAATCAGATATTTCTTTATCGAATTGTAACTGGCTTCCTTTCAAGCATTGTAGATGTCTTTATTCGCTCCAATAAAGTTCCTTCCCTGGTTACTCCAAATGGCGCATTTACCTCGGCGAGAAGTAAATATTTTGAAAGCACCAATAAATGCAGCAGTTGTAAGATCGCCGACGAGTTTTAAGTGCTTGGCCTTTGTGGCCATGCATATAAATATGGCCACATATGACTTGCTGTCTAGGCTCCTCTACCTCTGTTCATTAAAATCTAAAAAGGCCCAGCGAAGTCTACACCAGAATTGAGGCTTGGTCGGGCTGGTGTCACACGTACAGAAGGTAAGTCATTAGCATAAATCAAACATTTATGCACATGTTGTTTTAGTAAAGATTTTGCTCTCAGTATCCAATATCTAACGCTTAAGTGTGTCATCATCAATAATGAAATGAAATGAAATGAAATGAAATATTCTTTATTCACTGTACGGTTCATTTACAAACTCTTAGTGAACGTTATTTTTTTTGTTCTGTCTGCTCTGGGTGCGCTTAGGCAATGCTGAGCTGAAGAAAAGAGCAGACGGAGAAAAACTTCAGCCCTGTTTTAAAATATGAGGTATACAATAATAAGCTTTCTTACAGAGTAGCTATGGGCAGATAAGGAACATACGTGACAGCTACCGCATGTGTCAATGTCGTCCCACAGCCATCTGTTAACATTGGCAGTTTTATTGATTTAAATCTATTACATCAGTTATAGAAACAGCCTTGTGGGAATACAGCTCAATCCCAAGCTTTTTTATCAATTAAATAGTCCTTAAGATCGTAATAAGCCTTGCGGCACAGGACTTGTTTGACTTTCTTTTTAAATCTGTGCAAAGGAAGGGATTGAACACTTTCCGGGATTTTATTATATATTCTGATCGACATCCCGATAAAAGAGTGGCTCTTTTTGCGGAGCCTACACTTGGGGAATGCAAGTTTGTGGCCATTCCTTGTCGAAACACAGTTCGAACTATGTAAATCCAAAAAAGTCATAAATTCGTGTTTATTTTTACGAACATACATTATATTTTCATAAATATATTGCGATGCAAATGTTAGTATATTCGTTTCCTTAAATTTTTCTCTCAGAGACTCTCTAGAATTTAATTTATAAATTGCGCGAATAGCCCTCTTCTGCAAAATAAATATTGTGTCGATATTAGCAGCATTTCCCCACAGTAAAATACCATACGACATTATATATATATGTAAATAACTAAAATAGACCAGTCTAGCTGTATCGACATTTGTAAGTGATCTTATTTTTTTTATTGCAAAGACGGCAGACCTTAGTCTATTCGCTAACCGAGAGATATGGGGTCCCCATTGAAGCCTAGAATCTACAGTTAACCCAAGAAATACAGCTTCATCAACAAAGCTCATTTCCTCGCCATTCAATTGTGGTTTTACAATAATTTCTTTAACATTAGGTGGTGAAAACTTAATGCAATTGGTCTTTTTATTATTGAGTAGTAAGTTATTTACATTAAACCAATTTACCACCTCAGAGAGAGCATTGTTCACATCGTCATAATCATCAGTTTGTCTGTTAGTTTTGAAAATTAAGGAAGTATCATCTGCAAACAATACTATCTCGTGATTATTCTCCACCATATATGGCAGATCGTTAATATATATTAAAAATAAGAAGGGGCCGAGGATTGAGCCCTGTGGGACCCCCAAATGAACTACAGACCCGTTTGACCTTTTACCGTTCACTTCAACCTTCTGGATCCTATCACTCAGATAAGACTCCAGAAGCCTGAGCGCGGTTTCTTTGATGCCATAGTGATTGAGTTTCCTGATTAATGTTTCATGGTGTACACAGTCAAATGCCTTAGATAAGTCACAAAAGACACCCAAAGCATCCCGTGACGTCTCCCAAGCATCCACTATGGTCTTAAAAAGCTCTACACCGGCATCTGTGGTTGATCGACCCCTCGTAAAACCGAATTGATTTTTATGGATAAGTCTATTATTAGTAAAGTGTTTTAGAAGTTTAGTTGTTCTAGAATTATTTTCTCAAAGATTTTACTAATGGAGGGCAGAATTGAAATAGGTCTAAAGTTGGAGGGATCTGAAGTACTGCCCGACTTAAATAAAGGTATCACTTTACTATGTTTCATTAGATCAGGAAAGTCACCACTTTTAATACAGTTATTGAATATTATAGCTAAGTGGGGTGCTATTAAGTCAATTATTGAACTAAGAATTTTTACAGAGATACCCCAAAGATCAGTAGTGTTCTTAATTTCTAAAGTCTTAAATATCTTTACAATATCTTTAGCGTCTACGGGCCTGAATGTAAACTTACATTTGCATTCGCTTACATTTTTCTTAAGCAATGATTCGGCGGCTTCAGGGGAAGACCTAAGCGATTTAGTTGTTGAGACTGGAATGTCAGCAAAGTATTTTTCAAATGTTTTTGCTACAAGTTCGTCTGATTCAATGACGGTACCATCCATAATAAGTTTATAGACACGATGACGGTCATTGACTCTTCCAGTCTCAGCGTTAATAATGTTCCAAGTCGTTTTAATTTTATTCTTACTAGATTTAATTTGGTTACCAATATGCAATGACTTGGCCGCGATACAAACTTGCTTAAACAATTTCGAATAATTTCTAACGTGTGCGCAAAAGGACTCGTCTCGATTATACGATCTCTCTTCATAGCACTCCGCCATGCAGGGTTTTTGATGCGCGTCAGCAATTATAAGTTTAGTCTATTTAGTTGTTCGTCCTACAATAATTGGATGCTTGCTGTCATCATTCAATGATGCGTTTCTGAGCCGACCGCCCACAAACATTAGGTCTTTACCTATGAAATTGCCGTTTTGTATGTAATAAGTTAAAGTACTTTTTTTTATTTTTATTTCTGTTATTCAAAGTAATCATCTAATCATCCATGAAATCGACGCATCTTTGCCAACGCATTGGCTAATTATTGATGCCCTTCTTGTAAAAATCAGCTGGGTTTGTACAGTTCTCTCCGTAAACGTTTTTGATGTTACGTTTGTGTCGCATTGGTGCCCGACGACGGAACTCATATTGCATAATTACAAGAATTTTTAAGTATCCATTATGATGAAAAATGTTCAAATATAATGAAAATACAACGCTAATCAATAAATAAAAGACTGAGTTTGTAGAAAGAATGTCATGTCTTTAAAACAAAATTAATTTGAATTTAGAATACAAAGTCATTCTAAACTTTTTTTCTATTTGAAATGATCGGTACTGAAGAACGGCAATTTCACAGGTAAAGACCTATTATTTATTGTATCCTTTAATTATCTGAAATTCAAAAATCTTTTGCAAAATGATGCTGTATTGCCAATCGAGGGGTCCAGAGTTTGATTCCTTTTGGAGCAAAAATTTCATCGCTCAAATTTGAATTTTAACGCAGTTTAATCACTATTCTCTGTGTGGGCGTTAGTCTTTACGACAAATAAAATACGGTGCTCATATAAAAATAAGACAATTATAAGCCATCACTTATTAAATAATTGGGAAATACCCGGGCTCAGCAGTAGGACGGAAAAATGGTTTACTCAATAATCATAAAAGTTGCACGTTTACCTTCGCGAGTCCAACAGTGGGGAATGTCTCAAAGAAGAGCTGCGCCTCCTCGCCGGTCTGGTTGCGTCTCTGTCCCAGCAGTGTGCGCGCGGCCGCCAACGTGGGCACGGACATGCCGTCGCCCAGGAACATGACCACGTTGCGGGCCCGACCGCCGCGCCCGCCCTGCCCGCTGCCCAGGACGCGCTCAATGCCCGCAGCGGCCTCCGATGCCCAGAACGCTGGGTCGGCTTCACGCTCGTTTTTGATCGCGGACCGCGCCTTCACATTATAACGCGCTTTGTGGTATTCCTCAAGCTCTGGTAACAAAATTAAAACTTGGATTAGGCGTAGTTGAACTTGAAGGTTGGATAAGGAGAGTACGTACGACCGCTGCACACCAAAAATGCAGTTGCCAGCTTACAGAATAGCAGCACAACCGTATACAATCTCAAACTACAGTCAGTCACCGGAGTAGCAGGTCAAAATAAATATAACAATGTCACTTAATGAAATTCTCGATAATTTTAAAATTTGTAGAGCAGATTTTGATTACACTCTTATAAAATTAAAATATTTTATTTATGTATCGGTTAAGAATTAGAGATTAACATTGTTTATGATCACCTAAAGATGGTCGAGCTATAGACAATAATACCGCTAAAATTAAAATAGATTGCGGTTTATGCAACATTTTAGTACACCCCACTCGTCGCGCAGGTTCAAATAATAGCGATCACGCACTAAGCGAACAAACACATTTGGCAACTGAGGAAATACTGAAGTCATTTATTCAGTTTGACAATGACGTCACGATCTCGAGGTATCTGACAGTGATAACGGAGATGAACGGATCAGGAAGCTTGATAATCCCTATCAGATCCTTCAGATCCGATTGTTTCTGTTAAGATATCTCACATTATGCCAACAGATACTTTAAGGGGAATTGAAATTGAATTTGGCATCATTATTTCTGAGACGTATGTGGAGAGGATTATAACATTACAGTTGTCAAGGAAAATTAGTAACAAATTTATACTACAAAAGCATGGAAACTCAGACTGTCAACAACTAAATTTGGAGTCGGTGCCTATTTAAAAATTTCGAAAGTTTGCCGTGATACGGGCACTACTTTTTGGGAGTCTGCGTTATAAATAAGAAACGTACTCATGCCTGCCTATCTTATGCGAAAAAAATATTTTTATTATTTGAAATCGGTTTTTATTCTTTGTTTAAAATTAATATTTACACTCATTATATCCACCCACCTTAGTGTATCTATATTAAAATGGGGTTTTCCTCAAAATGAGGATTTAGGATAATTTACTATATTCTGAGCGATATTACGAGTTTCATATTTTAGATTTATCTCATTTCAACGTCTATTGTCAACTTCTAAGGAATCACTATTATGGTGTCCCTATTAATGCAATATTAATTCTGAGATAATCAGCAAGACAAGTGCGTAGTTCGCAGTCTAGGAATTTGGACAGGTCATTAACCTCATTGTTCAGCTATCTCTGCCGACCATTAGTTCTTCGTAGGATCCGCCCGACTTGCCCTTAATTGTAATGTACGTCGTGAAGAAGGATTTGGATTAACTTGGGTTAATCTGTTACGCGCTATTAAGCACTAAATAGAAACGTAATAATGTTTAACCTAATAAATAAACTTACTGATGGTTTCATTCTCGAATGCGTGTATGTTGAAATGCCTATGTACACAATACAATAAAACAAACACTACATGAGATTAAACGAGATCGTTTCACTCGCTGTACCTTAGGTATCTAACCGTGTGAGCCTCCCTATGTGAATAGAGTTCAAAGCAAATTGACAAAAAGTAAACAAAATAGACAAAAAGTCAATGATAGTATATCGGTCGATTTGTCCCGATACCTTCCCAAATACAGTCCCGGACCAACACGCGCCACGCGCGCGCTTCAGTCACGGGCAGTACGCACGGCGCCCGGAGATACGCCATTATCTTCTGCTAACAGTTTGGACTGCAGCCTCGCATGTGAGAACCCCTCGCTATAAATCCAGAGATGTGATTCGAGTGAAAAGACTGTCGTCTATTTAGCTGGCGTAACTGTATTTATTTTAATTTTATTCATGTATTTATTTCTCTCTTAAGGAATTAACTTACGAAGAAAGCAAAACATCGCAATTAAATTTTTGTCACATTAAAAATATTTTTTTAAATATTAGCATGGTCAACAATATTACCTATAATAATTTCCCAAATATCTCGTCATGTGACATTTTATCGTGAACTTTTTATTTTATTTTAATGTCAATGAAAATTAAAAAATACAAAGTGAAGTGAATAAACTTTGGCAAATAAATATTATGTAGTTTGGAATTTTATTTTGGCTGGCATGCAACGTATTTTGCCGCAATTTGTATAAATAAGCCGTAAGCCTAAATATCTAAGATCTGAGTAAATATATTATTTGATGCACTTAATAATAGTTCTCCTCGAAAGAGCATTATGCGATATTTCGAGTTTCAATTCCAATACTATCAAGATGCAACAAAAGAGTGCCGTTAACACAAATCTAATCTAATAAAGACGATTAAGGCGGCTCATGTCGAGGGGACGACGCCCCCATCGGCGCATTTGCGTGCGATTTACGCGGCGCAGTCCCTTCTTACTAAGAGCATTTTCAGACTAGCGTATTTTCTGCCCGTATACGGTTGTTTCGGCATACGTACATACAAAAGCGATACTGCTTTTCGTTATATAAAAACAATACCTACCCGTGTACACAAGCTTTTCCTTGTGTTTTCGGCATCTCTTACAGCAGTCGCAGCTTGCTCATTATATTTATTTATTTTACTTTTATAATACGGTACAAAACCAAAAAATATTAATTTAAAGACAGAACTTTTACAGTTCATGCTCAGGTAGATAACTTTTGACAAACTGACAGTATACCGCTCCATTCAACCGCAAACATACCACAGTCTAGGTATGCGTAGGAGAGTACGCGCAAAACCGTGTGCGCTGAAGCCACTGTACTTATTATATTTTTGCTTTCGATTTATATCAGCTTTATAGGAGCTTATAAACGCGTCAACGCTCAAAGGCTCTCACATATGGACCTAAACGCAAAAAAGCTTATACGTGTGTAAAATACGCTGGTCTGAAAGCACCCCAGTAGTTCCTAGTAACAGACGCTAAGCAGAGCGCCCTCCACCATAAATCCCATGGAGAGTAGGGCGGTACGATAGCAGCTCTGCGTTGGTTTTGCTGTTAAGAATTTATTTGATGGCTGCGTGTTGTGACCTCTACTGCTTGGCAGCGATCTTAATGACTATCGGTTTTCAAGGTATTTTTATTTAACTTTGCCGTAATACATGTTGTATAAATTTTTTGTTGTGGTAGAAAGGGGACAGGTCTCTCAGAATGTTTATAACTCTAAGGCATATAAGGCAACCGAAAAAAAACCTCTATTGTAACATTGTTACGTTTTGCTTCATTATAGAGTAAATAACGAGTATATGCACATATCTTTAGAGAGAAGTGCGTGTCTAAATATAAACTTGGCCTTTTAGCGTCCAGTACACCAACGGTGTATCGTTTAACTCCGTGTAGCCGTATCTACGATTACTAAAATAACGGTTCAGTATCATACCCACATTCGTTTCATATGTCTATCAAAAAACTGTTTTCGCAATCAGTCTGTTGTATTGGCTTGTAAATAAAAATTTTAATTTGAAAATTTATTACCACTCGCTTTCGCTACTAAGAGCAATTTATTCGCAAAATTTAAAACACAGCCCCTCAGTCCATAGTCCAAACACGGCCCACAGTCCCACGCAGTCCAAACACGGCCCATAGACCGGTATTTGCACGTCCTTTCAGAACACCGTGCAAACACTCGCAGCCTCTTTGTTCGAGCGCTAATCCGAAGTAATCAACGCCATTGGACGCGAGCTGAAGCGCCAAATATTGTTGTTCTTTGTGAAGGTATATTTGAATCTGTTGCTACACTTGTATGAGGCTTGTGATGGTACAAGCTTGGATTTTCTGTCTACAGTTACGGTTACAAGAGTAAACGTAGGATTGTTTTAATAAAATATAGTGGCAAAAAGAGCAAACGGGCCATGGCGGTTTCTGCTGCCCAAAGCATCTACATGCTACGTTAATGTCATAATTATTATAAGTTTAATTTTACCCTGATATTTCGAAGTTTTAAAATCATCTAATGTAAGCGAGACCGAAAGCAAACATAATCTCAAAAACTATTTTCATTTTTATTTGAATGGACGAGCATGCAGGCCACGTGATCTGAAGTGATCGCTGCAGCCCCTGGGCATCTACATACAACATGGTGCAAGTCTGTCTTTCCTGTAGTCGTATGCAGTTGTACTGATATTCCGAAGACGGATGGTTGCCTCACATAATAATATGTCTAGCCGGTATCTGCACCTTTCCACTAAAATATAATAGAATTGCTTTAAGGCAGGAGTCGGTGATTCTTCTCCAGCCTAACCATTATTTTCTGCTATCTAATGTCGACCGCGGTGGGACCATGCGCTATCACATTCAGAAAACAAAATTTGAAAAACTGCAGATTTTAAATTTATTCAGCCCTGTTTATTTATTTAAGTGGGTTGTAAAATTCCCTGTAAACACTACCTATAAATAAGGTGGAGTTCACAGAATAGTAAAAATTTACACAAATTACCAATTTTTTAGCTATTTACTATGCATTACGTTGTCATGTAAGTTCAAGATTGTTTTAAGCTATTAAAGAGAGCTTAAAACAATCTTGAACGTGTTAGTGAATTATTTTTAGCGTGGTCCAAGTAGCTTTTATTACATTTGTTGAGCGACAGGTACTTAACCTGCCGAGCTTATCTCGGCTAATGTAAACAGCTGCTTACGAGTATAGATCAGCGATCGTCGTTACGGGCCTCGCAGCGTCATAAAGCACTTTCGATAAATTTAAATATTATAGCTTTTTAAGTGCCGTAATGCGGACATTATAATGCTTAAATACTCCTGTTATGTCTGACTATATTTTTGTATATTTTTTGATTTTCGATAGGGATGTGGCGTTATTAGTAAACACAAATATTTGCCATTGTTTAGTGGGGGGGTGCGCGCGTTATTTGAAACTCCGTGGTTTAGTGTATACAGACGTTTATCACACTTATAGCGAACATGAACAAACGTAACGTAATTTCCGAGAAAACGGTACTATTCTTGGAAATTACGTTTAGTGTACAACATTGTTACTCAAACTCCGTAAACGACGTTCTTGTGACATGATGAAAGACAACAGAACGTTCGTGTAATGGCATTGGTATTGGCCATCATTATTGGCCGTCTTATTATCACTAAATCAAAATTTGATGATGGGATCCCAGCAAGACCTTTACCAAGAAAACAATATATTTAAATCGGATTTAATTTATCTTGATTCAAGTTGAACGTGACTGTTAGCGATGACCGATTGATTAGGGATTAGCTAATGATTACGGAAAGTACAATTACTGTTATCACAGCAAGTTGGTTTAAAGTGGAGTGCACTGTGGTCACACTGTACTCTCGTGCTTGTTATCTGTTATCAGCGCACGCGCTGCCGGCCGCGGGGCCTGGCAGAGGTGCGCTGCCGGGGAGGCGGGGCACGACGTGCCTGTGGCCGGCACTTCATTGTTATAGACAGATTACCACGTTTAGCCATATTTCGATAGCTGTAAATCTTCGTGATATTCACGGTTAGCCTGGCCATGCTAAGGTTGTAAAATTTACGGCATGTTTTGATGTACTTAGATATTTTAATCTATGATTATTTGTATATCTAGATATATTTTTTGGGATCGTGCTTTTTATGTCAACGCTTCAACATAGATATTTTCTTTGTTATTGGTGATCATTTATGTAATACTAGCTTAACGGTTTTACCTTCGTTATAGCGTAATGTTACATATAGTATAAAACTTTACCCGATATATGAACAATCTTGCACAAAAATAATCTTTCTATTCTAATCAGTAGTCACTGAGATTATAGCTGTTGAAGCAAAGAAACTCTTCAGCCATTTAATATTAGTATAGATTTATGATCGAGGTAAACAGGCTGGCAAAAAAGATTTCACTTGAATTATTAAAAACAACACGGCAGTGAAGTACTGATAAGACCGTGTACCAAACCTCTGGATGCATCCAAAAATGCCATCTGTCACTTTGTTAGAATCTCCGCTTAGCTCTGTAAACATGCAGTACTTATAATGACGACAGACGACACGATTTTTCGCAAGTTAATATTTACAAAACTTTTTGAATAATCATAAAGATGTTTTTAATAGCGTTATTGTAGCATTACCTTCACTCTTTTATAAGTTTTTCTGTTATCTTATTTTTATGACCATACTAGCCTCCCGCCAGTTGCAACACGCGTGGACCCGTTTTATAGGTTCCTGTAAGATGAAAATCATCCTAGGTCCATTCTATCTGTGTTCCAAATTTCATTAAAATTGGTTCAGTAGTTTAAGCGGGAAAGCCTAGCAGACGGACAGAGTTATTTTCTAATTTATAATATTAGTAGGGAAGTAGGGATTCACAATATTAAAATATGATGTTATTAATATATTATTATAAATCAATCCAATCGCAGTTATACGCAAACTTAGACTAAGAATAATGTACTATGTACGCAAATGATTTATAGATTCGACTCGGGGAAGTCAGAGCCAGGCTCGTAGTTTTTACGTTATGCAGGGGCGTGTTAGTGACGGCTAATAATAAGGTGATAAACGTAACTAATAGTGTTGTCACATGTCGGGCGATTGTGAGCGATCCCGCGGCGATTTGTCATCGGTAATGTAGTAGGATTGCGTGGGGGACCACAGCGTTATTATTCACTCTAAGTGACTACTGCGTTTGTCGGGTTGTAGTGGTGAAATAAAATAAAAATAACGACCAAGTGCGAGTCTGTCTGGTATTTATTTAACATTGATATTTTCTTGCGTGCCGATTGTTCTTCGTTATTTGCAGTCATTTAATTTATCGGTGTTTACTTATCGGTTGTCTGGATTTTTTACCGACTTTCAAAAGGAGGAGGTACTGTATTCGGCTGTATGTATTTTTTTTTATATAATATGTTCACCGATTACTACGCCGTTTATGGACCGATTTTCAAAATTCTTTTTTTGTTCGTATGCTTACACTCCCGAGATAGTCTCATTGTCACAAAGCCAGGATCTGATGATGGGATCCCAGGGAAATCGAAGGAAAATCTCAAGTTATATAGACAGACACATTAATTTTCTTATACTTTCTGAAACAAAGGAGATATTCGTTCATAGTAATCATCATTTCATGTTGCTGATCTGATGATAGAAGGTAGGTACTGCGACGGATAGGAGTTGAGAGCCAATTCTTTCATTGTATCTTTTTTTGTTCAAAAACTTATACTCTTAAGGTGGTCCAACTGTCGCCATTTCATAATCTGATGATGGGATACTAAGAAAATCGAGAGAAACACTGATATTTTATAGGCACACACATGGTTTTAGTCATATTTTTTAACATAATACAAATATTCATGCCCAATAATTATCACCTCATGTTGCTAAGCTGATGGTTGAAGATACAACTCCTCAACGGTTAGGAGCTGAGAGCAAATTACTACGTTCAGATGGACCGATAGTAGTACTCTTTCAGGCTATTAGATTAACATGATTATAAAAGGTAAATCTCATTTACGTTTAGAAGTTAGATGGAAAATTTTGCAATTATTCTTATACATATTTATAATACAGAAATATTAAATTAAAATTACTAAAAAGAATGAAATTAATTTAGTTTTTTTACAAAAAAATAGAACCGCCTTAAAACGGTAACAAATAATGTAGTTTAAAAAAACTAAAAAACATGCTTTTGTGAAAATACTAAAACGTAAATAATAATAATATAATAATAATAATATTTATTTAATATCATACACAGTCCATTTTCTTAGTATGTATATATATAAATTTTTTCTTAAAAACTATTATAGTGGTTTGTTTTTTTAACTTTATTCTCAATTTATCATTATTATATTATTCCAATAATTCCAATACATTATAATATTATAAGAAGAAAAATAAGAAGAAAATGTATTTTACTGTATAAAAATGCGTGGCGTGGGGTGCATCGTGTCAATAGTATCTCAAAAAGCACCCCACGCTTTTTTTTTACAGTAAAATACATTTTCTTCTTATTTTTTACTTTTTAGTTCGTATTTTCACTAAAGCGTGTTTTTTAGTTTTTTAAGCTACATTATTTATTTTTAATTTTTTAGTTGGATTTTTATCGGCCTATGACCCCTGTGCAAATTTTCAAGTTAATTAGACGCTTAGAAGTAGGTGAAAATGAAGTTAAAAGATTCCGTTACATACATACATACAGGTCAAGCTAATTTAAGCGTGTTAAAAAAATAAAATCGTTCAGTACCTACTTCTTCTCGCTTATGGCTCTTAAAACTATTTTTGGAGTCGAGCCCTTAGTAAAATTCCGTACCTTTCGTTCTGAATGGGCACCGACTCTAAAAAAGTTTTAAGTCATTACCATAAGCGAGAAGAAGTAGGTACTCAACAATTTTATTTTATACCGTTGGAAGTCGGTTCTATTTTTTTGTTAAAAAACCGGTTGTCTGTAAAGTCGGTTTACTGACGATAGTTGAACGTGACAACGTCATAAGAAAATACTTGTTGCTATAAACAATTGACACGACATTCACTTTTCACTGCACTTCACACTTGACGAAAACACGCGGACGCATCGCTCACCCAAGTAGGAGAGAGACAGATGTTGAACGCTGCCGAACGTGGAGGCTGATTGTGCCTCTTTGTCGCTCGTTCCGCGCTCTCGCATGCACTTCAAGCATCTTCAAGCCTTAAATAGAACGCCTCAGAGCGAGGTAACGCTGCATGAGTCATGTTTTTTCGTGCGTGCAGCCGGTTCCATCGAATTATAAAACGTTGTCACGTCAAAAACTTAATCATAACAAAGGCCAACAATGTGTATTAGTGGAGTAATTAATTTGGTATTCTTGAAAATGTATAAAATACGCGTTATCGATGGTTGTATATTTAAATGCGTCGTCTAAGGAGCATAATTTTCTTACAGCTCCATGGAAAGGTGAAGAGTGGTGATAACTTGAAAATAATTTGAACTCGTTATGTTGAGACGCCCCTTAGAAAAATATCTTTTAAAGGAAATTTTGTATTTATACTTGCTGTGGACTAATCTGTAATCTCTGATTTTTATTGTTGTTTTTTATGCTAGTGCTAAACGTTAAGTGCCTCTAAATAATATTAAACTAATTTTAGTTATTCTTGAGCTTATTTTAATTTTGCTGTTAAATATCTAATGCGTAGAAATTATTGCCTCAAGACCTATCGCAAGGGTGTCATTTCGCACATCTGACACTGTTATTAATTTACAAAGGCCCAATCAAATTACGATTCGATTACTGTCGCAGCGTGTCGCGGGGTAACTCGATGTTTCGATTATTAATCGCGGTTGTAAATCTGGAAGTAAACGCCCCATAGTGTAGTGAATTTGGCGAACAAGGTGGCTACAACAATGACGCAATCACGCCTTGCGGTGAATGCAATGTAGTTCGCGCCATCAATCGATACACTGCAGTTTAACATCTCCGTAATAAAGCCCATTATCCTTTAACCTTAGCGCTGCCTCGTAAGCTCTCGTACTGTTTCTAGATTTTCACTGCAATAGTTTGTGCACCGACAACTCAAAGTGTGCTGAAAGATAGGCCAGTAAGGTAGCTTTTCCATCGGCTCGTGGTCAGATGGTGTCCGGCGCATTTTCCGAATCTGCGGTAAACTGATGGATCAGTGCAAATTTGCACGTAGTCAATGGATATATATTGCCTTAAAGGACTTCTGTCATTATGTCACTCTATAGGATGGGTAATGTTACTTTTGCAAGCTTGTATGCTGTACATTATTCAATTAAAATTATTGTGATAATCTATGTCTATTAACTTACTGTAAAGTTATGTAAAAACCGTCATAGAGATATGGATGAATAAAATAAAAATGAAATAAAAATAAAGGGGCAGTTTTTTTTTGCGTCCAACTGCTGCATTTTATGTATTTCCATATTTGGGAAGATCTGTTACTTTCTCTATCATACTTCTTTAAAGCATTCCGCTTTGGAATGCTGCACTAGCGATCACCCATCCAACTCCTGATTATGTCCACCCTTTCATAGGAGCGTTGATCGCATGCTTACCAGCAGTCGAACTATGCGAAAATTGTAATAAATTTTCAAAATAAATTAAATTTAGCCCTGTATTTTGTGACCCTTATTTCTGTATGCAAGGCATAGAATAAATTAATGTCACGCAAGAAAAACTTAAATCAAATCCTAAGGGTCTCAGAATGGATGGTGAGGGTCGCGTGCACATTCCTCCGTTACCAATCGATGCTACTGCAAGTTTATGGCGCGACATAATGTGTGATATTGAATCTCGGCTTGCAAGGGGTAGCTCACGATACGTCGATTTGGGCTATAAAGCTATCGTAATAAATATTCAATAATGTCTTGGTGATTTTCGCTACTTAACGGGGAGACTAAGAATGGGGGAATTAGACGTAGAGAAAACTATACTTGTGAGGGACAAGTATAGTTTTATAGCCTTGCCATCACAAACTATTGTTAACTCGTCTTTTATTGTCCTTAATCAAATGCCCACGCTTCTCTCTGGAAGAGAAAAAAAATATGTTAAGGACAGTAGGTTTTACTTTTTTCAATAAGAAAAATATTCCATCTTCTTCTTTATTTGCATTTTTTTTTCGATTAATATTTTATTGCGTTTCTCTGCTTACAAGTGTTACAAGTAATCTTAAAATTTGAAAAGTGTCAGGTGTATTGTAATCTGTCTATTGTTCTATTCGTAAGTCTTCATATTACATTAATGAGCGCTCACGAAAACTTCTACGTTAATCTCCACGAAGCGAGCGTAGGCGCTTAACAGTCCCAAAACACGGAAGAACTTCAAAAGAAAACTTTTATCTGTAGCCGTCAGTAGCAGGACTATTAGCAGGGCAAAATAGTCTCGGGGCCGCGGGGGCTTCAACGAGCTATTCCGTAATAGGTTTCCACGATCCGGTCCCAGGGCGGAGCTATTAATTAGTCGGCACGAATATCGACGTAAAAAGTGAGATGCAACAATTAGGGGCGCGAAGGGACGTTCATTAAAAGCGCAATTAGCGAAGTGCAGCGCCCGCTCGCTCGAACGCCGAACGCTGCGGGAATGTCATTCGTCAAAATTTCCCCGAAGAGCGAGTGGGTCCCGGAGTTGTGCCCCCTCCCCCTGCGCCGCCGCCGCGAGTCCCGGCAGTCCCGCGGCCGCCCTCGCCTTGATATCGCGTCACAAAGCTCGCCCGAGCACCCGAACACAAACTTTCCGCGATTGTACTTTCCTGCGAACTACGATTAGTGATTGTTCGAAAAGTGAGAAGTGTGTTGTAGAGTGTTGGTTCTTTTATGGACGAAGTTGGAAAATGGAAAAATTCGTTTGTTGGTAAGTAGCGCCCGTGGGCGGCTAAGTAAGTTTTATTAGTTTTCGAAGCGGAAAACTTTGGCACATAATTAGTTAACTTGTTCTCGATTTTCTTGCGAGCTGCAGATGGGAAAACGGCGCCAATCTGAGAAAATAGAACTTCTAAGAGTAGGGTTACCTAGGGAGAGACTATTATAATTTTAAATTCGATAAAATATTAATTTATTTCATACTAAATATCAATAAAGTATTAACGTACAGAGACAACATCGATAAAAAATAAAAAAGACCCGAAATAATTTGACTTTGAGAAATAGCAAAATTTTCTGTGTAAATGTTAGGCTTTATGCCATAGACTGTAGTGTGAAATAAGAGGTATTTACCACAGAAATGCCGCAACAACAACGAGTATTATTCAATAACTGCTTCCGGTTTCAGCACAGCCAGCGTTGAGCGGCCCGACATCAGAGATTACGCAAATGAGGAAATTACTATTGCAAATCCTACCCCTTTGCTTGTAACAACTAAATCCGGTTAGAATACGTAACAATTGTTTCCATATCAATGATTCGGGCCTATTTTAACTATTTTTGTACATTCTTATGGCTTATTCAAGTATTTGAAAGTATACATAGAGCAACAAAACGATTAGATTTTGCGATGAAAAGTTTATAAAATAGTGGATTGCTTCTTGTAAGAAGAAGTTAAAACACTGAATCTGGTAGATATATATTTAAATCACTCAAATACATACTAAATCAAATTGTTGGAAAAAAAATTGCAACAGTTTTGCCACGTGGATGAGCTCAATTCCTCTACACTTTCTAAAATGTGGTAGAACTATTATGGTTCGCCCAGGGAAGTACCTGCACCCACTTCTGCCGTGAACCAATTCTATTGTGTTTCGGTGGAAAGGTGCAGTTGCCGGCCACACTTACATGAGGCGACCACCAGCCTCCGGATTAGCAGCGCAACTGCATACGACCTCAAACAAGACTTACCTATGCTTGCTTGAGGTTGTATGTAGATGTCCATGGACTGCAGCGATCACTTAACACTACGTGGACGCATGCTCGTCTGCTATTCCATTCAAATAAAAAAAAGGTAGCTAAACGTTTGGCCAAGAAAGCCTTTAATGCCGCCTTTGCGAACTCTACAAGGACCTTCATAATTATTATTATTTATTATGGCAATATATTTAAGAATTGTACATCAATAGTAGGATATTCATGATTTTGATAAACAAACCTCTGTTTTGTGATATCCAAGTACAGAAACAAATAATGTCGTAGTCGGTTGCTACGGCGCGGCGTAGCAAGCCGGTACTACAACATTTTTGTCGTCGTCAACCCTTTTAGCATTCCGTAGCTAGACATTAAGCATCATTTTTTTAAATAATAATAATCCATACAAATAAATAAAATTGGAGGGTCTATTTGTAATATGAACATAACCGTTTGTACTACATGCATATGAATTTATATATTACTACCAAAATAAGATTTTTCACAATTTTTGTCTGTCTGTCTGTCTGATTGTTCCGGCTAATTTCTGAAATGGCTAGACCAACTTTGACGGGACATTCATTCGCAGGTAGCTGAACTAATAAGGAGTAACTCAGGCTACTTTTATTTTAGAAACATTCTGAAACTAACGTCCACGCGGACGAAGTCACGGGCGGCCGCTAGTGTTTAATAAAAATAACCTGTGTCGTGGGTACCATGGATATATACAAAGACAGAAACACAAACACCCAGACCAAGAACAGAAATTTTAAACTCATAGTTCAAATTTCTGTTTCGCTGGGAATCGAACCCGGGACCCTCCGATTGGCAGTCCGGCATGGTAACCACTGCGCCACACATGTCGTCAAATCTAATGGGAATCTAAGGGGAATTGGGTTAATCTTTCTAAAAATATTCAATTCAATGAGTCAATGTTAGTGCTAAAAAAAGTTTTGTAGAAGCTAGAACGTACTATACTGTCGCATTAAATAAAGGAGGATGTATGGTTAATTTGTTTACAAATATTGTTTTCATCTACGACAAGGTCTAAAGTCTAACGATATGAGTCTGTATTCTATTACTAATTATTCCTAACATATCTGAAATTTAAGTTTTTAATACCTATGTCTTTGTCTTTATGATAACTACGATAAATAAACATAATTACAGTATTTATTGCACAACTGTTGTACACATACCAACCAGTTTCCATGATGAGAAGTCTGTATCTCAACGACGCTGCTAGCCTCACTGTGCCCAATCCAATTTGGTTAACGAATCGCTGACCCTAAACAACACATTCTGGCATCACGCGCCCTTACTTACTAACCATGAAACCTGAAATCCCTACTAATATTATAAATGTTAAAGTATTTTTGTTTGCCTTATCTTTTTTAAACGTCGCAACGATGCTACCGTTCAAGTTGGTTTGTTTGCGATTGGAGAGTGACATAGATACACGAGAAACATCTCGTTTTGACTGTGAGAACAGAAATTTCAAACTCATCATTCAAATTTCTGCTTCGCCGCGAATGGAACCCGGGACGCTCCGATCGACAATCTGGCATGGTAACCATTGCGCCACACGGGTCTTCGTAGTTGATGATCTATCAATGTCAAAACTGTCGTCTTTTGTCTTGTTACTCACGTTCATATCGCTACGCATAGTAATGTTACGCATGTAACTTATATTTTTAAAATGTTTACAAACCATTTTTTTTATTCATTATCATAAATTGATTGCGTAATCCAGCTAATAACTACGCTTTCCACCATGCATTCTAGAGAGGCATAATATATATTGATATTACTTAATCTCTATAATCCACAAGGATTAATTATAAAAGAATGGAATGTAAGCAATCAACAAAATTACTCAAACCACTCCAAACAGGAATAATTGTGTTTATACTCAATTAAGCGCAGCAGTAACTGTATACGAGAATATTTCTTTATTGCTTCTTATTAAGATATTGTCTAGTATCATTTACCCTAAACACATAATATAAATTTCGACACTTTCAAGTATTGACAGATAAATTATATACTTAACTTAAATGTTCTTTGTGAACTTTGGTAGAGCGTTCATCTGTACAAATAAATGATATAGGATAAAATTTTAAGACATATATAAATATTCTTTTAATCAACCTTTTTTTCTAGGTGAAGGTAGTGTAGGTTTTCCTCTGGATGCCTATATGGGCGATGAGTTGAGCTGAGAGAAAAGAAACTGTAGGAGAAAAACTCTCTGCAGCATTCTTATACATGCCTGTTGTACAGTTTATAAGTTTTTAAAGTCGATTCAGAAAGAGAATTATGCATGGGAGTGTGGCGTAGTTTGACGTTTGATTAGTTAACAAGGTAATATAAAACAGTTTGTTTCATTAAAAAGTCAGAATCAAAAAACTATAGTCGTCTGGCTGAGATGTAAGCGTTCACAAGAAATGTTCGCGGAGCTCCACCTCGCCTAATGACGTGTTGGATAAATTCAAAAGGAGATTATATAAACTTCAAAGCATCATCCCGCTTTATTTTAACGTAAAATCCCGAAGATTGAGGCACCAAACGAAAATGAGAACACAAATTGCACAAACGGAAGTTCGTTGTGGAATTTTTCTCGTTATTACAGTTTTGTTGTTCGCTGGAGAGGCTCGAGCAATATTGACTTAGCAGACTTTGTTTATATTTGAGCGGCTGATGTATGGAAATCCTTTGCAGAGAAACTCACTCGCTTCTTATTTACTTTCGTATCCATTATTATAATAAGGGAATATTTAATTATGTAATTTGAAAGGTAAGGTTCTCCGATAGTACACATGGGTTTGAATTACTGAGCACTTATCATTTAATTTGAGTGTGTGTTTTAGCCAAATTGCAATAAAACATGTATTAAGATTGAAAGGTGCGAAATTGAAATCGTGGCAAATAGGCCGTAGTATTAAGCTGACAGTTAAGCATACAATTAGTTAATCATACAAGTTACTTTTAGTAGTTTATGCTTAACTAATTGACTACAAATACTAATTGGCTTACAAATATGACTTTTAAGTTTGTTTCCATTAAATAATGGTACAATGTTTTATCTAATACGTTTAAACGAGAAATTCTTGTAAATACCTATATATATACAGAAAAGGCGCCAACGATTTTTATGAAACTGAGTTCCCAGGGATTCTGGGGTGATAGATTGATCAAGCCAGATATTATTTTAAACTGTAAATATGAACTGAAAAATATGACTTACTGACATCTATTGGAGAATAATAGTAATATAGTGGCGTAGAACGCCGTCAAACGTCAACCGCTAATCCGTCATTCAAACAAATGACAATGTCGATTTGAAAGAGCTCTGTAAAAATTTCGTTGATGGAATTAAAGCTTTCTTGGTCGAATGGTTACGTAACATAGGCTGACTGCGGAACTGGAGCCTATTTGAAGTTTCAAACCTCAATCAAGCATTTTTTGTGACATTTTTTTAAATTGGGAGCTATTTCAGATGGCATTGTTAAGTACACTAAGCCAATGAGTGCTTTGCTTAAAATTAAACCAAGAAAATCAATTGTTTATCCAAGCAGCTCTCGGTCGTCCAGACACTATATATGTATTTATGCAAGAAAGAAAGAAAGAAAGAAAAAATATTTATTTCATATTAGGAATACAAAATATTCGCTTAATGAATGTCATTTTTTCCCGGTCATCGCCTTTAAGTGCCCGTTTGGGCTAGATGTTGAGCTGAGAGAAAAAAGGCGGCGGAAAAAAACTCCCAGCACTCTTTAAAAAAAAAAACAGTACATAATAATATATTTGAGATAACAGAATGGCTATTGGTCGATAATGGTCACACGTGACAGCTGATCGTGTGAGACACCATCAACCCACTTCCACCTGCTCACAGATGCGAGTAATTACTAAAACTAATACAATCTATGAAGAAATAGCCTTGTGTGAGCGAGATTCATTCCCACGCTCCTTTATCATTAAGATAGTCCTTAGTGTTATAATAAGCCTTACGGCACAGGACTTGTTTGACTGCTTTCTTAAAAGGTTTTAAAGGCAGGGATTGAATCTTTATTGGGATTTTATTATATATCCTGATGGACATCCCAATAAAAGAATTACTTTTTTTATGAAGCCGGCATTTCGGAAATGCCAGCTTGTGGCCGTTCCTAGTTGAAACACAATTAGGACTATGCAAAAATTACTGATCGGTATTTCGAAAACTAGGCAGAAATTTTAATAGTAATCAAATGAGTTACTTGTATAATTAAGTATTTCCAACGTGAATGAATTCGCGACGACTAGTGAGTAATTCGAACATACTCGTACGCTCACAACAAGAAGTTGCACTTTAAGTTCTTGTAGAGTCAAGACTTATTGCAGAGGAAATACATTCCCTCGAGAAACGATCTCGACCCAGTATTTACGGATTGAAACAATACATATATTCACCATATAATGAGCACCACCATTACCATCATGATTCCTCTGGGAGTTCTGGGCAACATTAATGGTTGCTCGGCACACGTTACGTTTTATAAATACACCAGCATACCTTATTCAGAGCACAATTAAGTGAACATGCAAAGGCGGAATTCGGAGGCAGGGGCGAAAGGGAATCGGTAATGGAACTCGAAGGAGACATCGCAAGTTAGTTGGATTACGAGCGAATCTCTACAGATGTCAGTCCCGGGCTTAAGATGTCGCCAGCGCCGAGAAAAACGGTGCGGACGCTCGACAGATACGAATGTCTGATGCGGACTACATGCGAATTGTTCGTTATTCAGTTTAGGGAATACCGGTTTTCTGAAAAGCTTATTTTTAGATGACATTGTGATTGATCTGACCACAGAAAAAACCTACTGGTCAAGGCTCTGAAATGAAATGAAATGTTACCATATCTTTTACGCTGGGTGTACGAGTTAATTCTTCTGACTAAAACAATCATGATTAATAATATGTTGAAGGAAAATATCATTATAAATCTTGTATGCTTAGAAAGGGCATGATGACAGATTTTCAAATACCTTTCCTTATTGTAGGTACACGTCTCCTAGTTTCGAAAAAAAGTTTATTTCAGCAATAAACTTAAGTTTTAACGTAAATTAATGTATTTTCTGCTATGTAATTTGAATTAAACGCGAAAACGCTCGTAGGTATCATGGCGTCGGCTTGCTCGTCAAACTTCAAGCAACACGATGACATTAACTGAGACGTGACGTCATTCCTTTTGATTGGCTTTTCAGATAACATGGCCGATTGCTGTATTTAATACTTTTATTTTATTGAAAATCTTATTAATCTTAATGTTTATATTAAAACGGGATCATATTTTAGAACTTTTTTAGCATATATTTTTCTGTAAAACCGTTTATTCTCTGATTCTTTAATAGTGTCATCATGCCTCATTTCCCAAATCTTTCTTAGGTAAGAAAGTTAAACAAGCTGTATTCTGCAGAATGATATTAAAAATAGCTTGTTGGTGATCATGACGGTTGAGATGATGAAGTCTATAATGGGCGCACAATGCACGAAAGCGTAGAGTTGTTAAAATGTTAAAACTTCAATTTAAACTTTAATGTAAATTGTGGGGAGCCTGTAGGTTTTAAATTATTGAATTGACGTTACCGATGAAGAAAATAAAATATATCTGTTGTGTCATCGGCTTGATATGTCTGTTCATCGTGGTTTCACGCGCGCTACAAAGGATTATTATTGTACATTTAGTATGTAACTAATTGCAACCTTTTATTCCTTACTACATGTGCGTTATGACTCGCGTTATAGTTTGACATTTTATATCCTAAAATCTTTCTTTGTTTTCGTCCTTGATAAGTAGACTATTCAACTACTTCAGGAGGCTTTCAACTCTTTAGCTTTATAAAATTAGTAATAAATTTGTATATAATTTTAAAACAATGCAAAATAGTAATTTATTTTATTTCTAAATTTATACAGAACGAAATTCTTAGTTTTATAGTTAGTAACGTACCAGTGACTTTGCAAAACATTGTTATAAAATCTAATCTTAGCATGTCTCGATCTTGAGATAGAGGTGATAAAGCCATGAAAATAGAAGTCCCTTGCTCTAAACAATAAACGAGCCTAACATCTTATTCAAATACTTAAAAACATGTTTCACAAGGCAAAACGTTTTTTCGAGCTTAACGAAAATAGCTGAAACGATACGAGGGCTAATCGAAACAATTTTCTAGCGAACGGAGCGAAAAAAAGGAAAAGTCGAGAGCATGTACTAAAATCTCGTAAAGCTTTAGTAAAAGGCCTGGCTTCCTCACGTTATTAAGTGATTTCAAGCCCTACCTTGATCCGGCGAGCTGTGAAAACAATATCCTTTGTGCGCAACAAGACAACGGGTAATTGAGCCCGGCCACTCAGCCCGAGAGCATGTGACGTATTTTCAGTATGTGTTTTAGGCAACATGAAACCAAGTTGATAATATTAGTGAGTAGAAATAAGGGTTTCTACATCGTTCCTTTGTAGTGTATGTAATACGATTATGTACTTTACTTATTAGTACTTTATATTGTTGAATGAAACCCTTTCTATATCCCGCTGTTGGACGTGGGACTTGATCAATCAGTCAACGACACGGCCATATTATTGTGGTTCGGTGCATACAAAAAATACGTTAATATATTATTAAATTCATATTATTTTAATATTATTGCAATAGGTATAAATATTTTATGACCAAAAATTTCCAAGACTCAAGGAAAGAAGTGATTTATAAAGCCAAAAGAAAAAAAAAACAAATTGTAAGGAATTAAGAACACTTGCAAATAACCAAAATCCCTATCCATTTAATGCTTACCAACGTATGCATTTCATTCCTTAGCTTTATTTTGTCTAAGACGCATACTTCAATCTGTCACGAGCTCATGGTCAATCGTCCAACACGCCGACATTTTGGTAATTGAAGCCCTATTGTGCGCGGACAAAGTGCATTTCGGACGGCGAGGGCGGGTCACAGAGCGGTTAGGAGGATTTAGTTAATGCGAGCGAGACGTCCATGTCTCCGCGAATACAGGTATTGCAGGTGTGGAATTGTTTAAACAGCTCGTTCTGCTAATATGCTGCAGTTTATTTATTGGCAACCTGTTCCGCCTCGCTCCATGCAGTCCCCCGGCACACGTAGCGTGCAGCTATAATGTACCCACGGGATCCTTCGAAAATTGATGTTTCTCGTGAATTGTTTTATAATGGCTGATCGTTTTGCGCAAATGTGTTGTTTTGAAGCATTGTAAATGAATGCCCAAACCGAAATAAGCAACATAGATATACTTATATAGGTACTATAAGTTTCTTACGGTGATAGGAATAGTGACCACTCAATTTCTTTAATTTTTATTTTTTTATTTTAATGGAGTAGCAGACGAGCACGCAGGCTACGTTGTGTCAAGTGGTCGCTGCAGGCCACGGACATCTACAAACAACCTTAATCAATACTCAGTCTTGTTCTTCGGTCGTATCCAGTTGTGCTGCTACTCCGAAGGCTGATCATCTCTTCATTGAAGTCTGGTCGGCAAATGTACCTTTCTACCGAAACTCGATAGATTTGCTTCACGGAAGAGGTTGGTATTGTAGCAGTTCACCTAATTCTACTACGTACACTACACTACACTACACTACAAAATCTGGAGTATTTATTCTTTAGCAATGTATTATTAATATACTTTGTTGTTTAGTCTTTACTTAATTATGCTTCAGGACATAATAGTGCATTAAAATAAAAGCTGCAATTTCAAAATCTAAAATATCAAGTACGGCACGCAAGACTAAATTGCGTCTGTATGAAAAAGAGAAATGTTTAGCGGTCGCTGAGGCTTTCGTGGGGTAAAGTAGCGCGGTTTTAAAATATGTCGCGAGCTCTCCTGTGGGCCGCCAGGGGGGGAGGGGCGGGGAGGAGACATTAATCCTTCCTTATGCCTACTCGCCAACGTGCGACTGCGTGTTTGTAGGGACGTTTGCTTCCAGCTCGTAATAATATCCACGCATTTAAATATCCGGCCCCAGCTACGCTGAGAGCCGTCCTCTGTTTGCTAAAACTGTAATTCAGAAAGAATTTGTAAGGTTTTGGATAAAACACTTTACTTATATAGTTAAGGTAAAATATAATAATGCAGATATGGTCACAGTAAAACAAAAACAGTAACAATCGAGTAGTCCGCAGGATTCTTTGTCGGCGGTATCAGACTCAAACCCTGGCGCGCACTCTATGATTTTAGTCATTTATATAAATTTTATGACTTGATCGATGGTGAACCAAATGCAATATTTTTGTTACGATTTTTTTCAAGGTCCTATGATTAGCAGCACAGAATACTAACTATTACTAACGTATTGGCAGCAAGAAATTTTTGATATGAATATACTCCTTTGTTGTACACAAATTAAAAAAAAATATAGACTGAATATTTACCCAATAGTGACAAAGTCCAAACAAAGGGTTAACTGTAGGGGCAAATAAAAATAACAGAAAAACCTTTGTAATTCGAAATACAGAATAGCTAATTTACAAAAATCAAACATAAAAGTATTGTTGCACTTACAATTTAAACAGTAGTGTTTGTTATTTATTTATTTATTTATTCAGTCTACAATTTGCTTACAGTCATTGACCAAACACAAATGTGGAAATGTGTACAATGGAAATTTGTATCGAAATCAAAACATCTACGAGTAATAAAATAATTTAAGAGCAAGAATAACATTTCTAAAAAAGGATAAATATTGTTTGAGAGCGCTAAAGATTGCCTAAATCATGCAAACGTTAACAAGACAGGTAGATACGATTTTCCTACAACTATATGTAACTACAATCGACTAAAGCGTTATCGTGACACTTATCGATTGCTATCTCAATTGTAACGTCGTGATATAGAGGACTTAATCGATTGCCGCTCATAAGACGCAATAAGTCGATTATTATCAAGGCAATGATCTTGAACTCGAATCGAGTCGCAATATGCAAAGAGATGTTAAAAACCTAACAATAAAATTGAGCAATAAAAATGTTAACTTTAAAAATAAAAAGCCGATCGATGGAATCAGAATTAAAAGGACGCTCACGTAATCCACATTATAAAATTCTTATTATACACTCGGGCCATCAGCGGCGGCCTTAACCATTGCGAGGCTACGAGCGGCAGGTCTTTGCGAGGCCCTTTTCCTTCGTGAAAAGTATGTGTTGCGAAAGTAGGTCTGGTTGTTGAAACCACAATAATCGAAAGCACAATAATCTAACGAATGACAATCAACTTGAAGCAACGTCATTTTCGATTGAAAGAATAGCAAGAGCTGAAAGCCGATCTTGTGTCATCGAATTCCTCAAATATGTTTTAATAATTTTAAGCCTCGAAAAACTCCTTTCAGCAGACGCAACTGTCACAGGTGTGGTGGCAATAATTATCAGGACTATTTAGATAGTGCGGTAAACTTCAGTTAATTTATTTTCTATTATGTATTTCAGCACCGAGATAAAGTCGTCGTTTCCTTCATACACGCGGATGAACATATTCAGTTCTTCGTATAATTCATGTCCATCAATATCACATGATTCTCCTACTGTCATAGATATTTGCAAGTCGCTGCATTGCTTCAAAAGTGCACTATCACTAATTTCCTTTAATCTTTTTATATTATACTTGAAACCAAATAATAATATGCTCTCATGTTATTTAAGTACCTCAAACCTAGGGCGGCAGCTTGCGCGCACAGTGTCGACAATGACATAAAAATAGTTGAATAGTTGAAGGGATGACTGAAAACCATTTTCTCGATAATTATCGAGCCAATTGGTGAATGCATCTAGGTGTTGTGTAGCCACATCTAAGTGCATGGTTTCGCTTTGCCACATGTCTTTTTACACTTTTCCAGCTCACTTAATACTTTGAATACTATAATCTATCTTATCTATCTATTCTGTCTATATCTATATTTTAATAAATCGGTAACAAGTCGGTTTCTGTACACTGAAGATATTTGAGAAAAACTGTCACTAGGGCTATTTTATTAGCATAATAGTACCCAAAACAATGATTTTTAGAATTATTGTCTGTTTGTCTGTTCATTTGTGCGCGCTAATCTCAGGAACGGCTTAACGTAGAAGGATGCGGTTTTCACTGATGTATTGGTATTTTCTTGAATTAACATTTAGTATTTGTTTTATTTAAATCGGTTCACAAATAAAAAAGTTACGTCCATTTCTGAAAAGAAAAATAGATAACACATAGAAAAAAAACAACATAAGATGAGCTGGCAATAATATGGTAAACTCTACTAAATAGGGTTCACGCTTTTTCTTACAGTTCCCACACGTCGACAATAATTAATCAATATTTTAATTTAATTTAATCTATATAAAAAGCTGAAGAGTTTGTTCGTTCGTTCGTTTGTATGTTTGTTTGAACGCACTTATCTCAGGAACTACTGGTTCCAATTGAAAAAATCTTTTGTGTTGGATAGTCCATATATCGGGGAAGGCTATTTTTTTTAAAGGCAGACGGGCCGCGTGGTGTTAAGCGATCACCGTCGCCTATGGACACGGGCAACCCTAGGGGAGCCACCCGAGGGCTTTAGGCTACTGGCTATATGACATCATGCTCTGGCTAATACCGAAGTTCACGCGGACGAAGTCGCGGGCAGCCACTAGTATTCAATAAAATTGAAAGATATGTGCGGTACAGTACAGTAACGAGATTGTAACTCATACATACTGCAAACAAAATAATTACTTGGTGACAAGAGTTGACGAACGAAATGCAACACAATGAAATTTTCAATTATGTTTTAAATGAATGAATGAAACTAACTTTATTTTCTTAATAAATAAGAATTAAAGAAAAAGTTTTAATTCAGACTAGATAGATTTTTAACATTTTTTTTTAAATATTAGCTTGGGTTGTTGCGCGAGGCCCCTCCAAGAGCGAGGCCCTGGGCGATTGCACAGTTCGCCACCCCCTAAGGCCGCCACTGCGGGCCATACATCAGCGGCCATATCAATTTTTTTGTAATCATAGCCAGTGTAAATCAGAATGTTTCTGTAAAAATTATCGTTTTGTTATTAAAGCGACTCACGTATTTTAGATAATCTATTTTCTGCTGTTAAAATATGTCAACTGTCCGAATTGCAAAGCGATTAAGAGTTTAGTTATCTCGATCACGACAAGGATTATAGCTACTGGAATTATTATTGCTGTATGCTAATAAGCTAGTATCAATTAACATTTGATCAGATACCGATATAGTTGATACAAGGCTATGGGAACTAGCGCATAAGGGATTCAGGATCATAAAGTGCAAAACCATCTTGTTAATAGATTTTCTTCATTGATTGTTAGGAATCTGTAAAATTATACATATTACTTTCGAACTTCCTATTCACTTTCCTTTCATCCCTTCCCCTACTCTCGTTGACCTGCGACGACATCTCAGAGTGGTCACCACGCCGTTGTGCTAGGCATGAGGTCTTGGATCAGATTCTCAGCAGAGAAGGAAACTAATCTAGAAATCGAAGTGATTTTACGAAATTTCAAGGTCTTGTATTAGTCTTTGTTTTTGTGTCCTTGTCGCTGTGTTTGTCCACAACATTCTTGACACCGGGAATCCTCATGTGGGATTACCAGTGAGAAGCGTTTATTTATTTATTATTTACTGTCCGGCTTATGTTCCCTAAACACAACACAGTTATCAATGTGATCACAGATCACACATCACATTCCCACAGAACATCACAGAAACCGTGAAATAACACGCACAGTATGAAAATTGTACATAAACCTAACTGCATTTTCAGGAAGCTGGAATAATTTCCATTGGTAGAACAGCTTTGCGACTTAACAATTTTTCTAGACTTTTCTGACAAATCAAATTAATGTCACCAACGTGCTTTAATACTAGGGAATGTTAATACATTGATAAATAAATATGTCGTAGGTAATCCTTTATCTGCCGTTAAGCTTGAATTGCACTCAATACGATTATAGATTATAATTTGAATGTAAACCAAGCTATATCGAAAATAGAATTGACGCATCATAAATATTTTTAAAAAATCAATATTATGGGCTTTACTATGGTCATTATTTTATGCTTACCTTATAAGTAAATATAATGTAAATTCCTTTGGTGATTGGAAATAAAAAATTGAACAATATTTCCTTTTTTGAACATGCCTTTGCTCATTCATGCCTTTCTGACTGATTCTACTGAAAAAAATTGTGAAAATTGAATGAAAACTGAATCTAAAACGATGCAATATCGCATAAAGATCTATAACATTTTCAAGAATCCAATCAATACCATACTGCACAATATAGATAGTCTCTCAAGAATTGAAAAGTTTTGACGTTTAGTCCTTGAGGGTCCTTGAGCTCTCAGGCGCCTAGGTGTCATCATCTTACGGTGCAGTATAAATTAGTATCATTGTTACTTCACATTAGATCTAATAAATTCTAACATAATCAAGTGTGCAACAGATGAAACTACGACAGCAATACCAATCAAGAACCGTCGTTGAGAGCTATGGGGGTGATTAAAGGATTTCGCGGGCATTAGCGACAGCTGACGCGAGAAGGCAGCACCGATATCGATTCAGCTTTAATCGCGGGAACCGCACTGATGGGCCCAATTTATTCGCTGCATCGGTGCTAATTCCAGGCAGATTGCCAGCGCCGTGCCTTCTGATGTCGATTACTCGATCCATCAGTCCGCTGCGGTGCGTCGCGCCCATAATCCCGCTACTGCTCTGCACTGGCTCACACATGACTAGAAAATTAATGGTTGCATGCTGTCAGTAAGCTCCGCAACTATTCGAGCTCTTGTACCATGATAAATTCCAAAAATGTGCAATACAAATTTCAGGAAAAAATTTGTTAATATGTCAATCGGTACGGCATCAATAACATTTTTATTATCAGATGACATGCGACATTTATCTTTCAGAGTTATCATATCAATAAGCTATTGATACAGATTGAAAGAGAAATATTTTGTTTACTTTTCTTTACGGCACTATATGTATATGTATTTTCTAATACATACCTATGATAATTAGCAATCTGCTACATCATAATAGAAGGACTGTTTGAAGTTGATTGCATTAAGAAGACAAAGACGTCGCAATGTAACGGCATGTCTATAAAATCCTTCGCAAAGGTCTGCTTATTTCCTTGATACCACCAATGTCAAATGTATATAACCTTAATTCATTTTGTTAGCTATCAAAGGCTTCTAGAAACGGCTATTTGGAATGCATAGATATTAAAATTATTACTGAGATCACGATTTTATGTACCTACGCGTCGCAAATTTTTATGTAATTCATATATTCTTATAGATTTGTCTTATAGACAGACTAATTCTGAAGGTTATAAAGGTTGATTATATGATATTTTTAAAATTCGCACTCATTCAGTTACATAATTTCTTTGTATAAAAATTCTGTTTTATATCATTGAGTAACCTTACAAAACTTGTAAGGTTTTAATTATTTTAGTATTTGTAAAAGTAACGTGTAAGTTTGTTATTGAATAAATAATTGGATTATTTAATTCCATATTATATTATATTGGATTGCTTAGTTAAAAATAAAACTATAAAACATTGAGAACTACTACTACACTAACACTATATTTTTTGTTGCAGGCATTAGCGTAAAATGTGACTGATGAGGTGATAGCGCAGTGGTATGATGAGTGTAAAGTGACGTTTAAATGTGACGTTCTGACCAGTGATGGGACCTGAGTAATGAGGGTGACGCAGTGACGTTTAGTGACGTTAGCTGAGTGATGAGTGTGACGCAGTGACATTAAGTGACATTAGTTGAGTGATGAGTGTGACGCAGTGACGTCAGCGGCGCCATGGCCGACGACAACACCATCATCGAGGGCACGGTCAAGTTCCGCGATGGAAAAAAGGTGAGACATTTCAATTGTTTATTTAAATGGAGTAGCAGATGATCATGCACGGTCATCTAGCCAATGGACGCACAACATCACGCAACTCTTGTTCAACTGAATAGGTCCTTAGGTCCCTGTAGCTTCGGGATTAAGAATAGAGCTACGGTATCCCCTGCCTGATCGTAACAGGCGACTAATAGGGTGCTTCTAAGGTTGCGGGCGATAAGAGTGGGAGCTTGATCAGTTCAGCCAGTAGCCCCGGCAAGGACGGCGGCGTGTGCGTGGCCGCATGCCGCCGTGAACACCTGAAGATGGGCCCGTACTAAACGTCGTGCATGGAGGACAACGGTGCGAGATCCCGGAGTCCCCAAGCGCAGAGGCAGGCTACCGAGGGGGTATTAGTGCGGTAAAAATCTGTACGGAGCGGTACGGTGCAGCGTTGGTACTTTTTCAGTCGAACGATAAAAGTTCTACCACCACTAAAACCACTTTAATCTAAATTCAGGTAACCTAATTAGAAACAATATTTTTATTCATCAATATAATTGTATTTTGCCTTATACATCTACCATTATCAATAATAATAATATGTAACAACAATTAATTAAAATTAAGGAGATTATGACGTTTATCCAAAATGACTGATAGTAAATTTTGAATACCTATTTGAAATTGCAACACAATAAAAACAAATGCGTAAATTGAGTACATAAGGCTTCTTAATTGTAAGATGCCCAATCCAGTGGGACACAAAAAGGGTTGCAGCCCATTTTTATTAGATATTCTCGTATATATGTTTAAATAACGTATAATCTTATAAAAATTGTGGCAGTGTTCGAAAGACTTGAAAATTTTATTACATTTCTAATCACATGTCTGATTCTTTACAAAATAAGACACCTTTGTAGTATGTAAACGATTAACATACCAAGTATCACCACGTAATTTTTACATGCCTTACGCGGATTGACTTAAAGATAACATATAAAATAGTTTTATGATTATCAAAATTTACAAACAAATCATAAAACTTGTTGGGATATTCTTCAGCAATTACCTCAGTGGCGCATTTAACAATTATTTAATTTCCAGTACTGCTTTTTGTTTACTACGATGACTAACATTAGTACATTGTCCGCAGTGGAAGTCGCGGTGGTGCGTGATGCGCAAGCTGTCGCCGGTGGCGGGTGAGTGACTGCAATCTCGGCTGACTAATGACTGTTTTCTCTAACTAATACGGGACGGCTTTTGGTATTAGATGCGAAACGTGTCCTGCCATCAGGACTTTAATTACTTTCAGCTCCACATTAAATTAGTGAACGTGAGAACCAAGTCTGTTAAAAAGAACAGTTACACAGAAAAAAAGTTTAATATTAAGCAAGCTAAGACAATCATTCTAAATAAAAATAAACTTTAGGTAGATATAATATAATTTATAAATTGTAATTTATTAACGATAACAAAGCTTCGGAGACTGATCATGTTACTTTATGAGAAAATATTAATTTATATCTCATTGCAAGTGAAACTTTGTTTTATGTGAAAAATTAATTAAATAAATTAATAACCTTATTAAAATAGTTAAACGCTACGTCATAGTAACATTTTTATTTATCAAAATCTTATAACGGATTACAAAAATTTGATGAATATGTAACCAATTAGGTATATATTATAATTGACTTGAAATATACTTTTATACTTATTTTATTTAAGGTTATAAATTGCGATACTGTTAATAATATTTGTCATTTCATCATAACTACATATATCATTAATGAACGAAATAAAAACAATAAAGATGAATGAAATAATATAATATAATATAAGAGTGAAATAATAAGATAACAATGAAAATAGGTATCATTCAACAAAATTTGAAAAGGTTCAAAACGAAGAAATAAATAAATAGAAAAAAGAAAAATAAATTTATCAAATTGACAGACAAACAGACATTATTAGAATTCCAGTGAATCGGCAGCATTGATAGAATTTCAACAAGTTGGGAGACAGTGGGGCTGTAAATTTGTCAGATCCATGTGAAGTGTTGGAACAAAGAGCAGGTGTGTTGTCGCAGCCCTCAGTCCTCAACAAACACAGGTGCATGTTTGATTAGCGGTGAGAAAGTAGGTGAAGATAAGACAAGTGCAGTTTATGCAATTATAAGTGTAAACATCCGTGAAAGAAACTGGGTATTTTAGAAATTGATACATTTGGTAAGAAAATAACTAGTGTCCTCAAAATAAAGCAGATTACTTTAGTATATATTTATGATAATTTATATTGAAAATGAAATTAAATAAACGTTAAAAATAAACTGCAAGGTAAAATATAACTCGATTCTGTAAATTAATTCAAATTGACATTCAAATAGTTTGACCATAAGCGTAATGACTATTCGTAACAAAAACGATTCTAACAGATAATAGTAACATCAAAGTTGATTTATTCAAAACAGCTACTAAAATAAAACACATTCGACAAATAACACGATACGAGACGATAGAAAACAAAGTCAAAAGCCCTAATTAGTCGCGAGGAGGCTCGATAATCCCATTGATTCCCGATTCAATAACAGGGTGTACCATTGTGGAGGAAATTCATCGGCCATAAAGGTACTGTTCGACAATTTGGATTAATTTTATCAATTGAAGTAGTATCATCGCATATTAAACCGGAACAAAATTGGAAATGCGATTGGAAATAAACCAAGAATTTATTGAAAAGGTCGAAGTAAAAGATATTTATGATCCAGTTTACTTATCGAGGTAATATTGATTAGGATTTATAAGCTGTAACCATTAAACAGATTTAGATATGAATTAATTAAACGAATATGCGTCATAACAACATATTACACTAACACTTTTTATGACTGGTGGATTTGTAACCAACAAAGAAAAATGTTATGAAATCCTTAGTGAATTGTCTCAAAGTCATTTGACGTTCTTCGCGACATCATTTTTAAGGAGTTTGAAACAGTGAGGCCAAACTCTACATTATCACGTGTTTATCACTGACCGTCCGCGATATTGAAATTCGGAACACGTGCTTGACATGTAAGAAAAAACGACGATAAGATTACCCGATAATCCCGTTCAATAACCATAAATATTGTTTGACCCTCGAGGCCCCGTACTTGAGGCCCTTCAAGTACAATTCTAAGTTCATGGGTAAACCATTACAATATATTATCTAGTATTGGATTTTCTTTAATGTTTTTCTAATTAGGCGACGTTGCAGGTCAAGTACTGATTGGTGGCCTCCATTGTCTACCTCGTACTACATCCAAGTCCACTTCAAGTCAAACAAATTTAATCTTTTTGCACGCACTTATACTCTAGTATCACCTTTCCAAAACAAAATTACCTCCTTGTCAAGTCTGTTTAATTAGTAAAACGTATTTATTACAAAAAATAGCATTGCAATACAATAAAATACTTTTGATCGAAAGAAAGAGTTGAAAGATAGGTACATAAAAGTTCTTATAGTATTGGAATATAGGTATACCTTACGCTGTTATTTGATCCCAACTAACAAAACTCTCTCAAACAAATAATCAATATTAGACTTATAGAGCGAGCAGGGATGGTCCCGGTCGGACGTCCCTCCCGGAGGGCAACAAAACGAAACTGATAAAATATTTATATGAATGGTAATCAAAGCGGTCCCCGAGTTCACATCAAAGGAGCCTGGCCGCTGCGGCTGACGTGTGCTGACACAGATACTGAATTTAAACACACTCGTACCTTGAAGTTTGACGCTCAAATATTCAACTCAACAGCCGCCGGCTGGGCTCCTGGAGCCGACACACTTTCAGAATTAACGCTAACGCTCCCTGTAAAATTTATGGAAACCTATTTAGTTGTAATAGAAGTTTATGTAATAACAATGTTGAAGGTGTATTAAATTTTTCCACCCTAACCAATTCCCACTTAGTATAATAATCTACGATGAACTATATTTTCTATGTCTGTGTGAATCTAAATAAAACTTTCTTTGTTCCTTGGTATTAACGAGTGCTTCACTAATTTAAATTCTCATATTATTATGTTTATTAGATTACAGTGTTCTATAATAAAATTAATGTAGCATTAAATAAATGTATGGCATATAAAGCATATACTGCACTACACAAATTCTCTACTACTTATATTATCAAAATGCACTTTTGATTTTAACACGGTTTGGTGAATGTGCTGTTCCAAAAGCGACTTATAATATTTGAGATCAGTTCAAAATTAATATAACGCGATTGTTTGTATTTCCTACAAGTTTTATCGTAGTTTTAAGCTGCATTTAGGACGGGCTTTTAAGCACAAGCGGCTTACACTCAAAGCTAACACACCACGAGAGGGTAAGGGCGCTATCACAATACACC
The DNA here is from genome assembly GCA_911387765.1 of Pyrgus malvae. NCBI lineage: Eukaryota > Metazoa > Arthropoda > Insecta > Lepidoptera > Hesperiidae > Pyrgus > Pyrgus malvae. The sequence continues at coordinate 24,033,326 of OU426962.1, read as the reverse complement.
GAGATTTTTTTAGCTAAATTATTAAATTTTATTAAAGGTCATTCAAAATGTAATATTACTGTCCCGTCATCGCGTATCACTATGTTTTCTATTTGAATCATTTTCTTTCAATCGGCTCTTTTCTCTCAGCTCACTCAACGCTCATAAGGGCACTTAGAGCCGATGACCGCGAAAAGACATCGTTCATTACGATAATATTTGTATTCCAAAAATGAATTAAATATTTTTTACTTTTGAAGTGAAAACTTCTTTAGCGGCGTTGAGAACTTTTTGTGGGATGGGTAAAAACTATGAAACTCGCGCGAGGTCACGTGTGCTGATCGCAAAATTTCGTAAGATAGTAGAGGAGACGAGGAAGATCGACCTTCACCGATCTGATATTCGATGAGACATATTGTTTACCCAATATAATTTATAATCATATATGCCTATGATAACTTGACTATCGAAAAGTGTTCGTAGCTATTTTTAATTTAATTAATTTTAATCAATTTTCTTTCATATCACCTTCACTCTTGTAACAACCGAACGAGTGAATATCTTCACCGGCTCTTAGACCAAGACGGAGGGGTGACAGCTGATGACGGCTCATCTGACGGCTGTCTATACTTTTTTTCTTCAATTATGGCATCGCAAACTCTGCAAATTGCCAGCGTCAAGTATAATTTTATCTTAAAATTCGTTTATATCAAGTATTTAAAATATGGACATTGAACAAAGTGCATCTATTAATGAAAAAAGTGACGAAGAAATAGTGAAAGAAAATGAGAGAGTACTTTGTAAAAATACTAGATAGAAATTAATAGGTACTGATAATTCAAGCAATTCGTGCGGAATTATTCCCTAACGATTTCAAGACGTCAAAAATGCACAACGTTAATGTTTTCACTTCTGCCGGCACTCCCGGAGTGCAACCCATTGTTTTTTTTTATTTTATTTTAAAGACTATTTGCTATTTTCTATCCATTTCGGTTGCCAATGCGACAACATCCTGGCGAGCGCCTTAAGATTTTCTTACCTCACTTATTCCCGGGACATAAGTAGAAAGACGCTAGAAATTTCAGCTATAAAACATTTTTGAGAAAAGCTGCCGTAAATTGCGAGAATATTGTGTGTACATTTCCGCTGAGAAGGCTGCGAGCGCCCTAATTGGGCCCCTTCTGACAGTTATCCTCTCCTAGATAAAGATGCTTAGTTCTTTTGCACTAAGATTTTGTTTCCTTTATTACTATTAATGTTTAGAAAATTCCTTAGCTTGGAATTCTTGCTGTCCACTTAGCTTTGTTAAGTAAGGTAGTGAGTTGTTTTAGTTTTCCTCTTTCTAATTTTAATTCGTTGTTGTACACGTACCCTTCGCAAAAAGAGAATAGTCTAATCATTATGTCACCTATTGAAAAATTAATAGATAGCCACAGACTAAACTTTGAGAATGAATAAGGTGCTTAATTAATAAGATGTCTAGACTCTTTGAGTTTTTATCATATTCTTTATTTCGTCTTACTTCCTTAATTTTTTCCTTACTACTGTTTTTAGTTTCATCATTTATTACATTTTCATGGCTAACGTTATTCCAAATATCAAATGGAACAGTAATATAAATTGAAAGAACGGAACTTCTTAATAATTCTTCTTTTGTTGAATACAAATTATTCACATGCATTAATGAATGAAGGATGATTGCTTGATGGGTGCCAAATCGGCAATACCATTCATGCTTTAAGCTAAACTCACAAGTCAAAAATTTTAACGATTACTCTGTACATAGATACTAGAGAGGAGATAACATAAACCGATTTGCATAATGACAGGGCAAATCTTTGTATAGAAGCAAGTGTGGCGGCAGGTAGCGTTAGTGTAAGCGCGAATAAGGAGGGGTTGTGAGGGCTTTTGAAATCTGGCTAACACTTCCCTTGTTAGGCTCTATGGATAAACCCCTTTCGTTTTTATTAATTTTTTGTAGCTTTATGTGAAGAGCACGTAGCATTACTACTTTTTAAAATACTATTTAAAAAAAACACGCAGTAACAAAACTATTTAACTACTATTTAAAAAAAAAAACAATCACGCAGTATACATTGCTATGCAGATGATAGTACGGTGGACGCACTATACACCTGTCGAGCCAATGCCTCTAGGTCACAAGTGGAGGAAAGCAGAATCAAACTTGTGTCTGAAGTCGAGAACGCTCTGGACGCTCTGGCTTAACCTTGTCGAGTTTAACCTCACGAAGACACACGTTTGCGCGTTTACCGCTAAAAATCCCCATTTGTTATAGCGCCCCAGTTCAAGGGCACCGCGCTCACCTTCGGTAAAAATGTCGGTATCTTGGGAGTTGACATTACAAGTAAAGTGCAGTACCAGAGTAATTTCGAGTACAAAGCCAAAATCGCATCAAAAAAGCTTGGTTTCCTCAATAGAGCGAGGCAGTACTCCACTGCGGGGCAACTCCTGACGCTGTATAAGGCCCAGGTAAGACTCCACTTAAAGCGCGCTTGGCCTGGCGGCGAACGTAGAACGCAAGCGATCTACGCAGCTAAGCCAAACGGGGCGCGGTCGGTTGTGAGATGGGTGACCGCTACTGGTCGTCCCCGTCGGTCCCGGTTGTAGTCGATCGATAACAGTCGTTAAACCTAGTCGGAGGCCTTATAGGCGGTTTGAAAACATCCGACAGCGGATTGGCCACTAACCCGCATCTCCACCAACCCGCATTGGAGCAGCGTGGTGGAGTAAGCTCCAGGCCTCCCCAATAATGGGGAGAGACCCGTGCCCAGCAGTGGGACGCAAAAAGGGTTGCAGCCAAGACTCCACATGGAGTGCTCCCATCTCTGGGCAGGAGCACCGAAGTACCAGCTACACCCATTTGACTCCGTTGAAAAGCGCGCAGTCCGAATCGTCAACGACCCAAGATTGACTGACAGGCTAGAACCGCTTAGCTTGCGAAGAGACATAGGCTCGCTCTGCGTGTTCTACAAACTTTACTATAGTGAGTGCTCCGAGGAACTCTTCAAATTGATGCCTACATCACCATTCCATGATTATACCACCAGACGAAGGTTAAAGTTCCACCGGCACCATCTGGACTCGTGGCGGTCCTCCACAGTCCGCTTTGCATGCTCCTTTCTACCACCGACGTGTAGGTTATGGGACAACCTTCCAGCTGAGGCATTCCCAGTGGACTATAACATGGGGTTCTTCAAGAAAGCTGTAAAAAAAGCTCTCCTCCAAAGCCGGCAATGCTCGGGCGGCTCCCCTGGGGTTGCCCGTGTCCATAGGCGACGGTGATCGCTTAACACCACGCGGACCCTCTGCCTTATTGTTCGGTTTATTTATAAAAAAAAACAGTGTTCTGTTGTTGTCAAATCTTTTTAATACCTTAAATATATTAAGTAAACTAAAAAAATTGGCCCCTACACCCTCTACTCATGATTAACTGCCTCCGCATATTATTATCTTTCTGACATTTGGGTCATTTATTTAAACGTCATAAAAAGTTGAATATTGTTTTACTTTATGTAAAATGTTAAACTTTAATAATTATTATTATGGTCGATATACATGTGTACAGACAATAGCTAAAAATAAAATAGTTAAAATTCCCGGGTGGCCGCCATACAGTTACTCTAGAAGAATTTTAAGTTTCAAAATATACACAATATAAGATGTACACAATATTAAAGCTGTTATGAACTCTGAAAATAAAAATGTGGTAGGCAATCATCCATGTGTTTTTGAAAGTTTTAGTTAGATTTTGCACAGATATTTTGTATGTGAATTCGAATTTTATGTGTATACATATAGAGTTTTCGTGATGTTCAAGAAAAGATGAACAAAAATACAACTGGAAGTTTCATAAAGGTTTTTATGCGCAGATTTATCCCGTGTAAAACAGGTATCTTCTTTAAAACGCATTCTTGTCTGAAACGTAAGAAAGTTGCTGAAGCGAACATTGTACTTTTCTTACAATTTACGAGTATAATGTACCAGAGAAAAAGTATACATCTAGATGAAATATTTATGATGGACCTACTTTCAAAGTAACACTGTCAGGTAATCTTTATTACCTAAAGTTAGGGAGTTAAAATTTCTCAGCTCAATTAATCATTATCTATAACCCTGTCATAGCCGACTATCGCCATTACCACGTTTTAGAAAATTTGGTCGATCCTCTGGCATGTACGTAATTTTCATCTAACGTTTTTCTAAAAAAGCCATATATTTGCCGTTACTCTAAAGCTGCAAATATTAAGTGGGATCAAATTCGGTCTCCCGGCGTAGCAGTGGGCGGTGGACTACCAGACTGTGAGACAATTATTGTTTTAGATGCTGCTATTGTTGCTCCTAATATTGTTAGTAAGATAGATATTATATTGCCTTATTCAGCATTTCATATAGTTACTGGTAATCTCGATTGAACATATCTAAAGGGCAAGGGATAGGCCGCATCAAGGGTGAAATATGAAAAGTTGGGAAGGGAGTTATCTGCAGGCAGGACACGCGTGCCCCCAGAGGACACACACGAGGCATAATAAGGTTCTCCTGATTGTTGCCGCAAACAAATCGTGCCGCCGGCGTTTTATTGCGGCTTCCGTAAAGTTGGCCAATCTTTTCGTTACCACTCCTTCATTTTGCTCTACATTCGACAACAACTTAATAATGTTCAGGCTGTTAACGGTACGAAACATTTATGTATTTTGATAGTCATTCCAAATATTAATATCGTTTCGCAAGACATCCTCCGCAATTCGCATGAATACACAACCTGATAACCGAGTGTCGTAAAGCTCGGCTTTCGAGTCAAGGTCAGAGCAGGACCAAGCGCATGTCTCAGTGTCTCGTCCGGTGCATTGTTAGCTCGACAACTAATAGCACGCGACTGCCGGGGGGTGGCTCCCTTGCACAAATCGAGAGCAGGGGGTCATCGGCACGCGAGGCACGCACGCCCCAAGGGGCCACCCTGTTGGCACGAGGGGTACCTGTACACAATCGCTGATTCTTCCCGCAAATAAATCGACCCTAACGGCTATTTCACTTCATTGGCAGTCAGCACGGGTGTTTAGAAATATTCATGAGATGTCAGCGATTCAATCGCGGAATTAATCAAATATTCCAAACAATAACATTGAATTCCGTGAGAATATTGTACTGACGAATCCGGAAGTTTCGGGAAACACTGCTTTATTGAGATATGGAAACAATTACAGGGAGTTGAATTGTTTGAATTTATGAAAAATTAATAAACTATTTCATTTCAACTATTTCATTTCATTTCATTACAGGGAGTTGAATTGTTTGAATTTATGAAAAATTAAAGTCTTTGAATCCAGAAGTTGACTCATCAAACGATATATTATTGTGTTATTGAAATAGAAATAAATTTTCTATATGAATTAGTTTATGATTTAATACAAAGTTCTTAAGCGATTAAAAATGTTGAACTAAATGTTGAATGAAATGTCTTCAAACAGCTCTTCATGCCAAACTATAGAGGAAGTCCGATGAAGTTTTTTTATTTATTTTTGTTACATCAATAAAATACCTTTTACAAACAACAGTATATGTATATCACTCTGATGCCGTTATAATTGACGTTCACATGAATTCACTGTACTTGCAGCTTCCATTGATTTATCGAGACAACAATCTCAATGAATGTCAACATTCACAATGGCGATGTATTGAATTGTAGTAGAGGTGGGTGTTTGCTGAATTGTAAACGTAAATTATTGTGTTGTATCATTCATACATGGCATTATTGACAGTTATTATCAACAGATAACAGTGAGAGCCTCTATGAAGGTGAAAACCTTTTTATTGATAAAAAATATTTTTTTAAATAGATAGGAGGTGACTAAAAATGAAGGCTAAGATTGAATCTTTAAAAAAGGGACCGTGAACGGTAATCACAACTTTTCCAAAATAAAAAAAGAAAGCAGAAACGAAATTCGGTGCTTCAATAATCGGTGTAAATGAAATTCTACTACTTCTCAATCTAATTAAAATACATATGTATATTATTTACACGAGCTGCTAAGTGGTTACTGCAACCTACGGACATTTACCCGCAAGCAAGCTGGAGTCTGAAACAATGTGTGCAACCATGATATTTCCGGTGAAATCATAATATCTTAAACATTTGGTAGCTTATAAGCTGAGCTACATCAGTGTAGGGATATTCATTAAACAATACCTTATGGATGGTCACTACTGTTTTGCCTCGATGACATTCACATGTCGTATCGAAGCAGCAACCTCGTCGAGTTGTGACGTCTACGCAGCAGTTTCCGCGCGATGGAGCACAGAGTGTGACACACGGCCTTACAGCGGCTGAGCTTTCATTATGCTCAATTACAATATATCAAAAGTTGTATTTATCTGTGTCCTGTATCGTTTGTGACGTAACCTAAATGAGTACCTATTAAAAATAGTTAAGAATTTTACAAGAAAGAGAATATTCATAGGTTTGGGAGCACTGCTGGCTAAAGTCTTTTTATTTTCTTTTCTAAGTGTATATCATTATGACACAATGATCACGCTTATTCATCAATCTCGACTCTTGAAATCACGACTTTTGAATCACGACTCTTGAAAGACTATTGGTATCGATTGATTTTAATAAATTAAATGTAAATTAATTAGATGACACATAACATGTCATATATAAATGACGTCAGCATACCTTATTTATGTAACTATTTCTTAGTCAATTATTTAATATCATTACCTATAAAATATTTCTGCTCTAAATACATATTTAATGCTTCCATACGCAGCAGAAATAATTACTGCAACTTCATAATATATTATGTTGTACATTTAGTTCATATACATATAAGTAATATCAACTTAATTATGCACCCTTAAATTTCTCTTCTTTATGTTTTTTCTCATAGTTATGGTCTTAGAGTTCCCACAGAGGTCTGGTATGTTCTGACTTGAGGACCTTTTTCAGTGTTAATGGCGTCGTGCATTGTGCTGCGAACGGCGGACGCATAACCATTGCGTTTAACTCAACTGCGCGTTATTTAAACGAATGTGGGACTGCGTTCAATTTAATACCCCGACCGCTGCTTTGAATTAAAAATTTAATGATGTACCGAACAGTTAATGCTGAATTTTGCTTGTAAATGCTAATAACAATCCACTTATTCTTATTATCGTGATGCCTCGATGATGATGTTTAATAGGTTTTGTTTTACTAATATTACCGATTATGATATTGTCGACTATGTTTGATGTAATTTAAAATGAATCTATTCTATGAAAGCATCTATTTTGCTGTTTGTTTAAAAAAATACTTCTTATTGTTAAGGCTTATCAAATCGGGTTTGTCATCGGATCGCCTGCATGCTTGAGCTTATCCCGAGAAGATGCGACTTCGCTACGATTCTGATTAAAATTGCTGTAGGGAATTCGATACAAATAATAGTAAACGGCTCGAGATATCGACAGACAGATGTATGTGCTTTAATAAATGTATATTTGTACTCAATGATGGGGTGCAAAATGTTTGCAGTTTATACAAGAAGATACGATAATAACATTGATACCTGATCTGATACGATCATCAAACACAAACAACCGTCAAAATCTTAGGACATGTTTTCACTCACAGATTAAAATATGTTTCGACTGTTGTCACAGTATTGGCGATCTTCAAAAATTCCAATAGGTTTAAAGCTAAAATATTCATGCGTCCGCGTGGCCGGCAGTTCGGTCGTACGTGCGGAGTGCGTTAACTTTATTAATATTGCTGTTTGTAGCGAGCGGTGCGATGGAACCAGTAAACACCGAACGGCTGAATATTTCAGCGCCAGCTCGGTTCAGGCGCATATTGGACGATAATACTGCCTCGATATGTTTGGACTGAAACTACGGATGTAATTTTGTAAAAAATGTGGAATTTGTTGAATCGGTGAAGGACCACTATAATAAACTAGGCCTTTACAGTAAGAGATGTGGTTGTGAACCATTTACTAATATGATGGATTGCCATAAATACGAGTACGTTACTAGTAACTAAAACGTTCTATGCATTCTATTGTCCCCGTAATTTTAATAACATAATAATAATATGTTATTTAATTACATTACGCTTGATTAGAATATGATTTGTAATAAACGTACTTATATTTTTAATCTAACGTTTTTGATAGGTGTTAAGATGATATCAAAATTGTAATTATTAAGATTAGATTATTAGATAATGGGATTATTATGGGATGATAGATTAGATAATGGGATTATTAGTGATAAATTGAAGGAATGCTTAATAATTTTTTACGACAAATGACTACGTTATCTTAATAATTTTAAAAATTATATTTATTTTAAAGAGCAGAAATAGTGCACGTACTTTGTTTACATAGTAACATATTTATTTATTATACATTATGGCCTAAAATGAGAGAGATGTTTCATAGGAATTATTAGTTAAGAATTAGTTATTATTAGTTAATTATTTATTGGTTAATTATTAGTTATTTGTTATATCGGATATTGTAATATCGTGTAGTGGAGTTGTTAATTTGCCTTCTTGAAATATTTATTTATTGTGAGCTCCATTGATCAATATAATCCAGCTCTTGAAATCCATAGTGGGAAATAAGACTTTACTTTTCTGATTTCCCAGACTAAGGCTCACACTGCATATTCATTTGCTATTTCAAATAATATAAAATGTAACTAAACTATTAATAGGTACTCTATCACTGTTAGCATTATTGCTTAGTTGCTACTTAATTTCGTCTCTATTGTTCTTTTGAAATATTTAGGGATATTGAATAAAAAGGGCTATGAAAGAAATGATAACATTCATAAAACATTTAGCTACGTGTTAGCCATCGAACCATATGGTTGCTAGTCTACTTACGCATATGGTCGCTCTTATCTTATTATCTTTATTATTTATAAAATTTTCTATTTTTATTAGGTTAATGTAGGTATATTTAACTTTTACTTACCTACAGTGCTTCAGGAACATATGCACTAAATTTGTTTTGTAATTTGTTTCAAATGAATTAATTCGTTAAGAAATTGCTTGTGTTTAGGAACATATATGCACTAAATTTGTTTTGTAATTTGTTTCAAATGAATTTATTCGTTAAGAAATTGCCTGTTTTTTACAATGACGTAAATGTTTGATTCTATAATTACTATACTTATAATTATGGCAATCCCTGCTGCTTTGCCAGAGCCGTCATAAATTGAAAAGTATTTCGATCGTATTCCACCATGCTGGCGATGGTGATATTATCTAATACCTTTAAACGAGCAATTCTTGTATGTATCTAAATATATTTTTTGAATCTCGGAAACGGCTCCAAATATTTTGATGAAATTTAGTACCCTGGATTCGGGGGTGATAAATCGATCCACAAAATTTTTATTGTTGGAAATTTTAACTGTATAAAAATATTTTCAATGATAATCAATTTAAATATAAACTGAAAATTACGACTCTTCCTGACATCTATTGGAGAGTATTAATAATATTGTGGCGTAAACGCTGTCAAACGGGGGAGCCCACGAGGCTCATTGTGGATTTCCTCAAGCGTCATCAGGACCAGTGCTTTTTATAGGTTGGGTGGTAGGAATTTTAAAATATTATATTATTTAATATTATTATATTTTACGACGTTTTGCGTTTAACCAGTGGAGAGAGATTTTTATTATTTAAAATTCATAGTTCAACGGTAGCGACGTATTCTAATCTGACTATTTTGACATCCGGAAGTAAGATAAAAAATTATTGTACCTATATAGAAGGTATTTTTTAATCGTGGCATTACTCAACAGGAAATGAAATGAAAAGAAATATTTATTTGCATAAAACACGGTACATTTTACGATAAAAATCTTACAATATTGTTCATGCGTGTCTTACCGACCTAGTCGGTGGGCAAATATTTATTAATAAATAAGATAAAGTCATCGTGTCTTTAGTGATAACAGTATATCCTTAATCTATAGGTTAAATCATTAATTTACTTTTTTTTAATTTAAGGATATTAAATGCAATTTCATACCCGAAGGTACATGTAAATTTTTTAAAATAATAATTTAATAACAATAATATTAGATATTAATAGTAATGATAATATTTGCATAATTGAATAAAAATTTATAATTTATTAGCCAAGCGTTTGAGGTGTCCAGCATGACAATATTCTATAAATTCCTTTGTGGAATAAAAACAGTTCTTAATCAATAATTTAAAAATAAAACCCTTGAACCGATTTAATGTCAGATTTTTTTAACCGAGATGGCAGCAAATTATAAATTTTGATGCACATCACAAAGCTGTTTCTCGAATAGCATGCCGTATACGATAATAGTCTATGCAATTGACCCCGATGCCGATTGAAGAATGTATCATCTTTGGTATCAAATCGATTTTGATTATTTTTGACACATATCAGACTTTCGTAGATGTACATTGATGGCAATGGCGGGAGATTTAGTTTTTTTTTAAATATTGGCTTACAGGAGTCCATAGGTTCCGCATCTTAAATGGCCCTAACACATTTCTTTTGTATAATAAATGCTCTATTGAAGTCAGTTGAATTCCCCCATAAGAGTAATCCGTATCTTAGGACCGAACACACGTATCCGTGATAAGCCATCAATGCTGTTTTTTATTTGCTACTTTTGAAAGATGGTGTAATGCGTATATGAATTTATTTAGTCTTTGGCATACTATTTCTACATGATTTTTCCAATTTAAATTTGAGTCGATTTCAATGCCAAGAAATTTAGCTATTTTATTTTAGGATGCAAGGTGTACCCCATATCTTAATCTGACGCGCTCGAGTAAATCCGAAAATCCCCTCTTGGGCTCCGCTACTACCATCCGCCAATCCGACGTTCAAAGAAATGACAACGTCAATTTGAAAGAGCAAGAGAGAAAATTTCGTTCATTGAATTAAAGCTTCCGTGGTCGAATGGTTGCGTGAGCTGACGGAACTGCTGCGGAACTAGAGACCCGGGTTCAAACCTCGATCAAAACCATATTGTGTCTATTTTTTATTTTTATGAATTTTTTTTTTTTATTAGGAGCTATTTCAGATGGCTTTGTTAAGTAACAGGAAGCAAATGATTGTTTCGTTTTAAACTAAACCAAGAAAATATTTTTTTAGAAAATAAACGATTTAATGTTATCGCATTGTATAAAATCTGGTGCAATAAAGTATTTTTGTATTGTATTGTATATATCCGAGCAACGCTCGGGCGTCCAGGTACTTAGACTTAATTGAGTACGGGAGTGTCACTGCGATGTTATACATCACGTACATCAAGAAACAGCTATGCTAATATTATATTCTTTCGGGGAGCTCACTGGGATTTAAACACAATATTTGTAAATAAATTATTTAAACTACAGTACTTTCTGAAAATTTTGGGTAATATCTCAAAAATAAAGAGTATATAAACAAATATAAGATGAATAAAATTAGAGCAACTCTATTACTGAATTTTCTATTTCCCACTTGCATAAAATTTGTAAACATCAACAAATAAATAGCAGCGACGTAATAAATGGATGTAGCGAGAGTTGTCAGCGAACAGGGGGTAATGGCGTGTGAAGAGGGCTTATTACCGAACCACTCAGAACGTCAATACGAGATTTGTGATATTTCTCTTGATGGCTTGGAAATAGAATACGGAAATGTTCGTTTGATAATAAAAACTTTGGCAATTATTGAAACGTCAACGAATAGAGATGCAGTAATGCATGAAGAAGGAATAACAGAGAAAAAATGTATTCTATTCCAAGTGAAATTAAATTGTGTCGAAGGATTCAGTCAATAACTAAAACGAAAAATTAGGAACACAGTCTCGTAATTGGCAATGCAGAGAAAAGGGAATGAAGAGAAATTGAAAAAATTTAAATGATAAAAAAATAATTCTTATTTAAAACTTTCATTCCTTCCCCTCCAGTTGGAGTTGGTTAAACTAAGGAAGCGGAACGAAACCTAATAAAGAAATTAAAATCAGCTCTGTTTGTAGAACGGTGTTACCGTCAATTTTAAATCACACAATTATTTCGGAGCTCCGTTTCGGAATAATCGCAACATTTGCCAGGAGACCAGTGATACTCACTTTGAGACGAAGAAAATCCTCTCCCAGCCTTAATTATTGAACATTTCTCCGCGTTAATAAAACTGGAGCTGAGATTTCTTGGAGTTAAATCGCTCGACAGGAACCAATATCTGCTTGAATCGAGCGCTTGTTTTGTTAGTAGGAAAGCCTATGACACTATATGTCAATTTACTCAAGCGTCATATGCACATTTCACAGATTGAACAGAAGGATCATAAAAGGCTCGACAAATTGGGGTAGAATGGATAAAATGCACGTAAAAGCAATATTTCAATAATCTGACGAGTTAGGTATTTAGAAGTGAGGATTAAGTATGTGGCATGGATACAAATGCAATGACTTGATGTCGTTTTAATACTCTCGAGTGAGTTTAAATTATGCTAATCCTTTACTTAAGACAAATCGTTTTGATATCGAGTGAATTTAAATTATGCCTATTTTGATTGCTGAAAAAGAGACAAAACATTCAAATGCCTAAGCGTTCTTATATAAATGGATTTTTGAATGTGGGAGTACTCAACAGTATGCATGTTGTACTATATCTTAATCTGATGTGAACGAGCGATTCCAAAAATCCCCTCATGGGCACCTCTACTATGACAAGCAGTTAAGCGAGAAGGAAGCGGTTGTTTAGATAAGGGAAAGGACAGTCGCGGAAGATGTTTATGAATCGTAAAGAGGCGATAGAGACACGCCGCACACGATGTAGATGGTCAGAGACCACACATGGTGACGCCGACTTGATTCTGTCAATTAAGGACTCTTTGTGACTTTGTTTGTGTTGCAAATAATGAATTAAGCACATCCTTACTGAATGATGTTAAGTTAACTTAAGTATCAATTAAATACGCATTACTATAAAGTTTATCGTGTTTTAATATGATTTCGCTTTTACGAAAATTAAATGTTTGGTAGAAATAAAGTTACATTAACTCTGTTATATATTTTATGGAGGACCTTAAAACGAATAAAAGAGAAACAAGACCTTAAAATGAATAAAGCCATATGAACGTAGCAAATCTCAAAATGTTTCCCCTGAGGGTTGATAGGATTAGAATTAGAAAAAAGGCGAATGACCCTCTCTAAATAAAATAATTACGCCCCTCTGTGGGGATATTTATAATTGTATTTTATAAAAGAGAATAGTGATTATAAAAAAACAAAAGTCATTTGTAACTGTTATTGTAAAATTGGATACCTTAGCAACAAGAGCAAAAAACCATTTTCAATTTTCAATTTGTACAAAAAGCACAAAATTGGGTTTAATTTAATTTAACTAACTAAAATGATAATAATGTAGAATTATTTAAGTCTACTGTATTTTAGTGCGTGCGTGCGTATTTTAGTGTTTATTGTAAATAATTAGTTTATAATTTAAATTTAATTTTAAACTTACAATTTATTTACTTTAAAATAAAATTTGTACATCCTAAAGGGTAAATATGGTGCTCTAAATATAATAATATAAATTATAAAATATAATTTATAAAACCTCTTTTGTTACCAATTTTTGTGCAAATAAAATATTATCCTTTCTTTTCTTTATTTATTAATATTATTATTATTATTTATTACTTAAGTTACAAAACAAAATTATCTTATAAATGCCAGCAGGTCAGGCCCTGTGCGACAAGATGATATTTCACAGCTGACTGCATCATTCCCATGCCTGGCCCTATCGCGGCTACAAAGGATTCCTTACGCTTATTTTCAACTCCATAAAATACGGAGAATGTAATGCTACCCTCCGAGCCCGCGTTTTTATCGACGATCGATGGCAACCCCCTTTAAAACTCAATATTACAAACGACATGATCATGATACGATGGCGCTTTCTACTCGTATATCCCTTTGTGAGGGTGTCCTGATACGAATATTGAGAACGATATCTAAATTACTTGGCGTTTGATTACGTTCGGCGCGTCTTCTTTAGAAATATGAAACGCAAAATGTTTTCTGGAGATAACCGAAAATGGAATCGTTTATATTTTAATTTGACTGTAGAGCTTTGTCAGGATGATTTTTGGTTTAAATTAAGGGATAGGTTATAAGTAATGTTTTGCTTTCATTTTCAATTATTTCTTTCTTTCACCATCAAGCTGATGATATCTCAAAGACAAAGACTTATTTGCACAAATATGGGTGTTTACAAAAGGTGTTTTTATACATTTGATTCGCCTTCTATTTCATATTTACCTTCATGAGGTATGCAAATATTACAATAATTAAAAACTTAACTAACTACAAATTAAACATTACAAATATCTCAGAGCTGAACACGGTTTTTTTATCAGAAATGAAAAGAACTAAGCCAAGTTACTAAGCTGTATTTCCTGCTCTTTGAATGAAATAATTGCTAAATGATGACAACTGTTCTCAAGAATGTTAAGGATTTTCACTATAGAATGCCAGATTAGAAAGAAAATAATAATAATAATAATATCATCATCTAGTTGTTGCTAACCACCTAACCGATGATGACATCTTCCTTCCGCTAGCAACATAAGAAGTAGAAAAAGACCTTTGATCACCTAACCAATAACGAAATTAAAACCGAAGCCTCACCCAGGCCGTTGTTCGCAGATTGCGTGCACCTGCAAGTGTACCGGGACTCGAAGGCGCGTTGGGGTGGCGCGGCGAGCAAGGCTTCCTTGTCCCTGCAGCAGTACCTGGGCTGCGAGGCCGGCTTCACGCTGGACAAGCACTCTCACACCCTCGCGCTGCTTTGTCGGGATTTCACCGCCGTGCTTGCCTTTGAAACTCGCGAAAGGCTCATCCAGTGGCAGGTATTACTATTTCAACACCATCCATTGATAATTTTATCTCTACAAATTCATTACTTATTGTGGTCTTTACTCTACGAGAGACTCTTTAGTAATGATTTGGGCAGAATGTGTTGACCAATTAATAATATATTGTAGCCTACTTGCTAAAAATTATGTAGTTATAAATTTTCGGACTGCATGGATCGATATCACAAGCCCCTTGAGGTTCCTCATACTTATTTCAAATAAAGTTCTATCGCAATTTTAAGCTTCTCAAATTCTTCAGAGTAAGTACAGTGCTAATGGTATCACTAACAGACACATATGTAAGTCGTAGTCTGTAGATAATAATTTTGAGAGTACTTTATAACACTTTCAAGTGATCGATGATACTAGCAGTAGTACCTATTTAAAGCTCATTTGTCATGGCAGGTGAAAGTGACTGCTCAGTTGGGTGAAGCGAGACAGTATCTGGTGCTGGTCGGCAGAAACGGGAGCAGCTCCCGGCGGCTGGCAGCCGGTCCCGCGCGACTTCACCTGCTGCAGCGAAGATTCGCTCTTACCTCGGGCGTGCCTCCTCGCTTACTTGGAGTATGGGAGCTAGCTCATCTCAGGTATAAGCCACCAATAGTAAAAATTTGTTAACACATACGGTTAAATAACTTTAAAGTTATATTTGTCTTTCTTTTACGAGTGATTCTTGGACAGCGGAAAGACTTGGATTCAGACAGCGCAGCACTGGACCAAAAATTAAATTGGGGCCTAAGTCCAGCAGCAAATTTTTAAAGGTCGATGGACGAATGGATGATTGTCAAAAAACTACATAACGTAATTGTTAGACTGTCAACATTTCTTTGTATTCATAATCAAATCAATTTTGTTATGAAAAGGATTTTGCTTAATCTTTATTCAATTTACATAAAAACTTCACCCACCAAACGAAAATCGTTTAAGCTTATGCAAATAAAAAGTGTATTAAATTAATTTGTTTGAATGCAGGCGATATGGAGTGGTAGAGGGTCGGTTTTGCTTCGAGGGAGGTTCACACTGCGGCAAGGGGGAGGGACTGCATGTGCTGGTTACTGATCAGGCTTCTGATATCGTGAGGGACTTTGATTTGGCCTCCAGAGGGCAGCTCTCACCTCGAAGACGCCTGAACACCAAAAAACATGAAGGTTTGTTGCATGAAAATATGATGATTATTGTTGTATTCCCTAAATTTAAGAGTATATTAAAAAAAACTATACAAAAACTCATTCTTAAAAAATCTTTATTTACAGGCGTTGAAAGTCCAAAATCTCACAAAGCATTTCGACCCGACACTAGGTTGTCGGAATTGAATACAATAGATCGATCTTTACCACCGACAGATTTACGATTGTATGAAGATCCTTATAACAGTGAAGAAACTGGTGCTATCTCACCTTACTGGCCTTCAGCAGAACGAACAAACTACCAAGACATGGGCCTTGGAGATACTGTATCTGTCAATGAAACTGTTGAAGGCACAGACTCCATTCCGTGGACTGGACAGGGGAATGTAATGTTAGAACGGTGTATGAGTTGTATATCGAAGCTTGGTGCACTTTCAAGATCATCGACTGCAGCTTTGACACCAGGGGCAAAACACTTTAACCCTGCTTGGACAATGGAAGCCGTAGATGAGTCACACAGTGAAACACATATAAATGAAACCTCACAAGTAATTGAATCCGTACCTACTGTAAATAATAAGACTGAAGAAATCTGTCGCTGTTCTCCAGAGCGACCGCCAGAACGGCCTCCTAAGCCAACAAAACTAGAACTAAACCTTACTAAAAAACCACCGATGCCACCTCCTGTACGGTCGTACAGTCATGCACATTTAGCTTGTATAACTGAAAGTAAACCAATTAAAGTAGGACCTTATGAAAATTATGATGTCCCAAAAATTCCATCAGCTGAGGTAATTTTGATTTTCTTATAGATTTTTTTTGTTAATTTACCTAGTAATAATAATATTTTTGTTTAATATTCTGTTCACAATTTCACAGGTTGACGGAGAATATTATGATACACCAAAGAGACTGAAAGAATGTCTTAATAGCGAGTTATTTAAAATCACAAGAAGCGCTACTTCAAATACTCTAATTTTAAAGAAACCATGTGGATGTTTGCTAAGGTTTGGCAAGAGGCCAAAAGAACCCACAGTTATTGATACTGAAGAGAATTTTCAACCTGCAAACTGCCCATGTAAGAGAGTGACAGATTGGGCAAACAATTGGATAAAGCTTCCATATTGCAAGAGAAATACTGGTGAGAAGGAACCCACGGTGCCAAACAAAGAGAACGTCAAACCAAATGTTACAGACCAAAGTGCTATATATGCGACAATTGATTTATCACGAAAAACAAAACGAAAACTACACGCCCATGGTTCAATCACACCTGACGATTCCCTCACTCGAAGTTTTAATTCGCGGACGATAGAAATAGATGAAGGGCCACTATCAAATTACGAAAATTTAAGTTTTGCTTTATCATTGGAACACTATGAAAATGCAAAAGATTTATTAAGGAAGGCTGGAGTCACACAAGCAGAATTGGATGCATTAAGTGCCAACTTGAAACCTTCATTTGAAACTGTTAAAGGAAGAAGCATGTGTACAAAATGTGGCCATCCTCAAGGTCAAAGTAACAGTGATTCGGGTTGCAAAGCTTCATCGAGCAGTTCACACGATGAGTATTTAATGATGGAGCCCAATACTATGGACAGCAACAAGTTTGAACAGGATAGATCACTGGCTGCGGGCTACACACCAATGTCACCTATTAGTGGTTTTGCCTTTCACACATTGAAGTATCCTGCTAAAAGTCCTATCAGCAGGTTATTGGATGAAAAATCTGCCAGTAACCCTACGTTATGTGGTCCTGAAGATAATAAAAAATCTTCTGGTGAAAATGTAGAGCTTCGGCCAGGCGTCCGAGATCGTACAGAGTACAGAAAGCGATCGAGCTCAGCCGATTCATCACGATTTCTTGAAGACGTTAAGGAATTTGATGGTAGCGTTGGATCTCGAGGATCTGCGTCATCAATTGAAACTCTTAGAGATTTGGGCACAGGTGAAACAAATAATCCTTGTGATTGTGCAACCAGCAAACATTCTGATGCTGACAGTTCCGAAGCATCGAAAGTAAAGGGCAATGTTACTACGACAGGAGGGAACAGAGATTCATCCAGCTCTAATGATTCGGGAGTTTCAAGTTGGTCACTTCGGGGTGAAGCAGTACCGGGGGTGACTGAGTTTGAATTACCAGCTACAACAGCAGCGGCCCGCAGACGGTACCGAAGCTCGCGTCGTGCTGATATTTCTCCTAGAGGGACGCCTCCTAGACGTTCGCGGTCCTCAGGACCCCCGAGACATCCACCGACTACTACACACAAATGCTGCTCAGCTGAAGCAGAGGTTCCTGTATTAACTGTGCAACCACTTCGAAGTAAGTTCATGAAATCTTTTTCAAAAGGAAACAATACCTAATATATGGTTAATGGGCAATTCATGTTAATTATATTTAATTCATTATCCAGGTATCGTGGACACACACAGTACATCAAGTGGTACATCGGATATGTCAGACTACATTGAAACTCTCTCAATTTGCTCATCTCACTCGTCTTCGGATACTCCAATTACAATGAGGTTCTTATGTTTTAAATATTTTGCATCAACCTCCTATAGCTGCAATCCATTTTGCTATTCGATTTCTGGGTATGGGTATCATCAGACTAAGACAAATAAGATCTGAAGCTTACCACAGCATGCTAATTGTTTTTTTGTCGGGGGGAAATCTTCAAAAGGTACCCAGCACCTTGGGACAGGATACCGGGTTATGTGGAATTTGCATAGCACTAAAACCCCCTTGGTGGCCTGCCTCTGCGCTTTGGGGGGATTCCGGGATCTCCAGTGGAACGTACGCAACGGCGCCCCAGAACGGGCCCATCTTCGGGAGAGCAGATGCACTCTCCTGCATCCTCAGGTGCTCACGGCGGCATGTGGCCACGCACACACCGCCGTCCTTCCCGGGGCTGCTGTTTGAACGGTTCGAGCTTCCACTGTCACCGTCCGCAACTCTGGAAGCCCCCTTTTAGTTGACTCTTACGATGGAGGCAGGAGATACCGTAGCTCTATTCTTAATCTAGAAGCTACAGGGACGTGGTTTAGTAGCCCTCGTTGTCTGATGTTTTCAAACCGCACGAACCCTAAGGTTTATCGCATGTAATCTGCTTCTGATAAAAAACAAAGTCAATCAACGGCTTCGGCTTCCAATATTTTTTTCACTTCTGTCTTGACATTGATTTTAAACAAGGTTTTACAAAAGAAATTCTTTTAAACAGGGTGATGCGACAAACGACGAGCACACTTCGGCCGCGGTCGGGCAAGGAGTACCGGCCGCTGGCGCCGCGCCTCGCATCCGCACTGCACCCGCACACGCCTACCCAGCCGCATGTGTACTCCAATCTGCCCTAAGCAGCTGTGATCAAACTCATTCGATAAGCAATAATTAAAACACGCAAAGCAAATATAACATCAGACATCCTATGCTATAATATGTTCAATGATCAAACATTGATCGTTGATGTTTGTACAATTTAAGGAAGTAGCCGAAATTATATTTGCTTTGCAATGCTGAGGAATATAGAATATGCCTTATCACTGCCAAAGATGCTGATTTTTAATGATTTATTTAACTTGATAATTATAGCAATAAAAACTATAAAGTGTATTCTCTATGAAAATTTAAATAATTAGTTACCTTTTATACCAAATTGCATTGTATTAAGCGAAAGTGTTATATTCCTATTTAGTATCATTTGTCACCCTAATCCAAAGACATTGTGTATAGTCATATTTAATTTAAATTTGTAATTAATTTGTTAGCTCTGTCACCGTTTTATCTTAATCGATCCGTCCAAGGTCTGTCTCCGCCGAGTCCGCCACTTTCTGCCAACTCACACTTCTCACCACTTTGTTCATCTCCAGCGATTTGTCTCCCCTAATGATGCGATTCATTCAAAAATTAATCCCTACTCATTTGTCTTCACTAAACTTAACGAAGTTTTTTTTATTTAAGATGCTTTCGACTCATCCGATCTAAGCGTAAGGTTTGATAAATTGGTGTAAGCTCTGACAGTCTTTGATAATATTTATAACGAAAATTGTAATATTTTGTTAATTCTAGAGTGCCAAAGTATTACCGGTCGATTTAATATCTTAATAGCAATTTACAAAAGTTATAGGTACTTCTTATTGAAAACTAAACGAATTATAAGACAGGTGAATAAAATAATTTTACTGCACACGATGCACGGACACGTTAGTGTAAGTATCAGTCAAATATAATCTTATTTCTAGTCATTTGTAATAATTATTATGTACTTAATGGCGCATTCGATGTAAATATACCGGTTAGAGATGCAATTGTAAAAACTATTTAATAAATCTCTACGTACAACGACTCTTCGTCTCTCGATTTGTTACGACGATATTTTGATATTCGGAGTTTATTTGAAGCGCGTACGAAGTCTGAGGTATCCTAGTTCCTCACGATGAGCAACACTATAGCAATAAGCCGTGCGACCTGAGGTGATCCGTTGTAATATGCATAGGTAGATTATATTGTACCGTTAGTCGATAGAGGAGCGCGGCGTGAGAGCCCCCGGGGCCGAGACTGGACTTGCAAGCAGGTTGTTTAGACTTTACGCTAGCGAATGAATTTATAAATAAACTAATGTTAATGAACTCGAATTTCTGAATAAAAAAGTGAATAAAGTTAACGATGAGTTTCATTTCCCTAATTAGTTAGATGACGAAGAATGATCGGAGGGCATCGGGAGGGCGCCGCGACGCACAAAGCGCTCGATGAAGCGCGCGGCCGCAATAATGACGTCGTCGAGGAAAAATACCCTCCGATGGGTTCTATTGTCTAGTTGGATGACAGCGAAAAATTGGCTCCCCGCAATGATGAGCGGCCAAAGAACATGTTAATTAGCTTTTGAGCGATGAGCGACTATAGCCCGCTCCGTTCATATTTAATGAAGGAGCCACTCCGACCGCTCGCTTTTTCATGTTCCGTCAACGATCGGTATTGCTTGCTCAGCTCTCGGGACAAGTGCTCTTATCGGAGTTATTTATCCTGCTGACAGTTATACTGTTCTTAATGCGAACAAAATTTGTATCATCGTTAAATCACAAACGAGTTTGTATTTGAAAATAGGAATGTATTTGAAAATAGGAAAAGAATTTTAAAATAGTTTACAAATAGGAATAATAATAGTAAAGGTAATTGGCTAAAATATTTATTTTTAGTCAGTAATAATATTAGAAATGATTTTTCTTATTAATTCTCAATAATTTCTTAGAAATGAACCTATCTTAATTTATTTTTACTCATAACTCGAGCCATCGATAAATGGAGAAAAGTGAAACAGATAAAGATAAGACAAGAGCAATATCATTTGACACATACGAGTACTTCGTGATAATTTCCTTCTGCTATAGATAGCGTAAGCCAATCAGTACATTACTGAATTTACAGCACTACTTAAATGCCTGTGTTTCTTTTTAAATTATTCCTAATCCTAATCACTTTATTTTATGTTATAATATACAAATTATCGACCATTCGACCCAATGCGGGTGGGATTTTGGGGTTCAACAAGTAAATTGAAAAATATACCAAAATAAAATTTCAGTATTATAACATAGAATAACGAAACATCAACAACCACCAGCATCTGTATCTGCATTTGCACAAACTAGTTGTATATTTTATCTTTAAGTAATACGGGTATAGTTCTACAGCAAACAGTGTCAGAGGCGGGCAGCGGTACAATAAAATTATCAACTACCTGCACGGAGGGAGATGCGAGCAGGTGAGCTGCGGACGGAGTTTTATTGGAAGTTGAAGCGCCGGCTGTGCTGGGGAAATGCTGCTGAAAAATACTGGACCGGATTTTGTAATGGAGCTTTTAAGCCTCTATCCTGACAATTTTGTACTGCAATGGGAGTTTGTTGTAGTTAAACAATTGAGGCTAACGAATGTTTTGGAAGTAAGACTGAAATGAGCTTCAAATGTTTTACATTTTATTTCAATTAAAAGTACAATTTATTACATAATTGGACGATTTGATAATCTTCAATAAAACGTGTTTTAATGACTAGTACGTGAAGGGTGAATGGGGAAATTTTTAATGAACTTTTATATATTTTCTGCTTTAAACCAGTATAGTTTTCCTATTAATAACCCAGTTTTGATCTTCCATCAAATTTAAGAAGAATTTCAAGTATATAGTTCACTTGTTGATTAAGTGTGATTTGTTAGGGGATAATATTTTGTATATTTTAATCAGTTTAAAACACTTTGGGAAGAACTTGGTGCGGGTTTGCCCTGCAGCGTGGTTCATTGGCTCGATGCGGGCTTTCATATATTGACAAAATTGTGTACTTTCAGGAATAAAGATAGCAGAAGGATAGCAAACTTCCAATACTGACAATACACTATGCACAGTACATAAAATGAAATGAACACACACAAAGGCAGAAACACAAACACCCAGACCAAGAACAGAAATTCAAACAAATCATCTGCCTTGCCGGGAATCGAACCCGGGATTGGCAGTCTGGTATGTTAATCATTACGCCACACGGGTCGTCAACGTCATGTGAAATAACTATACAGTGCTTCAGTACAAGATGAACAGTCAGATATGCAGAATAGTCTATCAGCCTCCAAAGTAGCAGCGCGACTCGACAGGTCAGGATTCGACCAATCAACGTTGAGGTTGTGGTTATAAGATGTACAGCAGTTACTTGGCGGCAAGTGTCCTACTTAATCGTCTTCTTTTTATTAAATTGAATAAAAAATCTTTTTATTTAATATTAAGATTTGCTTCTGTTATCTGTATAACTAAAAATCGCGTGAAAGTTGTTGTGATTATGAATTTGAGACCATTTTTTGCTGACCTTCGTTGTAAGAATTATTTTTATGAATGCCACTATGTTCTCAAGTGTCGAGTTAACGACAAAAGTGACGCCCTAGGGATATTGGTTTTGACAGTATGTTGATGTTTCAGATATCGTGAAGTGGGTAGAGTTTTGTTTATTTTGTCATTTTATTTAAGATTAGTTTAACGCAAGTCTACAGACCACTACGGTCGGAAGTTTAACGTATAATTTGATCATTTAACCGTACAATGCCAAAAATTCGACGTCATATGGACAATGCTTCTGTTACCAGAGCCATGACGATGATGGAGGCTGGTCAGTCGCTACGTTCCGTGAATTCGTGAAGGGTTATGCAAAACCTTTGGAACCGGTATCAGGAGACCGGGAGGCGTATTTCCTTTTCCGTGTTCAGTAGGCGCCAGTGACGTCCTGAAACACGCACGGGCTTATAGACTTTAAAATACTAACAAAGCAGTGTTCATTTGAACGCCAATAACGCACGGTTTTGCAGGCAAGCCTGAGACAGCCAAAACAGTGTACGTTTCGCGCTCCGCAGTTCGGCATGAAGTTTGTCTCGTTTGTCTGACTGCGTGAATTTCACTTTGTTTCGTTCATGTTTTTTTTTAATTTTCAACTTAAATTCAAATGAAAATGGTATACCTAAACAAAGTGTCGAGTCGTCCACTAATCGGACGAATAAAATAACCTAGTCGTGCGCTAAACGGACGAAGGCTTAACTTTCCATTATGGACCGTCGATTTACACATCCATTTTTTTTGTAGATATAACTCATGAAAAGAAAGCGTTTTGCGAATTTTTAGGTTGCTCGTGATTAAGGTCAGAACAAAGTAGAATTAACACCAAAAAGTTGTAACTATTTATATCATAATTAAGTATTCAAAAAAATATGTGTTTTTATAGGGGAAGGGGGGGTTTCGGGGGGCGAAGCCACCTGAATGGAGGGAAGTGGGAGGCGAAGCCCCCCGCCAAAAAAAAAGAACTCGTCATTTAAAATAAATGGGTCGGTTATGTTAGGTTTGACTTTTTTTTATTTAACACAAAAAAAGAAAACCCCGCGCAGCGGAGTTCCTTCAACATGGTACCGTTAACTTTCCTTCTTATTATATGCATATCGTATAATATTGTCAAGTAAACGTTTTGCTCGAAATTGACACGATTTAGGACATTTAATACCATTTCAAAACCGTGCGTTAATGGCGTTCAAATGAACACTGCTTTAGCGGCATTTTAAATTCTACAAACCCGTGCGCGTTTCGAGCCCTCACCGGCGCCTACTGAACACGGAAAAGGAAATACGCGACCGGGAGTGTATCCCGTCTTGGATCTGGAAGAAATCGTGCTACCACCGGCCAGGAACACCGGTTCGTACGACTCACTGTTCGACGTGATGATGCTGGGACAGCGCGCGCATTACAAAACCGATTACGCCGGACTACTGCTACCCTTGTCAGCGACCATCATCGTGCTGATGTTGTGACTACTGTAGCTGTGTTCAGACTCTCTCAGCTTTTAATGCCTCAGTAGTCAGTACCGTATACCAAGTGTCATTCAGCAGAGCTAAAACTGAGTTTCCTCTGAACCTCCTAGCTGCTGTTTCCTTAGTTCGCTTGTTAATGACATCTTGTTCAAGACCTATCATCGTTCGTTTATTTATTTATTTATTACAATCTAAGCTTAACATCTAACATTACAGGGTTCCTAATTCGTCAGTGAAGCTACGTTATTTTTTTTATATATTATCAATAAATTAAATTAATTATTATTATTACAAAAAGAAAATAGTTAATACATTTTATGTCAAATTAATACAATCTATACATATAATAAATCTGTAACAAGTCGGTTTCTGTACATTGAAGATATTTGAAAAAAACTGTCACTAGGGCTATTTATTAGCGTAATAGAAGCCAAAACAATGATTTTTAGAATTATTGTCTGTTTGTCTGTTTATCTGTTTGTCTGTTTATCTGTTCGTTTGTGCGCGCTAATCTCAGGAACGGCTTAACGTAGAAGGATGCGGTTTTCACTGATGTATTGATATTTTTTTGGATTAACATTTAGGGTTTGTTTTAATTAAATCGGTTCACAAACAAAAAAGTTACGTCAATTTCAATAATTATTTTATTTAATATTTATTAAAATAAAATTTGTACACCCTAAGGGGTAAATACGGAGTTCCAAATATTTTGTAAAACCTTTTTCACCCATATTTGTGCAAATAAAATATTTTCATTACATTTTCATTTCATTTCATTTCAATTTCAATTTCAAGAATGATGAAATGGATGAACGCCTGCTGGCTGACTCTGCGCAAATGAATCAGCACTCCGGTGCTAATGCATTCGTACAGGAGCTCTCCCCTTCCCCTCTCGACGTCGTCCATCTTGCATGAAGTGTGTTATAATATAAAATCTCTTAATAAACTGTTACTTAGTTATACTGGCCTTTGTATCATTTCATCAGGTTATGGGCCCAGCGCGCTTCCACTGCGCCATTCTGCTATGTTATAATTATAGATAAAGTACTTATAATGAAACTGTAAGCAGGGTCAGTTCTGTACATTGCAAATAAATTTTAAAAAATACTTCTAGGGGTCATTCTATAAGTAACGGAACCCAAAAAATATGTTTTGAAATTTTAATCTATCTGTCTGTCTGTCTGTTGTCAGACTTTCACACAAATACTAATAGACGGATTCTAATGAAACTTTTTTCGTTGTAGGTATATACATTGGTCCTCGCTAACATATAGGCTATAGAAAATAAACAAAATTATCCATACATGCGACCATTGCCGATACAAGCTAAATAGCTGCATCCTTTTAACGTCTCGCTCCTCTCCTGGGCTTCCCATTATTGGGGAGGCCTGGAGATTACTTAACCACGCTGCTCCAATGCGGGTTGATATGCATATTGTAACTATTAAAGAAATTCTAACAAAGGAATCTTTATTAAAGCAACGGAGGAATAAATAATTTAAGTGTGTAACTTTTGTAAGAGAATAAAGTTAATGCGAGCGGTCACACCACAAGTTTCGATAATTACTAACATCTCTTAATATTCTGATAGCAAGTTTTCAATCACTTATGCTAGATTTCATCTCTAAATATTTAAAAATACATGGCTGCAACCCTTTTGCGTCCCACTGCTGGGCACGGGTCTCTCCCCCTTATTGGGGAGGCCTGGAGCTTACTTCCACCACGCTGCTCCAATGCGGGTTGGTGGAGATGCGGGTTAGTGGACAACCCGCTGTCGGATGTTTTCAAACCGCCCATAAGGCCTCCGACAAGGTTTAACGACTGTTATCTATCGACAACAACCGGGACCGACGGCTTAACGTGCCCTCCGAAGCACGGAAACGCGCATGAAATTTTTTGCCACTAGCGGTCACCCATCTCACAACCGACCGCGGCCCGTTTGGCTTAGCTGCGTAGACCGTTTGCGTTCTACGCTAGCCGCCGAGCCATGCGCGCTTCCTAGCCGCCGAGCCATGCGCGCTTCTTTAAAAATACATACATTTATTTAAAAATACATACACCATACATATCACCACATATTCAAAGATTTCCTCAATACAAAATGTACAAAACCTTAACAAAACGAGGCTACTGCCGACATCTATGTTCATATTGATCTAATTAGGGATCTGTTGCAAATTCGGTATATCGACAATTTAGTTTATACGCTATACGATAGATGTCGTTGTTACCCATTAACGCTATTACAAAGTGGATTGGTGGAGATTGTTTCAAATAATTAATTACGAGTATATTTACATAATAAAATATCTAATAAAAAAATTAACAACTTAGAGAGCTTTGGAACTGGCGCTGATATTGTACTATTGTGGTAGAGCATTATGGAGGCGCGGCGTGGTGGTTACATCCACATATTATTGGTATCGACCTTATTTAATAGACAATAATTATCGACTCGCGCAGGCGCGGTCCCAGGGGGGGTCACAGGGGACATGACCCCCCCAAAATCCCTCACTCATGCATAGATGGAAGGCGAAACAAGCCAATTTGAGACACCGGGAAGAGGTGACCAAATTTCTTAGTGACCCCCCACTAAAATTTCTTGGCGACCCCCCCCCCAAATTGAAGGTTGCGACCGCGCCTGGACTCGCGTGGCGCAATGGTTACCATGCCGGACTGCCAATCGAAGGGTCTCGAGTTTGATTCCCGGCAAAGCAGAAATTTGAATGATGAGTTTAATTTTCTGTTCTCGGTTTAAGTGTTTATATTTCTGTCTCTGTGTGTCTCATGGTACCCATTACACAGTGTATAATATATTTACCCTACTCTGGGGCTATCAGTGTGAAACGTAAAAAAAATCAAAGTGTTCTACCGACTTAACTATGCTGAGTGATCTTTTCAAAATGATAGATAGCTACGTCACCATATCATGATTACACTACCAGTCGAAGGTTACAGTTCCACAGGCCGCTTTGCACGCTCCTTTTGATGTTTGAACGGATGTGTAAGTTATGGGACAACCTTCCAGCTGAGGCATTTCCAGTGGACTTTGACATTGGGTTCTTCAAGAAAGCTGTAAAGAAAGCTCTTCTTGAAAGCCGGCAGTGCTCGGGTGGCTCCGCTGGGGTTGCCCGTTTCCATAGGCGACAGTGATCGCTTAACCACGCGGCCTTTCTGCCTCTTTGTTCGGTTTATTTATAAAAAAAGTGATTTCGAATAAACGAATAAGCAATTGCCGAGGGTCTAATAAAAAAATGTTATTGAAATGAGTAGACGTTTTCAGTGGTTAATTTAATAAGAGCTATTACATACATACGCAGTACTGGCACCGGTGTTACATTAATATGCTAAAGTGTCAAGGCAGCAGCACGGCATGGTGGTCACGCCCAGAATAATATTAGTAATCGATATATTTATTTCTGATGGTGTGTGAAGGGTTGTTAATAGGACCAATTGACTCTTAATCGCGTAGGGCCTGATCCACTCACGCTGCTCCAATTCAGGTTAATGACGTCTTCATTGTTAGTGGCCTAACTGCTGTCGCAAGTTTTAAATCGCTCAAAAGACCTCCATTAAGTATGAACGACAGTATGTTAACGACAATTGCAACCAATGTGTAAGCAACCAAGAATTTGACTCCCAACTACTAACCACGCCTGACATAGCGTAGACATTTCACCATCTTTCTGCAATATATTTAAGTTACATAATGATAATGAATCTATGCATTATTTGCAGCACAAATTATTTAATTATAATGATACTTTCCGCGGGCACAGCAGTACTATCTAAACACTTTAAAAACAGGCTATTATAATACGTTTAATTTGTAAAGAGAAACTGATGATAACGACTGAAAAGTCGATATTATAAGAGGAGTACTAACAGTTAGAATTGTAAGGACTCAGGAAGAATGTATCTACTCAACATAATAATATGAACTTTTGTATCATAAGTAATTTCATAAAAGGTAACAATAATCCAAGGGACAGTAGAGGGCAAGCGGTCACGAACGAAATTGCAACCTCATCAGCCACGACAACTCTGTCAAGAGTGAACGACTAAGGAGGAGGAGGAACAAATAATCCAAGTCTAATCAAGCCTTTTGTACAAGTCTTTATCTACGCGGACGACGTCGCGGGCACTGCTAGTTATTCATATAAGAACTCTTATTATCAAAATATTTTTTATAATGTCAAATGATTATTATTATTATATTATTATTATCGTGCCGTAGCAACTAGATGAGAGCACCGCAGTATTCCATCAATATCAGATCAACTTGGAAGTTAAGGTTGCTGATTTAAGTACAAATACAAATACAAATACAAATATGCTTTATTGTACACCAAAATAAAAGTTATATTCGAAAACAAGCTTACTGAAAAATAGTGTAACAATAGGCGGCCTTATCGCTGATAGCGATCTCTTCCAGACTGCCTAAGGGGTAAGTATTACCTAAGGGGTTGTAACAGGGTTTGGAGCATTATGTTTTACACAACATAACACAGTCCAGTACTCATCTAGTGCGATTACCGCACAAGGTCATTTTTATTTAATTTTTCTAACCATCATAACCTGAGTTACGGTTTGATAACTTTTTTTCCTATACAGGTAAAATAACAGGTTCCAATAATTTTTCTTTTTCCTCAAATTTTAAATAAAGTGAAATTACCATTCGTTGTATCAATACATAGGTGGGATAGTTTAGAACTCCGAGCATCTTTCATTTTATAACAACTTAATTTTCGTTAAACTTGTACTTGGAGCTATAATTAAAATTCTGTTAAAATCCAAGTGTAGATCGTAACATTGTTGCTAAAGCAGAATGCTCTTTCCCCAAGTACTTTCAGAATTTAATCGTAAATCCGTAATGAAAGAGGAAAGCCGGCTGTAGAATGAAAATACAATGTAAGGAAACACATAACACAATTGCAGTTCCTAACTACATATATCCACAAAGCTGCAAGTTATCCATTGTGTATGCAGTGCGTTAACTTTGATACCAATGCAGTCGGACTCGAGCACTGTCCGCTAGTCTTAGCGATGGACAGTAGAAACTTTAGGGAGTTCTGGAAATACAGTACCCACAATAGTTTGGTCCACTTAGGATGCAATTTACGAATTAGAGTGTTCGCAGAATTAAGATGTATTGTAGCATAAATTGGTCCTTCGGGCCAACTACTTTGACTTAAGCGCGGCGACGAAAAGTGTTCAGTCTTTTTTTACAAATGTAATAGGTAGATTATGTATCTACCATTATCTATCATTATGAACGTAAAAATCAAAAACTCTGGATGGTTGGCCATTAAAAGCAACATTTGGTGCGGGCATAACAAGGATGGGAAAGCTAAACAATGTTGAGTGCAGTCAAAAATAGGTTGGGTGGTCATTCAGCTACATCTGGTGCGGTCACTAGAAGAATTGGTGTCAACAAAGCTAAGCAATGTCGAGTGCAGTCAAAAGTAGGATGGGTGGCCATCTAACAACATCTGGTGTGGTCATAACAAGGATGGGTGTCAGTAAAGCTAAGTAATGTCGAGAGCGTTCAAAAGAAGGATGGGTGGCCATTCTGCAACATCTAGTGCGGTCATAAGAAGGATCGGTGTCAATAGAACTAAGTAATGTAGAGCGCGGTCAAAAGTAGGATGGTTGGCTACGAGGCTTGTATGAAGCTAATTAATCACACTAAACGTGAGCCGCCATATTGTAGAACATATCGCAATGACAGTCTGGCTAATTGTGGACCCTCCGCAATACAGAACGGCCCTATTTTCTTCGCAAAACAATCGTTGCCGGATGGGTTCGATTCGCAATCCACATACGAATTGGTCCCAGAGATTCTAGTCCAAGTTACTTTTGAAATTACAAGAACGAGCCAGGTGCTTCAAGGCTGCCGCAAATTACGTTACAGTTTCATCCGAGTTCTCAGTTCTCTTCTTTTTGTATCTTTCAGCAAGGATGGACGGTGTAGGCTGAAGGTGTTTTCGCACCAGGAGAATAAGGTCAAGGCTTGTAATTTACATCCGCGGGCTTCTTCGGATTACACAAATCAACCATAAGCTCGTTGGTAGCATTCCCGACACACGCGATCAACATCGGTACGCGTAATTGAAGGGATATTAATAATAAAGCGCATTTTAAAATAAGTAATATGATACTTTTATTCAGATAGCCGACATGACAATCTTAGTGACAGAGTGTGAGACGAAACAATAAAATAGTTGCGGATGGTATAAAAGAGGTTGCACTGTTCACGGCTTCGTATTCCTAACAGTAATCCATTTTTTATGTCGTTTACTAAAAAAGTATTGTTCCATTCGCTTAATATAGGTATGTTGACCACGAACCCGCGTTAAGGCTAAACTCGCTTAATTTCCCGATGGACATCTTGCACCCTTGTAGGTATCCTACCTACTGCGCCAACTGTAATGTATACGGCAGCAGAAATAATACGCGGCAGAACCGAAAAACAGTGATTTAATGACTGAATCAAATATCATTTTTTATCTTTTAGTCTACCTACATCTATTACAATATTCAGTTTGCATACACCCCAGTAAACACGTCTGATTCGTAAACAAAGCCACTTAACAAGAAATTAGCGGCGCACCAAATACCGCTTTTTACCATTTACAAACAGTTTTTATTATACATATATCCACCTACAGCGTGTGTGTTTTATGGTCCGTCGTCCGGCGGCGGGCGGCGATAAAATACCAGTAACGCATTTACGATATCTCAACTTGATGATAATCGGGATTTAGCGCCCGTTAACTATTAACGACTTTATTCACCCTGCTATTGAGTCCTTTCATTGCTTTTATTTGCAGTTTTATTAACGTCTAATGTTCTTGACCTCGTTTTAAGTGTATGAGGCGGAAGTTATGTCTTGTAATATAATGTAACATGACATTGTGATTTGTTTTTCATTAATTTGTTGTATGGTTTGTTAAATCATTTAAACTTCTTGTGCTATAATACAGGAATTACGTTCTAGTCGGACTCAAAGCTAATAGCATTCTTTACAAGTCAACACATACCTAATAAAATGACCTATAAAAATATTTAATGCAATAAATTACGCTACACACTCATATCTCCCACTAGGATTCCCTGTGTCGTGCCATACATACATGTGTGAGTATCATACACACCAAACATACACACAAAAACCTTAACACCAACACCCACATCGAAAACAGAAATTGAAACTTATCATTTCAATTTCTACCTCACTGGGAATAGAATCGGCGGGCCCTTGATTTATTTAATGTAATCATTGTGCCACCACGGTTGTCAATAGTGGTACTAAACCAAAGGTATATAAAAAAAAAAAAACTTGAAATAATGTTCATACAAATAAAAGCGGCAGGGTACAGGAAAATTGTTAAGTTAAAATTCCTTTAGCGTCGTTCTACGGTGCGCGTTACCCCGTGACGACATTCGTTCGTCCGTACACTCAGTCCGTACACACGTTGGTATCTATTACAATTTGAAAAACCTCCGCAGCTTATAAAATAGTTGGTTCTTTTTCAAGGATATGACAAACAATGCTATGTGTGGTCCTTAAGGTTGAAAATCAAAGTACGCCATTTGTAGCAAAAGTAGCGAAAGGTCCATCGAAAAGATTCGCTACTTTAAAAGGTTGGAACGCATCCAAGATAGGTGATTCTCGTTTGTGTCGGCGTGCTGCACCACCCTCGCCAGTACATCACAAAAATTATAAAACTTGCCGAAAAGCCTGATGTAGCTGCAGAAACCTTGTTAGGAATTCCCTTTGGTTCCACTACGGTATCGCATTTCAAGAGTATTTCTTTTACAGGTTTGCTTTCCGCTCTTACTAACGAAAGGTCTTTATCAGAAGTCTTTGCTCTTATTGGTCGACCAACTAAGACGAACGGAAGGAATGCGACATTTTACGGTTATTCGCAAGAAATTCATTCGGATTACTCTGTTGCTATTAAATTCTTAATTTTATTTGCACGTTTAATTTGTTCTTGTCTTTCTCTGGTATATTTTGTCAAATGTGGGGAAAAGTCAAACTATTAATAGCAGTAGACAAACAATAATATAATTAGATAATAAGATACATATTTAGTAAAATATCAGAATTGCGAAAAAGGATTAGTAGGTCACTTTATAGGACAATTTATAGGTGGTAGAACTATTATCGTTTGCCTGGGGAAGTACCACTGCTGCAACCACTTCTGCCGTGAACCAATTCTACTGTGTTTTGGTGGAAAGGTGCAGTTGCCGGCCACACTTACATGAGGCGACCATCAGCCTCCGGAGTAGCAGCGCTACTGCGTACGATCTCAGACAAGACCTACCTATGCTTGCTTGAGGTTGTATATAGATGTCCATGGGCTGTAGCGATGACTTAACACCACGTGGCCTGCATGCTCGTATGTTATTCCATTAAAAAAAAATTGTTCTCTTAATCCTAATGTGAAATGTTTGAGAACACCGTTATAGATTCCGCAGGAGAAGTAGCGTAATTGAAAAGTTGTAAAAGCGTAGAAAAAAATATACGTATACATTACACTATCTCTGTCTGTACTATCATTACTTGCGTGTTCTGCGATGTCAATCGTGATATTCTTCAACTTACGAGTATATTGGTCACGGTTCTCGTACTGGTTGTAAGAATTCCAAGACGGGAGCGCCCTCGGTCGCGCTCGATCGCGCCGATGGATGCCTCCCCTTGGCGGAGCCCCTCTAAATCTCATGTCACTCGAAGGAACCCTTCCTTTTGTTCCTAAGTAGCGTGTCGTTATTCAGTGGTAGTTTCATTGAACGAAGCACGGGTCCGATTTTATAAATCACGGGAGGGTTGCGCCAATGTTTTCAGAAGGTACGAGTGGTCTTTGTAATTTCTACGTATTCTTCTTTGGAATCCTTATTGTTTTAAGTTTCACACTAATCTAGCACACTGCCTTACTTCGCAAGATTAATCAATTGAATGGAGTATGTTTGAAGGATTAATAAAACAACATGAAATGTATAGTTATTTTTATTTAAATGAAAGATGTTGTAAAACCCGCAGTGCTAATATCGACTATGCTGGCTGTGACTCACACCACGCCGCGAATACCGCTTTGCATCTTTGACTATCAAATGTAAAGTGCGTGATTATCACTTGCTGATGTAGAGTGAAGGAAAACATCAAGATAAGCTTGCATGAGAGGTGCTTGAATCATATTATCTGTAAAATAATTCGAGCAACTCTCTCTAGATTCGTATGGACGAAGAGTGACAAAAATTGTTGATGATAATGATGATGTTAAAAAAAAGAAATAGTTATAATTATTCAGTAATTAATTAGTAAAGGCTCTGCCACGGTTATTAACGCTCTTACACCTGCTGGCTGAAACGTCAGTAAATAGTTCAGAGTTAAGCCTAATGAGTCCTAATGTATTCTTGACACGGCTTCGTTTGCATTCCTCTCGACTCGCGCTAGTGATTGCAGAGGAGAACCATGGGAGTAATTGCCTAGATCATGCTTGTTTATGGAAATGTTTAATGCCACGCTCATAAATTATAGTATTACATAAATATACACACATAATGATTAATTTAATTAATATTTAAATTAAACTCATCCATTTCTGCAATAAATAAAATTCTATCCGGCTACGCTTACATGGGGCTACTACCAGCTTACTTGAGGTTATCTTTAGATAGCTCTGTACTTCAGCAAATACTTACCACGTTGTAACGAATCCATGCACGCCTAATAATTATAACAAATTATAATTAAAAATGATTATTAGGATCTCAACAAATATGGACCCAAAAACGTCATTTTTTAAAAAGAAGAAAGAAACGCATTAAAATTGTACTAGCGTAGTGTAGTAACAGAAGTATCATCTAGCCGTAGCGTCAGTAAATAGTTCCAAAGCCGAGTCTGATGAGTCCTAACGTAATCTTGACCCGGAGTCGTTTACATTCTTCTCGATCCGCGCCAGTGATTATAGGTAGAGAACCATGGGAGCGATCCCGGAGATTTCAGCCTTCCAGCTTCACACTCGTTTCTAGTATAAGAAACCTCCAGCTTATTTTAGGTCATTTTTACGTATGTTCGGAAAATCACTTAGAATATAATAAAATTTTGCTAAAACACCATTATTTCAAAACATTACTTCAGTCACTATAATTTTAACACTGAAAATGTTACAAAAAACAGCTGGTTTCATTTTTAAAGACAAGGATGATAACGCCTTTAAAAAAAGAAGAATGAAAAAGAAAGTAACTAAGTTATGAAAGAAATATTAGCATAATACTACATAAACAGTTGAATCAGTTGACTGAAGCGTTAGTAAATAGTTTCAGTGCCGAGCCTAATGAGTCTTAATGTATTCTAGACACGGCGTCGCGCGTCCTTTGCATTCCTGTTGACTCGCGCGAGTGATTACCTAGGTGATTACAAATAGAGAACCATGGGAGCGATCGCGGAGAACATGCTTGTTTATGGAAATGCGTTAATTCACCGCTCATAAATTAAAGTGTCGAGTTAGGGCATCAATTTATTTTGAATTAACTTATGTCACTCTTCCATTTCTGCGATAAACAAAATTCTATTGTGTTTCAGCGAGTCGGAGTAAACATACATGAGGTGACCACCAGTTTACTTAAAATTGTTTGTAAATGTCCACGGACTGCACCCAAGAGTTTTGCCACGAAGTCAGTCAGTCAGTTTAATGTTTCATCCCTTACACAAATTAATGTTATTCAACATGATAATTAGGATATTATGAATCGTGGGAGTGGGCTCATGAGGAAGGACCTCGTTCAGGTCCGAAACTACGAGTAGTTGAGCGCCATCGTCTATGCACCGTGAGTATTTGCGTCAGTAAAAAATCATGACTATTAGGACTTCAAATACACAATGAAAACTTCATTTTGAATCAGAACCCCAGCTAATAAATACGTAGCGCAGTAAGTACACAACCTGTAGTGTTACCTGGTTGTAGCTTCATTAAATACTCGTAGTTGCAGCGCCGAGCCTAATGAGTCCTAATATATTCTTGACACTCACGTGACTGCAGATGAAGGACCATCGCCAGCGCGCACTGGGAGCGATGGGGACATGCTTAATGTTTATTTATGGAAATGTGGTAATGCGCCGCTCATACATTACAATGTCGGGTAAGTAAGCGGTTGTTTTAATTTCATTCATTGTATTAGTTACAGAACACGACAGACGATGGATAAAATAAATTTAGGTAATTGTAGAAGCAAATATCACTGGAAACAGTACGGTTTATAATTAGTTTTAATTAGGTATAATTAAGCTTTGTTCGTAACTTTGTACAATAATTATTTTGACATTCACTTAAACTAAATGAGACAGTTTGTACAAAAATGCATTGTGTGAAAACGAAATTCAACGAAATCTCATAAAGTCTTTAACTGAAGGGTTTTTTAGAGCAAATTAGCTTTTAAGTGAGGTTTTGTGAATAGCGTCCACTGAAGAGATGTAAGCAAAATGTTGAAACTTTATTTAGCGCAATAAATCAGCTTGGGATGAAAAGCAATATAAAAGCTGAGCGTAGTGAAGATTTCTCTCTTCACAGGGAGCTTAAAATTTGAATTAATATATACCGAGTGTCCGGACATAAGGATAATTTGTTTATCTTACAAAGCAAAACTCATTAAAAGTCGAAGCGTCGTAGCGGGCGGGTGGTTGGGGAGTCAATTTTTTAATATGAGTTTAGGCGCAGCGCCGCCGGAAGCAATATGTCGCGCTGAACAAAGCGGGCCCGGCGGCCGCTTAATGTTTGATGGCAGAGACAATAACGATGAGCCATCGCCTATTCCAGCTCTATTTCAACACTCGAGTCGCGCTAAGCCTTGACAAAACAATGCTTTCGATGCTCGGATAACATTTAATATTAAAGTGGTCAGTTTTTAAGAAGATATGCGAATTATATCTAGTCACAGTTTCCAGTTAAACAATTGCATCGAAATAAGCAACATATATTTTTTAAAACTAAACAATAGGTACTAAAATAAAATAAAAAATTGAATACATACAAAAATATGTAAAGATAATACTATTCTCCATAGTCAATGAATATTAATTTTGTAAAACTTTTGAAATCAAATCCTTTACTATCCTTTTTTATGTCCCTCTACTGGGCACAGGTTTCCTCTCACAAGTAAGGGGGATCTAAACCACAGCCACGCTGAGTATTTGTCAGGTAGGCACGGATACAGTATTATTTTTGTGTCGGAGACTGCGGTGTGTACCGCTGGACCTCCCCTACCTCACGTCTAAAACCTTTCCGAAGCTATCCATAACAATATACGGCGAAAATGATATCCAAAATCACATAATAACTCAATGCCTATTAAATAACCTTATTTAATTAATGGACCCCACAGCAAAAGTTCCCAACTCGAAATGAACAAAAATGAAAATGATAAAAGTTGTACAGCCGCGTAATTGGACGATCTTGCCGACATTGTGGCATAATTGGCGAACGTGGATCACGATGGAACGGGCAAGTAATAAATTGATGGGATTTTTTGAACACTTCAGTATCTAACGCCTTATGTTATGTTATACGCCTATAGATACATTGTGCAAAATTGAAAAAAACAAGCTAGATAGCGTAAATAAAATTTTAATATAAACAATTATGTTTTGTAACTAAATAATATTAATAAAAAAGATTGTGACCTAATTAAGCTTTTTTAATCTATAATAATATTTTCATACCTCTTGAAGGTAAACATAGCGAACAAAATGCAAATTTATAACCTTTGTACACCAATTGTTTAACCCATATTTGTGGAAAAAAGTCTTTGTCTTTAATATTTCTATTGTATCTTGTATTCTATGAGAAATATGTGTATTTTATGGGAATTAAATTATATTTAGTCCAATTTAAGAGTAAATAAATACGAAGAACTAAGAAAAGTGGACAAATAATGGTAGCTTTTACCACCTACACTTAAAAAATGTAGACAGTAGTCGAATAAAAAAGATTAAAGTTATTTATGATATAATTTTCATGATAATGGACCTGTTACTACTTCTTCGTTTCTGATTATTTTTTCTCTCTTTATATTCCCAAAAAAAGACATTTCTTCTTAATTTACCACCTATTCACTTTCTTATTTTTCTCTTTGGGGCGCAGCACTTCACCTAGGTGTTTCATTATTACCCGTGTCAAATAAATTCCCTGTTTAGTCTGTACGAACGGGTGTCAATAAATCTAAATATTCATCAGGCGGCTCTGAGAATCGCATTAATTAAAGACTGCACTCGTGCTTGATGTTCGCGTCGCACTCCACGCACACTCAGGTAGATGCAAATGGTTGGATATAAATCCCTTGTAATATATGCTAACTTAACAAATAAATTTACGTGGCATAATAATCCCATCGTTGGAGCCAAAAAGGATTTTATGGAATCTGAAATTCTTAAATCTACCTGAGTAATGACAGTAATTTTGCTTTACAGATCTTTTTTTTTTATTTATTTATTTACATTCCAACATACAGCTACCATTACAGGAAATTCCCAATGCGATAGTGCAGTTACATTTTGCCTAATAACAAATTAGTAATAAAATAACCATAATATACACCTATATAGTAATAACCATGAAAGAAAAAAAAATTATCATTAGTTTTCCAAATAACATATTACATATAGTGTTATTCTTGTAAACTCGCTCAGCGAACATGAGAATAAATCTATTTTTTCCGCAACCAGATTGAGTGTACGTATTGTGCGCGTGAGGGGGGTGTTATGTAGTAATTTGGTTGTACTGCGCGGTACCGCGAACAAAGTCGGCCGACGTCGCCGCTGTGCGTAATTATCGGGAACACACAAGCTGATCCACTGCAGCACACTCGGATTACTTATGTAACCGCGGAACACTTTGAGTACATAAGACGCTAATGCCATACATCTCCTTGTTTCTAACTTGTTGTAACCAACCATGCCTAAAACAAACAAGGTTGGATACATCAAGGGGTAGAAGGGATACACTCCATAAAGCCTTAAGTACATGTATCTAAGGTATTTGTTCTGTATGCGCTCCAACATCAGACTATACTTAGCCTCATGTGGAGCCCATATTGCCGCATTACATTCCAATTTGCTCCTTATTAGAGCATCATACAATGTAGAAATTGCCTTAATATTTGTGAATGTCACTGCTCTTCGAAGGACAAATCCCAACTGTTTGTATGCTTTCTTGCATACACCAATTATATGCTCACGGAACGTCAGCTGTGCATCCATACGAACGCCTAGATCTATTTCTACGAGTATACTGTATTTGTATCATCCATGTACTTGTATTTTCCCTACTCATAAATTTAAACTTTACGACTTATCCATACTAATATTATAAATTTGAAAGTCTGTCTGTCTGTCTGCTACTCTTTCACGCTTAAACCACTGAACCGATTTCGATGAAATGTGGCATAAACATAGAAAGGACGTTGAGAAAGAACATAGGCTACTTTTTACCGCGGGAAAATATCTCATTCCCACGAGAAGCAAATGAAATGAATGAAATGCGCCGTGTAGTGTTATAAATACCACTACATGTTATTACTTACTTCATTCGCGTCCATTATCATACATACATATTTTTTAACTTATATCCTTTTGTTTTATTCTTATATACTTTGCTTTTCCTTTATTATTTCTTTACAAAATTATTTACTTTCTGTGTTTGTTCATTTACATTTTGACGCAGTTACCAAAATTGTCATGTCTGACTTTTATGTTTCTTATTTTTTTTATTTCGTTTTACGGCATTGTATAAAAATCCTTTTAGCCATTCAATATTAAAAGAAAAGAAAAATTGTATATTTCTTATTTCATTACATAGATTAATAAAGTATAGTATTTTCTTCATGTTTTTTATATTATAATTGTTGTACCTAAATTGTTATTTTTAAATAATAAATGAATATAATGTTCTTCGAATCTTTATATATAATGAATTGCTGTTCGTTAGTCTCGCTAAAACTTTTATTTGACAGTAATATAAAAACCCTTTGAGATGATAAAGAAACTAATCCTCTTACAAAACTTTTAAGGCAGGACAACGTCTGCGGGATCCACTAGTTAAAATATATAATAAATTCACCAATTGTTCTATTATGTGATCGAAAATAATGCCTAAAGGACTATTCTTATGACCTTAAAGAATTTTGATGGTCAAAGATTAATTATTATCATCATCATTGAAATCCATGCTAATATTAAAAATATGAAAGTGAATTTGTTTGTTTTTTGTCCTTCATCTATTCATGTTGCGATGGAGTGATCAAATGGAATGATGTTTTGTTACCTCCACAGTCAACTAGCGTAGCATCTCATTTCCACGGGATGGTCTATTATAATGTATATGAACCTCTTTAACGCGGGTGAAACCCCGGGGTACAGCTAGCTATTTTTAAGGCCACACTAAAGAACTTTATTCTATAAAATCAAAATACAGCCTTCTCCCTGACTTATTATCTAATCACTTGCAGCAGTTAGCCTGGATGTCCCATTAACAGTCCCGAATAAATTTTCGATTTCTTCTGTAGGAGCTGGTGTCAATAAATCTAAATATTCATCAGACGTCCCTGCGACTCGCAATAATTACAAAGTCGCACTTGATGTTCGTGCCGCACTCCACGCACTCTCAGCTAGACTCAAACCGATGGATGGATCGATCGATGGATGGATGCTGTGAGGGCTGATGGCGAAACACACCAGAACTGCTTCAGGGAAGATGTAGTGGTGGTACCTAGTACCTCGCCGCTTGATATACGCATCATGAGCTACACTCAAATCATTGGACGCGCTGAAAACATGAAATATGTACATTTTGCATCAATGATTTTCATTATTTGCTTCATCGTTATGAGACATGCTCAGTATTTTATATGTTTGTGCAAAGTAAAACCTCTTGCCGTGCTAGGTGGTCATGGCTGGGGAGCGGCCGCGCTAAAACTGATTGGATTTGGAGCTTGTATATGTACTCGTATATACTCGGACAAATAGAAAACTTCGATAGCGTAATCCCGTGTCGCCATCTCGCGATGAGTTGCGTAAAGTCGCTACAAGTACATCTGTACGTTTAAGATCTTGCCTTTAAACTGAATAAAAGATAGATTCTTCACAGAACTGGCTGGATATTACAGAATTTCTTCATACCTAGAGTAAGATTTTTCAAATTCGCATAACCTTCTTTAGTTTTCTGCTGTATCTGTACACACTATTACGCATGCCAATAGTTAAGAGACAAATATATCAGGAAAACATCCAAAAGTTTGTATTCAGCTTATATCATTACTCCAGTGGTCCATCACGCGTGAACGATGATATCTCTAATACCGCCGGAACTAAATTAATTTCAAGTTTTAAGCACACTTCCTGCGTGACCTGTTTATAACTTGCATGCAAGTTATGAAAAATTTAAGTAAGTACCTAAGCAAACATTAAAGTGTCTACAGTAACAATTATTTTTTCTTTCAGTTATGGCATCGCACAACATAGCTATGGCCAGTTTCACGTTAAACTATTTGAAACATAAAACCTGGTGGCATAATTTTATTACAGTTGTCAAAATTTATTATTAAGTCATCAGATTTGTGGTCAGTCAGTCAAGTCAGTCATATCTCCAAGTAAAGGGATTTCTTAATACTTAACCGAAACGAATGACATCAATTTTATCTGATACTAAGAAAATGAATATAAAACAGGATTACGACATCTCTCATTCAGATTCCTGGCAAAACTCCTTAACATTTTTAAAATATAAATCATTAAATTACATTATCAACCTAAATGGTGATTTTAAAATTATTCAGTGCAGTGGCGTACGCGCTCGGTGTCGGACACGTACATTGCACTTACGAATAAAAATTATTCGCGATCTGCGCGGCGATTGCCGCGGCTCGTTGCAATGGCTATGAGTTCCGAAAAACTCGTGGCCAATGAATTGCTGGCGTTTCTGCAGCACGCCATCGACAGCATGGACGAGGTCAGCATCATCCAGATCTGCTCGTCCAACTATTCGTGTGAGGAGATAGTCAAGTCCAAGGCGCTCCTGTTTGAGTCGGTCGGAAAGATCGACCAGATGCAGTCCCGCAGAAGGGATGAAAAGGGAGAGCGAAGCCTTCAGGACATAATCAACTTACTGAAGGTGACGGATCCCGATGACGTGCCGTCCTTCGTGGCGAGGAACTTGAATAAGTTGCCACCCGTCACGTTTGACCACGTAGATGTCACCAGGTTGCTGAAGGACATAACAACCCTGAAAGCGAGCCTGGCGGATGTGGTGTTGAAGTTGGAGACCTCTCAAAACACCATCTGTGACCTGCGAGCTGAAGTTGAGTCGTTGCGAAGTACTTTGGCTATAAGTAGGTCACCAGAGTTCATTAACGTCAACACGCGTCGTGGAGCATGCATCGCTTCGCCGTCAAGCGGCCAGTCAGCGAAACTTGACGCGTCACCGGTCGCTGTTCCCGCACGTGATAGCGGTGTCGTAGCCGCTGCCCGCCCGCTACCTCCCCCCGCGGAGGTGTCGCCTGCGCAAGTCACGTTACCTCCTCAACGTGACTACGCCGCAGCTGCCGCCCGCCAGCAACCCGAAAAGCGGACTAAATTGAGGATAGAGAGTGGGAGCGCAAAGAGCCGCAACGAACCCCCTCGTAGTACAGTGCCTAAGGGGCAGGCCGATAAGGATGGCTTCATCAAGGTGGAACGGAAGAAGAGGAAGCCTTCTTGTCGCAACCAATGCGGCACTGCACCGACTGGACACAACCAGGTGCTGCGTCCCGCGGTTCCAGTGACATACATCTACGTCTCTCGTCTTCACTTCACTACGAAGGCCTCCGATATCGTGGAGTACCTGAAGGTGAAGACGAAATTCGGAGTATTTGCTGAGAAGTTGGAGTCACGCAACGCAGTGAACTTTAGTTCATTTGCTGTACGCGTCCCTACCGAATTGCTGAGTACTTTCTTGGACGAAAAGTTGTGGCCAAAGGGGGTCGTGTTCCGAAAATATCATGGACGTCGACGGCCGCCAGAAGTCACCGGACCCGCGCTCACATCGCCGCGATAAATGTGACGTAGATTTTAAGTTATAATTAATATGTATGTTAGTCTGTAAGGTATATATTGTATGGGCCTTGATGCCTGAATTAAAGGATATTATTATTATTATTATTATTATTATTATTATATTTAAAAACAAAACACAAACCTGCATTCAGTCTGTCAATTTGAAAAGACGATTAAAACCGGTCCTTTGAAACCTCCTTTAATCCCTTGAAGGGTCTTTACGACAAGCGCTCGGAGCACTGTACTCGTCGCTTTGCGCTAATTAAGGGATCAGCATCATTTGTTGTTGTTATTTAAGTACTGAATGCCGGATGATTGCGCAGACTTGTACGATACTTTACGCAGTTGCTACGTTTTTGCTTTTAGTTTGTGTCTGAATATGGGAGCATGATATTTTTGAACAATATATGAGGTAGTAAAAGTACGTTTTCATCACCTCCAGATCACCTCCATCGCGGAAAGTGACTCACCGTACTCTTGTACTAATTATCTTCCTAACTTTAATTTTTATTATTCTTGAATTTTGTAACAATTATATTGAAAACTCACAGTTCAATCGCATTGTTATTTTATTTAAGTATTTATTTATGTATACAACTGAGTGACTGATAACAGAGCAGCTGGGTACCAAATCTAGAATTTTTGAATGACAGTTCTTTCAATTACCTGCAGTATAAAAATATCAATAATTTCATTAATAGTATAGTTTGCTTGTTTATGATGATGACAATTTTTACTAAGGGCCTCTTTCACCACATTCAAGTAAAGTGACAAGTACGCTAATTGTCAGTTAAAGTCACCCGTAACTTCAATTTCAATTTCACGATGTTCGAGTAGCACTAATCATAATTATATAATAAACGGACTCGTACTCATAGCTTTTATTTGCCTATTAACTTTACATGGGACGTAACTAATCAACACTTTACTTGGAGATGGTGAACGAGGCCCTTAGTATTGTATACCACATTCTAGCAAATAAAAAAATTTCATTCATTCATTCGTTCATTCATACAAAATACGAGTAACTTATCCCCACTGCATTTGTTTTACGTTCTTCGTGTTTTGATAATTGTGAAGTTTGTTATTTAGTAGTGTTTTGTTAAGGTAATGTCACTGCCCCGCGTCATTAACGCGAAATACGCCTTTGATTGCGGCCACATTTCCATCAGCGGCAGATTTGTATTCGAGGCCCGCGTCTCTTCACAATACGTCCGCCATTATATAAATGAAGGAATGGAGGCGACACTGACGCGCAGAACTTATTGCTTACGCGGTCGTTCGACGTCCCGCAAGGAGCTGTTTTGGATCGCCTACTATTTATCAAAAAGGTTTTTTAGACTGGATGTTATAACAAGTAAATGTATCACTGTAAACATTTTTGAGTTATTCAATATTACTTATACGATGATATAAGAAAAACTTTGGAAAAGAAAATTGAAGAAGATGTGAGATTTTTTTATTTATTTTTTTGACAAATTCACACAACGCCATCTGATTCCAAACTAAGCAGAGCTTGTACTATGGTAATCAGAAAGCTGATAAACATACTTATATAATTCTAAATACATACTTAAATATATAAATCAACACCCAGACATAGATCAAATAGTCATGTTCATTACACAAATATGTCCTGGGTGGGAATCGAACCTACGAACTCACGCTTCGCAGTCGGCTCATCACCCACTACGCTACGGAGG
Source organism: Pyrgus malvae (assembly GCA_911387765.1). Taxonomy (NCBI): domain Eukaryota; kingdom Metazoa; phylum Arthropoda; class Insecta; order Lepidoptera; family Hesperiidae; genus Pyrgus; species Pyrgus malvae. The sequence goes on along the minus strand of OU426962.1, from coordinate 23,989,185 downwards.
CTGTCAATTTTAAATACAATACAATTTGTTGTATGAGTGCCATGTTACATAATTACCTTAAATAATCGTGAGTAATATATCTTTTACTCACTAATTTTATATTTTTTATTTACTTTCCAAATAACAAGTCAATGAAAACGAAACGGTGCTCGAAAAATTTCATTTAAACATAGTTTCCTGTATGTTATTACTCTTAACTCAAAGTTCTTCTTACAAAGTCTACTATCGACGTCACAAAGTAGTCGTAGAAGTCTAATTGAATAAAAACTTTAACTTCTTGAAACTAACTTTTAAAGAGAGTGAACTTTCTGAGACTAACTGGAATGTAGGTAACTTATAGAACGGTAGTTTGGACAGCTGTTGGCTCGAGATGAAGACTGATTAAAAATGCAAATTTTATGTATTAAGTTTAAGAATTTTAATAACCACTTTATTAAGTTCAAGACTGAAGTAAAAATCCATCACGCACGTTCGTTTAACCTGCGCTCTTATATTAAGAACAGGCTTAAGAATAACGACTGCAGACGTGAAAGCCTTGGCGCCTGTCAATTGGATTTTGTGTATAGAATAATGCAAGAATTGATTAATTATAATATAAAGTTTGTTGTACGTCGATACTTAGTCAAGTAGTGTAATTTATTTATCACAATCATACCAATTGTTATATTTTTTTGAAAATTTTACATTGAAAACAGTAGCTGCGGTAAATAAAAAAATAGTGACAACTAGAGATGACGAGAATTCAATAAGAGCGGGCATTAGTATGCGGAGAAAGAACGCACAATCCAGCCGACAGACTACCGGCAGTCTGCTGACAGTCGACGATTGGATAGAAATAAAGAAATGACTATGAAAATCGGCGCGGCTATGGCATTCCGGGTACTCTACACTCTACAGCATCCCACCGATGGGTACGGGTTAATCTCCATAAAGAAATCCTGTTGTTTTTCTCTCTATACTCTGTAATGCGGGTTGACGGAGATGTTGACTAGTAGCCAACCTGCTGTCCATAATTTTTCAAACTGCCCATGTATAGTGGGCATGGCATGTACTTCTAACATTGACCCACATTTACTCCCATCGCGCCCGTTCCGCTTGCATTATAGTACGCTGTGTGCGCTTCATGTGATGCTTAATTAGACAAAAATCCGCTGTTAAAAACTTCAAAGTTATATTTCTGTCACCTTGCTATTTAATTTTGACAGGCTATCACTGATTTTCGAAATTATGTGATAAAGTAAAAGATTTTTTACTTCAAATATCTAATAAAAATAATATAAAATTTGTTAGATTTTTTATACATGACATGACACATATCTCAGTAGAACCATAATAAATAATTAGATGAACTATAAAAACAATTTATGTATGAAAGTGTATAATATTTTATTAGTTATAGAGACACACACAGCACTTGGCTTTTTGTTTATTTGAGTCATAGCCCTGGAAAAAAATTATAATTTAAGGCAGCAGACACTCAAAGCGTTGTATGAAAAAAACCTGCCTACGGTGAATAATATGATAGACTACACTATGTAAAGTCTTTACAAGAGCGATGTTTTGTATTGAAAACACATTGAAGCGATGTATTGAAAAGTTTTTCTTTTTCGCGAAATCTATTTGGCGAACACCATCATTCTCTCTCAAATCATATTCCGCAAAAATGCGAGCATTTCCATTCGCGTTGTGTCTCCGCCATCCGCTCAGTTATTCACCGCTGCATTTGTTTGATCGCGGGATTCGCGCTTTCTTTATATAAAGTCCCTTTATGCTAAATATGGATTTACTCGAGCGATGGCGACCAAAGTCAAATTAAGTAAGTACTTCGTTTTTTTTTTATTAAAGTCTAACTATGCAAAACTCAGTAGATCACTGAGTTTTGCATAGTTCTTTGATAAGGAGAAAAAAAAGTTAAAAAGAATATCCCATTTAACTGGCAGAAACTTAGGAGGCTTTCAAATAAAAAATATCAAAAATAGGTGCTTGAAATGCTCCTATTAAGAAAGAATGTACAAAAAGTCAGACGTGTTAAGCGTGAAACACCTTAGCGGGAAGCTCACAATTTAACAAAAAAATGTGTCAATTTCTTAATTATAAATGTCCCTTATTTTTTAAAGAAATAGGTAAAGGATAAGGAAAAAAAGTCAAATAAATTAAGCAGGTAGGTATTCTACACGGTGCTTCGCAAGTTCCATATTTTAATCATACGTGCTCTAGTAAAGCTCAGAACCCCTTCTAGGACTCCTAGTATTATAAACCACCCCGCTCGGCAATACTGAGTATTCACGTTCCCGGCGCGCGCTCATTCATTCCAATTCAGCAGTCGAAGGTGAACTGTACGACTTTTAATCGTTTTCACACACGTCCACATGTGCTACACGATTTTGCAAAGAAAAAAATTTACGTCAATATCAACGCCGATCGTGAATAGGTTTTGTGCTTGCGACATGTTTTGACTAGATTTTTGCAACTCGTTTTTAATTCTATGTTTCAAACCGGTAAACAGGATTTTTATGCTACTCACTCTTTTTATGTCTGATATGTTTCTTCTCCGATCAAAGGATGTATTCCATAGTTTACCTCGCTGGTAAAGTACGGATTGGTGGATATGATAATAAATAATATTATAAAATATTGTATAACTTCATCCACTGATGATATGATATATAATATTGCATCGATAATCTAATTGTAATATGTCAACTTTCATTTTCAATCTTTCCAGAAAGTGATAAAACTATAAAGGTGCGACCTTTGTTTAAAACTCGAGCTCTCGGTGTGAGAGTTCGTAATTTATCAACTGTGCTATCAGTGCTCTAAAGATCCTCCCGTCTCCAAAATTACATTAAAATGCAAGAACTAAAGTGCAGAATGTAAGCCTGGTGAAATTAATGACATCTACTTTTAATCTCCTTAAATGTGTCCCGCTTCTGTCCGTATGCTATTGCGATTATGTTAGCAACAGAAAGTGTTACAATTTGTGAAATTATGATGTCTGTATGGAAGACGAATATTACGGTGGTACGGCGTGGAAAATGAAGTTTAACCTGCATTTTTTGATACAGTATCTCAGAAGTCCGTTCGAGTCATTTGTAATGGAAGTTTTTCGGAGCAAAATTGTGGTGGTGTTGTTTCTTCTTTTATGTTGAATCCCAATGTATTTCGTAGAATAATGGGTGTTAAATTCGTAGAATAATGGGTGTTGTTCAATCCTTCACTCAACACTGGCAAGTAAATAATTTCGTATTAAGTAAATTCAAAAAAAGAAATCCATCGACATTGCGTACCAACGCCAGTCGTGAATATTCTGAATAGTTGCTCTTGAAACTCCTACCCATAAGATGGCTTGGTACCGTGCACCAACAAACGGTCAGAAACTGCTGAAACCCTAAGTTCACTCTGTTAGTGTCCGAAAGCGTGGTCCATATTAATGGGCCATTCCAGAACCACATCACCAGCACCAGCGACTTAGAGGTTAAGTTCGTTTGTTTAAACATATCTTCTTGTCCGTAATACGGTTTTAAACATACATCTTAATAATAAATAAATAAAAATATACAGTCCACATCCTATCCAATGCAGTTACAGCACATACATATAATATATTCTTTGAATTTACAAGTTAGAACTACCTATTGGTAGGCCATATTATTTTTTAAGTAGGAGAACTATTTTTGAGAAAGAAAGGTCCTTAACCTATTTTTGAGAAAGAAAGGACCATTCCCCGTGGCGAAACTGCGTCCACGCGAACTGGAAACCTTAAGAAGGTGTCCACTTTTCACTTTATGTACTAAAGAGGATTTCTACCTATTGGGTAGAACGAAGATATTCATGGGGAACCTTTTTGGTATTACAGACGTTAAATATTTCACACAGTTAATACAATAACTAACCGTAACCATTTATAGGGTGACGTTGCGGAATTGCGATGCACATCACGTCGCGACGAGCTAACCGATGCGCTGCTGTACACTGCGCTGGATGTCATTGTTAATGTACCACTGTACTTTATAATTAAATACACTGTTTGTAATGCTGAAGAAAACACTGAGCTATCCATTTGGCTAATGTAGAACGCAAATTATTTACACAGAAGCCAAATTGGAGTAAGGGTGACAATTACTAGTGGTTGTTCTCTTGCTGCACATGTGTGCTTTTGAGGAAAATAAGACGTAGGCTTCGGATGTTGTCTATAAATAGTTGCTTTTAAATCTTGTTTTGCTTTAGCGTTTCTTTAAACAGGTTTGCTAAACCGCACTGTTACTAATCGCTCTGGATTTAGGCCACATAGTGGAGTCAGCTCTAGACGTAGGAGACACGATCAATAAACGCTAAAATTTCAACAACCTTTTGAATTATACTTGTTTAAAAAAAAATGGGTGAGTGTACTTATGTACGCGCGTGAGAAGTTATACTTCTTTGGCATCATTAAAAAATAGTTTTTAATTGCATGCAAATAATTAATTAGGATAAAGTTATAAAAGGACTGGAAAACTATGTTGCTTGCTATATGTTTGTTGCAGGTAGTTACTCTAGGTAGCTCTTAAGACCATACGTAAATCATAGGTAAGTAGTAAAATCATACGTACGAGGTAAATGCAATGTTGGAGTTGCATTTGCACATAATCTTCGGCTGGCAGTATAAAACCTGGACTCAAAGTGTCGGTGGCAAATTCTTCGATACTTAAATATATATTCATTTTTCAATGCTAATATATCACCGCCTACAGCATAAAGCCAACTGCGGAACTTCTCTGGTTCTTTTTGTGGGTTTGGAAAGCAATGTAGAATTATGTTGTCCAAACCTGAAACAAGTCATTTTGTAAATGTAATTAATAACTCTCTGACCAAAGCTTTTATACTGCAAATTGATGTTTACGAATCAGAAGTTTTAGTTTGTAGGTACAGGTAGGCAAGAGAACGAACAATGGTGGTCCTTACGAATTGCATTAAATTATTTCATCGTGTATCAACACTTGTGTATCTATGAAATAATGAAGTATTTACTCACGTGTTACGTTGAATTTCGGCACGCAACATTTCTTATCCATTGATATTGACGTCATGTTGTACGGAAATAACAAATAAATTTGAAATTATTAAAGAAAGACAAAGTTGTTCAAATTCAAAACACTTCGGTGACTTCGGCGGTCATAAGTGTCATAACGTGCACGTTTGACAGCAGTGATAAGTACGTTTCTATTAAACATCTTGCTAAAAAGCTATAGAAGTAAAACGAAAGTTTTTTAAACATTTTACCACCAAACACTCAGACACATGTAGTTACATGAACATACATTGAAAAACGAGTCCGTGTTTTTTTAAAACACGGATAAATGTGTTTTGTGATAAATATTGTTGATGCGTGTTGAGAAACGTTCCATTGACGGACTCTTTTGGGGTTGCCATTTAAAAAAATATATGAGTCTCTCGCTACTGCCATCTGTGGTCTCAATGCGGTATGATTGATTCTGCACTGGGATTTACACTTTGTACTAAGTGAACAGTGATCAGAGGCGACAAGCGTACCAACATGCGCGACTAAGAGAGGTTTTATTTCTATTTCGTTGGTAGCTTTTTCCGAGACTTAATGAATTCGGTTGAGTGGGCAACTTCATCCTGTTAATTTTGTGTTACAGTGATGCGCGCGCATCTTGAAATTTCACTCTCATCAGTTTTTCATAACGCGCCTAAAGAAGTATATCATGTTTTATATATTTGAAGTCCAAGGTGCAGTCTAAGCCAAGATTTTTCCACGAATTGTTTCATATGGCTAGTTGCTATATTGTACTTGTCATTTAAATAAAATTTTATCGATTGATGCGCTACCTATTAAAGTGACAAGCTGGCTTGAAAACTCACTCATTATTTATTTCGTTTTTGATAAATTAAAATTAATTTATTGATAATTTGGGATTGGGAAGACTGGATAGTGGTATTTTTTATCCAAGACGATATTAGTTTCATGCCAATAGTACTATATAATATGTATGACATTGATATTGCTACACTTATTGTTTTTATTAACATTTTTATACATACATATATTTATTATAAATAATAAATAAATATTAATTGAATAAACGTTACATACTTATAGCCCCCAGTAAGGTAAATAATTACCCCCTGTGTCGTGGATACCATGAACACATACAAAAACAGGAACACAAACACCCAAACCGAGAACAGAAATTGAAACACATCATTCAAATTTCTGTTTCGCCGGGAATTGAACCCGGGACCCCTCGACTGGCAGTCCGGCGTAGTTACCATTACACCACGTTATAATTATTATTGTGTTGTTATATTTGTATGTCAGTGATTAGACAAGTACATATGCTTATATTTTATTGTAATATCTTTTAACATGTACTTTTGTCAAACAAACGAATTGAATTGAATTGAAAAACAAAACTAAACCTTCTTCAGATATACCTAACATTTATGTTAGAGATTACGCTATAAACTTGTTATTCAATATCGCCAAAGTATGATAATATTCCTGGGCTTAAATAAATTATTATCGAGAAGCGCCGCTTTACGCTGCCTCGACTTAGCAATATCATTTTCAGCGCTCCTATCCAACTTGAAATTAATTTCAAGCCGGTCTTTCTGCCACCTGTTATTACAAGGCGCCGTGTTTCGTCTCCGATTTAATTTTATAGCTGCTGTTACCACATGATGTACGTTTTCATTTTTTTTTAATCTATCATATTTTTATTTGAATTGGGTGGCCGACGAGCACGCAGAACACTTGCTAGGTGGTCGCTGAAGCCCATGGACTTCTACACACAACCTCAAGCAAGGCCAAATCTTTCCTGAAGTCGTATGCAGTTAAGATGGAACCCTGGAATTCCTGTGTTCTATTTTGTATCCATTAAACAAATAATACAATGTCATAAAATATCATAATTATAAGCCAGTTATGATATTTTGGTTTTACAATTTTAATATTTTATATTTCTAGAATGAATCGTTTCTATGAATATTATACATTTTAAATATATAATACAAGGTTTTCTAAGTACAGTGAGCAAATAAAAAAATTGTAAAACTTTTTCTCTTACCACCTCTTCTTAGCTACATCGTTTTCGGGAGTTTTGGCGGGAAGTCTGAAGGAACAAGTTGTGCTCTTGTTTTATTTTCATTTTCTTAGTGTATTTTTGAGTTATATCGGATAAAGTTGATGGCATTTTGCTCGATATAGGTTAATGACAGTGCACGAGTGTTGTGAGATAAAATAACAGTGCGAAAACATGTTTTTTCGGCTTGCCTCCAAAATTCCATCGGACATGTTCTGGTAAAGTAGCCATCACTTTACTTGAACATTTGACTGACTAGACTGACTGATACCTGACGACTAACTGACTTTTTTCTACGACTACAGTGATGCAAAAAATTTACTTGACGCTGGCAATATGCACAGAGTTTGCGACGCCATTATTAAAATTGAAAAGTAAATATTGAATGGCTGAAAGGATTTTTATCCAATGCCGTAAAACAAAATTATATACATCGTTTTCGTCGTGTCTAATTTACAATGTATATTAACGCATCTTTGTGTGTAGTTCTAATACATATAAGTATTAGATGTATTTTGAAACGGTGAAACGATGTTATTACAAGGAAATACATCCTCTCTATTTAGAAATTTGCGGCGCAGTATTTGTGGAGCTAAGCCGATCAAGTCTTACCGGCACAAATTCCAACCTATGGTAAGCTGTTTGCCAAATTATAACGTTGAAATTATTTTGTATCTTCCCTAGATATCTGGATTTCACTATCTAGATACATTTTCAAAAGTTGATTTAATCCTTTTTATAGTCAATCACACGGGTAAACTAGCGTGTAATCAATGGTCGCATTTTATTAGCTTTCTGCTGGAAGAAAGAGTTACTTGGCTGCAACGATTACGCCCCCTGCTGGGATGAAATCTGTCCTTAATGTGTCCCTAAGTGCGATTTCAAATTAATGTATACGGTCGTTTCGGAAAACGCGCGCACTTCATTTTGTACCTGAAAATGTCAAATCTTGAAGAGTCCACACGGTACATAAAATATATAAAAGACGCGCCAACGCTCCGAAAAATATCCTAGTTTTCAACAGGTCTAATACGAGTCTAATGGCGGCTCCACATTATCGCCGGCGTTAATTTTTACGGCGTGAATTGACAGCACATATCGCCCCTTCACATTCACGCGTTAACTCATTCGTGACTGAAACCTGCCGCGAACGGACGGACGTGGAAGCTGCTGCTGCATTATTTTGCCTTTTCTGTGCCAACATATAATTTGTACTTTCATAATAAGAAAATCAGACACCTCGTAGAAGAAGAAGATTCTGACGGTTGATAACTGACATACATCGTAACCGAAAATAATATGCAAAATGTTTGCGAGTCGTGAACTGCCGTGGATGTAGACATGACGTGTAAACGTAAAAAATTACGCGATCTGACTGTCGCGGGACAAAATACCGATTTTGATCGGGGAGCAGTTACGCCAGTTTACGTTCACGCCAGTTTTTCGCGCTTTACAGCACTAATTTGGATCGACTATAACAATTTAATCTGTCGATTTCAACCGGCACCAATCGTTTGACGTAAGTGACCAATCCTTGAAGTAAGTGAAATGAAAATACTTTATTGTTGAATGTTTACAATACATACAGCTAGATGTTTAAAATTATTATAATAGTTTAAACAGTCCGCCATGCTCTGGCATACAATATTATATTACTAATTAAAATTAAAATAGCTAAAATAGTTAGGAAATATGTGTGAATTTTTCACTACCATTGAAACATCTTTGTCGCGACCGCGCTTGGTTTGTTTATTTAGCTTGTATTCTATTTTTACTGGTACAAGGACTATGTGAGAACCTTTTTATTTGTTAGTACATATATGTGGTATTACACATTTGATTGTTCATTGGACCTTCAGAATCAAAAGCATTCTTTCAAAGTGATCTCAGTGATATATGAATTTTCTCAGTTAAAACAGAATGACATACATTACATTCACCGTTTTATTTTGCCTTCACTTTGTTTAAAATTAAACCTGCTTCGCTATCTTGCACCGAATTTCGCTTTCCCGGTACATTCGGTGCAGAGTTTCGACAGCGATCGACTCCGCACGAGAATGCGGAGTTGCGGTGAATTGTCGACTACGTTACAGCGGTGCGGTGCGATTCACCGATATTGTACTTGTTTATAGCAACTGCCGAAATAGCAAGTTCTCTTTAAATACGTTTTATATTGATGTTTTTATTAATAGTGTGTTACATTAATATATTTTCTATTAGTATATGTAAGGTCATATTTACTTTCTAATTTTAAAGCTTCAGGTGTAGGTAAGGTACGGTGTAAAATCCATGTATATAGTCACAATCTTATTGGTTTATATCTCTTTTGAAGTGAAATTGCGTATAAATAATAATAATAATAGGTAACAATAATAAATTCTTTATTTCAGACCATAGTCCACAAAATATTAGTAAGTTAGTTACAGATATGTTTTAATACTATGTTAGTATTGTTAGTAATCTTAAATTCTATTAGGTACAATATTTTTTTATAAATATTCTAATTACACGACTAGCCCTATCCAATACTTTTGGAAGGGACAGACGTGCCTGCCAGCAATCGCCTTCAGCATGCCATTACCGCTGCTCCTTAAGCGATGCAACATGGAGGACGCCTTCTTGCGCATAACTGCGTATAAATCATCTGTGGGCGCCTCCGCGAACATGCCAGATCCGCTGCACCGCCAGGGCAGCTGCAACAGCACCCTGAAGGCGTTGTTGTATTGTACGCGCAGGGCGTTGTAGGCTCGTTGCGTGTGCTTTACCCACAGGGCACCCGAGTAAAACGACTGGCAAATTGATTTGATAAGAATAATATACTCGTATGCCAAGAATCTTTGTAAGGACCCATATGGGTACAAATAAAAGCATTTGTCTTAATTCAAATACTTTGATTGCAATACTGGAACAGAACCTGGCTTTTGAAATGTATCCAGATCATCAAGCAAAATTCCCAGTAATGGGAAAAATATGAATGGAAACTCTTTTTTATTCGTTAATTACTTTTACAGCGTAAAATACAGTTGCGTTTACACTAACAGCGACGTTTTACGTTATAAAAATATGAGATATTTTATTGCCATGTTTTATACACTGTGTAATCTTGGGCTTTAAAGATATATTATAATAGCAGTTGGAGCACTGTCATCTGTTTTTAAACCTTTCCCAAACATTCCTGAGAGCGGTACGAATACTGGACTGAATATTTAACGAAACATGTTATCACATCCAACTCGTAGTTGGTAGCGTGGTGGGCCTCTATTTTATAGTAAGAAGAGATTCCTGCTCATTAATGATGATGACATAGATAATAATGATAATGATGATGGGGAGTTTGTATCAAAACTTACTTCTCAATATTTCCTGCCAATATCGCGAATACCCACAACCGCAGATTGAACCAAAGCACTGAATATCTCAATTACTGCGGTTATGAACAGCGATACCGAAGTTACTTACAGCGAGCTCGATTGAGCGTTTAATATTACACATTGATACAATTTGCCGATAAAGTTAGGGTATGGTGGTTTGGAAATCGATGTTAAGTGTATTTATTTAATGCTTTTATTCGTTAACATAATATTATCTGTATTAAACAGCCTAATGCTGAAAATTGATCTTCTTTAAGGTATTTAATAGTAGAGGATTTAAGCCGTAATCTACGAGAAGTAAGCTGTTTCATCAATTTGTCGAGTTTTACAGCATCATTAAGTTGGGTACAGGAAACGCCATCTTTACCTTAACTTTTTGCATCTAACTTCTGGGCACGAGTCTCTTTCCATGCCAGCAGGCCTATCTTACTTCACCACGCCACTCCAATGTGGTTTGTTGGAGATGCAGGTTAGTGGCCACCTCGCTGTCAGATGTTTTCAAATCACACATAAGGCCTGCAACAAGTTTAATGTAATCGACAACATAGGTGAACGATGGGAACTCAGACAAGATTCGGGATTCCTTGATATTGATGACCATGAACCACTAATTTACACCAATTGGCCTGCATGCTCGAGGAATCGTTGTTATTCCTCTTTTGATGCAGGCCATGTTAAATGGTCACTGCAGCCCATGAACATTAACACACAACCTCCAGCAAGTGTATGTAAGTAAGCACTGTCTGAAGTTTTACGCAGTTGTGCTGCTTCTTCGAAGGCTGATGGTCGCCTCATGGAAGTCTGGCCGGCAACTGCACCTTTCTGTATCACAATTGATGACCTGTGTAGCGCAATAGTTACCATGCCGGACTGCCGGTCGGAGGGTCCCGAGTTGGATTCCTGGTGAGGCAGAAATTTCAATTATGAGTTTAAATTTCTGTTCTCGGTGTGGACTATAATTGATTGGAACCATTAAAGTGCTACCGTATTGTAATGTATTTATATTTCGTATTAGATTAAGTACTTGAATACCACGTTCTCACCAAGCAAGTAGAATAATTCGAGTTGTGTCAGTCCGCCTCGGTGGGCAGCCGACCGCTCCAATTAATGTAATTCGCGCCTTTGATCCGCCGCGGTCTTTACACGAGGATCTTCAGTGTATATTTAGGGCTGTTACGGTCCTTCAGGAGAAATTGCACAGTTCAGATAACTTTGGGAAAGATTGGCCCGAAAAATTATTTAATAGGTTAAGAGTTTTTTGTGTTATAGCTTTAAGTTCTCAATCATGTAAATACTGCTAAAAGGAAAAATTGCGCTATAATTAGAATTTTAAAAACTATCTTTAACTTAGACCCTGATTGTATTTCATGCTTTTGGCTATAACCGCATCATTTTGTAGCAACAAGGCATTAAGTGCCAGTATACTGCAAAATTAACTATTGACATTAAATCTCAAGTGAGATTTTCTAAATTCGAAGTCACCACTTTCCTCATGCCAACTTAGTAAAGTTTAAGAAATGAAGTGAAACGAAATGAATGAAATGAAATAAAGACGGCGTGGTATCGTTTATTATGACGTATATTAAAAGTTAAAATTTTACCTTCTATACCATTTACCGTGTTACGCAATTTGAGGAGTAATTTCATCATTGCAGCATTATCAATACACAGCCTAGAGTAAACTAAGGTCTTGCTTGAAATCGGATGCAGTTACGCTACTGTGCTGGAGACTGATGGTCGTCTCATATTGAAAGCTTGGCTGGTGTAATGTATATATTTTGATTGGAAAATTGCGAATATTAATGAAAAAATGGAAAAAGTTATTTTTCGAAAACTAGGAAATATGGAAATGTGTTATATGAAAATTTTGGTAATTTTTTTTAATCCAATAACGTTTTTATAATTTATATCTTATAACTTAATAGGAAAAAAATATACGACAACTATATACTTAAACACAGTTTTTAACTGTTAAAATTGCAAATCACTTGTTTTTCCCAGTACTGGTAATAGCATGGTACTGCGTTCTCAGACGGTGACGTCATCTGCCGCTTAGTCAGTGTGGGCAGTTATCAACGTAAGGTTTAGCTTTGGCTCATGTTTCTGTCTTTCGGTGTGCTCAAATCGATGTGATCCATTAAGAATTGTTGATCCCTATGCCAAATACGATCGACTGATACAATAAAAAATATAGAAGTTCCCTATTCCTTATCGAAATATGAAATTAGACATTTCATATTACGAATATTTTCGTCGATATTTTCATTTACATCACTAGTACTTGTTCGGTACGATGGCAAATGTCTTTATCGCGTCGCCCGAAGATAGACCTTACCTGAGCGACATCATTACACCTCTGTACATATACATATAGGCTGGAGTATTCAAGGTACGTTTACGTTTGAATGTCTTTTATGTGTCAAGGGTCCTTGAGGTCCGCCAATAAAGTAAAAGCCCTTCTTAATTAATCAAGAGATACAGTTTTACTGGTATTTGTATTCTATTATCTATTAATCTTGTACTTGAAATGAATAGCGATAAGTAAATTTTCGTGATAAAGTATTGAGTTAATTAATTTTGTAATTCAAACATAATAAATTATATAAGTGCTAAACACTTATGGTTCTATAGTCGTGAATGCCATCATAAATACAAAGACAACCAGACTAGGAAAAGACCTGTCATCATTTAGATAAAATTATTTCATTAAATACCAACACCAACCTTATTTAAGCAGCGTGGAGGAATAAGTTTCAGGCCTCCCTAATAGTGGGGAGAGAACCGTGCCCAGCAGTGGGACTTCTCTAACTTGTCAATATTTTCATTGCGATTCGTGTGGGTTCGATTCCCGACGAAGCAGAAATTTGAATGATGAGTTTAAATTTCTGTTCTTGGTCTGGGTGTTTGAGTTTGTCTGTTTGTGTGGTACCCACGACACAGGGTATACGTATATCTACTCTACTGTGGGGCTATGAGTATGAATCTTTATATTATTATTTTTAAATGGTAAACTTGCCGGACTGTTAATCAAGGGTCCCAGGTTTGATTCCCAGCGGACAATGGAATGATGAGTTTTGATTTTTGTCCTCGATCATATTTCTATTCATGTCTTTGTGCGTATCCATGGTAGCCGCGACACAGGGAATCTTAGTGTAGTGCGATGGATGTGCAGAGTAATTATTATTTTTTCACACTCATAGCTTATAGTAGGGTAGATATACCCTGAGTAGTGAGTAACATAGACACACACAAAGACAGAAACACAAACACTCAGACCGAGAACAGAAATTTTAAATTCATCATTCAAATTTCTGCATCGCCGGGAATCCAACCTAGGACTCTTTCGATATTCCGGCATGAGAACCATTGCGCCACATGGGTAGTCCTGATTAATTATTATGTTCTTAGATATGATCGAATATATGAAAACTTTCTTGAATTTTCCGAAAAATATCCGAACATTTCAGGATTTGTATTCATTCTGCAATTTTACGTTTGTCGCAATTTTTTAGAAATAAACACCTATAACATTTACATTTTCAAATAATTATGGCCTTTGTTTACCTTCTATGGCATTGCTTTTAAACCTGGGTATTGTGTTTGGAAGATTTATTCACCATAATAAAAGAGCCGTGATGATGTTTTTATTTATAGCGCCCATAAAGCCTTTTGGTTACGACTGTTCTTTGACACATCTGTGTGTAGGATGAATGTAGCTACATTAGAACAGGGACAAATATTTAATAACAAAAAGTTTATGATATAAATTTCAATATTTCTGGAAATTTTAATAAAAAAAATATATAGAAATAAATTTAAAAAATATTGTTCCTTATTCACGAACACGAACCTATATGTTCGGTTTAAGTTCAAGTTATTTCTACGTTATGCCGCGTATTGTTGTTTTTAGACCGATTGGAATAAAATAAACACTAAATACTACAGTCATGTTTCCACAATACATGCTTAAAAACCGCATTAAAATAGATTAAACCAATTCTTAAATTGTTATGATCAAACGCACAAACAAACAGACAAACAGATAAAAATTATGTGAACTATTTTACTGTCTTCGATAACATACGAGGGGCGGTCGAAAAGTCCGCGGAATGACATTGAAGGGCAATGAAATGAAACATTAAACTTCTTTTCCTTTTCAATGTATTCTCGCTTAACCTTAATACTATACATATACGAACAATAAGTCACTCAATTAGCGCTTACCTGGATGATTAACTCACCCCAGCCATTCCGCGAACTTTTTTACCGCCCCTCGTAAGTACAACAGACTCCAATTGTTTTTTTTAACATAAAATGTACAGAATCAGCATGTATACAATTTTGTTATATGTATAGAAATATATTTGCATAAAAATACCTTGCAGAACAATTGAGTTTTGAAATACGGGCTGACAATTTTCGTTTCATTCGTCGCGTTGTTGAAATTCTTTGTCATGTGCTTCGGTTTTGAATTTATGTAACATAATAGTAGGGAGGTATTTACGGGCGCATTCAGTATGTGAATGTTGTGCAGGCACGTCGGCTACGCGCCGCGGCCGAAGGCTAACGGTTTCCGCTTCCGGCCGCTACGCGCTACGCTGCGGCGTAGAGCGCTACGGCGTAGCCACTCGCAATTCCAAATTATGATTTTATTTTGTGAAATACGAGTGTTTTTATTACGGTTTTACGAAACGCCATAATCACAGAAGCAGTCACATGCGAAATGCGGGATAAATCAATATGGCGGTGCATTTTTAATGGTAATAAATGCTTTACGTGCCGGCAAAATATTACTTTGGTTATTAAACTCCTGAAAACGCGCTGATTACAACACTTTTTGCGATAAAACCATCGTAAATGCCAGTCCGGGTCGCTGAAATATCGGCAGCTTTAATGTATTTGGGAGGGAAAGTTAAATACGTTGTTATTATCTTAAATCAATCCGTACTCATGACGTTTTTTAGGGTTCTGCACCCAACGGTAAAACAGAACCCTATCACTAAGACTCCGCTGTCCGTCCGTGCGTCTGTCTATCTGTTTGTTTATTACAAGGCTTATGAACCGTGATAGTAAGACAGTTGATGTATATCTGCTATATATGATTTGTATAGATGATGTATATCTGCTGATGTGTTGTAACAAATACTAAAAAACCGAATAAAATAAATACATGAGGGGGCTCCCAAACTACAAAGTAGTTTTTTTACTCGTTTTTACTTGATATTGATAACAGAAACAGGTAGACGCTTGAAATCTACATAAAATATAATAATATAGTAAAATATTTAGTTATATATTTAAAATAAATAGTAAATTAACATTTAACAAATATTTAGGGGTCTCCTATACAAAGAACGTGATTTATTATATTTTTATAAATAATGGTACGGAACTCTTCGTGCGCGAGTCCAACTCGCACTTGACCGGTTAAACTGAACACACAATCGCAAATTGTATCAGCTTAAATATAGGATGACACTAAAAGGACAACGAAACAAGATAGCAAAACATTGAGTACGGTGAGCTTATGCCATTCCAATCGAATTATGGGGTGAGAGAGAGCGATCCTCTTCACCCCGTGCTCGTGGGGCCCATAAAGACACCTCATTTGAACTCTAATCACCCCGCTGCTTTAAACACATCACACTCACGCTAATTACATTGCAGCTCGCACACGTTATGGTGGTATTCGTTATACTCATTATGTTCGTTATGTCCATTATGCCCGTTATCACTCGCATTTGAAGGTAAACAAAGGGGGCGCGTTGTTCTGCGGTTGTATTTGCAACAATATTTATAATTTTTAATGTCTTCTTTGTGCTCCGTAATATGTGATATTTTCTATGAGAAACAATGCTACACGGATTTCAATAAAAAGTACAGCTATTAAATTACTATTTTTTTAAATTTGTAATCAAGATCAAACAAACATCATCACCATCTCCACCGTTTTAATGTCTCTTTAAATGGTGCTAATTGCGCTCAGAATTGTGAAGGATATAGGAACGATAGTCCATGATGGGGTTTGTAGAAGCCAAGAATCCTTTTAAATTATTTTCCAAAATGCATAAAACTTTATTGTCTGCAATCCTTTTTGCGCCCCACTATTGAGCACGATTCCGAGCTTACTCCACCACGCTGCTCCAATTTTTTTTTATTTATTTTTTTTTTATTTATTTAAATTTATTTCAGGCAATAACTTACATCACTTTAAAACATAAGCAGAGGCCCATAGTATTCCTAACATGTATTTTATATTATTATAATGAAGTGATGTTGAATGCTCGTACCCGAATCAGCTGTTTACCATTCCACTGGATATGGCGCAACAGTGATTCAGGTACGGGCAGTCAAGTCGACACGCAATCATGGCGAGGATGCTGTTGCGGCTGGCCCGCACCCTGCGCACCAGCGATGCGCACCGCTTGCGCATGCTCGCGTAAAAGCAGTCCACCCGCGCATTGGCGAACATCCCCGACGCACTGCAGGAGCGAGACAGCCGCATCAGAACCCTGAACGCATTGTTGAATTGGACTCGGAGGGCGCTATAGGTTTCGGAGGGCGGGTTGATGGAGATGCGAGTTAGTGGCCAACCCACTGTCGATGTTTTCAAACCGCCCATAAAGCCTCCGACTAGGTTTAACGAGTGTTATCTATCGATAACAATCGGGACCGACGGCTTAACGTGTCTTCCGTAGCACGGAAACGCGCATGAAATTTTTGCCACTAACGGTCACCCATCTCACACTCAACCGCGACCGTTTGGCTTAGCTGCATATATCGCTTGAGTTCACCGTCGGGCCACGCTCGCTTCATAAAACTTTATTACTCAATATTTAACCCAGAATTTCAATGAGGAGTGACACCTCTATGCAGGATTTTTTTTCTTGTGTCCTACATATTTGAGTCAGGCGTCAAGCCTGTGGTATGTTTTGTCCACGAACAATAGTGTAGCCTAGTAGCCAGGAGCGTAGTAGCAATAGTACATGGCCTTAATCCTTCTAAATTCTTAGAGGTATCCTGTACGCCGTACTTAGTTATTGATTTATCTATGTAAGCCATAAATATATTTGAAGCCAAATACACCACATATATACGTATAACATTACATTCCCTTTATCCCTCTTCAAGAAATCCTTAGCGCTATCAGTGCGTGGATCGGAGACGGGTGCGGCTTATCGCGGCCGCCCGATAGCCGCCGACATCAAAAGCGCTTTTGTTCAGCTCGGCTTGTTGTGGAGCCACGAAGGTGAAGAGCGCTTTGGGATGCTTAACTATCTATGAGAGGAAAGTTATGAAAATGTACTGAACTGCAACCCCACGCGTTTTACACTGAGTTGATAGTTTGAGGTAAATAATTTTATGATTGATTGTTTGACCTTCTAACTACTGTAATATAAACTCTTTGTCATTAAAAACTATTTTCTACATTTAGTTCGATTAGCTCTAAAAGTGTGTTATTTTAGTTTTTTTTTAAAACTATTATTTATTATTTTGTAACACAAAATGACTAGTAGAACAAAATGTGCAGAGTCACAACTACACCATTTAATATAGTCTCTTCTTTTAAATAATAATGTCCTCAGTCGTACATCCTTTCCACAGAAATAAAGCTGAGTTGGTGATCATGAAACCTTAAATAGGAAAACAAACTCAAACAGAACTGAAACTTTCAAGAAATGTTCTCTTTTATCGTCGCTTTCGTTTCGGTTTGAGTCCCTCCCTCGGTTGCGCAAATTTGACGGGATCAATTCCTGGGGGACAAATATTAGGCCAGATTGCTATTGCTTTCCCCGTTTCCCGAAAAATAATTACTGATGGCAGCGAATTGTAAGGGTGAATGAAACGAGGAAAACGTTATCTTTGAGGCGTGTATGAGATACCTTTGGAATTTGGTAATTGTGGTGTTAACGTTTATTTATCCTTTACTAGTGGACCCCGCAGACATTGTCCTACCTTAAAAGTATTGAAACAGGATTAGTTTCTTCTTCATCTCAAAGACTTTTTATGTTATATTCAAATAAAAAATATAAAACAAATCAATTGTTATTCAGACTATGTCAACCTTCTGGACGATAGCGCGAAGAACCCACAGAGTTCCAAATAACCTGCACCCCCCAGTTACTAACAGTTTCTAAAGGAGAACAAATTGTTTTATTATTAATTTTGCAATTTTTCCATATTTTCTCATAGTTTAAACCTTCCTTGGACTTCTACTAATATTTCAGGACTAAAATTAGCCACATTGGTTTAGCCGTTCTTCAGTTTTAGTGAGACTAACGAACAGCAATTCATTTTTTTATATAAAGATTTTGATGTCTCACTACTAGCTACAGGTCTATCCTCAAAATTAAGATTAAACATTTAGGTCATAATCTAACGATAGCCAAGTCTAAATTATCAGGTGTGGAAGGCGATGGAAAACATCTTGATAAAATTTTACAACATTCAAGCTCACCTTGTAGCAGCAATAAATACGCATTTACAACATAAATGTAGGTATCGTCGGTATTTGTTAAACGTTGTATTTTATTTATGTTTTTTGAAATAAGAATAAAATGTTTCTATTTTACATAAGACTACACATTACATTATCTTTAAAACTTACATAATAATTACTTAATATCTTAATAATTGACTGTAATTAAGTTAGTAAGTACGAAAAAAACTTACAAATAAAATGTTTTATTATTCAACAGTTTCTGCTAACGCAACAATGTGTGTCGAGGTCGTCTGGATATGGGACGGAGCCAGGGTATCAGCACAAGTACCGTCCCACACCAGGGACTTTCCCTGTTTCCAGAGAAAGATACTCATATTGTCAGACCGCTTGCCATCGCACGTTGACAGTGACAAGGGCCGACAATATTGCAACGTCGGTAATACAAGTACAATGTACTTATCTATTACAACGTTGTGGACATTTTTACTTTAACAATCTAAAAGTGATCATGAATAGTTCATATTCTAAATCACAACATCCAGCCAACCTTTCTCGTGCAAGGTAACATAAAATTTCCGTAATAGTAAACTTCACCTGAATTGACAAGTTAAATGGGTAATTCCTACCGATTAGTAAACCACTTGCGCGAACAAAGAACAAGTACTATTATGTCGTCTTTAGGCGACATATTCAGTGGACTAATTGTCGTAATGGATTTTGTACGCGTGGCTGGGTACTATTTAGTTACAAGAGTAAATAGCGGAGATCCGTTTGGTGGTACTTCATGAACCGACCTGGTTACTGCTTAGTTACTTATTAATGTATAAAGGTACATTATGTTTATTAGCATTTATAAATACTCATCAATAATCCAATTGACGACCCTTGTAACGCACTGCTGATTACGGTTGTCAGGTGCAATTTCCGGCAAAGTAATAAGTTAATTTTTCTGTTCTTGGTCGGAGCTTTCAAATACCTGTCATCGTTTTGTATGTGGTATCCACGATACGAATTAGTGTGTGTAGAATTTATTACCTCCTTCTCAAAAGTTCTAATATAACTTGTCGATCAAAAAATCAATCGTTTATTTGTCGAATAAGGTAGTTACGTACTTTTGTCAGTAATTTTGTTTGAAGTGTATCATGAATACCTTTTTTTTGTATCGGTGGGGGGGGGGGACCTTCAAAAGGTACCCGACAACTTGGGAGAGGATACCTATAGGAACCCACCGGTGTCCTCCACGCGCGGCGCCCCAGAACAGGACCATCTTCGGGAGAGCAGATGTGCTCTCCTGCACTTTCAGGTGTTCAGGTGTCCCGGGGCTGCTAGCTGGACGGGTCAAGCTCCCATTCTCACCGTCCGCATCCCCGGAAGCTCCCTTTTAGTCGCCTCTTACGATCAGGCAGGGGAAACCGTAGCTCTATTCTTAATCCCGAAGCTACAGGGACTGTATCATGAATACCTGCCGATTAGCAAACCACTTGCGCGAACAAAGAGCGACTATTATGTAGTGTTTGGCGAGATATTTACGCGAATAATAGTGGTAATGGATGTGCACCTAGAATTGTGGTAATGGAAGTGCACTGGTTAGGAATTAGTTGTGAAACTAAATAGTGCAGGTGTGTGAGGTATTACATGGACTAATCTGTGTACCATCAAGTAACTTATAGAAGCGTCAGTATTCTATTTGACGACCCATGTGGCGAAAGGGTTTCCATACTGGACTGCCAATCAAGGGTCCCGGATTCAAATCCCGGCGAAGCAGAAATTTGAACGATGAGTATAAATTCTTGTTTTTTGATATGAATGCGCATAGGGAGGCTTACGTCCAGCAGTGAACTACAAAAGGCTGAAAAGAAGATCTGAATGCTTTGTCTTGTGCGAGTCCTTGGTACTCGCAATACAGGATATCCTAGGAGCTATGACAGTGTCTGATTGTACCTCTTTTAAACAGTCGATAGTAAAATTGTTAGTAGTATTGATCCAAGTGTATCGTACATACCTTTTATGCACAACTTCACTAAAACATGTAACAGTAAACTACACCTGAAACGGCAAGTTAAATGGTAATTGCTGCCGATTAGGAAAGCACTTGCGCGAACAAGGAGCGACTGCTGTAATGTAGACCTTGGGATATTTACTGGAGTAATTGTAATGGATTTGAAAGTGCTTAAGTGGTTGCAGTGCGCATGGCCCGGCGGTTAGCGTAGAACGCAAACGATCTATGCAACTAAGCCAAACGGGCGCGGTCGGGTGTGAGATGGGTGACCGCTAGTGGCAAAAAAAAAATCCATGCGCGTTTCCGTGCTTCGGAGGGCACGTTAAGCCGTCGGTCCCGGTTGTTGTCGATAGATAACAGTCGTTAAACCTTGTCGGAGGCCTTATGGGCGGTTTGAAACATCCGACAGCGAGTTGGCCACTAACCCGCATCTCCACCAACCCGCATTGGAGCAGCGTGGTGGAGTAAGCTCCAGGCCTTCCCAATAATGGGGAGAGACCCGTGCCCAGCAGTGGGACGCAAAAAGGGTTGCGGCCAAGTGGTTGCAATCAGTTTTAAGCTGTAGGCCACGCTTGTTATCGGTAGATAGCTCAGCAGTCGTTAACAACAAGAACCTAGTCGGACGACTTGTAGGTTGTATGAAAACATCCGATAGCGAGTTGGCCGCTA
This sequence comes from Pyrgus malvae, assembly GCA_911387765.1. Classification (NCBI taxonomy): domain Eukaryota; kingdom Metazoa; phylum Arthropoda; class Insecta; order Lepidoptera; family Hesperiidae; genus Pyrgus; species Pyrgus malvae. The sequence goes on along the minus strand of OU426962.1, from coordinate 23,967,621 downwards.
ACGGCATTAACACACTTTCAGTTTGAACCAATAGATTGGCTCGTTCAAACATACAATGAAACAAAATATTCAGCTTTATATATAGGTGACTAACTGACCCCGCGAACTCCGTACCGCCTTAAAATGTTTGGGGTGGGCCACCCTTATCACTTAGGGGGATGAAAAATAGATGTTGGCCGATTCTCAGACCTACTCAATATGCTCACAAAATTTCATGAGAATCGGTCAAGCCGTTTCGGAGGAGTATGGCAACGAAAACTGTGACACGAGAATTTTATATATTAGATATAAAGTGATGGAAATTTGGCAAAGGGAGATCTCCCGCCGGGCGAGGTTGTCATGCCCGGGGAGCGGCCGCGCTCCGACTGACTCAATTCGGAGCTTCTATATAATGTTCGGATATTCAGAAAACTTCGATAGCGTGATTCAGGAATATCCGTGGCGCCATCTCTTGATGAGTAGCGGAAGGTCGCTACAGAAAATATCGTGATAATTAATTGATTACGATATTCTCCATCGTTTTACATGCCTGAGAGAAATTCATAATTTCTTGAAAACATGACGTCCACCAAACCGAACTTGGCCAGCGTTGTGGACTTTGGCCTAAATCCAGCAGTGCCCAGCAGTGGGTCATACAAAAGGTTGAAAAAATTTTGGTATACACACAGATAGTTTTATTAGTAAGAGATCAATGCATAATGAATCTCAGAACTCTAGAGGTCTAAGATAGAAGCTCTTTGTATTGTGCTAGAGACAGACAAAGACAGAAACAAAAACACCCAGACCAAGAACAAAAATTTAAACTCATCATTAAAATTTATGTTTCGCCGGGAATCGAACCCGGGATCCTTCGATTGGCAGCCCGGCATGGTAACCACTACGCCACGCAGGTCGACTCAGGTCGTCAAATCAATGGGGCGTAACACAATAGCGCTGTTGAACAAAACTACAGAAAAATGTGTCATCAGAACAAAACATAAAAATAAATCCATGTCACGACCATTCGACGACCATGTAGTGCAACGGTTAATATACCGGACTGCCAATCGGGAATCAAACTTAGGACTAGGTCCGATTCCCGGCGAAGGAGAGATTGAAATTATGGGTTTTAGTTCGCGGTCTGGGTGTTTTTATTCATGTCTATGTGTGTGTCCATAGTACCAATGACAAAAGGAATCTTACTGAAGGACTATGAGCTTCTTACGTTATAGGTACTAAATAGCTGAGCTTCTGTTTCTGATGTAAAAGAAATTCATTAATATTAACCGATAAAATAAAACTTAAAAAATAATATCAGGAACGAATACACCATTAATACAATACTAATACCCACTGAGCAGAAACGCGTAAGAACAGTAAATGGGGCACATGAGAAGTGGCGTGTAATTGCTACGATTAGCAAACCGCTCGTAGCCGCGTAGCGCTTCCCATCGTAGCGCTACGCTGTAGCCATTTAGCTTTGGAGATGGACTGTATAGTAAATAATGGTTCTTGAATTTTAACTACTGTTGAAAACGAGGAAGCAACTTAACGCTTTCTCAGTTTCAACTATGGTTTAGTAGTAATTTTATGCAGAGCTGATCATGTTTTGTTTTTAAAAAATAGAGCATTAAATGATCACAATATACCATTCACTGATCGCAGTGGCCTTAGGTGATCTGTACCCAAATAATATAAGTTCTACCATAAATAAGTACAACGTAAACAGAGTAACGTAACAAGTAAACAGAGAGGAGACCTGTGTACAGCAGCAGGACAGCCAGGACATAAAAATGGTTGATAAAAAAGTAGAAATTAAATTTTATTGATTTTTGGTGATAAAAGTAAATGAAATAAAATCCATGCAATAATAACCTTGCGGCCAGCGTAAAGAACTATAGCTTAAATTTCTCTCAGTTACAAGAGGAAACTTGTGCTTCGCAATAGAACACAATAGTTGAAAAAAGGAAAAGCCGAATAACATTAAAATAATTTTTTGTGAGTGCAAAATTATTTCTTTGTATTCAACGCTTATTCCTGGATTGTGTTGTGCATGCGTACGTGACCCAAACTGTACTCGCAACACGTAACAGAAATTATGTATATTAAGTATCAACATTAGTATTGAAAACACATTATTGTACTAGTTTAAATTCTGATATGATGAGTTTAATAGTAAAAATAGCTTAACTATGCTTGTTACAGCTTTATTTAACCCAAAAATGTCAATATATATTATAGATTTAACTTAGTAAGTAAACTAAGTACGCTAACCTAAGTTTCCTTAGAAATGTATTTCTTCCTGTAACGCCTCAGAGATGCGGCAGATATTTTAAATCAAGTTATATGTATGTTGTCCTGTTACGACGGCGGTGATAGGACAAAATAACTAGTCCAAAAATTCAATATTGCATAGTAGTAATATTCAATGAAGAGATTCTCGGTGTGCTCTTCAGGGATAAGATTAGTAATTAATATTAACAGGAGGAATAAAGTAATCAATATAGAGCTTAAAGCCGACTAGCTGAAGTGGCAGTAGATAGTGTAAGGCTGTGGAAGAAAAATCGGTGAACTAGACGGGTCTTGTAAAGAGAAAAACTGTCTCATTGGGGCCTTTAGAGACGTTTGCAGAGGACTGTTACAGGCTAAAGAGGTAAATCTCTATAACCCAATAACCTCTGAAATAGTTAGTTACTTTAGAATTCACGGTATTTACAAGAATACGATAATCATTAAAACCATTTTGACGACCTGCGTGGCGCAATGGTTATCATGTCGGACTGCGATCGAAGGGTCCCAGTTTCGATTCCCGGCGAAACAGAAAATTGAATGAAGAGTTTAAACTTCCGTTCTAGGTCTGGGTATTTGTTTTTTGTCTTTGTGTGTGTCCATGGTACCCACGACACAGGCTATATAATGCTTCACACCCATAGTCCTACAGTAGGATAGCCTAATGTAGGGCTGTGGGTGTGAAGCGTTATTTTGTATTTTAAAATATCGCACTATAATCCTTCCACGAGTATTTATTAAATAGTGAGCATTGTGCTAGCCCTCCTGTCGCAGCGTAATAGTTGCGATTACGCGGCCTCTGCCGGCGAGCTGCTGCATTATGCAGTTGATGCTGTCGTCATTGAGAGAACATTAGGCAAAATGAGAACCGGAAAGCACTCATTATGATGGTGAAAAGATTCATCGCATGTCGTAAGTATCTGAACTTATTCTTCACGATGTCTCTGATGCAAGAAAAGATTTTAAAAAACCACTTTAGACAATGATGATAAGGGATATTGTTCAATTGTTCCACATTAAAAAATCTCGTACTGCATACACTTAAAAGTTGGTATTCGGTGACTTGAGCATTCAAGATCGTTAAATACACACACAGTTTCATTTTCTTATGAATGAAGCAGTTTACAAGTTTGCCACGTGGTCTTAAGCAGTTAGTCACTGTAACTCATGGACAATTGCATATAACTTTTGACTAAATTTATATGAAGTGTAAGAAATATGAGTTGTATGCAGTTTCGCTGCTACTCAGGAGGCTAATTATAAGTCAGTGCCGCACGAACTCTTAGTATGACTGCAACTCTTTTTGCGTCCCACTGCAGGGTATAGGTCTTTTCCATTATTATTGTGGAGACCTGGAGCTTACTCGGTCACGTTGCTCTAGTTCAAATTGGTGGGGTTAGAGGCTACTTACGGTAAGCTCGTAAGTATTTCTTCATCCAATCTCATTCAGTTCGAGATCATCCTGGCAATGTTGGCTTTTATATATTTGATCTTCCAGAAAGTAACCCGGTAAATTGTGCCATTAAACATAATAAAAAGAATTTAATCATTCGTACATTTTAATTTACGTCGATAAAAATGTTAATACTGTAGCCCTGCTTATAAATTATCGTAGTGCAATCAACTTGGTTACAAAAATTCATCGCAATAAAATTTCAACAAAACGTAGAGCAACGAATCATAATTGCCTACGCCTCTCATCAAAAAAATATTTTATCATTTAAAATAGCTCCTCCCTTTACGCTTCGAATGCTAATTACGTAGCAAAAAATACTTGAAAAATGGGGATTCCGATAATAATTCCTTTTGGATATTCTTTCGAGTGGAGTGCAGTCCATTCACTCAGCACCGGCTTTGTTTATGACAGTAAAACCATTAGGGTGGCTTCCGTGGACGCCGTTTTGTCCCACTATTATTGGATATGCGATAAACTATTTAGCCATGAAGTTATTTTATTTAAGGTTAGAAATAAACCAGTAGATTTATTATGTTCTTCCTTAAAACATTTTTACAAAGTACAATAAATAATAATTTAATTCATGCGCTTAAAGTCAAAGCAATTGTGACTGTATATTGTTTGTGAACAATATGTTTTGGACAATTGACTGATGACATGAAGAAGAGAGCAGGTTACTGGATTCAGAGGGCACATGGCCGGACGCAGTTGGAAGATCTATATCCAGCAGTGGACCTGTAAAGTTTTTGTGGATGGACGGATACTTGTTGCGCCTTCCACAATCATTAATCCAGCTATACCAAAAATATCGCGGCTGATCTCAAACCGCAACTTACAACATCGAGGCCATTGACATCAGTAAAGCGAGTCCTTTAACGGACAGACAATGTTTTTTTCGATTACGAGCTCGTTCAGTCTCGTCGCGAACTATTGAGGCTTACCTTTTAACATGACGGCATAATAATAAGGACTGCGACTGATGTAAATTACTTTCAATGTCTGCGCGAAATGGAAGCTTCCTTTTTGTACAATTATTTCAGGACAGTGTTTCAGTTATTTGTAAAAACTATTCAATCTCGTTTGTTGAAATCTGTGAAATAAAAGTATAAGCAACTGGCCTTCCGCCAGCGGCTTCGCCCGCGTGGACCCGTTTAATGGGTCCCCGTAGGATAAAAAATCGACTGTGTGCTATTCCAGGCTTCATTGCTATATTAAAACCATAGGCGTTTAGCCAGTTGCTTCAACCGCGTTGACCCTATTACCTGTTTTCACGTAGGAATGAAGAATTTTCCCGCAGTAAAAAGTAGCCTATGTTACTCAAGGTAAATAAAGCTTTCTAATAGTGAAAGATTTTTTGAAATCGGAACAGTAATTTTTGAGTTTATTCATTACAAACATACAAAAATACAAATCTTTCCTCTTTATAATATTAGTATAAATTAACTGGTTTTTATTCTCTATATACGATACTATCATATTTTTTAACTATTTAGTGTTCTTCCATGCTGCGTACAGGTCTCCTTGTAGAACTAAGAGGAATTGGAGGCGTGTTTGGACACCTGTAGTGTGTGTGGTATATCATCTTTCTGAGTAATATCAACCCTGCAATTTTATTTTTGCCACAAATCGTATGCTTTGCGTTTTGGTAGGAAATAATGTTCTGAGATGTTTATCATTTAAGTCTGTCAATGGTCAAACTCCTGCCGATTACTTAATGCCAGGAATCCGCATTTTTTTTCTCGCATGTTTTCCATGTCTGCTTACATTTCCTCCTATCCTGTAACAAAAATATCATTCTTCTCGATAAAAAATATTACCAGGCTCTTTACGTCTGCACAAAAAATAAAATCACTACACACGTCAACAGGGTCGCTACACGGACCTATTGCGCCCGCCCGCTACTCTTTCGCTCGTTGTACCTAATTTATTTGTTTGCGTGGATATAATAAAAAACAAAGGCCCTTGTTTTGAACCAGACTTGTTATCCTGCCTTTGTATTGAACGTTTCTATGAGGGGATTGTAGAAATCCTTTCCTTTGTGATATTCGGGCCTTTTTTGTTTTGGCAGCAATTATGGATAGGTATCGATGAAATTGTGTTGTGTGATTTACCCGTAATAAGGAAGGAACTTTCTGTAATCTCTTACGATTCCGGAAAAAATCGGTTTAACATCAGTCAAAACATAAAAATTCTGCCTGCTGGTATCTTTGATAAAATTAAATGATGATTAATTGCCAACTTCTTAGGTAACACTATATCCCTGTGTGTATTAGGTGCATGCATGCACCCCCACAACTGTAGTAAATCAGTATAATAAATAAATAATAAATAGTGACTCGGCCCGACTTTGCTTGATTGAGTTAATATTCGCAGATTTTTTGGAGAGAATGATAAAGGCAAACGATATCTTAATGTTAAAGTGTATGCCTTTGAAGTTAAAAGGCAAATCATTCGAATACGGAAGCCACTCCAGCCCGGCTACCGCATCAAAATTACTATTTGGCAGCGCTGCGTTATTTTGAAATATTGATATCGTCTCATTTATCATTTAAAGAGCAATATTTTCGAATCGAACGAAATCCACTATTTGCTATGAATAGTGTATTTTTAAAAAAAGGATTAATATATTAATAACTAGCGGCCGCCCGCGAAATTGTCCACTGGGACTTTAGATGTTTTATTGCTTATTATCAAAATTTTATACTGCTTCGCTCATAATTATCAAATCTTTAAAGTTTAAAATAACATGTTTTCGTCAGTAATAGTGTAAAATTATTTAAAAGTCATCATTAAAATTCGGCTTCGCGGGGAATCGAGCCCGGGACACCCCGATCGGCAGTCCGGCATGGTAACCATTGCGCCACACGTGTGGTCGAAAACCTGTCCAGTCCAGTCCAGTCTAGTGGAACCTACCGATGTCCTCGACGCGCGGCGCCCTAGAACCACCCATCATCTGGAGAGCATAATTTCTCTCCTGTACCTTCCGATGCTTATGGCGGTATGCGTATACATCGCACTCCTTCCCGGGGCTGCTGGCTGGACGGATCGAGCTCCCACTCTCACCTCCCGCAACCCCGGAAGCTCCCTTTTAGTCGCTTCTTACGATCAGGCAGGGGATACCGTTGCTCTATTCTTAATTCCGAAGCTACAGGGACTAAACAAAAATAAAAACTACAGGTCTGTCCTTTTTATTATATTAGTATAGATAGAAGGTCTGTGGAGCACTCTGAGTAGAAATAAAACACTTAAAGCAACATTTTAACACATATCACATTTAATTACTCTTCCACATACTATAGAACATCGCTGGAGCCTGGAAGCGGTTACTGGAAGCGGAATTGTTGAGATCTTCGTGTTCGCTAAGTAGCGCTAATGGCGGAGGCCCATTATGGAAATTAATTGCCGCGGTCGGGTTAACCGTCACAGTGGATAACAGCGTATCTGATACAATTATTATGAAGTCATAATCTAAATGTCGAGGCGTTTGTAATTCAACTTAAGTTTATTTTTTGGTTGATTTGTATTTAAATTATGTGATACTTTTGTCAGATAAATGTAACATAGTAAACGGTAAAGAATATTGACGAATACGCTGTCAAGTATCAATTAGCCACTCATACACGAACTGTTATGATATTTACATGTTGGGGAAAATTGCAATGTTAGCAACGCGGTTTCTCCAGCAGTCGATTCTAAGTCTTTTTTGTAACCCGCCGAATTAATTAATCATCTTTCCAGTCAAACTAAAGTGTTTTTACCCGGCTACGCCAGAAGAAGGTTTATGTTTTTAGAGAGTATGTATGTTTGTATGTATAATTGTTTGGCGCGCTCTGCAGCCTGAACGGCTTGATGGATTTTAGCTTAAGAGGTGAGTTAAGGATCGGCCACAGCCAGGGTGAAATCAGCAAGTCGAGACATCACTTATAGAATACTTTTAATAATACTTGATTATATTACATGATTTAACCTAACTTAAACATACTTTTGATTAATATCTGCGATAGATATTAATCAATATCTAAAGCTAACCTAAGCCTAAGAATGGGTGAAACCCGTCCGATGTTAGGTACGGGAATACACGTTCGTGGGAACGATGCGCGACACCTGCACGGGATCAGATGTCGCCAACGTCAGCACTTTAACTTATGTATATTCACTGAGTCACTTTGTCCGTACGTAACACGTCCCCCCTGAAGATCAGCAACTATTGGAGGATGACGACAATATTGCTGAATAGGATGATGTGGCACGTAGAAGATCTGATGATAATGATGACTGTTGCTGTGTTCCATTTTTCTGGTTCGGGTACAGGTCTGTAGATTTTAGCGGTGACGGAATCCGAAGAGCGATTGATGAAGGTCGTAATATGTATGTGTGGTCACCAGGTCGGAGTTGGTCTTCGGGCATTCAGCCTCCATTGTACATAAAATTAATTTCAGTGATCGCTTTAGGATAGAAGGAATTGAGGAGACTTGGTGAAGATGGTTGGATGGAAATGATATACTGTCTATAATATTTAAAACCTAAATTATTCTACATTAATTTATTTTAGAAAAAACGTTACTGAAATCCTAAAGTAATGACAACCTGATTTAATTTGTTCCTATTTATAATTATAAAAATTCATTTATTTAATTTACTTTTTAAAATTCATTTATTTAATTTACTTTTTAATTATTTTATGTATCTTATATGCTGTATTTTATTACACATTTTATTAAATTTTAAGGTATTCAATTCAATATCGCAGACTATCGCACTGCCATCATTATAATGGGAATACATAGTCAAGATGAATAAGATATTTGAACAATACCTATATAATTCATTTCTATAATTAATACTTTAATTCATGATTAATAAATTAGAAATGAAAAAGATGAAGATTTTTAAGTAACGAAACGTAATTTGTATTGTTTTTTTTAAGAAATATTTTACCTAATTGAATAATTATATACCTAACTGTAGATAGTCTATAAGCCCTTTTAATGAATTTGAAATTGAAGTAGGTACATTAGATTGATGTGAATATTAAATTGGATAAATTATAGTAACATACGGACAAGATGAATCTATATTATTTATTAATTTTACTTTAAAACGTAATAGTTAACTTAACATTAACTTAAATTAATATTATATTTTTATTTTAAAATTCTAAATCAATATTTTCATTTATTTGTTGAATTATTTTTATCATATTATAAACATTATAACTTAACTAAAATTCCACGATGGAATTGAATAAAATGGGAAATAGGTAAGGCGAATCACTTGAAGGTCATTTTATGCACTTACTTATTTGTCATTATATCCCAATTTGAGTCCCGAGTCGCTGAATCGTGTCAATGTTCGGATCACTTTGACACCCTGCTGCAGCACGACGTGTAGGTTCGGTAGACCGGCGGCATCCCTGGGGAGCCTGCCAGCCTATCCTCTTCGACTGCGCCAGTTAAGGATCGGCCACAGCCAGGGTGAAATCAGCAAGTCGAGACATCACTTATAGAATACTTTTAATAATACTTGATTATATTACATGATTTAACCTAACTTAAACATACTTTTGATTAATATCTGCGATAGATATTAATCAATATCTAAAGCTAACCTAAGCCTAAGAATGGGTGAAACCCGTCCGATGTTAGGTACGGGAATACACGTTCGTGGGAACGATGCGCGACACCTGCACGGCATCAGATGTCGCCAACGTCAGCACTTTAACTTATGTATATTCACTGAGTCACTTTGTCCGTACGTAACAGGTGTCTAAAGATTCATATTTACTGTGAGAGTGACACTGGGTATATCAAAATAAAAAAACGGTGATTAAAAAAATTAAAAACTCGATTGCGGTTCTGTGTAATTTGGAAATGAACATTGGGACCAAAACTATACCTCCTCAAAATAAAAGCGGGCAATGAGTTTAACCCAGAAACAAATGTAGCACTCGGGGCCAATTCTAGAAAGTCAGCCGACTAAATCTGCAATACAATATAGGTATGCGCTCTGATTTTTTTTAAAAAAGACTCACGAATCGCCTTTTGAACAGAGCGTTACTAAAGTTACCACCAGTAAATATTTACCGACATTATATCACACATCACGTTTAATTATATTTCCACACACTATAGAACACCGCCGGAGCCTGGAAGTGGTTTCTAAAAGCTGAATAGTTGAGATCTTCGTACTCACTAAGTAGCACTAATGGCGGAGGCCCATTACGGACATTAATTGCCGCGGTCGGGTTAGCCTTCACAAAGGATAAAGGCGAATCTGATGCAATTATAATGAAGTCATAATCTAAACAATAAATCATTTATGTTTCATTTTAGGTTTATTTGTATTACATATTATTTTGTTGCATATAAATTGTAAAAACTCGCTGTGTGTGGTTTCACTCGTGTTATACATAGGCATAATAATGGTTCTTATCATTCGGATGAGATTTTTTACTGTTGTATAAAGTAGCTTATTAATATGTCACTCTGCAGCCACCGAACCACAATAAGAGTAACTGACCCTTTCATCTGTCTCTTTAATCTATTAATGTGACTTTAAGTTTATACGTTTTGTTTGCCAGCGTGGTGAATTATAGCATATGTTCTTCTCATTTATATCTATACTAATATATAAAGCTGAAAACTTTGTTTGTTTTAACGTGCTGATCTCATGAACTGCTGGTGCGAATTGAAAAATTCTTTTTATGTTGTATATTCAATTTATTGGGGAAGGCTATAGGTTATATAACATCATGTAATAACAAAATCCACGCAGACGAAGTCGCGGGCATAGCATATTTAACTGACTGTTGATGATTCTGTGGTGAAGTTCCATAACTAATTAGGAGATGAAATTAAACCAAAATGACTTTCAAAACACGGCTGCTACCCAAGCTACCCGAGGTTGATATACCTACCTCGCTTGATGAGAAATCTCCCTTTGCCAATACACCGCTTATCGTAGGACTAATACAATATAGTACATCTAAATTAAGTGGTAAACAACAGACATTTCCAACAAACTGTGCCCATGGCGAATGATCCCGTCCCATACTGATAATCGGGTGTATAACGGCCGCCATCATTTATTTACAGCAGTTGCTAGTTTTGGAAGCACGTTTGATTGCGCTAGGCGAGGCTTGGTCGCAGGCGCTCCCAGCGGACGCGTAAGGGTTGGGGTCACCGACCCTTTCTGTTATGGTGCTGAAGTTTATACTGAATAGTTTATTGTAAATATTTTTTAATGCGAATATAAATTGTTTGTTTGTAAAAAGTAATATCATTACATGAACCTTTCCTCAGTCACAATTCATATTCTAATGGTTATCTGAAAAAAAATAGGTTTTATTCTACACAACGTGGGTTGAATCTGTAGCAGTAACCATCAATTTATGTCATAACTGTAGCTGTTTTATCACACATTAATGCCTAGAAGAGGCTACGGGATCGTTAACGTTTGCTTTACAACAATATCTTTATAAACCAAATATCTGTAGAAATCATGTAAATTTTTGGAATATTAAATGATTAAGCGGATAATAAAACCGATAATCAATAAATTATTGAGTTATGGGATGTTCAATATTTAAAGCCGGAACGGTCCTAAATTAAAATTGGTTCATGAATAGATTATGACGTGTCGAGCTAAATGAAATATTAATAATACATTTATTTATTATTTAAAATGAAAATCCAATTAAGAGTTTCGTGACGCTAATAATTCCTATTTCTATACTAATATTATAAAGAGGAAAGATTTGTATTTTTGTATGTTTGTAAGTAATAAACTCAAAAACTACTGTTCCAATTTCAAAAATTCTTTCACCATTAGAAAGCTACATTCACCCTGAGTAACATAGGCTACTTTTTACCGGCGGGAAAGTGCTTAATTCCTACGTGAAAACGGGTAATAGGGTCAACGCGGTTGAAGCAACTGGTTAAACGCCTATGATTTTAATATAGCAATGAAGCCTGGAATAGAACATGGGCTATTTTTTATCCTACGCGGACCCATTAAACGGGACCACGCGGGCGAAGCCGCTGGCGGAAGGCTAGTAAGCTATAAAATCGTTACTTGTATAGTATCATTTCAGTAGACCTGTATTTAACCTAACTTAAAAAAGCAAGAAATTAACTTCTAATTCCGATGCAATGCGTCGTAAGTTTTATTAAGTAATAAAGATTTCAACTCAATATTCCAGCATCAGCCTTTAAAAGTCCACAAAGACAAAGTCCTCCTCTGTTATTTGCCACTCCGTCCGGTCCTGCGCCCTCTGAACCCAGAGACAAAAGGAACACAGTCCCAACAACTCAATATACAAGCATTTACAGGTCAGTGTTAAAATCAAAATCCCAAGCAATATTTTGTAACTCCAGCTACGGGATACAAATTGCATACAAAAGTTATCTAGCATACATTTAATTTTAGTATAAAAGTCACGTATATAAAACAACCAGCTGTAAAATCCATTATATTTATAGTGTAAAAACATTCCAAAGTTGTTACTTAGTTTATTGTCGGTCGGTATTTTGTAATGGAATTCTGAATAAAAATTATAACATACAGCCAAAATGTGCAAAACAAACTTTTTGTTAATACCATGGAAATAGTGATCCTTAATCCTTATGGCAATCTAAAGTGAAATAGTAGTTTTGTACTGTTTTTCAGATTTCTTCATAAATTCGTTTTGTATATACTTTAAATTATGTAGCTTAAGTAATAAGAAGGATGGTATTGTTTATGAGTACGCAAAACTGTATATAGAATTTCACTACGCAATGTTTTCACTTTCAATCCATCCGGTTTCATAGAGCGAAATGAACGAAAGATCTACAAATTATGGGAGATCTTCAGAGCTAGGTATCCGACAATATCGAGTTTTTTTTCTCGAAATCCCAATCCGAAATATGTACTCATATAAACATCTCTTTAATGTTTTAAATCTGCTTTTTTATTTGCTTGTCATGCAGTAAATGTTATTGATGTATAGCGCTACTATTCTTATTTGAAATATAGGTAAAAAAAACTTAAAAAAAACACGCTTTTGAAGCACATCAAACTTTACTTTATTTGTGTTCATTATTATTTTCTGCTTAAATATTAAGGATTATTTTTAACTTTTTTTATTTGATGTGCTTCAAAAGCGTGTTTTTTAGTTTCTTAAAACTTTATTTATTTCTCATTTTTAGTTCGAATTATTGTTAAAAATATTTTATAGTGTCCTAAGTTTGAATTAAATCTGTCCGTTGAAAGTGGGTCAAAATCGAGTCCAAAGGAGAGTTTTAAACAAACTCTAAACTCGCAAACATACAGGAGAAGCTAATAAAAGCGAGTTAAAAATAAGATGACACTTCATTCATCATAAATCAATGTTCCAGGGGAAAATAAAAGAGTTATATCAAATTAATAAAGAGCACACAATACAGGCAGCATGTCCACCGGCATGAAGTTTAATAACCGCGGTGTGGGGGAGTTGGGGACAGATAAACCACGAGCGTGGCGGTTGCCGCTGTCTTTACTTTTGTTACTGGTTCTTTTTTGCCGCTCTGCCCCTTTTTCAGTTTTTTATAGCTGCTTCAGGAATTCAGATTGCTTCCAAACTGTTTTAGCGTTATAAAGAGTTGTCATTTTCTTTACCTTTTTATGTACCACTGCTGGGCAGAGGCCTCCGCTCGGTTTTAAGAGCTAATTACTACGTAGTCCATCACACTGGCCAAGTGCGAGAAATAAAAAAATGTTCTCAGGCATGCACAGTGATGGAAAAAAATGTAATAAATTAAATATCACTCCTTCGCTGTGGAGGAGCGATGAATGTGCATTAAACATATAGGAATTTGTCAAATTGCCCTGGACTTTTACTCGGTGACCCCATCCCTTACTGGAAAGACAGTGTTAAGTACTTCATTTTAATCGTCAATGTTAAGTAAGTAAAAATTGCAAGTTTTTTAAAATATTTTATGAAGGCATAAGTTATTTCAAACAACATCTTCTTAAAACTTGTTTTAGCGAAGAAATTCTGCAAGTTATAAGAATACCTTATAAAACTTTTACACAAGTTATAGTACTTTATAATATGATTGCTGCATGTTTCAAAATTCAATTCTGATTGTGAGAAGTAACATATCATTGGCCTACTCTTCATAACTTCTTTAAGATATCAGTTATCCCCTACGTGCAGTTTATTTTGTTGAATTCAATATTTAACTTTTAATTATTTCATAATGTAAATGTGTTTTCAGAAACTAGAAAAGAATATCTTTAAAGAGGTTTTTAAGAAGCCTTTAAAACGAAGCTTCCATTGTAACTACATGAATAGTTTCGCACCCAATAACAGTTTAAACGCGAGCTTTTGCATTAAAGTACTCGCAGAAAAGCAAAGAAAGTTCTTCCAGCGCTGTGGAATATAAATAGAGCTCCGCAGCGGCGCTTCGGATTATCGAAATATTCAGTTGGAACCATGCTTCTCTAATATTGCCTACATTTAAAACACCTCTATCATTACAAATTAAGACTGACTTTTAAATAATATTGGTCATGCTGTAACACGGTCTCTCTTCTTAAAAGTAAATTATAATGCGAGTTTATAAATACTCGAATCAAGTGCACCTATCAGACTGCTTTGGGTACATTCATCTCAAATTCAACAAACTCAACTGTCCATGCAAAGACGTTATTATCTAAATCCACATACTACATAAAAAGACACACTTTTAACACAGAATGACTTGTAATGTCATACATTCTGTTAAAACTACGATTACTTTTGAACAACCCTTGATAGGTATATAATTTAGTAAGACTGTAAAATTTAAACTATAAGAAAGTAATTTCTCATCTAATAACAGCTTTAACGCGAGCTTCTGCATTAAGGTACTGGTAGGAAAGCGAAGAAAGTTCTTCCAGCTCTGCGAAATATAAATAGAGCTCCGCAGAGGCGCTTCGGATTATTAATATATTCAGGTTGAGCCGAACTTCCCCACATAGTACAAAATTGCCTACAATTGAAACTCAAGTCTACGCGTATTAAGACTGCCTTTCAAGTGGTAAGTGCTGTAACTCGCCCTTGTCTTACTATTGTTTTCATAGATTTATTATGAGTTTGACTACGTAGTATATATAAAAAATCTATGATTATTTTTAAATTAGCTTTTGTATGTCATTCAGATGAACTTTACTATTTAATCTATAAGCAAACGCTTTCACTCTCAATAACAAATTTACTCTAGGTTTTGCGTTAGAATTATCTATATAATAATATGTAGACAAGGAAGTAGCGTTTAAAAGCGGCGCTTAGGGTATTTGAAATTATTCACCTGGCGTCGCTCAACTCTACTTACAATACCCTTTTGAACTTACTTACGATTCCCATAGTTTACGTCAAAACACCCACAAAACATACTGTCAGTGTGCTCGCACGATAGTATTGCAGTATTGTAAGCGATAAAACCAGACTGTGCTGTGTCAAATAAAAATTTACTTTAATTTGACATGTCTCAGGTTTTAACTTTGATTGTCATAAGTCTTTCTTAAACACGTATTAAAAATCATTGTTAATCTAATACCTTTAAACGAGCAATTCTTGTATATATCTAAATATATTTTTTTAATTTCGGAAACGGCTCCAAAGATTTTGATGAAATTTGGTACCCTGGTTTCGGGGATGATAAATCGATCTACAAATTTTTATTGATAGAAATTGACGTTTTATTTAATGTTTATGCCGTTAAATATAAAATTACTCTTACTGACA
Source organism: Pyrgus malvae (assembly GCA_911387765.1). NCBI lineage: Eukaryota > Metazoa > Arthropoda > Insecta > Lepidoptera > Hesperiidae > Pyrgus > Pyrgus malvae. The sequence goes on along the minus strand of OU426962.1, from coordinate 23,952,148 downwards.
TCTATTGGAAAATATTAATAATATTGTAGCGTAGAAAGCCGTCACATGTCAACCGTCAATCCGCCCTTCAAACAAATGACAATGTCGATATGAAAGACCTCTATAAAAATTTCGTCAATAGAATTAAAGTTTTCTTGGTCGAATGGTTACGAAAACTGACTACGGAGCTAGAGCCCCGGGTTCAAATCTCAAGTAGGCAAATTGCGTTTTTTATTTTTAGTTACATTTTTTTTAAATTGGGAGCTAGGTATTTCAAAAGGCTTTGTTAAGTACACTAAGTCAATGAATGTTTTGCTTAAAAATAAACCAAGAAAATCAATTGTTTTTATCCGAGCAACGCTCGGGCGTCCAGGTACTATGTACTAAATGAAATAGTAGTTTTGTAATAATACAAAATAGCTTATACTGTTGAACTGACAGAATAAAGTGGCGAGAAACTCTTCTGAACACTCTTTTGAATCAAGAAGATCCAAAAACATCTTTGACGAAAGGTTTTGCATTAAAATTCTTGATAACAAGTACTTCCAGCGCTCAGCGGAATATAAACCGCTCTTCGAAGAGCCGCTTCGGATTATTGAAATGTTCAATTCGAGCCTTGCTCCTTTTTGCCACTTTACTTGCGTACATTCAAAATTACACTCTGTTTTGGCCAATCTTAAAATTAAATTTCAATTGAAATAGTTTACATAGTAACATGCTCTGAAAATCATGTCGGCATGTCTGAATGTAAATCATATAATAGCGTCGTAATGCAAATCGCGTGACCGGTGTACGTTCAAAATTCAACTCTGATAAACACGTATTCGTACTAACTATTGATTTTTATAGATCATACTACTATGGCTATAACCCTTTTTCGTCCCACTGCTGGAAACGGGTCTCTCTTCATTATTGGAGGCCTGGAGCTTACTCCACCACGCTGCACCTATGCGAGTTGGTGGAGTAAGCTCCAGCTTTCAAACCACCCATAAGACATCCGACTGGGTTTACCGACTGTTATCTATCGATAATAACCGGGACCGACGGGCTCCGAAGTCACCAGCAGCGGTTACCCATCTCACACTCAATCGCACTCGTTTGGCTTGCGTTCTACGTTCGCTGCCGGGACATTAACGCATCCTTCTACGCGATAATAAATCATATTGTAGGGTCATAAATACGCACATCGCGTGCACCTGCCAGGCCGCGGCGTGGCGGTGTGATTGTGCGACAGATTTATCGCTTCGCAATGCAGATGTATCGGCGATTGATTCCGATTGAACCCTGTATCTTGTTGTGATTTTCAATTGGACATTATTTATGGCTGCAATTCTTTTTGCGTCCTACCAGCCTGGTTTCACGAGTTAGTGGCCAGACGGCTGCCAGATATTCTGAACCCACCGATGAAACTGGCAAGGCTTGACTGCCATCTATCTATCGACAACAGTCGAGGCAGACAGGCTATTTGAAGCGAGGAACGAGTATAATTTTTTTCATAATCATAATTATTTATTTGTCAGTAAGGATAACAAAAGATGTTCGTAATAGTTGATGGCGCTTACTGTGCCTAAAATTGGGGTACAAATATTTACATATATATTTTTTTCAATAACGGTCATCAATCTTAAATACTCCTTGAGCATGCCTGTTTCACTTAGCTGTGTAGGTCGCTTGCAAACTACACTGCTGACATTATTTGTATTCAAATTAATTGTTCTACTATACGTATCCGGCTTTCAGGACCAGAACAGTTAATTTTTTTATTATAAATCATCATCAAAAGCAACGATGGCCAAATGGTAAAAGCCACGGTCTCAGACACGGAGATACCGAGTTTAAATCTCGGCGCGCACCTCTTATAAATAAATTATTATGTGCTTACAGTTACCGCCCTGTGTGTCCTATACGCGTCAACCTGCATGTAGGCTAATATGTATATATTTTAATTTTTTATTTGAAGGTAGTAGCAGAAGAGCATGCAGCTTCGTGGAGTGAAGAGGTCGCTGCAGCTCATGGACATCTACACACAACCTCAAGCATGCCTGGGTCTTGCCTGAGGTCGTATCGGAATAGCAGCACACCTGTTGCTATTCCAAAGGCCGATGATCGTCTCTTATAAGTCTGACAGACAACTATGCTTTTCCACCGAAACACAATCGAATTGCTTGGCAGAAGAGAGTGCAGCGATAGTGCTTCCCCGGAAGAACCAACTAATATTATTATACTACTTTTGAATGACTTAGGCTGTTGCCATTTGAGACACTTTATTCTCATTATTCAAAATTATTATACAAAGCTATTTTAGCGTTATCTTCCTTCTTAAACAACATAATAATGTCAACTGAAATTCATCAATGTCAAGAGGAATACAACCCAATCATGGAATAATACCTTAAAATTTACCGTAAATAAAACACGCTCAGTATTCTTGTAAGCTGTATGCTTCCAATTATGATCGTCAAAATTAATCCTGACGAATGTTTCTCGCCGATAGTGATTGCCAGCGAATAAATATCCGATTGCTAGGTCCCAAAAAATTCGGAAATTTCGGAAGTTTTCAGTGAATCGTCACTTTACCGTCGCTTTCGTGTATAAAGCCAGTATTTTCAGACAGATGGACAGATATTGCAGCAACGCTTTTTGCGCAACACTGCGGGGCACTGGTCTTTACCCATTATTAGGGTGGGCTGGAGTTTTCTAAAATATGCTTCACTCCAGAGGACACGTTACTTGTTAAGTAGTAGGTAGTCGTTAAACTTTGTCGGAAGCCACATGGGTTGTTTGAAAACATCCGACAGCAGCTTGGTCACTAACCCGCATCTCCACCATTCCGCATGGGACACCTCCATAAAGCTTATGTCTTAAAGTCTTACAGCGTAATATTATTATATACAAAATATTAAATCATTTGTCCCAGTGAATTAAGACAATTGGCTAAGACAGACGGACGGACAGATACAACTTAAGGCTTCGACGGCACAACAAGTAAATCCGAACAGTCGAATTGAGAACTTTACTTTTTTCCAGTTATAATCTATAGTAATATCATAAATGATAAAGTTTGGATGTTTGATGCTCAATCACTTGTGAACGACTGGACGGATTGGAATGAAATTGGGCACAGAATAGAAGAAATCTGAAAAACCACATAGGCTACTTGGCACATAGGAATGTACTATTCCCGTGGAATAGATAAAAACTCAAATAAACCGAGCGAAGCAGGACCGAATCACTAGTAATCGCTTTGTCTTAATTAGTTAAATGCTCACAAAATTTAATTTATCCCAAAAAAGACTGAAAAAAGGTTTGATAAAAGTTGCGTTCAGCCGTGACGCGAATTGTACTCGTATTTGCGAATATGTCCGAATCTTTGGACAAGTCAACTGGTATATTTTAATTGTTTTAAAACATGAACGAATGATCAATTTTGTACGCAATACTCAAATGTTATCTTTTTCCTTATAATATTTTTAATTTTTTTGAATATTTGAGGATAATGCTTGTCCATGAAAGCAACGAATGTTGATAATGAACAAAACAAATTTAATTTAAATATAGTTTTTAGGGTTTCGTACCCAAAGGGTATAACGGGATCCAATTACTAAGTCTCAGCTGTCCGTCCGTCCGTCAATCTGTCTGTCACCAGGCTGCATCTCAACGTGGGAGCTAAGCAGTTGAAACTTAAAAAAATATGAATTTTGGTTGCTGCTGTAACAATAAATACAGAAAAAATAAATATTTAATTTATTTTGCCGTTTCTTTATTAATAACCAGAGGGAACCTATTGTGCGCAAGTCTGACTCGTTCTTGTTTTTTTTATTGATAGGGTTAAAAAATAAACAATACAACTATAAATATGGAATACTTTATTGGTCTTACTCATCTTTTTGAACAATGTAGCATAACCTAAAATTTAAACCTGTAAATCATGCCGCAGTTCATGATTAATGTACGTTAATAATTTTGTACGAGTTAATTATGGTAGCAAAAATATTTTATTTTATGACACAGTGTTTAAATCTCTCTCGTCAACATCACCATTTAGCCGCAATCAACCCGCCTGACGATAATTCGGGCCGAAAGTTTGGAAAGCGCTGGCCAACAATAACTGGAGTATCGCGATTAAATTATAACCTTATTAATTATCATGTCCATCGTAATGGTGAAATGTTTGGGTTTAACGACCAAACACATGTCAGGGATCGTTTTATGCGCCACGACAGTATGACGTCACGATGTGTTGTGATTCTTGTATTCTATTAAAGTTTTACTCGTAAAAAGTTAATCTTATTTACTAGCAATGGAATCAAATTATCGTGACTTTCTATTATAAAATTAGTGGATGGGTTAAGACTTAGAGCATCAAAGTTACTAACTCACCCTTCAGGAGAGACGGCATAGCGCCTCGCTTCGATATATAATTTTTGTGCCAAATCTGGTGCGGAGAAAAAACTCACACATTTTAATTTCGTCATACATTCACAAATTTTCTTTCATCGCTCATTTCTAAATTTTCTAAATATGTCTATTTCAATTAACAACGTCATTTTCTATGCACAGTCAATACTGACACCAACACACACTGACACAATAGTTGTATAACTAGAAGGCACATTGTGCATGGACGTTGGTTTCGCCCGTAAAGGCCACTCCTCTGACGTGTGTCATACCTGTCATACCTTGATGCTTTAAGGGTTAAGACAATGGATGCCGTGTGAAGGGGGCGAGTAAGCAACTTTGACTAACAAAATTTATTGTTACTTTATCGATTGCCATGCGCAAAGTTAAGATAATTTTTGCTAGTTATGTGGGAAACTGTCACTTACCTCGCGGTGAAGAAAAATATTCTTATTACTTATTTACTTATGATACAGGAGAACTGTGCTTAGTGGTGAAACATAATAAAAATGAAAATAAATCATATCGCACCGTAACCTAAAGTTACATTTAGTAATGACGACGAGTACGATCTGCTTTAAACATTAAAGTCAGTTACTCCTATGGTTACAGCAAATGGGTCCTGTTTGCGGTTGTCATATGAGTGTTTTCGTGTCATTTCTATGGTTAACGCTTGTCCAGAAGTGTTTGGGAAAATATGGTTTGTGATACAAACAGAATACACGTTGGCTTTGTTTCAAATGTTGTATAGAATTTTACTGGACATTTGACTAATAACGATATTTTTATTGGTAGCAGAACAGCTAAAGGCCACGTGCTTATAAGTGGTCACTGCAGACCACGGATATCAGCTACACAAAATCTCAAGCCTGCGCAGTTGCTCTGCCACTACGAAGGTGATGATTGCTTCCTAAGTCTGGTCGGTAAATGCGTCTTTCCAACTAAACACAGTATAATATCTTCACGACAGAAATCGGTGCTGAAGTATTTCTTGCCCGGTCTAACTATGAAAGTTCCACCACCCATAACATTTATCAAATTATATTAAAAATATATCAGTTTGAAAACTGAATGTAACAAAAATGGCGTACTCTTTTCCCAACGGCTAGAAAGCTACAGATGAAAACATATTCCCTTGCTTTTATTTAAATCAAATTCGCGCAAACATTCAATAGCCTCATTGAATACAAATTTACATACGTGTTCCCAGGCGAGAGCTGTCTCTGTGTGACGTGTCGCATCATGTGCGATTAACTGTAAGAGCGGTTACAAACTAGCGTATTTTTCGGCGCGTATTTTTTTTGAAACTCATGTACCCGTAAAACCTCAAAAATTAGGCGCATGTAAGCGCGATTGTTGAAACGGTTCGGTCGTTTCGGCAGACGCGTCGAAAAATATGCTAGTGTGAAACCGCTGTTATAATAGACCGATCGTAATTTAAATTGTAAATTGTGTACGTAGCAACCTACGTAGCTCAGCAAAACGGGTGCGATCAGGTGTATAATGGGTGCGTGGGACCGCTACTATCCAATTTCGTAGGTGGAAGAACTAGTATGGTTCGCCCGAGGAAGTACCACCGCTACACCCACTTCTGCCGTTAACCAATACTATTGTGTTTCGATGGAAAGGTGCAGTTGCCGGCCACACTTACATGAGGCGACTACCATCCTCCGGAACAGCAGCGCAACTGCATACGACCTCAGACAAGACTTACCTATGCTTGCTTGAGGTTGTATGTAGATGTCCATGGGCTGCAGCGACCACTTAACACCACGTGGCCTGCATGCTCGACTGCTACTCCATTGAAAAAAGGAGGGCTCAGTAAATCTTTGATCCTGGTTGGAATAGGCAGCAATACTTAAAAATTTTTAGGCTTTATATGAAATCATCCAACAATGGGGTAGCCACCAGTACCAAATATCTACAACTAACAATCTACCAACTCGCATTGGAGCAGCGTAGTGGAGACCAGGACCAGGCCCTCAGAACTTCCCAATAATAGGAAGAGACTCAAGCCCAGCAGTGGGCTGCAAAAGGGGTTGCAGTCAAGCCAAGCCAATTTAAATTGTACTTCGAGAACGTATGAGCTTAAGCTCATAAATAAACGATACTGTTGTACTGTAACAGATTTGGGTAAATGTATCGCATTATATATCTAGAACATATTATGGCAATTCAGAATGCCTAATAGTGGGACATTAATTAATGGATAGAAAAAAAATCGTTTATACAGTATCGGAGGGACGAGGTCTGGCGCCGGTGCAGCAAGGTTCGCAAGAGTCAGGAGTGAGCCCCGGGGACGCATTCAATAGTTTCGATAGTTCAAGGCTTGTTGGAGAAACACAACTTTTGTACTTTCTGAATTTACATCTTTAGAAATTTTGGAAATTTGATATTGGTCTGACTTAGTCATATTTTAAATGCATTTTACTTCACCTTTATTTTAGAATCTATAATTTGATTTAGATGTATAACTGATGGATAACTGTAATGGAATATCTATGATGGGTGGCTTGTCCAAAAATATGTCCGCCATTTGGTTGCGACGGCCATTTTAGATTTATACGATACTGAATACTTATGATTACAATGGAACTTCTTGTGTCATTGTTATACAAAATAAACGTATATACCTACTAAATTTCAACTACTACTCGGTCGAGTTAACATGACACCTGGGAGGCTATTCTGTATGCATCCGTCCATAAGTTCTAACATTTTTGGAGTCATTTATGGCATATTTAGACACTTTCTTTTTTCATGAATTTAAAAGATTAACGTTGTCATTGATAATATTAAGCCACTGAATGAATAATATTGCTAGAATTTCATCAGTCTTACACAAAAATGAGACCCGAAAATAAATTAAGTTTCGGATACGGGCGTACAGAGTAGCTTCCCAGGTGGCATGTTAACTCGACCGAGTAGTAGTTCGTTTTAGGATATCCTATATGTATCTATACATATAATAAAACTGTAAGCAGGGTCAATTCTGTACATTGCATATAAATTTAAAAAAATACTTCTAGGGGTCTTTTTATAAGTAACAGAAGCTAAAAATATAAGTATTGAAATTTTTGTCTGTCTGTCTGTCTGTCTGTCTGTCTGTCTGTTGTTAGCTTTTCACGCAAAAACTACTAAACGGATTTTGATGAAACTTTTTTGTTTTATATATATTAGTCCTTGCTAACATTTAGGCTATAGAAAATTTTAAAAATCACCATTTAAGGGTGTGAAATGAGGGATGAAAATTTGTATGGGAAACTTGATTTTTTTCAATAGATTTTCTTGAAATTTGGTATAAATATTTTCTAACCAAAATAAAAGAATACGTGTTTCAGCATTTTCCGTAATTCACCCTTTAAATGTCAATTTTCTTTGAAACTCTTTGAAAATTGAGCATCGGGACTTGATGTACAGAATATTTTTGTGCAGAGTATTTTACTTATAATTTTGGATTTGTAATCTTTACTAACATAGTAAGAAATCTATTTAAGCTTTTTTCAAAACAACCCCTCAATAGCAAATAAAATGGATTCGAAAGTTGGTATCTCAAGCGTACGATAATTAACCTTAACTTAATTTTTAATTCTCAAATTCTTTTCCCTTCTTTGAATGATGTGCTTACAAATATATTATTGAATGAATTTCCGTAAAATTAGTGTGTATTTCATATCAATCGGGTCATAAACAAAAAAAAAAATATGTTCATTTAAACAACACGCGACATAAACTTAAAAGGCACTTTGGGAAATTTGGATGAAAGCTTCGTTAACAGTCTTTTCAAAACCATAAATAAAAGTTTAAATTTAAGTAAAATTATTTTGAACTCTCACTCGACCATATTAAATATACTTACTGAGATCAGCTAACTGTGCCTATTTTCTTTCTTTGGCCGAGTATGGCTAAACTATAGGTTCATAAAAAGCGCATCGCGAGCCTCACCGCCGCCAAACTTTACATCACAGGCTCCATTGAGTTAGTTGCTCAGCTTATTAGTCTTCTTTTGGGGTGGAAGATTATGAACAGGCTGCAGCTGAAACGACTCTTATCGTTACATTATATCAGGCTGCAACCTTTTTAGCGTTCCATTGCTGGGCATGGAGCTCTCCCAATATTGAGGAGGCCTCAAGCTCCGACGAACCGAAATCCAATGCATCCAGCATTAAGGTTGTAAGATATGGAATCTAAACCTTCATACAGAATATACAAAGCCTTAACAAAACGAGACTACTGCAGACATCTAGGTGACGAATAGTTAAACTTTTAGTGAACCAACTGTTAATCTCAATATCTACCTAGGTATTTGGTAATTTGACATTCGATTTATCAACAATGAAGTTTACACACTTTACGGTAGATGGCGTTATTGAGCAATATTCATTTCTTGTCCAAAGTCAATCGATGGAGATAATTTCAAATAAAAGCCTAAACTGTAATAAAATTAGGTACATCACTATGTACTAAAAAATAACGTTTCACACTTATAGCCTCACAGTAGGGTAGACCCTATGTCGTGGGTGCCATTAACACACAGAGAGACAGAAACACAAACATTCAGACCGAGAACAAAAATTTAAAGTCATCATTGAAATTTCTGCTTCACCGGGATTCGAACACGGGACCCTTCGATTAGCAGTCCGGCATGGTAAACATTGTGCTACGCGGGTTGTCCCGTTGGGTATACGTATGATGCTTAACATTGTTAATTGGACCTATGATAACTTAACTCATTTTTTTGCATCTCTTTATTGCGTACGGGCTCATCCACACACGTTGGTTGATGGAGATATTAAATATTCTTTAAAGATTATTTATTTCCAAATACAGATAGCACACTGTGTAGAGACCCTGCCTGCTTTAGTTTTCACAATGTTATATGAGTTATGACTTATGACCAAACTGCTGTCCGCAAGTTTTAAACCTACAGTCTATTAATAGGCCTTACAATTTTTCCGATTGTTTAATCCTAAACACGTGTATGTTTAGAAATATCTCCCAACTACAAGTAGTTGTATAGTGCACCTCTTTATGCAGTAGGTTAAAGCTTTGTATATAGAATGAGTCTATGCATTCTTTGCAGTATAAATTCACCCAATTTACTAAGGATACTATTTTTAACATAGATGAAGCCACGGGCACAGCAGTACTACGTATGTATCTCTTAACTTTAATAAACGAGCTACATATTTGTTAAGAGAATCTGATTGCGCGAGAAAAGCGTAGCGTGCGAAAAGTGGATAGTAAGATCTGCGTACAGTAAGCATGTCGTTACTGTTTTAGGTTTGAAGGATTTAGAAAAAATAAATTATAGGTGTCTTCTGAACATATGAACATTGTATTATAAGTGATTTTACTATATGTAAGAATAATCTATCTACTACTTATTCATTGCAAATAAATAATCTTTAATCTTTTATCAATCCCTTTTATACAAGTCTTTATTCACGCGGACGACGTCGCGGGCACAGCTAGTATAATATAAATTCCAAAAGTTGATTACAAGAGACGCCTGGAGTTTTTGGCGCGAAGTCTGAAGGGACATGTTGTGCTCTTGATTTTATTTTCATTTTATTGGTGTATCTTTGAGTGATATCGGATAAAATTGATGGCATTTTGTTCGATATAGTGACAGTGCACGAGTGTTGTAATGTGATAAAACAGTCCGGAAACATGTTTTTTCGGCTTGCCTTAAAATCTCCATCGGACACGTTCTGATAAAGTAGCCATCGCTTTACTTGAACATCTGACTAACTAGACTGACTGATAACTGACGATTTACGGATTTTTTCAATGACTACTAAGTGATGCAAAAATGATATTTGACGCTGGCAGTATGCACAGAGTTTGTGATGCTAATATTGAAAATAAATACGGCTTCACACTCATAGCCCCATAGTAGGGTAGATATACTCATAAAAAACGACAAAAGAAGGTACCTGCGTAAAATAAAGGTGAGACATAAGAAACAACCGTTCTGTAAGAAAAGTTCTAGAAAGTAAAAGGATGAGTAAACACTCGTTATAAACGCCTATCGTGTTCGAACTCGAAAATACTTTAATTGGATTTTGTAAGCGGAAGTCCGAAAACTCTTAATCCTCCGGTTAACATTTAAATGCTGTAAGATAAGCAGTAATTTGCAATTTGAACTTGGAACTTGGGAAGTTACATCGAGAATCAATGAGAACAGCGGAATTAAAAACTCTGCAAGTTTAGTGTTCCTGTTCAAGATAAAGGACCGAATTCTTCCGGACGTTAATCGTTGACCCCTCTCGGGATGGGTAGGAAGGGGGGAAGGAAGTTTGTGCTTTGGATCAAAGGCTTTTGTTGTGGATTAACAAGTCCGCGTATAAATTATTTGCGGCGCCACGTCCACTTTTATAGAGATAAGCGACTTCCCGCTTGTTCTGCTCTCCTAGTAGTTGAGTCATGCTTATACAACGTTATAGTTTTTTTCCGGCGAAGTAATCCGTCTGGGTTTTTTATATAATAATACATATAAGCAAATAAAAACGGCCAAGTGAGATTCGGACTCGCGCACCGATGGTTCGGTATTTTTTTTAATTTCCAAAAAATTTGCGGTTTTCGCAATATTTTCTTTATCTGTGCTAAAGACGTTGCTTTGTACCAAATTTCAAGGTTTACGGGAAGAGCCCTGTTGGGTTTGATTCCCTTGCGAGTGTCGATAATTTGAGAAAATTTTCGGCATAAACGGCTGTAGCTTTTGATTGCGCTGGCTTATAAGATTGATATTTTCACAGCTCCATGGTACAGTAGATTTAAGTAGGTATTTGATAAAAAAATTAGCTAAATACCTCCACGCGTTCCTGAGAAAAAGGGTCTTGACAGCCAGACAACAAAGTGATCCTTTAAGGGTTCCATTTTTTCCTTTCGAGGAACGAAACCCTGAAAATGGCAAAGTTTACTCGATCATAGAAATCATTTGTAGAGAAAAAAAGAAAAACAATGACGCTTTATTGCTAGCCACAAAATTAATACCTATATTATTATGAAACGATAAAATTCTGAAGTATAAATTCATAAATCCCTGGCGGAATTCCTGAAAAGATTAAGCTATTTAACAAACATTCGTTATAATTTTTCTCTCTTTATATTTTCGTTATCTTCCGAAATTTCTTATCCAACGATTTATTGGTCGGAGCAAAGCATGTTGTACAATATAAAAGGGATATAAATTAGGAAGTAGGGCAGAGTTTGGCACTTATTGTGTCAATAGTGCTTAAGAAATTTATTGGACGGCCGCGACCTTCAACCTCGCTCTGGACTGAAAGTAAACTTTATGACGACACTGGCTTATGCCTTCGATTCCGTCTGTAAGTGGTAATAATTACCATCTTCTTTATTGGATTGGAGTAGAAAATCTTTTTAATATATCTGTGATTCTTTCCGTTCCCTTAGGGGAGAAAGAGAGATGGACGAAATGCTTGTTTTTCTTTTTTATGTCCCATTGCTGGGCATAGTTTCCTTTCGGAAGTGAGAATGATATAGACCGTATCTACCGGGCTTGCCCCATTTATTGGGAATAGACAAAAAGGGAGCTCTGAGTAATTTACCTGTAATTTTTATTTCCGACATCTCTGAGCATTTTCTTGCTTTGTCGGGCGCAGCAGTTGAAAACTACAAAGTTGGTAGAACTTAAATAGTTCGCTCGAAAAGTACCGTTGCTGAACCTATTTTTGGCGTGAATAATAGTTTTGTGTTTTAATGTAAAGGTCGGTTACAGGCCACATTATTGGACAAGATTTGATCTCACATAAAGTTCATTCCATTGTAACAAGGAATGATCGCATTTTAGACAAGAATAATATCCCCAAGAATTTTTGAAAAAAACGTTACTGACAATTAGGACAGTGAGACGGACGACAAAGTTATCATATACTTTTTTAGTAGAAAATTGTTAAGTTAAGAACTATTAAGATACAACTGTGTGACTACCTTCTACGACTCATCAAGGGATCAATTTTTTTTGACAAAGACAAAGACTTTTATTTGCACAAACATGGGTGTTTACAATAGGTGTTTTTATACATTTGGTTCGGCAGATTTACCTTCATGAGGTATGCAAATATTACGATAATTAAAAACTTAACTAATTACAAATTACAAATTTTAATATAAAAATGTACATTGAAATTGTGTCATTTCTTTTACGTATGTATACTTCTTTTATTATTATTTGTACCCATATAGAGCCTTTTAGTTTATTAATTATATTTATTTTTACTTTTCTGATCGGATCAGATCGGAAAAAAATAATATCCCAGGTTTTTATGGAATTCCTTTATGCCGTTTTATCTAATATAAAATATCTAAGTTTTCTAAATATCTTCCTGAAATAAGACTATCGGAATACAGCCGCTCCTCAGGCACGACCTCGTCGCCTGGCGGGAGATCTTCCTTTACCAAAACGGTATTCTCTAGCAAAGTCCAATTATGCAAGCAATCTTAACAATATCTAGTACTACAAAGCCATAAAATAATGGACAGACCCGCCATTTTGTACGGCGTTTGTCTATATAGAATTTTAGCAAACAAATTGGGGACTTCGCTAGGAAACTTAATAGGACAGTGTAGTCTTAAAGATTATCCTGTACTTCATATAAAAAATTCAATTTTCGTTGTATACAATCATGTTGTATGTGTAGATGTTGTAGTGTAATAAAGGATTTATTAGTGAAGAATACAGATTTTTTTTTTGAAGATTTGAATGGAGTAGCAGACAAGCATGCAGAGCACGTGGTGTTAAGTGGTCGCTGCAGCCTCATGTTAGTGTGGCCGGCAACTGCACCTTTCCACCGAAACACAATAGAATTGGTTCACGGCAGAAGTGGGTGCAGCGGTGGTACTTCCCCGGGCGAACCATAATAATTCTACCACCTACAAAGATTTGATACTAATGGAGTTAGAAGTATAAAACTTAGTGTTTCTCTCTCTGAAGTGGTATTAGACTATGTGTAATAGGCAATGTGGCGCTATAGACACTACAGCACTCAATAATATATGTATGTACACCTAGTAAAAATAGAAGCTTTTATCTCTGTTAAACAATTAAACTTAATCAATAGCTTTTACTATATTTTTTTATATGATATGACATTTTTTTCCACCCGCTTTTTTCTCCTAGCCCATATATGCCTTAGCGCACCCAAAGCGGATGACGGTCAGCTGATGGCCGTACAACAATGACAAACATCAAGTGTATATTATTACCCACGATGTTAATAAACTATTTCATTTCATTTCAAACTATTTCATTTCATTTCATTTATTATTTGTTGTTATTTAGCAATCATAGGTTCCATTCAAAATACCTATGACCACAAGACTACTTATTAAATGCATTGCCAACAAAATTGCAAAAAAATGAGTCTAACACTAGAAAACTACCATACCTATTAGATTGTTACAAAGACCGTTGAAGTTCGGCTATGAATGTTGTGAGGCGTGCAGAGAGAGAGCAGGAGGAATGTAGGCTGTGGTCCAACACTCAGGCCAAGTGCAGATTGGTGGACATTAAACCTTCGAGAAGTTATGTGTAACTCTCAGGCATGCACGGTGACGTAGCAGCGACAAATACGTATATTACACATTCACTTTCAGAGTTGCACGCCGGGGTTTGAATTCGATATTTCCGTGTAGGATACCGCGCAGTCTTTCCAGTTCGGGCATCGCTGGTACGATAATAATAAACTAAAATTGGTAACAATACTTCTACTTTACACTTGCATAATAAAACTTAAGAAACTCCTAACGAGTTACATTGAAAACAACAAAGTAATAATTAATTAAATTATTTCATTTCGCGAAGGGCGCCGGCTATTCAATAGTCCGAACTAGGCAACAGAAGAAGGCGTCGACATCAAACAGCCCATTATTTCAAGTTCCGCAACAAACTCGGAAACTTCTGGAAATTATAGTTATTTATTACCGTTTGCCTCAAAACAACCTTGTAGATGCTTTTGGTTGCAGATATAAATCTTAAACTGGGCTAAGGGAGAATGAGCTATAAACACATTAAGGGATTAATAAATATGAACCGACAATGGTTTGAACTCATTTTTTTTATTTGAATGGAGTAGCAGACGAGCATGCAGGTCACGTGGTGTTAAGTGGTCGCTGTAGCCCATGGACATCTACATACAACCTCAAGCAAGCATGTAAGTCTTGACTGAGGTCGCATGCAGTTGCGCTGCTACTCCGGTGGCTGGTGGTCGCCTCATGTAAGTGTGACCGGCAACTGCACCTTTCCACCGAAACACAATGAGTTGGTTCACGGCAGAAGTGGGTGCAGCGGTGGTACTTCCCCGGGCGAACCATAATAGTTCTACCACCTACAAAAAATGTATACCTAAATATCTAAAGTGTCTGTTAAGTAAACTACAATTGCAGTTTTTTACTTATTCCACGTTTCTATCACGTTACAAAAATTGCATGCCTTATAGGTAGAATAAGAGGATGGATACATCAACATTAGACCTTGTATATAGCCTTATTCTTGCAAGTAAAAACATAGGATCTTACCTGCTTTGACTATTCGTGCAAATACCTATTATTATTTGAAGAAGTATATTCAAATTCTGTTTGATTATTTTTGTTTAAGAATATCAAGTAGGTATATGAAAAGGACCTTAAGGTTCAAACATAACGAGATTTTGGATAATAAGTCGATTTAATCACTCAAAACCGAGGTGAATGCGATTTAAAAAAAAATATTGGCTTTGTTACTACTTAAGATATTAAATGAAACATATTAAGGTTAGCTGTTAGCTGTAAACATGTTAAGAGTAGCTGGACCGTCTCAATCGATTATTTTTTATTTCTTATTATCGGATTTTACCTCCAAATATTTAGACCCTTGAGTAAAGTGGCTCTAGGAGGATCATTTCGGCTGAAGTGCGCGTCAAGGAAAAGGCTAGCGGAACTCTCAACGCGACGGCTCTACGGAAAGTAGGACGACGGAATACGTCTATCCGAGATTTGTAAAACTATGTGTCGTTTAAGAAAAATAGAGATGCTTTAATTTACAATTAGAATAGCTAACTGGAATAAAGCCAATAAAGAAAGTATATGAATATTAAATTTTAGTTTTTCTCATTTTTTAAGAAAAGAACTTATGCATTTATAAATTAATGAGTAAAATATGGCAATTCAAACTATTGGTTTGCATAGATACAATACTTGCATGGAAAAAAGTCGTTAATGAAACCATTTTATACACTTAAATAATTTTCATTAACCTCGAACGGGTTATTCGAAGTTTTACGAGGATCTAACATAGAAAGTGCGAATAAGATCAATAAGGAACAAGAACAATTGTATTTTGTAAGTACTTTGTATTTATGTTTCTTATGTATGATAAAATTAGGCATTAATTTTTGCTTCAAATATTTATAGCGACACGAAAAGCGGCCCCAGGAGAATCATCTTGACTGGAGCACGACTTAAGGAAAAGGCTAACGGATCTCTCAAGACGACGGCTCCACGGAAAGTAGGGCGTCAGGACACTTACAAGATACTCACAGAACTACGTACTTTGCGTCGTTTGTGTAAAAACGGAGATTCTAAATTTTGAATTAGAAGAAATCATTATTAATACATACTTAATATAATAAATGTGAAAGTAACTCTGTCTCTGTGTGTATCTGTTATGTTTTAACGCCGAAAGAGTGGTGGGCAGGCCAAAGGATATAGGAGGATAGTTTTTATCGGGAAAAATAGGCTTGAAGGAGTTAAGATTAATATGAAGTGTTGTCACTGTCGAAGATAAAGTCATGCAACTTTGTATTTAGGCACTAAGATAGGAAGTAAATAAATATTTAATTTTGTTCGAGTATTTTTGACATTTCAACCTACATAGGATAAAAAAATTCGTGTGGAATAACCCATTTACACGCGGGCGAAGCAGCGGGCGGAATGCTATTTATTTATTAATTATTTATTTATTTATACACTTTTTTGTACACCACTTAAAAATAAAGAAGTGTTGAATTGACAGACGTGTCTTGTCTTAAATGTTTCAAAACCACTGTAATCTAATCTATCTAATCTAGTAATTTAGTTTTAAACAACGTCACGTGTTAGAAACAATCCAAAACAGCTTTGTAAAGCCATCAGCCCGATCTAGTTAAAAATTAAAACGATTAACATTGTAGAATACGGTATTGAATCGCAAAAGTTAATTAGAATAAAATATCAATAAAAAAAGTCTTTGTTAAAACAAGCTGAAATGCGCCAAAATAATGTTTTGAAAGGGCTTCATTGTATTTAAAAAAAATATTAATTAAAGCTTGTTTTTAAAAAAAAAAATTAAACTTTTGAGTATCTTTTTGTGGTCAAACCAAGAAAGTCTTTTCTTGCATAGTCAAATCTGCAGTGTTCTGATATTAATTATTTTTCTGTAATGCCTTAGAATCTCTCATAAATAATACCGCTGTCACTCAAAGTGGTTTAAATACGCCCAGACTTATTCCAGCTTACATATATTTTATGTCCAAACCGTTAATCCAATTTAGTTTCAAAACGTTTGGTTTATTTGAGTAGGGTTTGGATGTAACCAAGTAGATTTCTATTCACATTATTATTATAATGCAAATTAAAGGTTTTATATTCTTAAATACTTCATATTTTGAGAGGCAAACTTTATATATTCATTCTCGTTTCTGTTAATTATATTGCAAAGATTGTAAAGTCCGCTCAGAAATACTGCCTGTAGTCTCTACATTCATTACTTATCGATCGACAGTGGACAGTTAGCGACAGTCGTCGGTATATTGACGTTTTAATGCGTAAATATACTATTGACTGATTTTAGATAGCCCTGCGGACTAAGACAAGTGGCATTCTACTGTCATAAACGCTTGAGAATAGAATGAAAAATTAATGGGTTTGACGTGAGCTAACGAAATATCGCGTGATCTCGATCGTTAGCTAAACGTCAATCCCATACATTAATCATTTTATTTTACACTAGCTGTGCCCGCGACGTCGTCCGCGTGTATAGACTTTTATAAAATGGATTGATTAAAAATTAAAGATTATTTATTTGCATTGAATAAGTAGTAGGTAGATTATTCTTACATATAGTGAAATCACTTATAATACAATGTTCATATGTTCAGAAGAACCCTAATGTATTTTTTCTAAATCCTTCAAACCTAAAACAGTAAGGAATGCTTACTGTACTGATCTTACTATCCACTTTTCTCACGTTTCGCTTTTCTCGCGCAATCAGATTCTCTTTACAAATATGTACCTCGTTTATTAAAGTTAAGAGATACTGCTGTGTCCGTGGCTTCATCTATGTTAAAAATAGTATCTTTAGTAAATTGGGTGAATTTATACTGCAAAGAATGTATAGACTCATTCTATATACATAGCTTTAACCTACACACTAATGTTACGGAAATTCATTCAACAATATATCAGTAAACACATCATTCAAAGAAGGGAAAAGAATTTGAGAATGAAATATTAAGTTAAGGTTAATTATAGTACGCTTGAGATACCAACTTTCGAATCCATTTTATTTGCTATTGAGAGGTAGTTTTGAAAAAATCTTAAATAGAATTCTTACTATGTTAGTAAAGATTACAAATACAAAATTATAAGTATATTACTCTGCACAAAAATATTATGTACATTAAGTTTCGACACTCAATTTTCAAAGAGTTTCAAAGAAAATTGACATTTAAAGGGTGAATTTCGGGAAATGCTGAAACACGTATTCTTTTATTTTGATTAGAAAATATTTATACCAAATTTCAAGAAAAGCTATTGAAATAATCCAAGTTTTCCATACAAATTTTCATCGCTCATTTCACACCCTTATAGGGTGATTTTTAAAATTATCTATAGCCTAAATGTTAGCGAGGACCAATATATATAAAACAAAAAAAGTTTCATCAAAATCCGTCCAGTAGTTTTTGCGTGAAAAGCTAACAACAGACAGACAGACAGACAGACAGACAGACAGACAGACAGACAGACAATAATTTCAAAACTTATATTTTTAGCTTCTGTTACTTATAAAAAGACCCCTAGAAGTATTTTTTTAAATTTATATGCAATGTACAGAATTGACCCTGCTTACAGTTTTATTATATGTATAGAAGAAACACAGTAGAATGCAACTTGTCTAGTCCCCCAGTGCCTGGAGTCATGACATTCTCTCTCGATTCTTGATCGATAGTGGATTGCTAAGTTAACAACAGTCATCGGCAGTTTGACGTTTAAGATTGTATAGATGCTATTGCTTTTCGACATTTTGGATAGTCATGGCTGTAAATTTCGTTAAAAAGCTATCGTTATCGAGTTACCGACCGATTTCAGTCGCAAAGCTGTCGTAACAAATGTCGAGACTGCCGCTACAGGCAAGACTCAGACTTGGCTTGACTTGACTTGGGGTGGCATGACCAGGGGATGCAGTGACCGCTTAACACTACGTGACCTAAATACTCGACTGTTACTATATGTATTTGAGTAAAATGAAAAAAAAACTTTAAAACGCATGTCATTTCCTTATTTAAACGGAAACTCTATAAATATCATCATACCAGATAAATTTCGCCTAAAACATAAAAAAACACGTTGTATAACGTGCGCTCGTTTTAGCAATCAAGTATGCAAACAGGAAACAAAGAGGGCTTAAAATTCAAAATTTCTCTGTAAAAGAGTTTATATTTTTGTTTTAACGATGATACAACAGAATGTAACACGCCCTGCTGAGCACATTTGCAAGGCAAAAAGAGAACGCGGCAAAACCAAAACTAAACTAATATTTATCAACCTGTTTGTTAACATGAACTGAAAACAGTACAGAATAGATGCCAGATCGGTACCATATTTTTAGTGTTCCATAGAAATTTAAGTGAAATAAAATTCAAAATGAACGATTTGACAATATAGTTCAGAAGTTATCAATGACAAGAAAGATAGTTTGAGAAGATACCACCAAATACATTTTCATAAAAATGTTGCTAAGATGAGTGCATTTGGTTTACGATGTAAAAAAGACATCAAACCAAGGAGGGCCAAGTTCCTGAATCTACACCCTTGAAGTCTACCATCTCTCATTATGCTCTACAGTGTCCTTCAAAACAGAATAAAACGCACATGGCTAGGGATATGCGCATCTAAGCAATATCTGGCGCGGTCTATAGTCAGACGGTTAGCTTAGCTATTGTTCGGGATTTTAGTCAATTACAATTTTATTATTACAAACTTTAACCTTATCCAATTTAATTCGTATTGGCGTAGCATTTAAAAGTATCTTAGGCTATTTAAATTACAAGAAGATATCCGTATCTATTCATGAAAAGTAAAAATAGTTGTAACAAAGACAGCAATAGATTGCCTTATAAACATTGCCTCAATAAAATTTCCGATTACTAATTTTGAAATTACCGACAACAATAATTAAAGCTCTCCGAAAACCCATTTAACCCCAATAATGAGTAAAAACCCTGTAATATGAAATTAATAGGTGGTAGGAGCATATTTTCATAAGCATGCCCTCACTCACCCCGTTGTGAACCCGCGCCGCACCTTGGGCGATCGATCATAGAGAAGAGAACACAATAGAGGTTTAAACTCCTATAATATGTTTCAGCAGCAGCTGTAGCGGACGAGCATGCATGAATTAAAAAAAAACATATAGATAGAAATAATATTTTAATTGTTAAGAAATAATATGAAATATTGTAAATGCCAATTATGAGAATAATTTACATTTACCCCACACTTCCAAATGTAGCTAAAGAATGCCCTATGCGCAGTGCTCGTCTTTCTTGAATCTATCTTGTACATTTACGTATATATTAGAGAGATTTCAAGGATTTACATCAACAATCTTTAAAAAATCAATAAGAACAGTCTGTGGGTATCTATTCAGGTTTCATGAAATAAAAAAGAGAAATTGATTTCGAAGTATTACAACCTTTATACGTACGTACCGTTCAGCTTATTACCAATCTACTATTGTGACGTACAAGAAACCAATCTTAAGACAACAGTTGCAACTTTCCTAAATGAAAAGAAGAATGATATTTTTTATGAATAATGGCATAGCAAACTCTGCGCATATTGTGAGCATCAAGTATAATTTTTGCATCACTTTTTTGCCAGTTTCGTTGAAATTGGACGAAGTAGTAAGAGAAAAATTATTAATTCGTTAGTAGTCATTCGAGTCACTCAGATGTACAAGTGAAGTGATGGCTACTATTCTACATCGCGTTCGAGTGTAGCGTCCGAAATGTAGTTTGGAGGCAAGCTGCAAAAACATATTTACGGATTTATTTCACAAACAACAAAACGCCATCAACTTTATCCAATATTACACAAAAATACACCAAGAAAATGAAAATAACATTACAACAAGC
Organism: Pyrgus malvae; assembly: GCA_911387765.1. Taxonomy (NCBI): domain Eukaryota; kingdom Metazoa; phylum Arthropoda; class Insecta; order Lepidoptera; family Hesperiidae; genus Pyrgus; species Pyrgus malvae. The sequence continues at coordinate 23,931,374 of OU426962.1, read as the reverse complement.
AATAAAATACGGTATGCATTTTTCGACTTCCTGCCAAACTTCAAGAATGATTCTTTAAAAGTTTTCTATGTATTCACACCACTGGCCTTCCTTCTCCGTGTCCACTATCGAACAACTTGTAAATTCCGTAATAACTACTCCGGCACGCCGCTCAGAGGCGCATTATTTCGTGATTAAATATTTAAACTTTGAGTATTTATCTTAAGTAGAGGATTTGTGTAAATACAAAAGACGGTATGGTGAATGTATGATAGTTAGAAGCATCTTTTTTCAACCTCTTTTAACGTTCTCCCATGCAGAGGTCCAAGCACAAAATTTTGGGATTACGGATTTTTGTATCTTTTTTTATTGCAAGACTTTGTCGCACAGCGACCAAATCGTCTCATGGGATTTAGGACTTAGAACATCACGTTGGTCATTTAATGTGGTTGGAGTCACCCGCAGAATTCGCTTAATACCAATTAAGAAACGGATCTCTGTGGCGGAAGCGAAACGGCGACACCACTCATTTTGACTGAAATGTAAGGTTGGAGGTTTGGTGAGATGTCCTTCTAACAAAACAGTGACCAGCAACAGTGTCTACATTTTCAATGGAGTTGAATTTAAACCCGCATCCGTGCATCTCAGGACTCACTAAAGGTAGGTACTTTCGCAAGATGGTAAGAATAATGGCGAACATATCTTTCTATCTAAACAAAGTACATAGATTGCTTCACTTCCCCGGTTGTATGGTTTCAAGTTCTATCCGGCTGCAACCCTCTTATTGCTGGGCACGGGTCTCTCCTCATTATTGGGGAGACCTGAAGCCTACTCCACAACGCTGCTCCAATGCGGGTTGCTGGAATTTCGCGGTCAGGTGTAAGATGGCTGACCGCTAGTGGCCAAAAATTTCATGCGCGTTTCCGTGCTTCGGAGGGCACGTCAAGCAGTTGGTCCCGATTGTTGTCGATAGATAACAGTCGATAAACCTTGTCGGAAGCCTTATGGGGGGCTTGAAACATCCGACAGCGGGTTGGCCACTAACCTGCATCTTCACCAACCCGCATTGGAGCAGTGTGGTGGAGTAAGCTCCAGGCCACCCGTGCCTAGCAGTTGGACGTAAAAAGGGTTACAGCCTTGTATTTAACACCATTTTTTAAATATTGGACACAGCAGTACAACTTAAGCCTGTTGTAAAGAAAAGGAACTTTCATTTACTTGTTCGCGAAGGGCCTAAAGCCTTAGTTTAGTCGGGATTAAGCTAAGTCTAGTAATCCTATTTGAGTTGCTGAACTTGATAACTTGATAAAAGCTCCTAAGTATTTGTTTAAGGAATCATCGGGATCTGTGGGATAAAAGGATTTATTACAAAGAGTTGGTACTCCTATTACTTTATTAACATTTATTGCTGCTTTCCGTGTTCCGTTTTGTGTAAAAAAGTTCCTTTATGTAAGCTGTGTACTCCTGTACATGTAAACAAATTTAATTTATAATTTCTGTTTAAAAATAAAGTAAAATAATATTCTAAATATTTATTTCATATTAGGAATACAAAATATAATAAAAAAGGCGGCGGGTAAAAATTCCACCTTACCTAACATTCAAGTTTGTTGATTGAATTTGTCTACAATTTTGTAAGCAAAGAAGATTTCAAGCTTACAAAAACAATTTTTTCATAATCAAATCAATATATAAACATAAGGATTTTTGTTGAGTTCATTAACAATTTTGACGACTCATCACCAATTCGATGTGCTGTGCAATGTCATAGCGTGGGAGTTATCTAAATTAATTAAGAGAGATTTTCCGGGGCAGAGTAAAATATGCGCACTTATTCATGGCACCATCAACAAAAGGTATCCTACTGTGAGGCTATAACTATGAGTAAATGAAGCTTTATTTTTTTATTTAATAATTCAATGTGCTGTTAAGCTGGATCAAGACTTTCTATTACCGCAGGAAGTTAGAGATGTTAAAGTTGCATCGCGCAAACTAATGACATCGATAATGACTTCGCACGTTCTCCGAGATAATCTAATGTGTCACTAGCGCCACCTGTAGTTTGGAACAACAAATAGTTAGTAAGGGAACGTTACAATCACAGCTTTTTAAGCTTAATTACATTATTTTGCTAAATGAACGGATACAGTATATTTTGTAGAATTTTTCCCGTGTAACGTGGAGCAGAAGTCAAAAAATTTCGCGCATTGTGTGTTGCCAGTGATGACCTACGACGCTGAGACGTAGTCATTTACCGTCTCCCTACATTTCAGGCTCAAAACCACTCATCTTGTAATAGGGAGGGCCATGCTTTTTTATGGGCATGTTTTTATCCACGCAATAGACTCAGAAATGATGAAATCTGTAGACAAATGTCGGTTACCGACATAGCTCTCAAAGTCTGCATGCTAAAGTGGCAACGGGCAGACCACATAGTGAAGAGGGCTGACCGCCGATGGGGAAGAATGGTTGAATGGCGACCACGCCTCGGAAAGAGGAGCATAGGCTGCATTCCGATCTAGTGGACTGACCAGCTAAAGAAAGATCCATTATTAGTATTTGATTCTTCCTTACAAAGGTGAAACCGCGGGGCCCTGCTAGTTCTATAATACAAAGCAGCCCTACAACAGCAACCCTCTATTACGACATAATATCTTAGTTTAAACAATGCATAATCAGAACATTCCAGTGGTTTGCGATGACGGGGTCGTTACCTCCAAGTGATGCTAATTTCAGAAATGATGTGTTTTCATTCATATGCTAATATAATAAGGCCTGTAATTTGTGGTGATGTGAGGTCACGCTGAGCTATGACGCGCGTTGTCTCTCTATTGTGTGCCTACTGTTTGGACAGATGTCCCGGTTGACCGCAGGATATCTGCATTTGCTTTGTAATTCGAGTATATTCATCTAAATTGAGATACGATAACACAATCGGGCCTATAAATTTCAAATGGTCTCACTTATAACGCGCACATGGCCCGGCGGCTAGCGTAGAACGTAAGCGATCTATGCGACTAAGCTAAACGGGTGTGGTCGGTTGTGAGATGGGTGACTGCTAGTGGCAAAAATTTCAAGCGCGTTTTCCGTGCTTCGGAGGGCACGTTAAGCCGTTGGTCTCGGTTTTTGTCGATAGATAACAGTCGTTACACCTTGTCAGAGGCGTTATGGGCGGTTTTAAAACATCTGACAGGGCCACTAACCCGCATCTCCACCAACCCGCATTGGAGCAGCGTGGTGGAGTAAGCTCCAGACCTCCGCAATAAAATTAATGGGGAGAGACCCCCAAAGAAAGTATTGTAGCCAGCCACTTATAATAATTCTAAATAAATAATTAGAAAATTTGATCTTCATTTTTGTCAAATTAAGATAGATTTTCCATATAAATATAAATTTACTTTGACGAGCATAAAAATAACCTAATAAATTTTAATATCAAAGCAAATTGATGAGCGTCACATAGCTTTCAGAAAATTAGGATATAATTGAATTTTTTTTTCACAGTTTGTTATTTTTTTTAAATCTAAAAAATGTGTTTACTTAGATGTGAAATTCAGACTAAAGACAGTAAATTCTTAACTAAAATCAGCCGTACTACAGGAACCCTCTGTTAGAACATATGTAATAACTTAGTTAAACAATGGGCACAATCAGAACATTCCAGTGGTTGGTCCGAGTGATGCAAATTTCCGAAATGGTACATTTTCATTCATATGCTAATAATAAGGCCTGTAATTTGTGGTGACGTGTCGTCACGCTGAGCTATGACGTGCGTTGTTTCTCTATTGTGTGTCTGCTGCTTGGACAGATGCCCCGTTGACAGGAGGATATCCCTATTTTCTTTGTGATTCGAGTATCTCATCTAAATTATGATACTAGTACACAATCCGGCTTATTAATGTAAATTTTAAATAGTATTTCTTAAACCAAATACAAATTCTTTATATTACCGAAGACAGAATTCGCCAGAACCATTAAAGTTCTACCATCTGCACAAAAGCTTGTAGTATACTTTTATAAACACACTGCTACATCCTATTCCTAGTGTGAAGTGGGATATTCAAGAGGTTGTTAATAATAAGTAAATGATCCGCATTTTAAATATATTACCACTACGAATCCCCTATAAGTAAAGATTGCCATAAATATATTTGGCTGCTGGCTGCAACCCTTTTTGCGTCCCACTGCTGGGCACGGGTCTGTTCCCATAACTGGGGATTCCTAGAGCTTACTCCACCATGCTGCTCTAATGCGAGTTGGTGAAGATGCATGTTAGTGGCCAACCCGCTGCCAGATGTTTCTGAACCGCCCATAAGGCTTCCGACAAGGTTTAATGACTATTTTAAAAATTTTGCCACTAATGGTCATCCACCTCACACCCAACTGCGCCCGTTGACTTAGTTGCATAGCTATTTATTGTATGCTTTGATATACATGACGGCGTAGGGGATAGCTGAGCGGTGCCGTCGTCTGCATTTACTGTTAGCTATAGTGTACACTATTTATCACTTCACTTTCAATTACGAAATTATTATTCACGCACTAAGCAAACCGACAGTATCATATTAGAGCTGTGTACTGCTTGGCGTCTCGAATAAGACTGATCGCTTCGCACGTCGACTCTTTCAATACGACTCCGTCCACGTCCCACCACCAGTCCACCATTACTAAACATCTGCTGTGACGTCAGCTTTTCCGTTTACCCACTTTGAAAAATGTAATCAATTGAGTTACTTATTTGACCATTATGAGAAGTAATAATATTCCATGATATAATAAATCCACGACATACATATTTATTGTATGCTTAAGCTAGAGTTTGACGATCAGAGTAATCTCCCAACATACGAAACTTGCAATATTAATTGATCTGTAATCATTATCAGCGCGGACATTCGCCAGGATTACAATACCGATGAAATATTAATTTCATTCGAATAACTTGGGCGTAAGTTATTATCAATAATAATCCATTTTTCATGTTTTAATGACTTTAATTTTCAATAAATATTTGATTGTTTAAGCTTTTGTACTTATTGATTAATTAAGCCATTAATTATTTTGCAAATTATCTTCGACTATTAATTTGGTTTCCTTTGAGATTATGTGTTTGACATATATTGAGTTATTTAAATAAATGTTTTGGCTTATTATAAAACATATCAGACCGGATTTAATGTTAAGATTAATAAACTTTAATATATTTTACTGATATGTTGTAATCTTGCAATATAAATAATAATAATATGATATTATAATGTAAACATAATACTTATTCTTTAACTAACGTGTTTTTTACGTTGATTTAACGAAAGACCTGTAACAATACAAAAAAATATTATTACTTTAGAATATGCGTCAAGTTGAGGATTGTAGTTCAACAAAAATATTTCAGTAAAAAAAATACAAATAAAGTCATAACCATTGTAATCATTTATGAGAATTTTCCACATCTCCTAGGAAAAAAAAGTGTTCTTTAGTTAAACCTTCCATTCCACATACACTGCAGTCTCGCGTTTTCGCCAAAAATTAATAAAGTACAAAAGCCACAATTCAAAGCGAAATATGCAAATGTGAGGTGAAGATCTGAAAGAAGTTAGTAAAAAGTGGCCAAGTACGAGCCAGGCTTGCCCATGAAAAGTTCTCTATAGTCCGTACATTATAGCTCCAGGATTTTGGCAGATCGTTTAAGAGATGTCTAAATTTCTTATCTATCTATCTATCAGCCTTTTAAAGTCCACTGCTGGACATAGGCCTCCCCTAATGTTCGCCACTCCGTCCCGTCCTGCGCCCTCTGAATCCAGCGGTTTCCTGCTATCTTCTTCAGGTCGTCAGTCCACCTGGTTGGAGGGCGGCTTGTGCTCCTTTTGCCGAGACGTGGTCTCCATTCAAGGACCTTTCTTCCCCATCGGTTGTCGGTCCCCCTAACTATATGGCCTGCCTATTGCCACTTGAGCTTGCAAATTTTGAGAGCTAGGTATGTCGGTAACCTTCGTTCGTCTACGGATTTCATTGTTACGAATTCTGTCGCGTAGAGAAATACCAAGCATAGCCCTCTCCATCGCTCGCTGAGCGACCTTGAGCCCTATGGAAAAGGCTTACTGTGAAAGACCAAGTCTCAGCGCCGTAGGTCATCACTGGCAACACACTAAATTTCATACAGTTGCGAATAATTGATAATATAATAAATATATATATAATCAAGTAAAATTATAATCTTTTACGTTTTAGTGCATTTTTAAAATTTGTTATACTGACATTATAGTCGGGCCCTTAGTAAAATGGCGTACCTTTCGTTCCGAATTAATGGGCACAAGTAAGTCCAAAATAGTTTTAAGAGTCATTTCCACCGGCAAGAAAAAGTTTTAAGAAAAAAATGCCAAGTATTACATTAGTTTATTATTTTTTGCTTTTCAGTTTTTTCGGTGGTTTGATTTTTGTTAAAAAGTTTTTGCCATTCGGCTGCGGAACCCTAAAAATCCTTCCGACCACAATTCATTTACTGCAGCAACACTGGCGGGAGAAGAGTGGCAAAAATGAACGAGTAACAAAAGTCGGACAGCGGCGACCACTCGCCACGTGCTCTGTTTGTCCCCGGCCTCCCCGCGTTATTAAATTTCATGCAAGCGTATACTGACAACAATCCTGTCTCTATAAAATTGTCTTTTCTGAAGCATTTACTCGTATACGCTTTATGTATGTTAAGTTTTCCGTGATGTCGCAATTTTAATATTAAATAATACGTTTGGAGTCGCATTGACTTTGTTTTTTTTTTCATACCGTTTTATTATGTATACTAGTGTTACAGCCGGGCTTTGCTAGTGATTTAAGTTTATAAGATTATACTAATCTACCCCACTTTAATCTATCTCTTTGCCAATTCAAAAACTTTTGCAATTACAATATTAGTTTAGATTATGTTCTTTTTTTTGTAGTCTTTGGTTATTCTCACCACACACAAAGACAGAAACACAAACACCCAGACCGAGAAAAGAAATTTAAACTCATCATTCAAGTTTCGTCCTCGCCGGGAATCGAACCAAGGAACCTCCGATCGGCAGTCCGGCAGACCACCCATTGCGCCACACGGGTCGTCAATCTATCTAAATTATGCATTTTGCTTTAATTATTCAGCGCTTTAAAATCTGCAGCTACTCGTACAATAACTAAAATACGCTGTGTCACAAATGAGATTATCATTAAAAAGTCAAATTTTTTGAGCTTTATTTAGTTATGACTTTAGTATTCTTATATCTGCATTTAAATGAAGCATACCTCCTAAATGTGAATTTAATTTAGCGTAGAGCTACAAAGTGAAACGGAGACATTTTGTTTGCCTGTTTGTACTATGCGCTGTATCTTACTTAGCTGCATGTTTTATTTCTCGGAGTGCTGACATTAGTCAAGCAAAGTGAAATTGTGCAAAGTCCCTGAAATGTAACAAAATAAAGTGAATTCTAATAGTTGTTGAGCAAACACATAAAATCCAATCCATTTTTTTTAAAGAAATAAATTCAATGGAAACTTGTCTACGTTTCCATTGGCTGCAACCCTTTTTGCGTCCCACTGCGGGTCTCTCCTCTTTATTGGGGAGGCCTGGAGCTTACTCCACCACGCTGCTCCAATGCGGGTTGGTGGAGATGCAGGTTAGTGGCCAACCCGCTGTCGGATGTTTTCAAACCGCCCATAAGGCCTCCGACAAGGTTTAAAGACTGTTATCTATCGATAACAACCGGGACCGACGGCTTATAGTGCCCTCCGAAGCACGGAAACGCGCATGAATTTTTTTGCCACTAGCGGTCACCCACCTCACACCCGACCGCGCCCGTTTGGCTTAGTTGCATAGATCGTTTGCGTTCTACGCTAACCGCCGGGCCATGCGCGCTTCCATTAGATACTCCTAATACCTTAGAGCATCAAGGTATGACAGGTATGACAGAAGGGTAAGCCAGTAATTTTGATGCTCTAATCCTAATACTCTAATAAATTTGATTACTGTGATTAAAACTTTTCCACGTTTTAATATTAATAAGACTTTATTGTAGCACAATAAAATGATATTAGTATTTTGTGATTTAAATATTAGGTACCTATATTTTTTTTCTTAATGGACACCAAAAATGCCTGAGAATTCATAATATCAATAATTTTGAAGACTATAGATATTCGAATGTTACTATTTTTATATGTAATATTTGCATAATATCATGCTAAGTAACATTAATTGTTACAAAAAAAGGATTGGCCCATAGTTTTACAATTTGCAGCCCATTTTTCGATTAGGTACCACATAATTATTTAGTAATTTTTACTTTATCTTCTTAAGTTCATGAAACTTTAAAAAAAACTTTATGAAACCATGCCTCTTAAACGTGTATTTCATTCTACATAAAGACAGTAGCAAAGTGCTATGTAAAGACATTTCATTTGAAGCTCTTACCGTTTGTCATATGCGCTGTAATCTTACTGAGCAAGATACTTATTATGCTGTCAGTCTGGGTGCAAGATTTAACATGAGAAGTGCTTGTAACATTAGGCAGGCAACGGAGTTTCCATTGATTCTGAATATTTAAAATACACCAAATTGTTACAACAAAAATAGTTAGTATTATGAATCTACATCTCGTTCAAATATGATTTATAATGGATTATTCATCATAAATGAAAATATGAGGTTAAAATGCTAAAAAATTGCGTAATATTTGGTTTTTCTGCAACTCATTTTGCATGCCGCTGTTTGACAGGGGTCTGTCTCCCTTATTTTGTAGGTTTATTAGCTTTAATAGGTCCACGACGGCCCGTGGCGCAATGGTTACCAAGCGGGACTACCGATCGGAGTTTCCTGGTTTCGATTCCCAGTGAAGCAGAAATTAGAATGATTATAAAATTTCTGTCTGGGTGTTTGTTTGGTCTTGCGCTCTCGAATACAGCGGCTTTTCGCTGTTATTCGCATCGTCAGGTCGTCAGTCCACCTGGTTGGAAGACGGCCTATGCTTCTCTTAGTGAGATGTGGTCGTCATTCGAAGTGGCGGTGTCTTACACTATCACAAAATTTAATACAAATTCAACTTAATCAAATGAAAAGAAATTCCACTTATTCCCACCAATCGGTTACCAGTAATAACTTGGGGCTTCAGTTTACAAAACTTATTAATATCGAGGCGCGGCAGAGAAATAAAACGTTGAACTTTTCACTTGCCTGCAAACGGGGGAATTCCGTACAAAAGTTACACTGGGCCCACGAAGCTGAATGCGGATTTACTCGAGCGTTATGAGGGCCTAGTGCATTTAAAATATTAAGAGGCAGGAAGATAAAAATGTTACATGATGTTTTCCGATGCAGCGGGAGAACGCATAAACGTTTTTTTTAATATAAAATAGTTGCGGAGAAATATCGAGTTCTTTAAATTAGATTAAATGTAAAGTAAGTAACATTTCAATCACCTGAAAATTGTAGTATGAATGAATGACAGCCAAATAAAATGTACCTAATTTTAACAATTTTGGGCGAGTTTGAATTTTTCTTTTTTACTTTCTTAAAAAGAAATCGCCAAACATTAAGGAAATGTTCTAATCTTTCCATTTTTACAGTCGAAGGAAATATAAAATATCCAACAACTTTTGCGTTTCCATACAGACAGCTTTTTTAATGTGGGAGTACTGAAAGAAATGCAAGTTATACACCATAATATCCTGAAGCACTCGAATAAATTCAAAATACCCTCTTGGTGTCCGGTACTAAAATTTGACTGTAGCAATCTCGCTTGTAAATAACTTGGAGGCCCATTTCTTCCCTACTTCCCCTATGCTTCATATAATGTGTAAAAACTTGGAACCGACGAGGAAATAATATTGCTTCGGGAAGTCGTCTGATTTTAACGTAATAAAAATAGAGTTTTATTGCGTTAGCAGATGACTTTTTACCGACTTCTAAAAGGGGGAGGTACTGTATTCGATTGTATGTATTTTTTATATGTGTTGACCAATTACTCCGCCGTTTGTGGACCGATACTCAAAAATCTTTTTTTTTTCGTATGCTTATTTAGACTCCCGAGGTGGGGCCACCCATTCACCAAGTCAGTATCTGATGATGGGATCTCAAGGAAATCGAAGGAAACTCTCAAACTTATCATACTTTCTGAAGCATAAGAGATATTTTGTGTTTTGTAATCATCACCTAATATTGCTGAGCTGATGACGGAATGTACTACGACGGTTAGGAGTTGAGAGCAAATTCTTTCAATGTATGGTTTTTTTGTTCGTATTCTTACGTTCCCGAAGTGGTCCAACTGTCACCAAGACAAAATCTGAAGATGGGATCCCAGAGAAGTCGAAAGGAACATTTAAATTTTATAGCACACAAATTATTTTTTATGAACTTTAAGAGTAAAACAGACATTTGTGTATTGTTATCATCATAATATCATGTTGCTTAGCTGATGATGGAAGGTACTACGACGGTTAGGAGTTGAGAGCGAATCCTTTAAACATATATATTTTTTGTTCAAAAACTTATACTCCTAAGGGGGGTCCAACTGTCACCATGTTAAAATCTGATATGGGATGCTAGGGTAATCGACGGAAACACTGAAACTTTCAAGTGTGCCTTTAACACACATTGTTTTACTCATATTTTTTAAGAAAACACAAATATTCATGCCCGGTAATTATCACGTCATGTTGCTAAGCTAATTGAAGGTAAAACTCCTCAACAGTTAGGAGCTGAGAGCAAATTCTTTCAATAATTTATACATGCGTTCAGATGGACCGATAGTAGTATTCTTTCTGGCTAATAAATGGCTATTAGATTAACATGATTATAAAAGGTAAATCGGATTAACGTTAAGAAGTTAAGTGGAAAAGTTTCCTATTATAATTATATAGATACAGAAGTATTAAATTAAAATTACTAAAAAAGTAAAATTAATAAAGTTTTTAACAAAAAAAACCGACTTCCAGCGGTAATTGTGCAGTAGGTACCAACTTCTAGTACTAGTAGGGAAAAAATGACATTCATTGAGCGAATATTTTGCCGAATATGTATGTAGCCTTATATAAGGCACACACTGGGCCACGACAGGATGCAGTTTAGTTCCGGAAGTGAAACCGAAGCGATTTCTACCAAGCGACAAGGAAGAATTATTTCGACGACTACAATGAAGATATTTGACTCTGTTAAGTGGATTTTTGTGGAAGCTGACAATAAACGTCTTCTACGCTACAAACGGCATTTTATCACCCATAGCGCGTAACAATATCATACCTTTCGTTATGAATGGGCACCGACTCCAAACTAGTTTCAGGATACCATGAAACAAAAGCGTCCTACTCCCACAAGTAAATCACACTTTCCGTGATTTTATAGACTTAGCGGAAGGGCCCTAATGGCGCTGGCCGTTGTGGCAATTAATTGCACGGCCGCGGTAAATAGCCACCTTTATGTACAAGTAATTGTTTCTGAATGGCTTTTAGTTTGTCTTAGTGTGAGGAATATACTTGTGTTTTTTCGCGGATACTTTTTCAACAGTTACAAAAATAGGATGGAGTGACCTCTAAAACGCGACGTAGAATCATTTAAAAACATAGGATAGAGCAATGTGTAGGTACTGCAAGAACAAAATGCACACACCAAATCATGCATATTTTCACATATTTTTATAAAGTATGTGAATAAAATTCCTTTGAGGTCGTTGGCTACAAACCTAAATAAAAAATATTCAAAAAGTTTCATTGGGTTTTGGAATACATACATTGAATTCATGAACGTCAATATTTTCAAGATCATCGTTTCTTTCTGCAATTTTGGGCGATGGGTTCAAATAAGCCATCTGCTTACTAATCTAAGAAAATTTGGTATACTACATATATAAAAGAATATACTTAATCTTAAGTCTATGTTTAAAAATAACGTGTAACTAATATATATAATACATATAAATAAGTAAGTGTGATAAGTGTAAAATAAGAATTGAGTACAATAGTAATGAGTTCTCTTTTATTTTTATTATTTTTTGACTTAGTATGCGCCTACCACAAGCTCTACTCGTCACCCAGGGTTGGCTGGTAGAGAATGCCATTTAGGCATTAAGCACGCCCTTGTGTTCCTTATTTTTTAAGGTAATACTTTAAGTTTAAATAAATAAATAAATAAAATATGCAACGTAAGGACTTATAATAATAAAAACAGATTAGGTGTCCACTGAACATGTGAAAATTGTGCTATAAGCGATTTCACTACAGGTAACAGTAATCCATCACTTTTCTGCAAGTCACATGCACAGCTTTTCTTTAATAAAAACAAGCATTATTTAAATAATGTGTGGAATCATTTAAAAAGGTAGCTAACCGTAAAATTCGCATTGGGCTCCAGGCATTATCATATGAATTACGAGAGAATGATACGAATACAGATATCATTAATAGTATGTCATTAACAACTGTCGGGCGCATCGCGGATATTGACTCGGCGTCACACGGTGCGGGGACCGGGTAGTGGAACAACACGAGAGAAAACTAACGGAAAAGTTGGTATCAAATTAGACTTTATGAGTAAGTGATTGGCGGTTGCAAATAAAATTTGACTGCAACGCTTATTTGTCTCTCTCTATTATTTAAGAGACCTGAACGTTGATGAAATTGGCTACTGGTGGTCACCAATAAACATAAACTAAGTGCGTCCGTTTCACTTAGATGCATTGATTGCTTACATACTACGCCAGCCGCAGGGCCATGCGTGCTTTTGCAGGTACATACATGTCCACTTCGGATTATTAAATCATGATAAACTATAAAACGGCCTATTTATTGCAACTTCGTTTTCGCATTGGAATGAGACAAACAGTCCGAAAACTTCTAAATTAATGGTATCAATAATAGCAAGGTTTCTTCATTACTTATTAATCACGAAGCATGTACATTTACAGCCTCACGGTAATGTGTTGTCATGATCCGATGAGCTTACAAATACAGTTTGAGGAAAACAGTCCACATACTTCCAAATGAATGGTGACAGTAGTCGCGAGGTTTCGTCGTCACTTATTAATCACCGCCCATGCGCTGTGGTGTACACAGCGTCACGGTGATGTGTGATGTGTTGTCGTGAGCTTACGGTCTGCTTGATCACGCTTTGAAAGTGTGTCTTTTATTTGTTTTTTTGTCCTCTTTTCAGATCGCAGTGGTGCTACGGGGATAATATCTTATTTGTATGGATAACAACTTCTAGCTATATATCTGACAGACGAATTTTGAGGTCTTTTCATGGGGAATCCCCATGAATTCAGACATTCTACTGTGGTATAAACCTTTTTTTACTGAATATTCCACAAACCTATCGAACCAAAATTAACAGTTCTTTTACTTATGGAGAGATAAATTACAAAAAGTATGAGCAAGTAACTTTTTCTGATGCAGCTGTTGCAGATAACCTAAAATTTCTTTTAGAATTTAGTATTTCATTCAATGCTTTGTCTTTTTTATTATGATTGGAATTGGAAAATATTCATTACAATGTTGAATTTCACTAAAGTTGTACTTTAATTACTTTGTTATAGGCCTCTTGAAAGCTTAAAAGTCGAGTTCAAATAAAAATGTCCATAATCTTATTGAATCGCTGAATTTATTCCACCGTTTGATGTAACAAGCACAAATTACTTAGCGTGAAGTAAAACTCAAAGGCAAAGTGACTTCATTAGGACAGAATGTAAACGGGCAAACGTGACGGTTTTTGACTTTTTTCAGTGTCCTCTGTCCGATCTTTCGCTTCCAATTTTGTTTTTACTGATCTTTTATGTGACTGTGTCAGCGATAAAAGATTAACTTTTTTTGTTTTGTTGCTCTTTTTACACGTTATCTTTCGTGTTTTAATTTATCAACCAAGCCAAGGGCCAGGGTCAAATTGGCTACGAACCTTTTGTGCCCCACTGCTTGACGACCCGCGTGGCGTAATGGTTACGCCACGCGGGTCGTCAACGCCGATCAGAGGGTCCTGGGTTCGATTCCCGGCGAAGCAGAAATTTAAATGATGAGTTTAAGTTTTTGTTCTTGGTCTGGGTGTCTGTGTTTCTGTCTTTGTATGTGTCCATGGCACCCACGACACAGGGTCTCTACCCTACTGTGGAGCTATGAGTGTGAAGCGTTATTATTATTATTATTACTGCTGCACACCGATCTCTCCCCATTATTAACGAGGACTGGAGTTTGCTCCACCACGCTGCTTGGCCACGAACCCAATCCACTGTCGGATGTTTTCAAATCACCCATAAGGCCTCCGACAAAATTTAACGACTGTTATCTATCAACAGCAACTGGGACCGCTGGATTAACGTGCCCTCGGATGCCAGTCATCCCGACCGCGCCCGTTCGGCTTAGCTGTGTAGATCACTTACGTTCTACATTAGCCGCTGGATCTTACTTTAATTTCTTTATGCTTATATGAACCTGGTTAAAAAATATGTTATAGTAAACCATTCTTTGAGGTTGCCGCTCCGAACCTCTCGGGGCCGTCTTCCCGCTCGTTTTTGTGTATAAACCGTTACCACCGCAACCTCTCGCTCGCACACAGACGCGCTCGCGATAGTTAGGATGCTCTCGCGGCCGTCTTCCCGCGCTTTTATGAATAAAGCGTTGCCACCGCAACCTCTCGCTCACACCAGTCAGTACGCGTCAGTACGCGTTCGCTATTTCTGAATACGCCGCAACCTCTCGCTCGCACACAGACGCGCTCGCTATAGTTCAGGATGCGGCCGTCAGGGAGTCTTCCCTGCACTGGCGGCGAATACGCACGTTGCGCGCGCGACTAACCCACGACTAACCCAAGTAATAGTAAACCGGTGAACTTTGTTGTGTCATGTGTTTGTGTTAATAAACTTGTGAACTTTGTTATAATAAATTCCTAAGAGATCCTTCTCGTGTTTTTATATGAGGCCCACACCTCATATATGGCGCCCTAACGTTTAGAGGGTTATCTACATATCGCGCGTCGGTTATAAGTTTAAAAAAGTGCTGCGTGGCAACACAGGTACTAACCTAACTATAACTGTTAAAAGTGCCACAGTGTAAGCGAACGTTACGTGAACGTTTTGGTGACTCATAATCTCATAAATAATTACAATAATGGAAACGCGTCGTAAAGCTGCTCGTCAAGACGAGAACGCCATCGTTAACCACGCCAGCCGCCATGTTGGCGCCGCGTGCTTGGAAGCGTTTCCCTCTGCCGCCTCGACAGCAGCCCACCAAGACGTCAGTATTCCTACCACACCCGCTCCTGAGGATGATGATCCGACACAGCAGCGCCTTCGCGGCTTGCCGGAATTTGGCTCAGCGCCCCCGTCTGCATCCACAAACAGGACCCCAGAGGTAATATTTACACAAGAAAATGTTACAGCGCTTATCACCGCAATTCAAAAAAGTCAAACAGACGCATTTAAGGAAATTGTTGACACATTAATGCATTCAGCTGCCACGACCAGCGAGACGCAGACTTTAGCACGCTGCAAGGCCACCTTCAGCGGCTCGAAGGCGGAGTCTGTGGCCGCATTTATTGATAGCGTCGACAGCTATATAGACTGCTGCAAAGTCTCTGACAAAAATGTAGTAAGAGGCCTATCAATGTTACTGACAAAAGACGCCGCAATCTGGTGGCAAGGTATAAAAAGGCAGGTGACAACTTGGGCTGACGCTAAGGAAAATTTAATAAGCGCATTCGGCGATCGACGTCCGCCCCACAGAATATACCTAGATATATTTAATAGTCCACACGGAGTAGAGAACACCGACTTATTTATTTCTAAAATTCGAGCATTATTTGCAAAACTACCACATGGAGATTTGACAGATAATGCTAAGATGGACATAACGTACGCATTATTGAACAAAAAAATAAAATCCAAACTGCGACGCGAAGAATTCTCGACATTCACCGAGCTCCTCCAAAAAGCCCGCGAAATCGAAGATTCCGCGGAGGAAGTGAAGTTGGCGTCAAACAACCACGTTTTATGCGGACCGTCAACAAAAGCGTCACCCGCCACGCCTTCACGCGGCTTGTCCACCGCGTTTCGCGCTGCACGCGCGCCCTCTACGGGGCATTACAGCAACACACGTGCCACGCCCAGCGAGACGCGACGCGTGAACGCCGATTCCGATGCTCGCGCGTTGCCCGCTTCGTGTCCAGAGATGCCGCTGCCAGTCCCGACGTCGGTGACGCCAGCCACTGCCACCAACATCGAGCACGGGAAAAAGTATAGACCCCAGTGCTCGTACTGCAAGCGCTATAATCACACTAAGGAACAGTGTCGTAAGTTGGCGAATCGAAGTGAGTCCACATTTTCTAACATTTCCGCGGAAGTGCGCGACAGTGACGAATCGGGAAATCAGTGCTTTTACAGTGTCGAAGTTCTACCTAATTGTGCAGTGTCGTGTAACGCCAATAAGTCGCATCTATCAACAATAAGTCAATTAAGTTCTAATGCCGATTTTGAAAGTAATTTTAAACAAAAAAATGTTTGTTCTCACATAATGAACAATGTAAAGTGTAATAATTATAGTATAGAAGCCAGTTGTTCTAATAAATCATTTGTTAATGTTAATTATAGTGCAGCACCAAGGTGTCCTGAAAGTTTACTAGAAAATGTTAATTGTAGTCCAGGACCTAGTTGTACGGGAAAATTATGTAGCGATGTGTGTATATGTCAAAGCTTATTTTATGATAATACTACTAACGAAAATTGTAACATAAAAATTAGTAATTCTTTGAATTTACTAACAGATGATAGGATTGCTAAGAATGTTAAGGTTAATGAAATTTGTAACTGCGTGTGTAGTGGACATTTTTTAACGAGTGGGAACGGTCGGGAGAGGCCCGTTGCATACCGCGAAGTGCGTCCGATTTTAAAAATCGAAATTTTAGGTGTCAAGGGTACAGCTCTGGTGGATACTGCCGCGAAGCATTGTGTTGCGGGACACACTCTGTATGTTCTCCTCCTACAAAAAGGTAATCCTCTCGTTTCTTCGACACGTAAGGTCAAGCTTGCTGATGGTCATGTACGAGAGATGGAAGTTTTAACCACTACTTTGACGGTAAGTTTGGACCACAGGAAGATCACATTACCATTTCTGATTTTTCCCGATTCCGGTAAGAATGAAACTCTTCTGGGTATTGATTTTATTACAGCTGCAGGAGTTGTTATAGACTTTTATAATGAAATCTGGTATTTTGGTAATAACAATAATACTAAACATAAACTACTTTTTGAACCTATGACGCGTCAAATAAGCTGCTCCTCCACGAATATTCTGCGTGATGACGAAGGTGCACACCTTATTCCAGCTGAGCGTAAAGCTCTCGCTGACGTCATCATCAGACATGCGAATATCTTTGAAGCAGGGGGAGGTACTACTCCATACGCCGAGCACTGTATAGACACAGGTAATCATCCACCAGTAGCAGTGCCGCCGTATCGTCTCACTCCAGCCAAAAAAGAGCTGATGAGGCAGGAGATACAAAAGATGCTAGATGATGACGTCATCGAAGAATGTGAGTCAGCTTGGTGTTCTCCGGCACTGATGGTGCCGAAGCCCGATGGGAAAATTCGGTTCTGCGTTGACTATAGGCGGCTCAACGCAGTCACCAAGACTGATAATTATCCGATGCCACGAATCGATGAATTACTTCAAGCGACGAAGAAAAACTGCTACCTAAGCACACTGGACCTTCGGTCTTCATATTGGCAAGTGGCCGTTAGGGAGTGTGACAAAGACAAGACAGCTTTCATATGCCCTCTTGGCACATTCCGCTTCAAAAAAATGCCTTTCGGACTTAAAAATGCTCCGGCCACCTTCCAGCGTTTAATAGATCGGCTTCGATCCTGTGCAGCTCTTAAAGAGGTAACTATACTAGCCTATTTGGACGATATTTTAGTAATATCAGAGGGACTGCAAAAACACCTAGATGACCTGGAACTAGTGCTCAGACGCCTGGAAGAATTTAACTTAAACGTAAACCGTGATAAATGCGCTTTCGCGAGAGAAAGTGTCCGATACCTTGGTCATGTCATAACCCAGGAAGGTATAGCAACTGACCCTCAAAAGGTAAGCGCAGTTCTGGATATGAACGAACCTGCCAACTTAAAACACTTGCGAACTTTCCTTCAAACTTGTTCGTGGTTCAGGAAATTTATACCAAATTTCTCTAAAGTTGCTGAACCACTGACACGGTTAACTAGAAAGAAACAAATCTGGACCTGGGGACCAGAGCAGTCCCAGGCGTTCAATGAGCTAAAACGGCTACTCACTTCTGCACCAATACTGGTTCAGCCTGATTTCAGTCAACCCTTCGTACTGCGTACTGATGCGAGTAATTATGCAGTGGGCGCAGTTCTGCTTCAAGGGGAAGGTAATCAGGAAAGACCGATCGAATATGCCAGCCGTCTTCTAAACGACGCAGAGCGCAACTACTCAACTACAGAAAGGGAAGCGCTTGCTGTAGTTTGGGCGGTAGAGCGTTTTCGTTCATATCTCGATGGTCAACCAGTTATCATTGGAAGTGATCACCAACCGCTGCGTTGGCTGCTCTCATTGAAATCACCAACAGGTAGATTGGTTCGTTGGGCCCTAAAGCTTCAATCTTTCGACATCAAGTTCGAGTATACTCCGGGAAAAGCAAATGTTGTCGCAGATACGCTCAGCAGGCCAATTTGTTCCAGTGAGACTTATAATAGCTGCGGTGTTTGCTCCATTATTTGTGATGTGCCAACAAAATCTCCTGGTCAAATCAGACAAGAGCAACTTGTTGATCCCGAGTTAACTAAAATAATTAAGGAACTCGAAGATGCCGACGAGGTTGCATCAAGAAGATGGTCGGAACGTGGGTACGTCATGAATCAGGGTGTCTTATATCGTTACAATCCCGACTCAGATAATGAGTCACCCCAGTTGGTCATTCCTGCGAACCAAGTGGTAAATGTTCTCAAAGAACTACACGATTCTCCTTTAGCGGGCCACCCTGGTATCGACCGCACCTATCATAAGGTAGCTCAATTATATTACTTCACAGGAATGCGAAGAATAATATCCAACTACGTAGCAGCGTGTATCCACTGCCAACGCTACAAGGCATCGAACACTAAACCACTAGGTCTCCTGCAAACGCCGGTCATGAGCCAACGGAACGAAGTGCTCGCTATAGACCTTTTCGGCCCCTTACCAGAAGGAGACCAGGGGGAGCGTTGGGTGTTCCTTATTGAAGACACATCTACAAGGTGGGTAGAATTATTTGCCCTCCAAGAAGCCACTGCTGAAGCGTGCGCCCGTGTCTTAATAGAAGAACATTTCCTACGATTTGGCTTACCGCGTCGAATAATTTCCGACAACGGGGTCCAATTCGTCTCTGCAGTCATGCGTCAGTGCATGTCAGTCTTGGGAGTGAAGCAAAACTTTGTGCCTCTTTACCACCCTCAAGCAAATCCCGCAGAACGCAAAAATAGAGACTTGAAAGCCATGTTAGCATATCTTGTGGAAGAAGATCACACTTCTTGGCCAAAGAAGCTGTCGATGGTTAGATTTGCTCTGAACAGCTCCAAATGCCGAACTACAGGTATGTCTCCAGCATATTTGACATTTGCCCGAGAAATGAGATCTCCCACAGAAGTAACGCATGATCTTCGAGGTATACTAGACAAAGACAATTTCGTCCCACAAATAACTCCGTACCTTAGGAAGTTTGTCCATTCACTTTCAGCTATCCGTGAACGAGTAGAAGTACAACAGGACCGATCAAAACAATATGCAGATCAATTTCGTCAACCTTCAGAGACTTTCCAAGTAGGTGATTTAGTACTACTTAAGTCCCACGTGCTAAGCAGCGTCCCGAAGAATGTGACAGCGAAGTTTGGACCGAAACGTGACGGACCATACCAAATTTCAGGTAAGGCCAGCCCAACTACTTACATCCTATCACCGGTGAGTCAGCCCAGTGAAGTCCTTGGCAAGTATCACATCCAGGATCTCACTGCGTACAAAAGAACGGATGATCGGTCACCTCCACAACCCGTAATTCCTAAAAGGAAACGAGGACGTCCAGTGACCAGGAAGGAAGACCTAGTCCAGGAGCGAGGACGTTCACCTGGACTAGAGGGGGAGGATATAGTAAACCATTCTTTGAGGTTGCCGCTCCGAACCTCTCGGGGCCGTCTTCCCGCTCGTTTTTGTGTATAAACCGTTACCACCGCAACCTCTCGCTCGCACACAGACGCGCTCGCGATAGTTAGGATGCTCTCGCGGCCGTCTTCCCGCGCTTTTATGAATAAAGCGTTGCCACCGCAACCTCTCGCTCACACCAGTCAGTACGCGTCAGTACGCGTTCGCTATTTCTGAATACGCCGCAACCTCTCGCTCGCACACAGACGCGCTCGCTATAGTTCAGGATGCGGCCGTCAGGGAGTCTTCCCTGCACTGGCGGCGAATACGCACGTTGCGCGCGCGACTAACCCACGACTAACCCAAGTAATAGTAAACCGGTGAACTTTGTTGTGTCATGTGTTTGTGTTAATAAACTTGTGAACTTTGTTATAATAAATTCCTAAGAGATCCTTCTCGTGTTTTTATATGAGGCCCACACCTCATAATGTACATTTCTGGTGTCATTTACATAGCAATTTTAGATTTTGGAACTAAATGCCTAACAAATCAAATATTAAAGTAAAATCAAGATTTGAATAAGAAACCGTTAGAGTCAATATTTGACACTCGTACCTTTAAATTGTTCAGTAACTACGAGTACCTATTTCACTTGTTACCATTATTACTTTAAAGGTTAATCTAGATTCAATTTAATTGGTAAATTTTATTTCTTTTCACATGACATGCAGTGAAATTAGTCTTAAGCCTTAAAAAGGTGTTTTTTGAACAAAAAATACTAGAAAAATTGGTATTTAAAACTATTAATATTCTATAACATAATTCATTTCTAATTTTAGCATTACAAGTTCCCAAGCGTTAGTATTACAGGTTTATTCAGTTCCCCGGTATTTCCGATGATCGTTATAGAGTTCCCGGAAATTTCCGCTGGTCACACATTGCTTGCCAGGCGAAAGGTAAAGCTTAAACTAGCGCATTTGTTGAAATAGTTAAACAACATACCAAAAACAGGTTATGTGAACAGTTAATAGAAAATATTCTCCAACATAATTATTTATCGGAATAAGTAATATGTAGCGACATTCCGCTACTCCGCGCCACGGGTATTCATGAATCACGCTATCGAAATTTTCTGAATATCCGACCATATTATTATATACAAGCTCCGAATTGAGTCAGTTGGAGCGCGGCCGCTATCCGGCTATGAACACCTCGCCCGGCGCGAGATCTCTCTTTGCAAAAAATACACACAAGTGCCTTCTTGGAATTTGAAGAATAATAAAATATTATTATATCTTCAAAAAGAAATATTTTGCAATAGATTTTAGTAGGTAATACAATAAGTACTTAATACTACCGAGTTTAGTTCCTCGGTATTCCCATAGCTCGGTGTAGAGTTTCCGGAAATTTCCGCTAATCACACATTGCTCTCCACTCAAGGTAAATCTTTACCTACCGAGCTTGTTAGAACCGTTTCGAGCTCGTGTGTTGTGTCTATTTTGTGAGTACTAAATATTTGATTGTTTGCTATTAAATGATTGATCTGACATGGATCTCTTTCCATTATTGGGAAGGCCTGGATCTTACTCCACCACGCTGCTTCAATGCTTGCATGTGGGTTGGTGGAGATGCCGATTAGTGGCTCGCCCGACATTGAATGTTTTTAACGAAATGTCTTAATCTTGTGAGGCTTTATGGGCGGTTGGAAAACATCTGACAACTTGTTTGCTACTATGTCGCAACGCCAACATACTAATCAGGTGAGACCCGTGCCCAGCACGAGTGAAAATTGTTCTATCGAAGCATTTTACTAGAAACTTAGCTTACTAACGACAAAATATATGGCGGTCCATGCTTTTAGTCCTTCTCCCTATAATTGAGACAATATCCATGATACCGTAACACATACTTGAGATGTTACAAAATATCTGTATGTATAACATTTGATGCTGTATCTCAAAATAATAAGCCGAGAATTCAAGCGAAAGATCTTAGAGCAACGACGGGTGCCAATTTACGTTGACTAGGCATTGGCGGCAGCACATACCTTATCGGCCTTCCACTTTCATAAAACAGTTATAGTGAAAAACCGGGACTGTTCAACTGATATGGGGGTAGAATAATTTCGATATACAAATATTAAAGTTTTTTTTGTTTTTTAAGAGTGTGCATTTGTAGCGACGGTAAAAACAGTGGCAATGTTTAAAAGAATTATAATAATGTGTACGTGCCTTCCTCCGCACCAAATTTTGGAATAGTTGTGCATCAGGGCCAGTAGCTTACCCGATCTCGTTTTTCCAATGCGGTTGTTGGAGATGCGAATTGGTCTGTTGTCACTGTCGGATGTTTTCAAACCTCCTACAATAAAACGACTGCTATCTTTTGACAAAAACCGGGGCTGACGGCTTTACGTGCTCTCCGAAGTACGAAAACGTGGATGATATTTGGCGTTCACGGTTATCCATCTTACGTCCGACCGCGCCCGTTTCAGTTACCTGCGTCGATATTTTGCATTTTACGCTAGCCTTTAGGCTATGCGCACTTTGTTTTAGAGTTTCAGTAGGGGTTCTCAAGCGGCACGTTCATCGCTCAAGCCACGCGACGGCGACACGAACGGCTCACTGGCAAGTTCTGAACCCGTTATCGGCTCTGACTCTTTAGGGTAACGTTCGCCATTCAGAATAAAATGCCGCATCTTTATACCGAAATCGCATGAGAAGAATTGTCTTAATTCAAAATCCAATTCAATAGGAACTAAGAGCTATGGTAGCCACACATGTTACAGTCTGCTTGTGAAAGTCTAAGAGCGGTTTCACACCAGTGTACTTTACGCGCGTATATGTCAGGGTTGACAGATGTTATACATACAATATTCGTACCGATGTATGGACTTTTGATTTCGTATAATACGCTGGTTTGAACCCGCTCTAAGCAAGCAATGCGCCGCGCCGGCAATTGCGCGCTTCAATGGTTTTCAATATCGTCGTTGCTCTAAGGCTCCTGTATCAGTTGCTCACAAGGTCGTGCCCGCTACTCCCTCGTAATACATATTTGATGCTGCGATCATTTTCGCTTTCTCTCAGACATACCGTTGTTTTACAAAGCTTTCTTACATTAAACATTCTCTTTAACACGTCGTTTTGCTCTGTATGTTTTCACCTATAAAGAAGTGTAACTGTTTTTGAAAGAAATTGTGTACATAATTATGTATAGGTAGTCTTATATGAGGGAAAACATTATTATATTTCAATGAGGTGTTTTCTGTGTACAGCTGAGACTTATAAATCCCTCTCAATCACGATATGAAACCTGGCATCTGCTTATAAAACAGAAAAGAGCCACATTTCGTTGTGATACGAGGTTTTATTGAAACTAAAATTACTTTTCAAACGGATCAAATTTTTACGCTGACGGAAAACACCAGATCAGTAGATTTCTACATTTTGTGGAGAAAAATTGTTACAAATAATCCTCTGCGAATCAAATTGTCAAATATTTATTCTGAAATTTTTACTGAAAGGAGCTTTTAAGATATTATCCTTAATTGCCTTTCTTTACTTCATTGTATTCAATAACCTTTGACAACATTTTCTCATCCAGCCTAAATGATATAAAGAGTTTCATAGTTTTATGCTCGTTAATTTATAAAATATTTATCAAAGTTAGGCATTTATGTGCAAATTAACCGGCTTGAAGGAACTGTATGAGGCTGTACGTAGTTGTACGAAGATGTACGTTGTACGTGACAGATTTGTAGGAACAAGCGGACAGTTTTGCGGTAAGAGTTACTGCGTAATAATGTAGCGTTAATTCACGCAAACGAGGCAGCGAGAGAATGTTTGTACGTGAACACTATTATATACGAATGTTAGGTAACAAAATAATTTATCTTCAAATAGATAAATTTTATCACTTAACGACAGAATCTGTACCGATGAAATCCGTAGACAAACGAAAGCTACTGAAATAACTCTCAAAATCTGCAAGCTGAAGGGACAATGGACAAGCCATATGCCAGTATACACTGAGGAGAATTGATACCGCTGAAGCACAGGTCGCTCTCCAGTCAGGTGGACTGAGGCTCTGAAGAAGACATCAGGAGGCCTCTGGATTTGAAGAACCCAGCACCGGACGAAGTGGCGAATATTAGGGATGGAATATGTCCAGCATTGGACTTCTAAGGGATGATGGATGGAAGATTCTATTTTATAAAAATTATTGCCAAACATTGTTCTCTTTAAAAGAAACGAAATTTTCAAAACATTATTTCATTTGCGAAAGTAGATTGAAAATTGTTGGATATTTTAATTGCTTAAAAAGATTTGAATTTTTTCTATTTACAGTTTGTAGGTAAAATTTCCAATAATTTCTAAAAACTTATTTCTGTCACGAAGGATTTTTTTTATTTGTAACGAACACAATAAACTCATTTATTTAGAGGCTTATAAATTAAATTTATAAATAGCTATTGAAATTTCAAACAGATCAATTAGGATGTGTTAAATCGACAATTTTGCATTATCAGCTTGATAAAGAGATCAAAGCAAAATTGCAAAATAATTAGGAGATAACAAGGGAAACGCTTTTGAGAGGTCTAAGGGGTTCAAATGAACAAAGGGCGCTACAAATTATGACTGCATTTAATGTAATTAGACTACGGTACTAAGAAGAATTAGGCAGAAAAGACGGCACAATACCTTTAATTTACAAATCTATTAAGAGGCTACAATATACTATACGTTATAGGTACTTTATTCAAATGTTGGTGCGCATCTCTAAGAAATTGTGTGCGTTTTATCGTTACTCCAAGTGTAAATACATTGGAATATTTTATTGTCACGCTTTCCATCACCGTGTAAGCTTGGCCAGCGTGATAGACTTAATCCTAAATCCTATTAAATTACGACAGGAAATCTCCCAGAACCCATTGCTATTAAAAAGCGTCAAAATTTTTGAATGCATTTCCAATACCTACTTAAGATTTGCTAACCAAGCCTTGTTCTAGCTATGTTCGGTTCAAATTCTTCTATTTTTATCGACGGTGCTTATTAATAATCCTCAGCGCCTCTTTGGATAGTTAAAACAAATAAAGGATATTTTAATTCTGCAATCAAATCATTTTTTAGCAATATTTGCAACCTGTGGTTGCTTCCATTATTCATCTGCTCGTAGTCTCAGTCATTGCAAGAATCCTGAAACATTAAAAATAATTTTGCGAAGGAAACCATATCTCGTTAAAAGACGGTGGAAATGAAGCAACTGCATAACCTCAGGCAAGACTCGGTTTTGTTTAAAGTTGTGTGTAGATGCCCGTGGGCTGTAGCGACAAAATATTTCGTGGCCCACATGTTCAATTTATACAAAAAAATCATAGCAGCTGTATTTTATCTTCTTCATTCCATTTACTATAGATTAGCAAAGGTGCATCACAGGTGCGATTACAACAGGTGGCTAGATCAAATAAAGAACATAGTAGCAAATCCATTAGATTCAAACCCAAAAAAAAACAGAAGAAAATATTATATAGGATGCATTCTTATTTGGAGTCGTTTCGCTTTAAGTTAATGACTTTTAGGGACTGAACTGATTACGACAAGACTAAAGGACTTATGTGTATTGTGTATTGTAATAAAATGTATCACCAATCCATCTCTTTTCTATTTTTAGTGACGTAAAACGTTCATTATTCACAGGGTCTTGCCTCGAGGTGTAAAATAAGTGGAGGGTAAATATTCAATCAGCTCATTTGTTAGCAACGTTTGTACCCGCGGTCCCTTCCATTATTCATCTCGCCGCATTCTCAGTTACACTAGATCCCAGATAAATGTGAGAAAAAAGAAGAAATTATGGAACCGTAAGAAATGGTAATATATAAATGTAGAATTATTGTTTGAGTTGCCAGTTGTTACGTAAAATCAAACATTTATGGCTACTGAATTAATGAAAGAAAAATATTGATGGAGGACTCGTCAAATAGGCGAACACGTCTAAGTGGACAACTAGAGATGTTACAACTACTGATGTTGACCTTAATAAGAAAACAGGAAACTAAAGATTCAGAGGATACAGGATCGAACGGATCTCTTTTATTTGGGAAGATTCATGTCTAAAAATAAACCTCTTAAGGCAATAAATAATCAAAGGTTCAGGTGAATATATAATGAATATTTGTAATAATTTTAGTTTCAAATGTAAAATCAGTACATAATATATTACTTAATATTGAAAATTTGTACGCCCATCGTGGCAGAATAAGCGACACTACCACTGTAATTTTTTTCCATCTTATGTACCTTATTCGACAAATAAATGTGATTGATTGATTGATTGATTGAACTTTTAAGTTTATACTCAACTTCTATATTAGCCAAGGTCACTAATATATTTTTATCTATTCAATATTTGTAGAAAATGCTTATAATATCAGAGTTACTCGCCAAATGATTTTATATAAGTAGTAGGTAAAGTAAAATCAATTGATTTGTCAGAACGTTTGTGATTACCATTACTCATGACACCGTAATCTCGGTGATACTAAAATCGTAGTGAAAAGCACGATAGTAAGTGTTATTACGACTCCTATAATAAACCTTTATCGAAAGTTTTTTACGCAGGATTTTATTATAAAAGAGATCTGATTGCTCCTATTAATCTAGAAACTGAGAGGAAACATTAAAAATTATATGCCTATCTACCACGACTTTGAAAAGAGAACACAAGGCCTCTGACCATGTGAACTAACAAATTAAAGGATACAGCAGAAAACTTCTGGATTTAGACAGTGTAGGATCGAATGAAATGGCAAAAAAATGGGAAGAATCATATATGAACAGCAGAAGATCCACAAAGTCATAAAACCCCTGAGAAATAAAATGTTCTCCTCAATTCCTAAATTTTATACCGTGTGAAAATCCTTACCAGCCGTCTCCTACTCATCCCTATTTTAGTCTTAGTGATATCGTAGGTACATTTATTATTCACAGAGCCTCACCTTTCTATCTTATATAAGTAGAGGGTAAATATTCAATCACCTCATTTGTTAGCAGCCGTTTGTACCTCCATTATTCATCTCAACCACAGTCTCGGGTAATTTTAGATAGAGAAATAGAAATGGTAGCGAAAATCAGAATTGTGGTACGAATATTTTTGGAAGCAAATAATCTTGCCTAATATTTTATCTCTTTCGAAGATAAGATAGTTTGTAAGACTTTTACATCTGAACAAAACGGCTCAGCAAACAATCAATCAATTCTATCAATTCAATCCATTTATTTGAGAATATAGGTCAAAAAGGTCTTACATATTAATTACAATGTTACACTATATTCAACCCTTCTGGGTATACAAATATATTTAAAATTTAAAATTCATGCACAAATAATTTAAAATTTGCAACAGCCATCATCAGTTATGTTTACAGAATATTTTTACATTTATAAGCAAATAATTAAATCAGATACATTAATTTATTTCATTATGTCAATTAATGTCAACAGTACCATAAATTTTCATAATTGTGTTTTCATAAGTGCAAGAAATCTACATTATGTCCCTTTTTTACTATCGAGAGGAAAACCTTTAAAAGGTACGGTAAGGTAGGTAAGGATGATCATTACAATTATCACAAGAACGACCAGTAGAGTATCATTCGTATAGGTCATCACTACCATAATAATAATATTTTTCTATTAAGATACTATATTACGGCCATAGAACCACTAACCATTATTTTCGTCAGACTAATCGAATAGAAAAGCAAAGATTGTAAGCGGCAAATGCCTCCATTATGTACACGACGGGATTCTGCGGCCATGTTGGTCGTTACTGGCTGACCTTCTTGACCTTGTGTGATATTACTTTCATTATACTTGTTTATGAAACTTGGTACCAATGGAGTTATTACGAACGGTTTTTTTATATATATATTTTGTGCGTTTGCGTGCTTCGGAGGGCATCATAAGCCGTTGAACCTTGTTGTTATCGATATGTAGCAGTCGTTGAACCTTGTCGGGGGCTTAGGGGCGGTTTGCAAACATTCGACAGCGGATTGATCACTAACCCGCATCTTCAACAACCCACATTAGAGCAAAGCTTCAGGCCTCCCCAATAATGGGGGAGAGAGCCGTGCCCCGTAGTACGGCGAAATAAAAGGATGCAGCCAGCCAATTTTAATGCTCTAGGTCTCTTATTGTAATTTAGAGGGATATATACCATAGTCCACCACGCTGGCCAAGTGCGTGTTGGTATAAGTGACACGAGGCACTTTGTATTGCCTTGATTGTGACAAAATCCATACTTTTTTAATATTATAAATTAGAAAGTAACTCTGTCCGTCTGTCTGTCTGCTATGCTTTCCTACTTAAACTACTGAACCAATTTTAATGAAATTTGGAACCCAGATCGAGTAGACCTTGCGAAAGGAAATGGGGTGGTTTTTGTGGGCTGGCTAAACGCTTATGATTTTAATATAGCATTATCGTCTTACGTAGAATTTCAAATGGATGGAAAAAATTCATTGTTATATAAAACGGTTTTTACTCACTTGATTTATCGGGACTGCCCGACTAGTTTCGGACCAATCCGTGGTCCTTAATCATGAGCTCCCGCCGCTCGCCGCGAAGTGACGACGGAGACTACGGGCCGCCGCGCGTGTCGCCCGGCTGCTGGGTTCGGGGGGGTTCGGGGCCGCTTCGTCTTCTGTAGCACTCGTGTCGTCTCGCTCGTCGTCGGGGTCCGCGTGTGCGCACAGATAAGGTTTAGGCTGAGCGCATACAATGCTAACTGTGTCGCACTCCAGGCGATCCGATACACCCGGACTCGACGCAGTGTGAAGAACTGGTCTCCAGGCTGAAGGTACAGTCCATCCACTATCACGGTTGTAGTTCGGATGACGACTAATTTCAATAGCTTCGCGCACTTTCCGGGGTACTGAGAACTTTTCCCTCGCCAGAACAGACACCTTGTCAAAGCGTATGAAATGAGTCGTCTCCGGGTTGTGGGCATGTTCAGCGACTGCAGACCCTCTGCTGTCCATATTCTTCACACTGCGAATGTGTTCGGACACCCTGGTTGCGATGTTGCGTCGAGTTTCACCAATGTAACTCTTGCCACAGTCGCATGGTATCATGTACACGCCCGGTACGTTCAGTGGATCACTATCTTTCGGTGAGCGTAGGAACTCCCTAACCTGCGCCGGTGAACGGTAAATCGTCTTTATGCCGAATCTAGAGCGTAATAAATGGCCGATTTTATCCGTAACACCTTTAATGTAGGGTAAATAAGCTGGTAAACGTTCTACGCCCACCGGTCGTCGCTTTGCACTCCCCCCCACCAACCGCAGGCTCTGCCTCCATGTGTAGCCGTTCGACTCCAGTACGTTTCTCACATGGTGTAACTCGGAGTTTACGTACTGGAAGTCACATAAACTTAGGGCTCGGTTGATTAGCGTTCTGGGTACCGAAGAGAGATGGGACGGGTGGTGATGCGAGTCTGCGTGTAAATAACGGTCCGTGTGTGTCGGCTTCCGGTAGACTGTGTGTGACAGTTTACCGTCAGGCTCACGGCAGACTAACACGTCCAGGAACGGTAGTGATCCCTCATTTTCTTCTTCCACTGTAAATTTTATTTTTGTGTGTACAGTGTTGAGGTGACCCAAGAACTTAGGAAGCGCGTCCTTTCTTATGATAGCGAAGACGTCATCCACGTACCGCCACCAATAGCGTGGCCTTACTGTGGCACTATTCAACGCCTCATCCTCAAACCACTCCATAAATATATTAGCTACCACTGGAGCAATCGGAGAACCCATAGCCACCCCATCGATCTGCAAGAAATACTCGTGCCGCCAGACAAAATAGCCACTCTTCAGACATAGTTCTACCAGTTCAGTTGTCCCAGTGGGTACATCAGAGTTTTCTAGAAGCCTAGATATGATGTTTATTGAGTCCTCCACTGGAACGTTGGTGAACAGCGAAGCGGTGAGACTCGCATCACCACCCGTCCCATCTCTCTTCGGTACCCAGAACGCTAATCAACCGAGCCCTAAGTTTATGTGACTTCCAGTACGTAAACTCCGAGTTACACCATGTGAGAAACGTACTGGAGTCGAACGGCTACACATGGAGGCAGAGCCTGCGGTTGGTGGGGGGGAGTGCAAAGCGACGACCGGTGGGCGTAGAACGTTTACCAGCTTATTTACCCTACATTAAAGGTGTTACGGATAAAATCGGCCATTTATTACGCTCTAGATTCGGCATAAAGACGATTTACCGTTCACCGGCGCAGGTTAGAGAGTTCCTACGCTCACCGAAAGATAGTGATCCACTGAACGTACCGGGCGTGTACATGATACCATGCGACTGTGGCAAGAGTAACATTGGTGAAACTTGACGCAACATCGCAACCAGGGTGTCCGAACACATTCGCAGTGTGAAGAATATGGACAGCAGAGGGTCTGCAGTCGCTGAACATGCCCACAACTCGGAGACGACTCATTTCATACGCTTTGACAAGGTGTCTGTTCTGGCGAGGGAAAAGTTCTCAGTACCCCGGAAAGTGCGCGAAGCTATTGAAATTAGTCGTCATCCGAACTACAACCGTGATAGTGGATGGACTGTACCTTCAGCCTGGAGACCAGTTCTTCACACTGCGTCGAGTCCGGGTGTATCGGATCGCCTGGAGTGCGACACAGTTAGCATTGTATGCGCTCAGCCTAAACCTTATCTGTGCGCACACGCGGACCCCGACGACGAGCGAGACGACACGAGTGCTACAGAAGACGAAGCGGCCCCGAACCCCCCCGAACCCAGCAGCCGGGCGACACGCGCGGCGGCCCGTAGTCTCCGTCGTCACTTCGCGGCGAGCGGCGGGAGCTCATGATTAAGGACCACGGATTGGTCCGAAACTAGTCGGGCAGTCCCGATAAATCAAGTGAGTAAAAACCGTTTTATATAACAATGAATAAAGACACTCACAATACATTTATGGATGGAAAAAAGTTTGAGATATAGCCTAAAATATCACATAGGCTATTTTTTATCCTATGGGGACCCATAAAACGAGTCCAC
Organism: Pyrgus malvae; assembly: GCA_911387765.1. Lineage (NCBI taxonomy): Eukaryota > Metazoa > Arthropoda > Insecta > Lepidoptera > Hesperiidae > Pyrgus > Pyrgus malvae. Next base: position 23,900,199 of record OU426962.1, on the reverse strand, counting down.
GCGGGCGAAGCCGCTGGCGGAAGGCTAGTTCAAAATATATTATTAATTTTTGGAATACAACACTTTCCCTTAATCTTTTCTTGGTCATTTGGTGCTCTTTTATAGGAGGTAGAACTTTGACGCTTCGAACGGGATGTGGGTACCACCGCTGCACCCATTCACCTTGAAGTAATCCTATTGTGTTTCGGTGGAAATAACTCTCAAGAAATTTTAAAATAAAATCCCATAACAATATTGGTCAGAGTTGTGTGACGAATTCCGAACGCGCCACCATCGGAGAACAAAGTTTTAACTAAATAACTAGCCTTCCGCCAGCGGCTTCGCCCGAGTGGACCCGTTTAATGGGATAAAAAATAGCCTATGTGCTATTCCAGGCTTCATTGCTCTATTAAAATCATAGGCGTTTAGCCAATTGCTTCAATCGCGTTGAGCCTATTACCCTTTTTCACGTAGGAATGAAGCATTTTCCTGCGGTAAGAAGGAGCTTATTTTACTCAGGGTGAATGTAGCTTTCTAATGGTGAAAGAATTTTTCAATTCGGAAGAGTAGTTTTTGAGTTTATTCATCACAAACATACAAAAAACAAACATACAAAAATACAAATCTTTCCTCTTTATAATACAGTCGAACCTCTATAAGTCGAACATCAAGGGAGACGCCAAAAATTTCGAGTTATAGAGTTTTCAACTTATGGAGGATTTCGACTTAGGCGGATTTTGATTCGACATAAAGAGTTTGAGGTTTATTCTTATAAATTTTGAGTTAGAGAGGTAAAATAAATAAAAATTCAACTTGCAGAGGTGACAAACATATTTTTATTTATTATAAATCAACATTATTTCAAATTGTTCAGCAACATCTTTCTTTTTTTGACACCTCTTCACAGCTTCGAGCACTTCTAATTTTTCAGCAAGACTCAAAGTTTTTAGTTTACGTTTCACAGCACTCATGTTAACTGTTGTACTAATTGATGTGTATTGCAGTAGAACCAAACTACATCTGACAGTATTTAAGTCGAAAACAAATGACTTGCTTAGCTAAATTTCAAAGGAAATCAAAATTGAACACCTGACACCAAGCAAGCAAACACGTGTTTACGTGAGTCATAAATTTATTATCGTATACTCCTAAAATGTTTTCTAAGAAACAATAGTGTACTCACATTGTCGGCAAGTTCCTAAAGTCGGTAACTTAATTTGTTTGAACAATAGAGGTAATAAATTCCAAATGATCAAGTTGTAAAGGTTGTAAAATAAAACGTTGCTATGTTCGAGATACAGAGGTCAAATTTAATTTTTCGAGTTATAGAGTGAACATATGTACCAAAATGGCTTGGAGGGACTCGGTGATTATTTCGACTAACAGAGGGTCAAGATTTCAAGTAATGGAGGTTTTGGTGTTTGAAGGGAAGGGAACAAAACATTTTTTCGAGGTTTGGAGGTTTTCGACTTGTTGAGGTTCGACATAACGAGGTTCTACTGTATTAGTATAGATATGTAAAATGGGGGGTAGGTGCTGTGTACTGAAATACAGGTTTTATAAACGTAGTTCGGGAAACGATGCCTGCAATACTTCAATACTGATTTGTATATTAAGATGTTAAAATTTACCTTTAACCTTGTTAAAAAAATTCCTTGAATAAAGAATATTATAATTAGTATATGTTTTGACGTCCTGTATGTGAAGAGGTCTTGGGTTAGATTCCCAGTAGGGAAGATGTATAACAGATTAATTAAGAGGTTTTTTCTCTTGGGTGTGTCAATTGGACCCACGACACAGGGTATCCTACGCTAGGACTATACATAGTGTTTTTGTATTAATGTCTGTTAGTATAAAAGTCTCTTTATTATGTTTGTATACTACATGTGGGTAGCGTTTATGCATTAAATTATCTGTATCTGTGTTGTTTGTTTTTATCATGCTATATGAGCAGCGATGGCCGAGTGGTAAGAAACCGCAGTCTTCAACGCGACCGACCCCAGGTTCGAATCCTCGGCGCGCACCTCTGACAAAGAAATTTTTAATGTGCGCATTTATCGCTGCTTCGTGGTGATGGAAAATTTAGTGATATTTAATAGATTACGATGTTCTCCATCGCCGTGCATGCCTGAGAGGAATTCATAATTTCTCGAAAACTTGACGTCCACCAATCCGCACTTGGCCAGCGTGGTGGACTATGGCCTAAATCCCTCTCACTTGTGAGTAGGAGACCTGTGCCCAGCAGTGGGACATAAAAAAGGTTGAAAAAAATATGGTACTAAAACAATGATTTCTATTAAAATAAAACTGAATAACGAAAGACCTTTTTGTATCTTGTTTCTAAGACCAACTAAGCTTTACAGAACGTAATTGCAGCTTAATTACAAGATATTGTTGTAGCTTTACAACAATGGTTTCCAGTTCCGAGTCTCCAGTGCAAGCTGTATTGGGCTGTGTTTAGAAGTGGCCACAAAATGGTTTACGTTGTGAACCCGACCACGACCACCAACTACTTCGATATCGTCTCATTAAGCAGTGTTCAGTGTATTTTGGAAACGCTGTGAATCAAAATTTTACAGACCGAAAATTACAAGTCTAGCATACAAAAGTGCCTCTGCCTAGAATATGCTATGCCTAGAATAACTCTTCTTGATATTATACGAGATGACATATACGATAAGTTTACGTATAAAGTATTTTTTTAGTTACCGACTCTAAAATTTCTACAAGTGATTTTAACTTCCTACAAGCACAGAACTTTTATCTATTAGAAGCATGCAGTACCTCTAAGGCTCCTGTCTCAAAAATTAAAAAGCAATCGTTATCTAACATAAAATAACAAACATAAAATAATTATCAAATACATAAATTATAAGTAATTATTACAAAGGTTCCCTACTACCTGCTAATGCTTTCGGCATTGTACAGATCAAATCGTTTCGCAGGTGACGACTGCTTTGTAATTCTATTAAATTGAATACCCTTTGCCTGAAAGGTGACCTACGTAAGTCCTTTTAAATCCCAGGTTCAACGGCTTACGCTGTAACAGGCTTATGCCGCGAAAGTCGCCGCTATAAAACGCTTGGTCACTTGATTACTTTTTAGCTAAGAGTATAGTATGAATAAAGACACTCACAACACATTTAAGGACAGTATAGTTAATTAAGCTACGAGAAAGACATGATGAGTTTCGTCTTAACTTTACACCTATGACTCGTTAAAGTGATCTAAAAGCTAAGCAAGTCAGGCGCGGTTGAAATTAGGATGAGTGCTCATCAAAATGATAATTTGGGTTCTTATATAATATTATAGTTATCGATGGTTATTCTTGAATCATGTCAGAAATGTTATGAATTGTTGGAATACTTAAAAATACCTATATATTAAGAAAATACCAAAGGTATACAGATATATGTAAAAAGATAATGCTAAGATTTAGATATAATATGGAATGTTTTAATTAACATAGACACCACTTACGAGATATTATAATTATGTTATTAATTTACATAAATATATATTTATACACATAACACAACATAACATTCGCCGAAATGCTCATTTTTTTATTTGAATGTAGTAGCAGACGAGCATGCAGGCCACGTCCTGTTAAGTGGTCGCTGCAGCCCATGGATATACACTTCATCTTCATCTACACACAACCTCAAGAAAGCATAGGTAAGTCTTGTGTGAGGTCGTATGCAGTTGCGCTGCTACTCCGGAGGCTGGTGGTTGCCTCATGTAAGTGTGACGGCAACTGCACCTTTCCACCGAAATACAATAGAGTTGGTTCACGGCAGAAGTGGTTGCAGCGGTGGTACTTCCACGGGCAAACCATAACAGTTCTACCACCTACAAATCTATTCTCATAGCTCATATTCTATCTCTTCTCTACTGGGTCCTATTTAATCCAAACGCTCCACCATATCTCAAGCAGCGTTTTCAATTCCTGCACTCTACTCACAATCTATCACTACGATCCACTGACAACCTTCTTCTAAGTATTCCTCCACACTCCTCTTCTTTCTACCAAAACTCCTTCACTGCTACTGCAGTTCGTCTCTGGAATTCCTTTCCTTCTCTACTCTTCTAAATATCAAGTCAAGGCACATTACCTCCAATATTTGACTTGATTTTCCCATGGTCCTGTCTGCTATTGTTATTATCATCTATCACTTTTCTAATACATTATTTGTTCACAATATCTGTTAATATTATGTACATCCCGCCTTTTTAACATGATTTTTAATCCTAACTCTTTATCTTTATGGTTGTCTGGAAGAGATCGCTGCTTAGCGATAAGACCGCCAAATGTACCATAATGTGTAAAAACTGTTTTCCTTTAATGGTGTACATGTACAATAAAGAGTATAAATAAATAAATACATAACTGGAGATTGTAAATAATATCTCCTCCGTGTACCATCCAACAGAACAAGGACTGTTAAAAAAAAGTCTCGAAGTCCGTACACAGCTGAGCATTCTCCGTAGTATTTTGGTGACAAAATCAGCGCTGCACACATTATAAAAAAAAACATTAATTCGTCCGAGTAGTATATAAAAGTTTTGACATTGTGTAGGAACGTACGAGTATTATACGTAAGTTTCAAACATGATACAAACTTAAACTTATGCATGTACGTATCGTTAAACACGCGCAAACAATCCAAATCTCTCGTTTTGTTTCAACACAGAGAATTATTTAGTTCCAAGATGGCGAATGTATTATTTGTTCATCAACAGGAATAATAAATAACAGGAGGCCGCTAATTACTCGCGTGCAATGCGATGTTTATTTTAACGAGAAGGATGTAGTTTCCTTATGGCGCTCCATTAAGGATATTGTCAACCTTATGCAAATAGATATAAGGCTAAGTGAAAGGCCGTTATGAAGTGAGTTTTAAGATATTTAATAGTTGTAGGTAAATATTTGTCCTGTCTTCAGCAATCTCGGAAGTAAATACAGGCTCGCTATTTTGGGAAAGATGAATTGTTGCAATCATTTCGCGTCCCACTGCTGGGCATGGCTGATATACATTGAGCTTTCACAAAAATGTGTAGTTATTATCGAATAAACTCCTTTTGAACCATAGGTGCACAATTATGTCATCGTTGAGAAGTATTTTCTTCTCAAAACAAAACAGTTCTATGCATAATTTACCGCATTACTCTAAGGCAAGTAACTGTTAAGATTGGAGTGGATAGCAACTAGCCAAATAAACAAATTACCTTCTTCAAAAAACAAATTCCTATCAAATTCCTATTCCAATACAAATTAACATGCACTAAAAAGTAAAAAGAAATGATATATTCTACTTATCAATATGTAGGTACGATCTGTGTTTGCCATATACCTAATGTAGATACAGTTATTGTCAGGTACCCACTGGGGGCTATGAATGTGAAACGTTATAATACGATGTATCTTTAAATATAGTATTTAATATCATTTTGAATCAAACTCGCTTTATATATCGTACCTCGTCGTCTTAACCTTAGGTACATTGCTACTGAGATAAGAATGTAATGGAAATGGGGAAGCTATTAAATAATTCTGTGTGTCGCGAGTTTGGAAGCTGGTGCAAAGTATACTTCCGATAAAATTACAACAAAACAGGCTTTATAATTAGCGGCTACAAATAGCAGACTTGTATTTTTTGTATCTTCATAGTATGGGTATTAATCATAGAATGAATACTCGAACTCGTATCAATGTATTAAGTAAATGTAAATGTCAATGAAAGAATTTTCTTAAAATGACAGGAATCCTGAATTGTGAAAATTACTTTGTCTTTGTGACTGTGTGCCTGTCTGTCTGTTTCTTTGAACTACTGAACCAAATATAATTTAACGTGGTACACAGATAGAGTGATCCTTGGGAAAGGACACAGGATAGATTTTGTCGTGAAAATATAGGCATTTAAGGGTAAAATAAGGCAAGAAAATTTGTATAAAGTGTATCATCGTCAATGCTAATAACATGAAACTTTGTGTTTGGGCACTGGATAGTTGGTTACTAGAGTTTTTGACATTTCGACTAACATGTGGGAGGAATAGGAGATAAAATTTGGTATAGAATGATAACGAATTTCACGCGAGCAAGCCATGGGCGAAAAGCTAGCAAATAATAAATAGTAAAATGACTGGTTTATCGACTAATTACCGATATTAATACTTCTTTGAAATCTCGCTAGATTGTTTATTTTACGGTTAGGATCCCTTCTAATGCGGATGAAACTGTGAAGCTCAGCTAGGGCATAATATACCTTGACATCGAGCAAGTTGTCGCAGCTAAGATTGGAGTGGATAGTACTAAATAATTCTGTGTGTCGCGACTTGCGAACTGGCCGGAAGTGTTCTCAGGCTGAGGGGTTGAGGTGATTATATTTAGCAGAGAAAGATGTGTCTTGTTCTACGTCTCAAATTGTTTTACTATAGTGTTATGTTTTAAAGCTAGAAAAGAAAAATAAATTCTTCTGCATTATATCTTCTGCAAGCAAAGAAGCAAGAAGAAGCAAAGAAGCAAGCAAAAGTAAGTTATAAACCAACAGGGATCTCTTGATCAATGATCGGACTCATAGATACCGAGTCCAAACCTCGGCATACATTTCACAAAGAAATTGGTTATGTGCTTATTTATCGGTGCTTCACGGTAAGGGATAAAATATTAAATTACGATGCTGTCCATCACTATGCATACCTGAGAGTTGATGATAATTTCTCGAAGGTGATAATGTCCACCAATCCTCACTTGGCCATTGCCCATGGCCTACACTACCTCATTTTGAGAAGAGATATGTGCCCAGAAGCGTGACATAAAAGGGTTGAAAAAAAAACCAGTTAATTTTCGAAATATCTCGTTTTGTATCTCGTACAAACTTACGTTTTTATTTATTTTTTGTAATTAACAAATTTTGGACAATTTCTTATAATTTTATTTGATCATCCTCATGTTGAAATTGAGGCACCCTTACCCAACCAACATGACAAGGACACGATACTGTGAGAACTCGCAAAGGACAGATACTACTAAATTATTCTCTGTGAGTCCCAAGTCGGGTATTCACCTTTTTAAGGGATCGCTGGGAATTCTTGTTTTACTTTCATTACCATTAACTTTTGTATGCCACGTGTGTTGCGCGAATTCTGCCGAAGAGATATTAATTTCATTTGTTACTTTATTTGTTTGGGAAGGGTTTAGGTGTAATTATCGTCTGTATTTCGATTTAAATGTTATTTTATTATTGAAGCAAGGTCTGTTGTTTTAATTTTATTTCTCCATAATGTTTGTAAAGCTTTTCATATAACAAGAAAATGATACATAATAATTTGGACTTAAAAAATCAACAGATATTGTAACAATATATATATACAATTGTCCTTGCATTATGATAATGCGAGGACTCCAAGGATGCCAAGCTATGTGTGTGTGAGTGGCCGCCGTCGTAAGCACCTGTGTGTGTAGAAGAGCCTCATTGCTCTCTTAAAATGGGTCTATTTAGTAAACAGCACATAAAGGACACCGGTGGGTTCTGCTGCAGATCCTGGAATCCTTATATACAGATGCCACATAGCCCGGTATCTCTACCAGGATCCATAAAAGAGAGAGAATGCTTTATTGGAACTAACTTATCCTACTCATTACAATTATAACTACATATTAAGCCTTTTAACTACCACAACATTGTCACGTAAAAATATCGTACGTAAACCTACTTTAGAGACAACCAATTTTTTAACGTGCACATAACTGTTTAAATTACTCAAAATTGGAGTCTCGCGCTACAGTGAACTTTAGTTCATTTGTGGTGAGAGTCCCCACAGAGCAGTTGACAACCTTCATGAAGGAGGAACCCGTCCTGGCCGAGAGGTGTTGTGTTTCGGCGCTTTCGAGGCCGGTTACCCGACACCGCGCGCAACACGACGCCGTGCCTTTCGTGTTACCTAGTCATAGTATAATATTTGTGTATAGTATTTTTGTTTTATTTGATTTAGATTTGTATTGGTTTATAGTATTTTTAATTCTATGATGCATTAGTTTATAATTTTAATTTTATTTGTGTATTGTTTTATATGGGCCTACGTCGCCTGAATTAAATAAATAAATTTAAAAAAAATATTTAAAAAATCTGATTTTGAATATCGCCTACTGACAGATTGAACTGAAATGAAAAACATGTTAAATATAAAAATGACTATGACTGAAAAAGGTATCCGTACATTGCAGAAGCGAAGCACATTTAAATCCTGTAAGTAGTCGGCCGCAAACGGAACCAGGTCAAATGGCAATATAACTGGGACTACGAGTAGCTTCACTATTGTTACAATTTCTTTACACCATTTTTCTGCTCGCATTTCAACTAGATAATAAAATAGGGGAAGAAGTGCTGTACTTCTTTCTGTTCACGTTGCAAGAAATAGGCTGTTTGTTATTATTATTGACGTGATAACGTCTTTAAAATCGTTTTAGTCGGGTGACATGTTCAGAAACTTGTGTCACACCAAAACCTCACGAGCGCGATCGCAGGTATAACGAGAGAGAGACGGACCGATCTCCCGTCTCATCTCGAGCGCTGCCAGTCATTCCGTGAAACTTGTCACGCGGAATCCTCACGAGCGGAGGCTGGCATAGCGTTCGAGTGAGTGGACCGATCTTCCGTCTCTCTCACTCTAGCGGCATACAAACGAATGGAGATTTTCTCGTGCAGACGTTATCACGTAAACATCTCGATCGTAAACCTACTTTACAAACAATTTGCCGTTTTTTTTTCAACCTTTTATGTCCCACTGCTGAGCATAGTAAGAGAACATTGTAATCAATTAAATATCACGATATTTTCCATCACCGTGGAACAGTGATAAATGCGCATATTACAAATTTCTTTGTCAGAGGTACGCGCCAAAGATTTGAACACGGTATCGGTGGCGTCGAAGACCACGGTTTTTTACCACTCGGCCATCGCTGCTCGTATTGTTATTTATCATTAACTAAGTAGTAGGGATGGGGCTCTACTGGATATAATTTAATAGCAAAACATTCTTCTTATTTTTTATTAAAATTTGTTTTTACCGTGAAGAAATTAAAACACCGGAAAAGAATTGTCAGCCAAACTTACAAATTAGGCAACCATAACGTCAGTTACGTGTATATTTTTTTCTTATGTATCAATTAATTCGCGTGCTCGTCTTTTTGTCATTATGGGATGGGTACAAATTTACGGTAATTTTTGGCTGCAATCTACGCTGGCGCCCTCTATCGGGTCGAGTTGATACTATTTCCCTTCATCAAGTTGTTGTTGTACTAAGGATGAGTCTGCTGAATCTATACTCCATTTTCTTCAACAAAAGCGTGGTGCAACGTGGTACGAGGTGTCTTGAGCCACTAGAGAGTAGTCGGCATTGTTCGCGGATAAATGACTTTTTTTATATTTGGTGAAAAGTCGACGATTCAAACGGACAGAAACAGCGAACCCTCGTGGTGGTTTCGAACACCTGAAAAATATACAGTCGACTTTTACTCCGGGATACCGTCACACCGATTTGGCCTTTGACTAAACCTATAAGCTTCCTAAATAGCACCACATATAGAGTTTGTATGTAGGTGCCTTTGGGCTGGAGCGATTAATCCGTCGTGGTAAACGAGGCCTGCATGGCTACAACCCTTTTTACACGCTTTTTATTAGCTTCACCTGTATGTTTGTATGTTTGTAACCGACTTCTTTGGGCGCGATTTTGACCCACTTTAAACGGCCAGATTTCGTTCAAACTTTGTAGATTTATTGAGGACCGATGACAATACACTAATTTGATAAAATTATTCCATTTTTCAATTTGCAAAATATGATTTTTGTTCGATTGCGTTTATACAGCTACAGCTATTATACGACTGTTATAGATCAAACGATCTAATAACGAGTATTTTAGCCACTTTAATTCAGCATCTGCTAAAAGGTGGAGTAAAAGTGCTAAAACATAGTGCTGTAAACGTTTATTCGACGTCCTTAAAGCACACATTAGCAAATATTGCCAAATAGTCGAGATAACCGCTATTACACGATAAATGGGTGTTTTAAGAACGGTTACTCGGCTCTTATACGATTAAAGGCTGAGTAATCTAATTACTATTCGACTATTTTGCTGCTTGGGTTGCTCATATTTATGTAGGGGAGTAGACTATTGGTGCTCAGTAACCGAAAACGTGTATGAGATATATAAAGAATATAAATAATTTGTTAAGTCGTAAGACAGGTGAAATTTTATGAAAACGTAAAAATTAAAAAAATATGTAACCTTGTTATGTAACAAGCCTAATGATAGATAAAGATATTTTTGAAAGAAAGAAGAAGGTTCTCAGTAACCAGTCCATTGCTCGTGGAAACATCATGGAAAGAATAAATAATCCAAACTAAAAAGTAGAAAATAAATAATAGTTTAAAAAAACTAAAAAACACGCTTTTTATAGAAAACCGAACTAAAAAATAGAAAATAAATTTTAATGAATTTAAATTAAGAAAATAGTGTTAAAAATTTCAATGAATATAAGTTAATAATAGTGTGAATAAAAAAAATATTTTATTTAAAAAAAAGCGTGGGGTGCTTTTTAAAATATTATCGAAATGATAATCACTCTACTCATATCTGTCAATAAAATATTTATAACTATTGACACCATGCACCCCACGCTTTTTTTAAAATAAAATATTTTTTTTATTCACACTATTATTAACTTATATTCATTGAAATTTTTAACACTATTTTCTTAATTTAAATTCATTAAAATTTATTTTCTATTTTTTAGTTCGGTTTTCTATAAAAAGCGTGTTTTTTAGTTTTTTTAAACTATTATTTAATGCATCCAAGTGCTGGTATATTGGGGGCCTGGAGTTTACTCCACCACGCTGTTCCTCTGAGGGTTGGTGGAGATAGGCCTGCACACTCGTCTGCAACTTCATTTCATATAATAATATACAAAAATATGATTAAATTAAAGAATGTATCGAACTCCATGCCATCATTTGTATTTTTTGTAATGATTGTACATTGGTTGTCTAGTTAAGCTGTGAAAGCCTTACATAAAAACGTTGTAGGCTATAATTCAATAGTCATCTACAGTTGCCAGACTACGTCATGCCACTTTCAAGTTGCCAAAACTCAGAATATATTATGTTAGGCACCATTACAAAATAAACATATTAAATTAAAATAATTAAGTATTATTACAATTATTATTGGACACTCTTCCCTTGCCTTTGACATGCAATTATAGCACTGAATGATTTATCAACGTTTGCATAAGCAATGAGCGATGATCCGATCGCATCGCTGGAGGATAAGTGTAATCTGCTAATTATTCCCGGTACAACAATCCCGGTACAATAATTCCCGGTGATAAATAATTACAGGCACGCAGTGTAATGTACATGCCATGTACGGAACGGTAAGGGATGCATAAATTGTATTTGCCACAGTGTACGAGCAAGCAGTATACCAACGGTGAAGCAAATATTTTGTTACAGTAATGAAGTTTTCATAATAATATTATCAACCAATCAATGTCTTTATTTGCAAGAATAAGGTTATATACAAGGTCTAATATTGATTTATACATCCTCTTATTCTACCTATATGGCATGAAAATTTTTTAGAACTAAAAATTTTCCTAGCTATTTAATCTGCACATGAGTAACAGACTCGTGTGAATTTGGGTTCAAATTATAATCAAATAAAACTATAATTTGACTATATTTATATTTATACAATATATATTTGACTATATTTATAAATATATATTTGACAGCCTCCGTGGCGTAGTGGGTGATGAGCCGACTGCGAAGCGTGAGGTCGTGGATTCGATTCCCACCCAGGACAAATATTTGTGTGATGAACATGACTATTTGTTCTGTGTCTGGGTGTTAATTAATCTATTTAAGTATGTATTTAGAATTATATAAGTATGTTTATCAGCTTTCTGATTACCATAGTACAAGCTCTGCTTAGTTTGGAATCAGATGGTGTTGTGTGAATTGTCCGAAGATATTTATTTATTTTATTATTATTTATAAATTATATAACATAAGATTAACTTATATAACATAAGATTGACTATTTATTAAAGTAGTCATTGAATTATAATGTCAAAATACATTTTTGTGTCAATTTTTATAAATCTAGATATTCGCTAACATTACAAAAACATTTTCTACTGGCCAATTAGTTAATATGACTTTCAACTTCTTAAAGTAAATTTTTTTAGGGAATCGGGTAACTTGTTATAAATGTATATTGCCATTATCATAAGCATTTTCGTGACAAAGTCGTATTGTATAGTTTAGTTAAAGCAATTTATTCGGATATCTTGTAGGCCCAGACGAAATTTAAATTTTTTTTGTGAAATGTTATATGTACCATACAATTATATCCCGAATAATGTTAGTTCAAAATAATACCTATGAGTTTTTTTTTATGTAATGTAACCGAATATAACCAATAATAATTGGATGTAGTTTAAGCCCTAGTTCATTGCTCTTACATACTATGTACGTTACTTTAGTCCTCAAGCGGATCTCTTCAATATTTATGCTTTAAATTCAATCATGAGGTATGCTTATATAAGTAGCAGCTAGTAAACGGGCAGAAGGATTCCTACCGGTAGCGCGGTGACCTACACGGGGTAGCAGAAAGCAACTGGATACGTAGAACCAAAGATCGGGGTCAGGGGCATGCCTTGGAAGACGCTTATCTCAACAATTAATTGGTATTGGTAGGCTATGGTATTACGAGTAGTATTGATATTGGTAGGCTTAACAGAGAGAGAAATATAACAGCGTTCAGGAATTGATAATATTCGTTCATTTTGCATTCTAGCATGTGGCGCGCAGGGCCCGGTGGTTAATGTAGAACGCAAGTGTTCGCAACAAAACCTAATGGACGCGGTCGGGTGTGAGATAGGTGACCGCTAGTGGCAAAAAATTCATGCGCATTTCCGTGATTCGGAGAATAAGTTAAGCCCGAAGGCTTTACGTGCCGAAAAGATAACAGTCGTTAAACATCGTTGGAAGCCTTATGGGCGGTTTGAAAACATCCGAGAGCGGGATGGCCTTTAGCCCGCATCTCCGCTATTCCGCATTGGAGGCAGCGTGCGCTCCTCATTGCAAGACCCGTGCCCAGTAATCGAACGCAAAAAGGGTTGCAGCCTATATTATTCTTTTTCTGTGTTAAATAGTTTGGTCCATGGTTAGTTTTGTAGTCTGTGGCGCGGTAAGGCATTGCGTCGAAACTACACGCAGCGCTTCCGCGCTGGTTGGGGCGCTAATGACCTCTCCACAAAGCGCTCGTTAAATATTTTCGGTTCCCGAGCAGCAGCTTAGCTCAGCTTAGATATAGGTAAAAAATCCATACTAATATTATTAATGTGAGTGTGTATGAGCAGCGATAGCCGAGTGGTATGGACCGCGGTCTTCGACGCGGGAGAATGCCGGGTTCAAATCCTCAGCGCGCACCTCCGAGAAAATAAATTTGTAATGAGCGCATTTCATCTCTGCTCCACGGTGACGGAAAGTATTGTGATATTTAATTGATAACGATGTTTTCCATCGCCGTGCATGCCCGAGAAACTCATAATTTCTCGAAGGTATGATGTCTACCAATTCGCACTATGCTAGCGTGGCGGACTATTTCCTAAATCCCTCTCATTTGTTAGAGGAGAGCTGCGCTCAGTATTTTTTTATTTTATTGTTGACAATGTTTTACTCAATGCGCCGCATTATTCGTCTGGCAAAGCCAGGTGCAGTATAAATCGACCACACTTCGTTTTTCACAGCGTTCTATCTACTATACATTTTTATTTGATCTGGACACCAGCAATAACCAATGTTTAGTCCACGTATAAGGGTTACCATCAAAATAAATGGTGTTTTGTGCGTCGACAATCGACATAGCTCACTCTAAGCGTGATCGTCCGAAGTATCGTGTATTTTCAAATGACCATTTTCGAAAATTTTGAAGAATAATGTACTTTAAATAGTACCATACTTTCGATAACTTCACAGTTATGTATTCACAAAAAGAAAGGTCAGAACAGAGTCAAATATGTGCTGAAAAATTTACGATATATTATAGATTTAACGAGACCTAGGAATTCTGGATCCCAGTGTGAACCATTAAACATAGAAAGGTACGCGTTGCTCTGCTGACACACTTGAAACTCATCTAACTTTGAAACTGTTCACACGATTGTGTTGTCAGTTTAGATAGCAGTTCTTGCACCTAAAACGAACTATTAGAGACGTTTAGGGGTACTAAACACAGTAAGCAGTGATAGCGGATTGGTTAAGACATCAGTCTTCCATTGCAAAGTTCAAATGCAAATGCGGACTTTTAACTAACAAAAATTGATTTTATTTGGCATAATTTTCTTAGAAAGGGTAAATTATCGATTTTTATTGTAGTTATGGTTCACTATTTTAGCTGACACACACAATGATCACACACACATGAGATATGGACATACACTGTGGCAGGCTTTTTTGTAGGACTATTTAAAATAAACATTTCCATCATATGTTACATAATATGTGTGACTCTCTTAGAGCATCAAAGTTACTGACTCACCCCGGGTGTCATACCTGTAATACCTTGATGCTCTAAGGTGACTCTAGCGGTTTTGGCAGCGCACGCCAGAAAAGGTTGCAGATGGTAGATTATTTCCTACTTACTTGACACTTATCGTCATATTTTGGACAATTCACACAATATCTTTATAAATAGTAACCTATGTATTATTCTAATGTATAAGCTATATTATTGTATGGTTTCATTAAAATCTTTTCAATAGTTTTTACGTGAAAGTTTCTCATTTACCATAAACATCCATACTAACAAACATTCGCGTTTATAATATTAGTACGAATAACGATTGAATTCGAGTGAATTGAGTAGAATTTAATTAAAATTGCATAGAATTGATTTGAAGTGTTGAGTGTTCGGTGCACTTTCTGAGCACCTACAACGACACACATCCAACTTCACGCAAGCCCATGCAGAATCTCAGTTCACATGTTCTTTTAGGTCTGTACCGTTTGCACCCTGACTTCTTTATTTCCATTCTTACTGGACACAACAATGAGTAAGACTCAACAAAGCTCATAAAATACAGACTTTACAGCCAGCTGGATTCTTTAGCGTGTGATGCATCTAATTTTCGTAAGCTTTAGGCATATCATTCGGAATTTCCATCGAAAGCAACTCTCAGGTAAATCGGTATTATTTCTGCACTCGCAAGCAAATATAGCCAGAAACGGCTTTCAGATGCAAACGCGATGCCCCCATCATCACATGTTGGTACAGTAGAGTGAACATTTAGTGTTTACGACAAAGACCACAATTTTTTTAAGCTATTTATGTACACTTCTCTATATCTCCAGCCGTATTTAAGAAGCATACTTGCTTAAGTAAGCAGGAAACTCTATGCAAAGAGCTCTATTTGACGTGCAAGCATTCGTTATGTCAAGCCATCGATTCATGTCGACTTTGACAAACGCATAATAGACCAGTGTCGATAATTTTTGAGACCAATAAAATTATAGTAGAACGAAACCTATTGGAAAAGGTAGAGAAAATAACAAAAAATAACGGACGATCTGAGGTTGAAAGGGGAAGGGAGAAGCTTTAAAGGGCAAAAAACGGTTTATTTCAATTTCCGGCAAAACTACAGGTCCTATGAAAAAATGTTAAATGGCAAAGTTGTAGGAAGTATAAAGATCTACAAAGCGGATTTTGTTATTATACTTTTTTCACATAACCTCAAAATTTATGTAAAAAATTCAAATAACCAAGTTTTTGGTTTTTTATTTTTATCTTTGGCAAAAACATTTATTTTTTCACGAATTTTGTTGAAAACTTACTTTTTTATGTCCCAAATACACAGTATTTTTTTTTAAATTAAAATATTTATTTTTTCACCTCAGTTTGACTTAATATAGAAAATCAAGTTTTCAATCGAAAATTGTCACGTCAAAATATCTGCTTTTTAAAAAAAAAGTCGGTGTGCTTTTTGTTCGTTGAAATCTCTTTTTTTTAATCTCAATTTTTTACCATTTTCAATATGATCGACACTAGTCTATAATAGAAGGCTTCACTCAAGTATCGACTATGAGTTCGTTTAGATGACCCTATGCGTTGGCAAGCACTACGAAACCCCATAGTAATGTTTATGAATACGGGTGTTAGACTGCGTATGCGGGGCCGTGCGTATTGCTGGACAGGACACTTTTTAAGAATAATGAAACAACCCGTAATGGAACAGCGTAAAGGAGGTCACCAATCACGCTGAGAAACTTTGATAAAATTCCAAATGGAAGTCGATGGTAATTCCTTGGTGATTTTTCGTATCCACTAGGCAATATCAAACTTATTTGCTACGAACATGTGCTACGACCTTGCTACGGTACGCTACGATGGTCATAGCCTATGTGACATTAGGGAGAGAAAGTCTACATACAAAGTTGCTGCAAATAAACCTTGTCACTCATAGTATAAATCAAAATTGCTTCCCGCTGTCTGCCTGTCCCTATGTATGCTTAGAGGACACCAGTGCGTTCCACTGGAGATACCTGAGTCCTCCCCAAGCGCAGAGGCCGGCTACCGAGGGGGTTTTAGTGCAGTACAAATCCCACAAAACCTGGTTTCCCTCCGATACCAAAAGAAAGGGATAATCCACAATAACCATTTTCATCCTTCACTTTTTACGAGAAATAATGACTTATTTACGTAGCAATTTTAAGCAATACAACATTAATCCTTATTCATTTAAATACATTGTGTATTTAATAAAGATCAATATGACATTTTCGGCATCTAGTTCAGATTTATATTTTCGAAGATATTACAGATTTCAAATGCAAGGTCATTGCGGTTGTGGCGGTACCGGCCAGGAGCCGTGCGTCGAAGTAAGCGGGAAAGATTTGTTGCACCGAAATTGCTAAACCTATTTCAAAAATTCTTTCACTTTTAGAAAGCTACGTTACCCCCGGGTGACATAAGATTTATTTTATTTTCAAAAAATTTGCCATCCTTCATAAAACTGCAATAATTTAACCCAAGGTGTAAAAAAAATACTTAAAATGTTTTTTTATAGCGCGTGCGCTGCGAAAGCTATTGATGATAGAATGATCAGATTCAGACAGATCAAAAAAAGTGTCGGGACAGCATTATGTCTCACTATTAATAGTTATGCCACAATACGTAAGTGTTCCTATATTTAAAAAAAATGAAATTTGCCGCTAGTAATGTCTCTTTAGGTATTTGTATCTTAGTATTAATCCTTATGAAAATAAATTACTTTACATTAAAGACTGATTCAATATCTTTATATAACTTTTTGAATTATTCGATTCGGAAATTCCGTTTCAAATTTATCATATCACGAGTTTAAAAATGAAAATATTAGAAAAAAGTTGAGTGGCAATAGGTTAGATACTATTTGGTTTCACAAAGTTAATCTTTTAAAATTGATTTTAATTACTTTTCTACTTGATTATTATAAATAGATTTTTGTAAAGTTTAAGTGAAATTAAAAAATCGATATTTATTTTTAATACAAATAATGATTAATGTTAACGATAGTAAAAGGTGTACGAAATGTATAACAATAAATCATCGAAATTTAATATGTGGAAATATCATGCTGGATCCATTTCCGTCATGAATTGATTCTATTGTGATTTGATGGAAAGGTGCTATCGGTCTGACGAGGGGCAATACCAGCCTTTGGATTATCAGATACAGAATCATTAAGATATAATCGTGAGTCGTATCGGCTTTGCGACTTTTTGTCGAAAGTTGAAAAATCGCTACGTAAAGCGTTCCCTTAACGATGTTATTCGCGACGTGCCTCGATAATTCCGACGCGAGGCTCGAACAGATTATAAAAAGCGGAAAACGACACACTTCCTTAAACATAACGTCACGCTTCTCTGCTGTGGGATTGTTTTATTTATTTATTTTACATGGTGGCTTGTTCTAGATTTACTTTATTTTTTTAATAAAATATCCGTATGTTTGGATGAACAGGTGCAGTAGCTACCAGGCTAACATGAGGTCTGAAGTCTCCTAAGTAACAGTGTGAATGAAAACGACTTTGAGCAGGACCTACTTGAGGTCGTGCCCATAGACTGCAGCGACCACTTAACACTGGTGGCCTATAATCTATGCTCGTTTGCTGCTCCATTAAAATTAAAATCGAGTTGAAGCTAAAGAACACTTTGACAAAATATTTGGCGTATTGTATCCTTTAACTGATTTCTGAGTTTCA
This sequence comes from Pyrgus malvae, assembly GCA_911387765.1. NCBI lineage: Eukaryota > Metazoa > Arthropoda > Insecta > Lepidoptera > Hesperiidae > Pyrgus > Pyrgus malvae. The sequence continues at coordinate 23,881,910 of OU426962.1, read as the reverse complement.
CAGATGTCATTCGATAATACTGGGTCAATATCCTTACCTATAATAACCACTATACAGTGAAAACTATAATATAATTTGAAACGAAACATAAATTTTCAATCCACATACATAGATGTTCCGTTTTCTATATCGAAATTCATAATAAGTTTTACTACACCATCTGAAAACTTCGAAATTAATATTTTATTTGTGCATGTTTTGCATTTGCATTACTTTCAGTTGTCAACCTTTTGTCTCGTCGGAGAAAATCCCTTCTGTGACAACATTTCTATTAAACTTTTGCTGCGATCCAATTTCGAGAGACGCATCTTATGATAAGTCAGAATTTCGTCGAATTTTCTTCAGTTTTGTATTCATAAAAAAATTGCACAATGATTTTGCGTGCGAGACGCTCAATATGAAAAACTCTGTGCATAACTCATCTGTAAGGTCCTGAGGGTTTATTTTGAATATTACTCGTATTATGTCACCTGGCATTAAGACACTGCTAATATGCACAAATCGTGATATTCCATCATTACTAAAAGAGAGAAAAAGTAATGTATGTTTTTTTATTCTTTATTAGTAGTTAAGAGAATTGTTGCCCATTGACGTCGTATTTTAAGCAAACTAAAATCTTTCTTGAACTATGGGAACTTCTGGTCACCTCATGCAATTATACCCTCAACTGCACCTGTACAGAAAAATACAATCTGATAACCGGGATTAATCATATTATTATTGCTCTAGTAAATCGAACCTACAATATGAAAACCAAACATAGAAGTTTATCCTGTTACCCGACAGTGACGTTTTAATCATATTCATTTTGTATTTTTGTTAATTATTATAAAGTCAAAAAAACTTTTTACACAAACGGCTGTGTAAGATTCTTAGTTTTAGGTTTTCATGTGTATATATTTTATGGATTTATATGTAAGTTTTTAACAGATTGTTGTGAGTTTTGAATATTCGAGATATTTTTATTTCAAAAGCAAATAACAACAATAATATTTTTCTACCCCGCCTGCGTCCTCAGATAAGAAAGAGCAGGCCACCCGTCGATCAGTTGAAATATTCATACCGTCCACACACGCACCCTCGCATTGAAATGTGAAGTTCAACCCCCGTCGAAATAGAAAAATTACAATGAGGGGAAGATTATGTGATCCTCCTGATCCACTCGATAGTGCCTCAGAGCTCGAATTTATAGAGTGCTAACTTTTAAATCTATTACGTACGTTCTTTGATCAGGGTCTGCTGAGATATAAAATTATGCATTTCAGTTTTTATATGTATAAGTAGTAAAAACAAGCGTTTAAATGGGTGTGGTTTTTTTAAACAATTTTCAAAAGTTGTACGTATTTTTTTAATAAATAATAAGGCACTTGGCCTGTGTAGCCTCAAATTCTGAGAGATTAATAAACTTTTTTTTTCTCTACGGCATAATTTGGCGGCTGAATATATTGTTTGACATCGCATCGTATTTTATTAAGAAATCTTTACGTCCTTAAGGTTAACACAAACTATTTAAACTTGTAATAAAATTCGTCATTAACTTATGTTAACGTCATTAACTTATGTAAGGCTTCAATAAACAACTATTGTTTAATACTTCTGTTAAAGAATAATAAGTTTTTACTCCCTAACTACAATAGTTTTGTGATTTAAGAATTAAATTTACCTTAACTTTCTACCTAAGTTAAGGTCCATTTATTTTAATTTTAAAAGTTGTATTATCTCTAAAATCATTTTGTAAATCTTTAAGGAAAAAATATTTTAACTGAACTATTAGGTTTAGTATAAGTGGCGTACTGACTCTATTTCCATTCGTACTCTACGGCAAGAAATAATATTGTATTTGAAGATGGGATTGTGCATGCCGCTTGCAGCCCTGCTGGCGTGGAAGTACTTTATTTCGATCCTATTGGATTTCCTCAATGCTTTCCATCCTCCTGTTAGTATTTAGTTAGAGATATAACTGTTATGGCACTTTTTGTTTAGTATTGAGTATCGGCAATTACATATGTTAGGAACTAATACTACATGTTTTACTTACTTCATTCACGTCCCTTAACATTTTTATATCTTATTTGCTTTTGTTTATACTAGAAGCACAGGCCACTCTTCAAAAGGGAAGCCGCTTGATTAAAAGGGCGCAGGGTGGAGTTTCAAATGTTAGGAGAAGCCTACGTCCAGCAGTGGACTATGAAAGACTGATAGATGATAGACATAAAAATGGATGAATTAATGCAATGATGACATCCCTGAGTTATGTATGTATGCTGCATACTTGCGTAAAACGTATCACTCTGACTCTGTTACAATTTACGTAAAGTTAACAGTATATTTATCACTTCGTCCATCCGTGCGTCCGTTAAAAGAAAGCTACAGTGTTGTTTATAGCTGACGGCTTTACTCGGCTTAACTTGCTGCTGTGTCAAGGCTATATAAATATTGCTTTACATGAAGAAAATCATGAAAAAAAATTGGTAGGTATCATAGCTGCAAACCTTTTTACGGCACGGGTTCCTCTCCGTTATTGAGGTGGGGAGGCATTCGTGGACATCCAAGTTAGTGGGCCTGTCGGATGTTTTAAAGCGCTCATGAGGCCTCCAACAAGATTTAACGATTGTTATTTATTAGGGTTAGCGTTCCCTCCGAAGTACGGAAAGGCATGTGGAAGTTTGCTACTAGCGGCCACCCAGCTCACACCCGACCACGCTCGTTTGATTTTGCTGCTTTGCGACTTTGGGTTCTACGCCAGCCACCGGACCATGCCCTCTTCGATTGGGATGATGATCACACGATGTGTAATATATTATAAGCTACGATATATTTGCTGTAGCTACATTTATATAAGATTTTAAATCAACTGAGATCATTTGCCAAAAAATATTTTGACGATCCGTGTAACGCAATGAGTGCCGGGTTTGATTCCCGGCGAAGCAGAAATTTGAATGATAAGTTTAAAATTCTGTTCTCGGTCTGAGTGTTTGTGTTTCTGTCTTTGTGTGTCACCCACGACACGAGGTATATCTACCTTACTGTGGGGATATGAGTGTGAAATGTTGTTTATTTATTAAAATATCTTTCGCACCTCTGACAAAGAAGTTGCTTAAGTGCGTATTTTTCGCTACTCCACAGTGAGCGAAAATAAAGTCATATTTAATTAATCACTATGGCGTCGACCACTGTGGCCTTCTCACTTCCAAAAAGAGTCCTGTGGATACAAGATAGAGAGTAATGGGACACAAAAATGGTTGAAAAAAATTTATTTATTTATTTATGCTTTATGTACATACCCTAAACTAGGTGTACAAAGGTGTACTTAATGCTATGAGCATTCTCTGCCAGTCATTATGTTAGCAAACTAATTTTTGAATTCCAAAGACCTCAATTATCGTTAGCGATCCTTTCTAGTAAACGAAGGCTTAACGGAGCAGAACAGAAGAATCTCCAGCGCTGGCGGGCGGCCAGCGGCGACCTCTAGCGGATCTCAACAACGTCGCTGATTGCAAAAAAGACATCCGGACCACTAGGCGTCCGGAATTTCGAGTGCGTTCTGAATTGCGAAACGATTTCGGGTTTTTCCGATGCCAAGTTTCTTGGTTGGTTAAAATACTTGTTTAAATGTAGATGCAATTGCAAATAAATTGTTGTCGATTCTCGTAAGTAAAATGTTTTAAGCGTAGAGATGTAGCTCTTGCTTAGAAATCGATTTCTCTGTTATACTTTCTTAGCAGTTATTGTTGTTATATTTTCTTAGCAGTGAAATCTATAATTGTTAATACTTATTTATTGTAGTCGTTTGCACTTCACCGTTGTTCTTCCCGGGAACCTGGTTGAACTGGCTCCTGCTTTCTCCTCCTGCAACTCTTGAAACTCACTTATTACCGTCAGTTCCTACTTTGTCTTCGGTTTGTTTATTTGTAACCGAACAAAAAGGAAAATTGGTTGCATGACGTTAAATAATTACAGTCGCCTATGGCCATTGGTAATTTTGGGCAAAACACTTGATTATTGCTGGCTTTGAAAGTTTTTGTACAGCTTACTTGAAGAAGATTAGCTTAGCTAGAAGATTGTCCTACAATATAATTGTCCGTGGCAATAAAGCTTAGTACTAGTAGTATTACACATCTCACTTGTCCGTTGACTACACTATTTTATCTGTATTTTGTTATCTGTGTTTACTCTGTATATTTCATCTGTTAATATTGGTTTTGAAAACGTATTTAATATAAACTGATAATTACAAGTTTTATTACGTGTAGAAGACAAATAAAATATCAATATATTTTATTTATCTATCACGCGCATGTTTTGGCGGCTAGCGCAGAACGCAAGCGGTCTATGCAGCTAAGCCAAACGGGCGCGGTCGGTTGTAAGATGGGTAACCGTTAGTGCAAAAAATTTCATGCGCGTTTCCGTGCTTCGGAGGGCACGTCAAGCCGTCAATCTCAGTTGTTGTCGATAGATAACAGTCGTTAAACCTTGTCGGACGCCTTATGGGCGGTTTGAAAACATCCGACAGCGGGTTGGCTAACCCGCGTATCTACCAACCCGCATTGGAGTAAGCTCCAGGCCTCCCAAATAAGAGGGAGAGACCCGTGTCCAGTAGTGGGACGCAAAAAGGGTTGCACCCACCAGTACAAATGGTGTCGGTAGAAATCCAACCTTTACCGGGAGATATTATAGGGAAGTGGTGAAGTGGTTGACAATGCTATCAATGCGTGTAACGCTCCGCAGTCCTATGTTTTATAGAATTTATCTCCTTATTTTATAGGATTTTCATTAGTTTACATAATAGCCTCGCCTGTTTTTTCTTTTAACAAAGTAAGAGATTTTGCCAAAGCGTTCCTGGAATGTAAAAGGCTCAAAACTGCGGATTCTGGATCGGATTTCTCGATAAAACTTTCCTTAGAAACGAGTATGACTGGAAAAGGTTACTGGTCATAGTTAAGGTTCAATATCTAATGTTCATTTTGCGAATAAAAATTCAATTTAGTTTATACTGTACACTGTTATTGAAGGATCACTAACGTTTCGTATTTTACGTAGAATAATTTTATTTTTGCCTTTGAAACTGACGCCATATCGTTTAACTATGAAAGGGTTTTAAAAGTGTTTCTATGAAATTCTCCTTAAAATGTTTGAGCTTTTTCTCTGTTAAATAATATAAAAAGATGAAGAAGAGAAAAGTTCTTTGTCACGGAGTTACTGACGATTATTTTAACGTCTCGTTTGGCTCTAGGTTACCACTTTGGACTACCGATTGAAGGATCCTTAGATCGATTCCTGGCAGGGGTCTACCCTGCCACAGGATTTGAGTGATGCATTTAAACTTCTCTTCTCGGTGTAGAAACAAAAACATATTCCTGTGGGGAACTCTAGAGTGAGGCTATGGGTGTGAAACCATTTTTCAAATTAAAATTTAATGATAGGTGTCAACAAAGCTAAGCAATGTTGAGTGCAGTAAAAAGTAGCCACTAAGCAACATCTGGTGCGGTCATGACAAGGATGGGTGTCAATAAAGCTAAGCAACGTCAAGTGCGGTCGAAAGTCGGAAGGGTGAACATTAAGCAACCTGTAGTGCGGTCTTAAGAAGGATGGGTGTCAAAAGAACTAAGTAATGTAGAGTGTGGTCAAAAGTAGGATGGAAGCTACGAGGCTTGTATGATTACAATGAGGCTAAACGTGAGACGCCATATTGTAGAACGTATCGCAATGACAATCCGGCTAATCATGGACCCTCCGCAATACAAAACGGCCTTGTTTTATGAAACGTCTAGCCGTAATGTATTACGGCAGATTATACGATCCAACTGCGACATACATATACTATAAGTAAATAAAGCATAATAATATAGATATTAAATACTTTTTAGGGTGATTTATTTTATCGTGATTGGGTGGGAGCTATATGAACTTTCTCAAAGCCATGTCGTGCTATCGTATCTTTTTAAATAATATTCCGAAAAGCGGGTAACGATGCCGATTTTTTTAATTAGGTCCTATTGCTGGATTAATACTCTTTCATGTCCAACTACATTTTTTAGCATTTCGTGCAACTGTGATATTGATAAAACGTCGATAATTTATGACATTAAATTAATGGTTGCAATGTTTGTTGACGACCGAGCGGACCGAACAGACGACGGCAATAATAATTGTCGACCCATGTGGCACAACGGTTACTATCCCGGACTGCCAATTGAAAAAATGATGAGTTTTAATTCCTGTTCTCGGTCTGGGTGTTTGTGTTCATGTCTTTGTCTGTGTGTCTATGGTACCCACGACACAGGGTATATCTACCCTACCTGCGTGTGTGGGGCGAAATGTGAAACGTTTGTTAGCCTGTCTCTCGGAACATAATAATATATAAATTATCATTAGTAGTGATTTAAAGTTCTACCATTTTCTGCTTTTGCTCTGCCTCACTTTTCATAAAGACAACGCTACAATGAGGCACTTTACAATAATAACATGATACTGAATGTTAATTACCTACGGAATCCCGCTGTACTTTCATTTCACGGTTGACAGCCCCTGACAATCAACAGACTTGTGACGTCACGTAATTTCAAGCAGCTATTTATCTACCTTTACGGCTGTAATTCCGTTTCATACGGATGTATGATTACGTTTCACCTTAATTGCACCGTTTAATTTTCCGGGTGTGTTGCCGGTGGTAAATAATTTCATGTGCATGTTGGTGGTCACTAACCACCCTCGAAGGGTGGGCTTTTGATCTAGCTAAAACAATAGATAATAGAAGAATTTTTGTCAAAAAACACCCGTAGATTTCTTAGCCACGTGCTACTTTTGAAAGGAAAAGCAGACTTAGTTTTCTAGCCACGTTGAGTTAAGTGGCCACCCCGATCGGTGCATAAACATCTATATGGCTGCAACCCTTTTTTCGTCCCACTGCTGGGCACGGGTCTCTCCCCCTTATTGGGGAGGCCTGGAGATTACTCCACCACGCTGCTCCAATGCGGGTTGGTGGAGATGCGGGTTAGTGGCCAACCCGCTGTGGGATGTTTTCAAACCGCCCATAAGGCCTCCGACAAGGTTTGACAACTGTTATCTATCGACAACAACCGGGACCGACGGCTTAACGTGCCTTCCAAAGCACGGAAACGCGCATGAAATTTTTTGCCACTAGCCATCTCTCTGCCACAACATCTATATACAACCTTAAAAATGTCTGAGTCTTGCCTGAGATCATGTAGTTGCTGCTACCCCGGTGGCTGATAGCTATCTCATGGAAGTTTGGCTATAACCGCATGTTTCTACCAAAATAGTACAAAGGATTGCTTTACGGCAGAAATGAGCGGTGCTTTATACGTCCTTGGTTGAACCTGTAAGTTCTACATCCTCTAACTATTTCTTGTTAAGCGCATGACTACACTCGACTTATTTAACCATATAAATTTTAATAAGGCGGCATTACGCCAATTAAAATAAATTAATTGATCTAGTTGGAGACCGCGAACGGATGTCAATTTTTGGAAGCAATTAAATTTTAATACCTATTAGATCCAGTTAAATATAATTAAATTAATGGGATATATGAGTTAAAAATATTATTTGTTTTGATCTTTTAGTCTTAAAGGTAAACGGCTTTAAGCTTTTGAAGAAATAAATAGGTAAAATATATAGATTTTACAGCTTTTTTAGCTTGACCGGGAAAAAATTACATTCATTAAGCTAATGTTTTATCTAATACCTTTAAATGAGAAATTCTTGTATATACGTAAATATATAATTGAATATAAATTGATTTCGTAGGTGGTAGAACTATAATGGTTCGCCCGGGGAAGTACCACCGCTACACCCACTTCTGCCGTGAACAAATTCTATTGTGTTTCGGTGGAAAGGTGCAGTTGCCGGCCACACTTATATGAGGCGACCACCAGCCTCCGGAGTAGCAGCGCAACTACAAACGACTTCAGACAAGACTTATATACTTGCTTGAGGTTGTATTTAGATGTCCATGAGCTGCAGCGAAAACGGCTCCTACGAAATTCATGAAATTAAGTGTGCAGGGGTTTTCGGGGGTAAAAAACCGATCTACCTAGGTTTAATTTTTAGAAAATACCATTAAGCTGTGTTTTCAACTTAAAAATAAACTGAAAGATACGACTCTTTCTGACATCTATCGGCAAGTATATGTTATTCTATTTTTTGAATTGGGAGCTGAAGTACTCGTAGATGGCGTTTTATACCAAACCAATTAGTCTCTGAAAAATCAATTGTTTTAATCCGAGCAACGCTCGGTCAACCGGGTACTATTCCCAATATGAAATAAATATTTTTGTTACTTTCCTTCTATCATACTAGATGTATCCAAATAATTGGGTAGGCTTCAAGCTTACTTCAGCACGCAGCTCCAAAAGTGTTGGTGGAGTTAGGAAAGCATCTAACCACTTCAGATGTTTTTATACTTCCTATTAGATCCTCGGCAAGGTTTAACGACTTATATAATACATGAGCAGTAATGGCTGAGCGGTTAAGACCGCGGTATCAGACACTAACGTACACAGTTCAAATCCCGGCGCATACCTCTGACATCTCATCATAATTTCATGATTTCAGCCTTTCATAGTCCACTGCTGGACGTAGGCCTCCCCTAACGTTCGCCTCTCCTCCTGGTACTGCGCCTTCTGAATCCAGCGGCTTTCCACTGTCTTCTTTAGGTCATCAGTCCACCTGGTTAGAGGGCGCCCTGTACTCCTTTTGCCGAGACGTGGTCGCCATTCTAGGACCTTTCTTCCCCATTGGGTCAGTCATCCTAATTATATGGCCCCTCCTATTGCCACTTTAGCTTGCAAATTTTGAAAGCTATGTCGGTAACGTTGGTCTACGGATTTCATTGTAACGGATTCTGTCGCGTAGAGAAATACCAAACATAGCCCTCTCCAACGCTCGCTAAACGACCTTGAGCTTATGGAAAAGGGTAACTATTAAAGACCATGTCTTAGCGCCGTAGAATTATTATCTATGCTATGTTAATATGTGTAGGTATTTATCGCTGCTCCACGTTGATAGTAAACATTGTGATATTTGACTGTGAGTTACTTACTGCATGCCTTATATTAAGTCTACCAATTTGTACATGATACGTATGGTGGACTGCGGCCTATGTCGCTCTCACTCCTAAGAGCTCACTTATCTGTGCAGAATAATTTCTAAGAGTCGTAAAAAAGTCGCAGTGTTATGTTTCACAATGCTAAAATTGTAATTTAATTCAGTATGTGGTTTCGTCGCTTTCTATCACGGTTATGTGTCTACAAAATACACCACTATACGAGACATGTCAGATCACTTGATACTAGAGCATTTGAATATACACAGTCATCTGCACTTGACGGCGCATAAATATGATGTAGGTCAGTTGTTATTTAAGGGTGTAGGTTAGAATTAAATAAGGGTTCAGTGTATTCGCGTATGTAAATATTAAGCTGAACTAGATTTAAGTTTAATTAAGTTTCTGTGAATATTTAATTTGTCCGCATTGCCTGCACTTCCTGTCAATATTGTCGACCAGACTTGCCCTTGCCTGTGCAGACCCTGAGAGCTGGCGGCTATGGCCCAAAGGCTCAGCCTGCCAATACCATCATACAGAAAGGCCCGAGTGTGGCATCACTCGGGCCTTTTAGTCGAAATATTGTATGTGTAAACTTTTTATTTTTTATTTTATTATATTATATTTACAGAAAGAAAGAAAGAAAAAATATTTATTTCAGAGAGATACTCTTAAAAGGCGGCGGAAAAAAGCTCTCAGCAGGACTCTTTAAAAAAGTACATTTATATATTTGAGATAACAGAATGGCGATGGCTTGATAATGAGCACACGCGACATCTGATCGTGTCAGATACTATAGACAGCTAAAGTTAATTTTATGTTAGTAGTATGTTTTTATGATTAGATATTAATATTGTGAAGATTTGTTTTATCTTGCTGCTTTATATCAAATATTTTACCTGGGTGTAAAAAAAAGTCAATTATTTATGAAACCGAAAGTTAACCTAGCAATTATGAACTTAACAATGTCATATATCTCGAGTAAATGCGCAACTGTACCAGACACGTCAGACCAATTGACATTAGAGCATTTGAATAAACACATTCCTGTAGTTAACGTCATAAATTGGTCAGAGGCCTTAGTGTACCGTGAAACCTTACTACTTTGCCCTTGGGGGACATCTTTGCCAGAACACGAAAATTAACTGAAACTACCAATAGAATTTTCATTTTAACAAATAGCAACTTTGTGTGACGTCTAGAGGAAACTAGAATATCTGTTTGGCAACACTGACTACTACAAGCACAGCTAACTTCATTCAGTCATCTGTCAGCTGCCGTCAAAGTGACATTGTCGGAGGTGGTGCAAAAAAGTTATTGGAGATTTGCGTCCTGCATTGCCAAGAAACGCTGCGCAGGTAAGATTCATTATTATTTACGTGTAGAGTATTAATTGTTGCTGCTTCTAATCATGGTATTTTTCTTACACTCGTCTTATTTAGTGAGAAAATTGTGTGGGCAATGTTGTAAGCAATTTTGTAGACTGAGGTCGACAACATTGCCCAGCTCAAAAATGTGCTTAGGGTTGGCACTATTTAAAAAATAGAAGGAAATATGTATGTGCCTACATAAAGACTGATGCGCCCTGCAATGTTGCGGTGTCATTATTAACTAATATTTTATTTTTGAATGATCGCCTCCACCACTGATCATCTTCTTTCTTGCTCGTGTCAGTCTGGGACACGCTTAATGCCACTGCTAAACGCGATTTTGTCTTAAAGAACACGAATATGTAGAGGTAATAAATAAAAAATATACATAATAACTTATAAATTTATATAAATACTTATATTAATATAAAAAAATATACATGTGTAAAAAACGATATAACAATAACTAGGTACCTAGTGTTAGCTGGACACTACTGCTACTATTAACTACTGTTCTGAAAACTATATAACTACTGTTTTATTTATATACGTATGTTTTAAAATATAAAATAATAATATATAATGAGGAAAGATTTGTTTGTTTGTTTCTGTGCATTGAATAGGCTTAATTGATTAATTAAGATTTACGCTGCAAATTAGTTTGCAGGTAATTTTCTGGAAGTACTTACATGGTTTTTTTCTCTATTTGTTTGCAGGATGGTCAAACCTAACAAAAAAAGGTGCCAGGAATTACAAAAACTATACTGATGACATATAAAGATAGATGCGCTGCTTATCTTTTGTCAATACTGATAGTTACGCGTGCTGGTATCAGCATTTAAAGGTTGCGATAGGAGACCTATTTTGTTGTTTTTGTTTTTTTTTGTTGTTCAGTTAGTTGTTGTTTTTCTTTTTAGCTTATTTAATAAACAAAAGGAGCAATAATAGCACTCAAGGGAAATTAGATTATGATTATTTAATAATTACGAACTTGAAAAACTATACTTACGAAGTCAAATAAAAATTACCCCAAAATCAGTTTATTATTTTCCTGTCATCTGATGCACAGCCCTAGCACCTCAAATCCCTTAGTATGAAAGTGTGACTTAATGTGATGATAACATTGCCCACCACCAATAAAACTTAAAATAAGCTTCTATTTATTTAAAAAAGTTATAGTATACAATTTTGCACATTTGCCAACAATATATCTTAAAATCAAAGTCATAGAACTTATAATTGCTGAGAAATTCAGGATGGCCAAAAATGTAAGAAAGTGGAGATAACTTTGCCGACGTGTGTTTTTGTTATTTTCTCAGCATCTGTTAGAAATTATGTCACCTACTTTTGAGAGTATATACGTTTCAGAGAGCTTCGTTTAAAACTTTAATAGCCCTCAAAAAAGAGTGTATATATATTTTTTTAATTGAAAAAAAACCAAAAATGTGGGCAAAGATGTAAGGTTTTACGGTAAGTCTGCACACTCGAAAACGTTACTATCGCGTTTGCGTTAAGAATTTAATTATCGACCTTATTCCTTGCAGGTTAAGATCTATCTGTCCAATTTTAACGCGAACGCAGTAGTAACGTTCGCGCGTTTACAAACTCACACTAAGGGCTCTGTTGCCTGTTAAGGACGTAGGTTTTTTACTTATTGTTAAGGACGTAGGTTTTTTACTTATTATCATACTGACTTTGAAGTAAATTTAAGTTATATTTAATTGCTTTACACATTTTATTTATCAGATCAGGATCCTTATGACATACCTTTTATCTTTGGCAAAACGAAAATCTTGTGTCTTTGTTTTTTCGTTACTTAATACATACCTAGTGCGTTTTTAATTTGCTGGCCCAATAATAATTAATATGTATTGTAATACTGTAAATAATCCTACATGGTATGAAAAAATAAACGTCGGAATATTATATTGTACGATACGAGGCACGTTAGACCGCACTCGACACTACTGAAGCGTTTGTATAAATACAGCCGTTTGCACTTGGTATCATAAATAGGTCCGTAACTAGGTTTGGACTAGACAATCCCTGTAGCTTCGGGATTAAGAATAGAGCTACGGTATCCCCTGCCTGATCGTAAGAGGCGACTAAAAGGGGACTTCCGGGGTTGCGGACGGGGAGAGTCGGAGCTCGATCCGTCCAGCCAGCAGCCCCGGGAAGGACGGCGGTGTGCGTGTGGCCGCATGCCGCCGTAAACATCGGAAGATGCAGGAGAGCACATCTAACCTCCGAAGATGGGCCCATTCTGGGCTCCATGCGTGGAGAACACCGGTGCGTTCCTTAGGAGATCCCGGAGTCCTCCCCAAGCGCAGAGGCAGGCCACCGAGGGGGTTTTAGTGCGGTCAAATCCCACATAACCCGGTATCCTCTCCCTAGGTGCCGGGTACCTTTTGAAGGTTTCCCCCCCGACACCAAAAAAAAAAAAAAGGTTTGGACTACACGTACTGAACTAAATATTTGTTGAATTACATTGGTCTACACATTTATTGTACAACTTATTATCTTCATAAGGTACAGACTTTTATACACGAGTATTAATTGTTACATTATAAGTAAAATATACTTTACTTCTCCGAGGCAGTTCCGTGACAGATCGCGGTATCAAACAGTTTTTAGAGCGCCACTAGGAATACTTCTAGCTTTTAACAGCTCTAATATGATTTAAATACCTCTCAGTGCTATGTTAACTGACTAAGAGTTTTTTTTTTAAATTTCGTACATGCTGACACTGGGATATCTCCGGTACATGATTAAGGTCCTGTATATATATTGAAAGCTCCGCTAAGACCTATACAGAGGTAGATATACAGTGGTCGATATATCAATCAGCTACACTCTCGGACAACTCCCATGCGAACGCTACATGCTCAGGACATCACATTTGAATAAACACGCTGATATCCCAAGCTTGACGGATGGATCCGCATTCACATACGGGCAGGTGATGCGGTCTATTCTGAACCATAACGTTCTTAAAAAGCATATATTTGGGTCGTTTATAATAAACCAACCAACTAAATAAAAAATTTGGACAAGTGCGAGTCGGACTCGCCCATGAAGGGTTCCGTAGGTAGTAGCAAGCTATTATTATTTTTCGTCAGCAAAAATAACTTTGTTTTTCATAGTGTTTGTATGAACGACAAAGTAATATTTGCGGTTTTTAAAAATTTACTATATCTCAAAAACTGCGTACTATATCTCGTTCGAACCAATTTTAGTTGAAAGTTTTTATTGATATCTACAACATATATTTTTGATAGATTTTTTACTTTCTTACTTTAAAAGTTAGAGGGGGACACACATTTTACCACTTTGGAAGTATCTATCTTTCAAACGATTAACTTTGAGAAAAAATGATTTTAGAAACCTCAATGTCATTTTAAAAGACCTACTTATCTATAGTAGTATAGTAGACACCCTACACGAATAGGTTTGATGAAAAAAAAATTACTTTTATTTTTATTAAGTTTGTTGATTATTGTGATGACGAAATAAATGTTTTTCCTTCTTCTTTCTTTCTTCTTCTAGTAGCAAACTCAATGTGCATTCCTGTGTGTACGGTAAGCTTGGAACTGTTTGAAATCTTTAATAACTATATTTTTTCTAGCCACTGACCAGTATCTTCACCACGCTTTAGAACCGCATAGCAGAGTAAGCTTCAAATCTTCAATAATGGAGAGAGATCAGTGTCAAGCAGAGCGACGAAAAAAGTGTCATTATCTATACATACAAATAAAAATCAAATTTATGTGTCTGTAATATAAAAATAACCGCTTATTACTTACTACATCCATATGAATGTATGTATGGTACATATACCAAAACAATTTCATGTCATTGAAAATTCAATGTCAGTCCCCACCTTTAGCTACATACAGCTCCCAAGCACTACAAGCTCACAGGACATCGCATTTGAATAAATACGCCCGTTGCCAAGCTTGACGAATGAACGTCGAAATACACGGGTGCATAGTGTGTTCCAAAGTTCGACGTTTTGCCATAACTTTGATTTATTTACATCGTACATCCTCAAAAATACTCAACTTTTCTCAACTAGAACTCAATTTAGAAGACAATTCATTGCTTAGAAAGACACTTAATTTTTGAGATAGTCAAAAAAGGCGTGATTTTATATCGTGTGGTTTGACTACGTTATTTTGACGTAAGCGATTAAAAATAATTGATCAGATATGTACATGAGTGTATTACGCTTACTAGAGCTTTAATTCAAATAAACTTTAGATTTTTTTAATAATAAAGAAGTAACATGCCTAAAGTAAAAGGGTAGTAAAGAGCGATTTTAGTTCAGTGTTTAAATAAAATTTGAGTTTTCTGGCATATCAAAGACACAAACAGCTATTCCTGATGGTTATTAATATTCCTTCTCCTTATTCTATTCCTGATTGATTATTTTATTAGCCCAATCGCCTCTTAATCACAGTAACTCTCTCTATTTTCTTTACCTCTTTATCTCATTATATTTTTTTAACTGGCCATTTAACGTAACATAATTGCTTGTAAAACTATTCCGTATGTTCCCATATTTTCATGAAGGTATTTTATCAGCAATAAATATATAGAAACGAGCTCCGGACAAACGGCAACAGCCATGATCAAACCATATACGAGTACAGTAAGCCTCTTACGGGACAGGTTTGGATGTATTCGCCCAAACTGCAGTTTTTTTTTCAATATTGGCATCGCAAACTCTGTGCATACTGCCAGCTTCAGGTATAACTTTTACATCAATCAGTAGTCATAGAAAAAATCAGTAAGTCGTCAGTAATTAGTCAGTCTAGTCAATCAGATGTTCAAGTAAAGCGATGGCTACTTTACCACAACATGTCCGATGGAGTTTTGGAGGCAAGCTGAAAAAACATATTTTCACACTGTTATTTTATTTCACAGCACTCGTGCACTGTAATTCACCTTTATGGAACAAAATACACAATTATACAGTTGCACTGTTATTTTGAAGACTGATGGTCGCCTCACGTAAGTTCGATCGGCACCCGCACTTTCTGTCAAAACAAAAAAAAAAAAAACAGAATACCTGTGCCGCATACATGACTGCAGCGATTGTACTTTCACGATCTATCCATGTGATTTGTACGATATCTTCTTGATTGTTATATCATAATTCCATTTTTACTTAGTTTACATTTTACTAAAATTATTTGCGGGAACTCAAACGGCGAATATTTCAGTAAGACTTACATCGAGCTAAATCTGGGTATGCACTGAATTATTACGCCAACCTGAACTGAGATAAATCATTCTAAGCGACGACGTCTGGGACCCTGGATTGCGGACGCTTACAGTGTACTTACTCGTACTTACTTTGTAATTTTTATTTGTATTTATTACAAAAAAAAATTCTTAAATAAACTTTGCACACTCATAGCCCCACAGTAAGGTAATTAATACCCTGTGTTGTGGGTGCCATGGACACATAAAAAGACAGGAACACAAACACCCAGACCGAGAACAGAAATTTAACCTCATCATTCAAATTTCTGTTTCGCCGGGAATCGAACCCGGGACCCCTCGATTGGCAGTCCGGTATGGTAACAATTGCGCCACTCTTAGTTTTTTCGTACGTAACCCTGAAAATAGTTATATCACAGCTAAAATTTATCACACTACGCTAGATATTACGCTAATTTGTCATGTCAACACGAGAGAGCCACTGTAAATATTTTTTTTAGAAATTTATGGCGCTATAAGTGTTTCTTTTCACTTACAGTATTGGCAAAATAAATAACAACGTATTATTTATTCACGGGTTTCAGCGACTATTTAACATCATGCTCGTCTGTTTTGAATAGATTTAAAAAAATGTTCCCTTAGTAAGAAATTTCAATTTAGTTGTTTTCGGTATAGTTTTATCTTTGGATCACAGAAAAGCTAATAATGAGTACCATCTTGATAATTTGGTCCAGTCATTTCAGAGCAAATTGGTTGTGACAAATGAACGGACAGCAAAACTAAAGTAAAACTCATCCATCACAATACGCAAAGCACCCGGTAAATAGCGGAATGCGCTGAATTATTATGTCAACACGAGAGAGTCACCCTAAATAATTTTAACACAGTTTATGGCGCATACTTGCATTTAATACGCCAGAGAACCATGTGCGAAGTGCGAAGAAGCACTTGTAATTTTGGCAGTAAAAATAATAGGATTAATGAACATTTTTTTTAACTCTTCATAATAACAATTTGCGGCGCGAGCATACCTACATTTTGTAGTAAAGCGTCGCGTTCGTTTCTGTGCACTTGTGATTTTGACTCAATAAATGAAAGTATTGATGAAAACATTATATTTTTGTTTGTTCGCGAGGAAACCTCAAAAGTTTTATCAAAGCTTAAACTCATTGCACTGCACAAAGCCATACTATTATTATTAGTATTACATACAATCTTTTATCCTGAATTATCATGTGAACACAAGGGCTGTAAATAATTTTAGCGCAATTTATGGCACATGCAATGGCGTGTATACCTGGTCTGCATTTGTACTGAAGCGCCGCCTGTGAGTCTTTGCTCTTGTGATTTTGGCAGAATAAATGAGAGGATTAAGGAAAATTTTACATACATATTTTAAAAAATGCCCCCCATTTATTTATCGTGGATGTATAGGTGGTCTTTTAAATCAGAAAAAAAATCTTACTTGTGAATAAAAGTAGGTATACATAGAGCTACAAGTAGCAATAATTTACACATTTAAACAAAATAAATGTGGTGATACTTTAAAGCGTAATGAAACCTACCTTTAGTATTAACTTAATATTAAGAAATAGTTTCGTATAGAATATGGGTTAGCGTTGTGAAAGGCCTAGGTATATCTCTCTTACTTCCAAATGTGATATAAAAGAGTTAAAAGGATACCATACAAATACTAGATCCGTAATGGCCGAGGGGTGAAGACAGCGGTCTCCGAAACGAAGATACCAGGTTTCGGCGTGAGGAATTTGTAACGTGCGTATTTATCGCTGCTCTACGATGATGGAAAATATTAAGATATTGAGTTACGATGATTTTCATTATACATATATAGGTCTAAACCTCTCTAGTCCCCAGCAGTAAGTCATAAGTACATAGAAAAAAATACACATAAAATATTGTCTTAATGAGACATAAAGATCTTTGAGTTGGAAGTTGGTACGCGAAATCCACACCCTTATTAGAATGTTTTATTTAAACTATAGTTATTTCTGTCTTCAAACTACTCGTATATATAAATAGTGAAATATTAACTCTGCATGAAGACTGGTCATTTTTATCAAAAACTCACAGATCGTCAGGTATCGAAATTGCTCTAATAGCAACCATTTGACAAAAATATAAAATATGAAAAATAACCAAACGTCAGACATGGTTGACTAATGGATAGCAATTAAACATGAAATCGAGTTCAATCGTAAATCAAATCAAGGGTTAGTTTTCTAAAACCGGCCGCAAAATTGTTATTTTGTTTACCTGTAATTTCCTCATGCATCAGTAATTGCAATTTATTGGATCTAAAAATTATTGCAATCTATCAGTTTTGATTATGCTACCACAAATTCAATTCAAATCAAATGTGGTTTGTGAATAAATACCTAATCAGTATATTTAATAAGCGTGTTTTATTTTAATAAGGTAAACAATCTTTAATCTCTGGTTGTAGTGGTGATTTGTACTGACAGGGGCGCTTGTGTGCGTAGTCCCTGTAGTAATCCCGTTAAGAATAAAGGTAAGGTGTCACCTGCCTCATTGTAATAAAAATAAAAGGTGGTTTCCGGGGTTGCGGACGGTGAGAGTGGGAGCTCCGGTAGGGACGGCGGTGTGTGCGTGGCCACATGCCGCCGTGAACACCTGAAGGTGCAGGAGAGCACATCTGCTCTCGCAAAGATGGGTCTATTCTAGGGCGCCGCGCGTGGAGGACACTGGTGCGTTCTAATGGAGATCCCGGAGTCCTACCCAAGCGCAGACGCAGGCCACCGAGGAGGTTTTAGTGCAAATCCAACATAACCCGGTGTCCTCTCCCAAGGTGCTGGGTACCTTTTGAAGGTTTCACCCCGATACAAAAAAGTTGTGCTTTTGTAGCGTTAGTAAAGGAATATGAACATCACATCGTGACATCACACAGTCACGGTCAGTCACAGAATAATGAAGTTCTACTCCTGTATATTGTGTCTCTGTCATTAACAAATATTTTTTAAGAAATATTACCTTACACAATATGAACACAATATGAAATAGAATCAAATCTAAACCATACCATATTCATTCAAGCGGTCAGGATGAATTTTTATCTTCATGTATGATTCGAAGGTTGAACCGCCCAGCCAGCCACCCCGGAAAAGATAGTGGTAAGTGTGGTCACGCCTATCAATTTGTTGAATGAATATTTTATCACAACAGTAGTTAACATAAATTATAACTGAATTTCATTTTGAATTAATCCTACCTGACGTATAAAACCGCGTAAATTTATTCTGAGTAGCAATAATTAACATAAAAAGCCAGGACCGATAAGAGATTCAGAACTTGGCAGCGGGCCGTTCTTGTCCCCGCCGGGCGCGATGAACGAGCCGCTTGAGAACCCCTGCTGAATCTCTTAAAAAAGCATATTATTTAAAGAAAAATATATTATATAAATAAATAACATTTCACACACAAAGACAGAAACACAAACACCCAGATCAATTTAAACTCTTCTTTCAAATTTCTGCTCATATTTCTGTGTTTCGTGGTGCTCTAATGGATGTGGTCCTTTAAGAACACATGATCCCTATGTCGAATAGAATAGATAATAATAAAAAACATGCATGTTCTCTTTTATTGGCAAAGGAATAAGACTGCATACTATAACGCGTTTGGATATGATTGCAATATTAATTCCCCTTCCCGGGACTCAATCAATGCACATTAGCCGCCCCTGTCTTAATGGCCTGAATCCCAGATGGTCTCCGCACTGTATCGGTAAGACTGATCGTATCGACTGATACGATTTACATAAACAGCTGTCATTAATGATTAACGTGCAGATATATGCATTTTCTTCATCGTGTTATTGGATCTATACGGTATAGGTATAACACGAACTTATTTTTAATTTAATTTCATCACCAAAAAAAATTATATGCGAAAAGATTTATAACTATTATCTTAATTGAATAGGCTATTCGATTCCCACTGCTGCACTCCTTTCCATTAGTTGTGAAACCCGGAACTCGCTCCACCACTTACTACGTATTACACTCGCTGTCGCTGTCGCTGCATTTATTGATGAAGAATCGAATCTCAGACTTTTCAAAGAACCTAAAACAATTGTAACTCTTGCATTTGCTAGTTTTCATTGTACTTGGATTACAAAAATCTGTACTTTATCTTCGTCATATATTAGATGATCGAAATTCAGAGAAGTGCGACTCTCCTAACTTTTAATACAAAAGGATGCCACTTTGAAAGAATATGAAATATTTTTATCGTTATTAAGTTAACAAACTTACAGACTCTGTTTATAAAATATAAACAAGGTAAAGTAAAATATTCGGCGCAAAGCCTGATTGTCTTCGCGTTGAACGCGATGCGAATACTGAGCGCGATGTACAAGTTCGATACATACTTTGGGCTGCTGTGAGTTGCCACAAGATGTGGATGCAAGATACGTTAGTTAAAACTACTAGTATGGAGTGAAGGAGGAGTTCAATTCCTTACTATGTACAATGTGCATATTGATCTAGCTGGTGGCTACCCCTTTTTGCATCTCATTGCTGGGCAAGGATTTTGTATTAAGCAGTAGAACATACTCGTAATTTAAGATACTGCATCAGGAACGATATAAGGGTCACTAGAGTTCGTAAAAATGAGTATTTGTGGGCTAAAATTATGGTTACTTGAAAAGTAGCGTAGCTACCTGTAAATGTGCTTTGAATAAGTTTCAGGAAATAAGGTCAATAAGCAATTTATATAAATGCGCTTTTTAATGAAAACGGTTACATTTCACACAGTGAATTTTCATAACAATTTTTTTTGCCGATTTCGATTCTTTCTTATACTGTTTCTTTATATTGTTACGCGCTATGGGTAATGAAAATGCCGTTGGTAACGTAGAAGGCGTTTATTGTCAGCTTCCACAAAAAATCCACTTCACAGAGTCCGAATCACAATGCACAATCACTATAGTCCAATATCTTCGCTTGAGTCGTCGAAATAATTCTTCCTTGTCGCTTGGTAGAGATCGCTTCGGTTTCACTTCCGGAAATAAACTGCCCAGTCGCGGCTCGGCGCGTGCCTTATATACGGCCACCCATGGTTCTCTAGAAATTTCCCGAACCACCAAATACAATAGACCCGTCCCGAACCTTCCTTTAAATTATTACGCACCTATGTACAGCTTATGTAGTCATAAACAATAGCCGCGACTCGCGATGTAAACAACCTATACATGTACGCTATATATAGGTACGTACTCACCGCGGACCCCGAATTTGTTTACTGGTAGAAATCGATGTTTTTCTTATGACCGATTTTTCGAGAACTTTCTTCACTGTTCGATAGTAGACCTAATACCTGTTTATGCGTTTTTGGGGTTTTGCTGTACGACGCTTTGTTCTCGAGATATAGGTACTCAAAGTCGTAACATTACCCCCTCCTTAGTCATGCTCGTCCCGAGCATGATTCTTTCCGTGGTATTTTGCTAGTCGGTCTACATGTACTACTTTTAGCTTGCCGCGGGGACCCTTCTTAATCCGGTACGTGATGTCGTTAATCTTTGTGACAACAGTGTAAGGTCCTTCCCAGCGAGGTTGTAATTTCGGGGACTTCCCCTTTTTCCTCTGCGGATTGTGAAACCACACTAGAGCTCCTTCTTCAAATCCCTTGGAATTGGCTTTCCTGTCGTATCGGGTTTTCATGCTTGTACTGGTTTTCAAGCTGTTCTCCCGAACCATCTTGTGTACCTCATTTAGCTGGTATTGAAGATCACTTACGTACTCCGTCACAATCTTGGGACCATCCGGTGGAGTTCCAGTAATGGCGTCTATCGGAAGCCTCATTTCTCTTCCAAAGTTTACCTTTGCTGGCGTAAATCCTGTACTGTCGTGGATTGCCGAACGATACGACATAAGGAACAGAG
Source organism: Pyrgus malvae (assembly GCA_911387765.1). Taxonomy (NCBI): domain Eukaryota; kingdom Metazoa; phylum Arthropoda; class Insecta; order Lepidoptera; family Hesperiidae; genus Pyrgus; species Pyrgus malvae. The sequence goes on along the minus strand of OU426962.1, from coordinate 23,860,327 downwards.
GTATGTATTGGTCCCAATCTTTTTGATGTTCATCCACTACCTTAGCCAAGTGATTTTCCAACGTTTGGTTAAATCTCTCGACCATACCGTCTGACTGTGGATGAGCAGGAGTCGTGCGCGTCTTATGCATGCCCAGCAAACTACACATTTCTTGGAATAGTCCCGACTCGAAATTACGTCCTTGGTCCGAATGGATTTCCACAGGTACACCATATCGGCAGACTACTTCTTGCACGAGCTTTTTAGCCACGGTGTGTGCTTCTTGATTGGGAGTGGCAAACACTTCAGGCCATTTAGTGAAATAGTCCTGCACAACTACGATGTATCGGTTTCCATCTTCGGTTACTGGAAATGGCCCAGCTACGTCAATATATATACGTCAATATACGCTCCCAAGGTGCTCCAACGTTATACAACTTTAATTTGCCTTTACTTCTTGTTTGGGGACCTCTGACTGAAGCGCAAGCTGTACATTTTCGGCACCAGTCTTCCACATCTTCGCGACAATGTACCCAATAAAATCTTTTTCGCAGCTTTACTAGTGTTTTCTTCACGCCAAGGTGCCCACCAGAAGTTCCATCATGAATGTGCCTTAGGACGGACGACACCATACTTCTTGGTACTACGATCTGTAGGGTTACTTCCTTTCCGGTGTTAGACTCCCATCTTCTATGTAAGACATCATTTTCCAAGACTAAGCTGTCCCATTGAGCCCAATAGCTTTTAGTGACTGGACTACATGCTGACACATCATTCCAACTGGGTTTGTTCTCACTTCGTTTCCAGTCCAGTATTAACCGTAGATCATCATCTCCTTCTTGCGCTTTCTTCATGTTTTCGTTGGTCCATTCATCGTCTAAACATTGCGTCCTTATTAATTTAACATGTCCTATGGTTTCCTGTTTCTGACAGTGTTTGCAATCTTCAGGACAAGGTCTTCGTGATAAGGCATCAGCGTTGCTGTGTCCTTTTCCACTCCGGTGTTCCGTAACAAAATGAAACTCTTGCAGTTGCTCGAGCCATCGTGCCACTTGACCTTCAGGATTTTTAAACTGCAGGAGCCATTGTAACGCTGCGTGATCTGTCCGTAGTGTAAACTGGCGACCAATAAGGTACTTCGAAAAATGTTGCAAGACCTTGACCACGGCAAGTAACTCTCTACGAGTAACGCAGTAATTTCTTTCTGGTTTCGAGAGTGATTTGCTGAAGTATGCTATCACTACCGTATGCTCGTCTTGTATCTGTGATAAAACGCCGCCGATTCCAGTATTACTCGCGTCCGTATCCACGATGAACCTCCCATCGCGACTTGGATATCCTAATATCGGCGTTTCACACAAACAACGTTTTAGCTCTCTGTAGGCATCCTCACAAGTCGAATCCCAGACAAAATCTCGTTTTTCTTCCATAAGACGATGTAATGGCCTGGCTATATCTGAAAATTTCTTTACAAAACGTCTGTAATACGTACACAGACCCAGAAATGATCGTACTTCAGATTTGTTCCTCGGAGTAGGCCAGTCCTGCACAGCCTTAATCTTCTCTGGGTCGGTTTTAACTCCTTCCGGGGAAATTTCACTTTCACTAGAGACTCCGATCTGGGTGCTAGTACAGTGTCCTTCGAGCAGTAAAGATTGCATGGTATCCTTCGAGGTCTTTGTTTAATGGGCCTAGCGTCGCCGGTGTCGATTTGGTGCTTGACGAGTCCCGTTCGTCCGGTTATTCACAATACCCTCAATTGTTAAACTGTTTCCGTTGCAAACTTGGTTAATTGTAACACAGGGGGCATTAATTTGACCAACCAGCGCCCGCCCCGCGGCCCTGGCGACATCTAGTTTAACGGTAAGTCGTCCACTTGGGTTTCCAAGTCAGAAACCCATCTTCTTTTCTTCTTGGGACACTCCAACCGAATATGCCCCTTTTCGTACGTCAACAACGCACTGTTCTTTCCTTAAGAAGTCCAGTCCCAAAATGCAATCATCGGTGATACTGGCAATTAATACTGGATGTCGATATATACGGTCACCAATCTTCAAATCAACGTCTATATTGCCGAGGACGGAAACTGGTTGGCCGGTTGCTGTTTGAAGACGGTACGCTGGCGATCGCTTGGTCAATGTTACGACTTTGAGTACCTATATCTCGAAAACAAAGCGTCGTACAGCAGAACCCCAAAAACGCATAAACAGGTATTAGGTCTACTATCGAACAGTGAAGAAAGTTCTCGAAAAATCAGTCATAAGAAAAACATCGATTTCTACGAGTAAACAAATCCGCGGTGAGTACGTACCTATATATAGCGTACGTGTATAGGTTGTTTACATCGCGGGTCGCGGCTATTGTTTGACTGTACATAGTGTGTAATAATAACTAATAACATAAAGGAAGGTTCGGGACGGGCCTATTGAATTTGGTGGTTCGGGAAATTTCTGGAGAACCATGGGCAGCCGTATATAAGGTACGCGCCGAGCCGCGACTGGGCAGTTTATTTCCGGAAGTGAAACCGAAGCGATCTCTACCAAGCGACAAGGAAGAATTATTTCGACGACTCAAGCGAAGATATTGGACTATAGTGATTGTGCATTGTGATTCGGACTCTGTGAAGTGGATTTTTGTGGAAGCTGACAATAAACGCCTTCTACGTTACCAACGGCATTTTATTACCCATAGCGCGTAACAATTGATGTCAGAAGTGGGATGCCGTTAGTACAACGAGACGAAGAGGGGCGCACTCCGAGGACCAGGAGACAGGTCGGTATGGATGCTGCGCGACAACTTGCGGCTGATAGCTTTGGCCATTACGATTCTATTTAAATACACAATTTCTAAATTTATTTAAATTTTATAATTTAATTTTAATTTCTAAAAATTCTATGTCTTGCCTTAAACATATTGTTAGTAGGTATCCTGTTTTTAAATTTGTAAATATGAGTAACTAAACACAGTAAATAAAATTTCTGGTACCTATCAGAACAAGCATGGTGTCTCGGATCTTTGCGATACATAAACACGTTTAGTAAACAAACAGTGTAATTATTGCAATTAGTATGAATCTCGCACAAGCGCTGCGTTGTGGCGACAAATAACAAGCAACAACGCTTCTTTCAATTTAAATTGGCGTGTTTTCCTTTTGCGTGTTCGTTGTCTGTGCTTGTTCGGAGCGCGGAATGGGTACGGAGAACTTCTTGGGCTTTCGTTCAATGAAAGGAAAAATCTTTTAGAGAACAAGATGTTAGTGTAACAACTTACATGGCTGTATTAATCTTATAAGAGTGTATACAATTCTTGCGTAACAGTGTAAGTAACCATACTCCTCCGGCTGGACCGATTTTTATGAAATTTTATATGCATAACTTCATTTTATTTACCGTTACAGTTAATTTTAAATTTGATATGAATCTATTTTTGAATTAAATAAAGTTAAGAATATAATAATAAGAAAATGAGACGTAACCTTGAATTTATATATGTACTAGCCTTCCACCAGCGGCTTCGCCCGCGTGTATCAGTTTTATAGGTTCTCATAGGATAAAAACCATCTTATGTCCTTTCCCAAGGTCCACTCTATCTGTGTTCTAAATTTAATTAAAAAAGGGTCAGTAGTTTAAGCGAGAAAGCGTAGCAGACAGACAGACAGACAGAGTTACTTTCGAATTTATAATATGTATTAGTAGGAATGAAATGAAATAAGAAACATAAAAATTTTCTCTTCTTTTAATATTGAATGGCTAAAAGGATTTTTATACAATGCCGTAAAACTAATTAAAAAAGACAAGAAACATAAAAGACATACATGACAATTTTGATAGCTGCGTCAAAATGTAAATAAACAAACAGAGAAAGTTAGTAATTTTGTAAAGAAATAATGAAGGAAAAGCAAAGTATGTGAATAAAACAAATGGATTTAAGTTATAAAATACGATAATGGACGTGAATGAAGTAAGTAATAACATGTAGTGTATTTATAACACTACAGGGCGCATTTCATTCATTTCATTAGCTTCCCGTGGGATTGAGATATTTTCCCGCGGTAAAAGTAGCCTATGTCCTTTCTCAACGTCCTTTGATGTTAATGCCAAATTTCATCAAAATCGGTTCAGTAGTTTAAGCGTGAAAGAGTAGCAGACAGACAGACAGACAGAGTTACTTTCAAATTTATAATATTAGTATGGATAAACTTTTTATTATTATTATTTAAATTAGTATTAAAGAATTACAGACCTAAATTTTGTTAAAAAATATGTATTTATGACTACACTAACGCATTAGTGTTACGCATAATAAAAAACAAAACGTTAGGTGCAACCCTTTTTGCGTCTCTTTGCTGGCCACGGGTCTCTTTTCTATATTATTGTGGAGGCCTGAAGCTCAGTCCACCACGCTGCTCCAATATGGATGGGTGGAGTGGCAGGCAAATTTTTTGAACCACCCATAAGGTCTCTAAGTATGTTAAGGACTCGTATCTATCGAAAACAAACGGAACCGACGACTTACAGTTTTAAGTTAGCGTTTTATGATGGTCATGCTAGAATTACTATAGGTATATCTATACTATATATATATTGAATGTATATATATATATGAGCAAAGATTTGTATTTTTGTGTGTATATTTGTAATGAATAAACTCAAAAACTACTTTACCCATTCCAAATATTCCAAAAATTCATCATTAGAAAGCTACATTCACCATAAGTAACATAAGCTACTTTTTATTGCAGGATTTTCCTTCATTCCTACGTGAAAACGGGTAATAGGGTCAACGCGGTTGCAGTAGCTGGCTAAACGCCTATGATTTAGCAGCAGATTTATAATATAGCAATATATCGTCTTATGTTGTATTTGAAATGGATGGAAGGAAGTATATAGCCTGGAATAGCACATAGGCTATTTTATATCCTACGGGGACCCATTAAACGGGTCCACGCGGGCGAAGCTGCTGGCGGAAAACTAGGATAAATTAAAATGTTTCATGTTCTACCATAAATTGATTATAAGTAGTACAGAAACTAGGTAACATAGAATCAGAAAAAACATTATTAATACGCTCGCACTTGTAATGGCGATTTCCAGAGATAAAGTAAGCAGATACCAGGACTCCATAAATCTTGGTCGGAATTAAGACGTAATAAAAAGGCGGTTGGCGCGCAGTCATTAATAACGGCGAGAACTGCTCTGGTTTCGATTCTCCTTTTCTTCGACATAACTTTGTATTGGACTGCACACTTTGTTTTGCAGATAATAAAATATTGACGCCAGATTCATAGGTCCACGTGGGTACTACACAAAGACGGTGACACAAATACCCTGGCCAAGAGCGTAAATTTAAACTTATTCAAATTTTAAACCTTCTATCGGTGATTTGCAAAATAATCATTACGTCACGCAGCTCATTAAGGTGTTTATTGAAGAATGTTGTATTTCGAAATTGACGAAGATTCTACACTCAAAGTTAGGTAGGTTGTAATCATTCGATAACAGATTGATCATTACCCCATATAATCATAATAATCAGCTTAAGTTACAGCAAGCAGCGTTAGCGTCATTATGATTAACATCACGCGTAGGTTACGGTGCGTAGATTCATTCTAAGAAAAGAAATAGAGGTCATAATCTTATTGTCTCTTTTTCTTTTCTTATATCTATAAGAATAAGAGACTAGGACTTCATAAATCTTGGTCGGAATTAAGACGTAATAAAAACGCTGTTAGCGCGCAGTCATTAATAATGAAGAGAATGGCCCAGAGAACACACCGGTAAGAAGAAGCTGTAGAAAAACACAAAACATGAAACTTTATGGATAAGGTTAAGATTCTTTTGAAAGGTAAACCCATATTATATAGTCCTGCAGAAGTTGCAGAAAGGAAGTAATGAACAATATAAAAAAGCCGGTCGCTTCTCGAAATTGGATGGTTAGCTCATCATGGTAGGTAAAATTGTAGGTATTAAATTTTCAAAAATAACAAAAAGGGCATTCGTCTCAGCTTTACACATAGATTCAAATCAGTGGCTGACCACTGACGCTGCCTATCTACATTAGAGCAGCAATGGCTGAGCAGTAAAGACTGCGGTCTCCGACACGGAGATACCGGATTCAAATATGTACCAATGAGCGTGTACTTTGCACCCATATTCTCGCAACTTAACGCAGCGAATTATTAAACGCATGAAATTAAAGGTATAAATTAATTAGGTAATGTAACAAAAAATATATTTAGTTATTTTAAAATTTGATCTTCTAACCGCATCAGATTATCTTGAGCTTTGTATATCATTTTCGGTAATCATAAGAAAACAATATTGCAACGCAGCAAATTGACATCTACAGCAACAACGTTGCCACTTCTCTCTATTTATCCATCAGCCTTTAAAGTCCACTGTTGGACATAAGCATCCCCTAATTTAGGCCACTCCATCCGGTCCTGTGCCTTCTTAATAAACTATTTATGTATATATAAAGCTGTTACCTACGAGTAGTTATATATGAGTTGTAGGTGCATGCATTCATCGCGACGGTCTGCCGACACTGAGCGTCGGTACACTTTGGCTTGCTTCTTCTCCATTCTCTCTCTTTTGACGACCCGCGTCGTCAATAGTTACCATGCCGGACTGCCAATCGAAGGGTCCCGGGTTCGATTCCCGGCGAAGCAGAAATTTGAATGATGAGTTTAAATTTCTGTTCTCGCTCTGGGTGTTTGTGTTTCTGTCTCTTTGTGTGTCCATGGTACCCACCACGCAGCGTATATCTACTCTACTGTGGGGCCATGAGTGTGAAACGTTATTATTATTATTATGTAGCTCTCCTTATAGGTTACGGGTCGAAGATGTTATTTGACCCGGTCATTTGAAAGGCTTGCGTGGGGACATAGGTCCAACACGTAGAGGCCCCTTTGAGACACTTTAATGTTGTTATGTGGTAACACATGACGGATACCATCCTCGGCCGTATTTATTATTATTATTCTTCTTCTTCTTCTCCAGGAACTGCATGCTTCTATAATACAGAGTATACGAGTAGTACCAACCTAAGAACATACTGTTTTTCACATCATTTTTATCCGAAAACTCGAGAGACCATGTTAATCCTTCCAAAAATTCGAGAACAGATTGAAGTTCATCACATTGAGCCAAGCCCTTAAAGGTTGCAAGGCAATATAGAGCACTCTGCCCTATTTTATTTATTTGAGCGAGTACGTTGCGCCGATACTTAGTCCCGCAAATAAACGTAGCTCGATCGCTGCCACTAGTTTTTTCTTTGCAGTTGGAACGGTGATGAATATAGCAACGGATTTGTGTTGACGTGGATTGGGAAACGTATAACTTTGCAGGTTCATATTGCTTACGTAAGCTATTGAGTTTAAATTGTTTCATTTGTTTTTTCAACCTATTTTGTCATGCATTGGTACCATACGCACCAAATTTTGGGACGCTTGGAGCTGTCGTTTACACAAAGTACGCATTACTAGCTAAACTATAACATAATTATTGCAAGCCAGCCTAAAGGCCAATAGAAAGTTTTTTACGATCGAACAATTGGACTTGAAGGATTAACGTGCCTCTAGATGCAAGAAATAGAGAGCTTGCAAGGCAAGGATTTTTTTATGTTCCAGTGGTATGATGTGCAGACCAATAAATGTCTATACCACTTAGTGTATGTCTTGGACACGAAACAATCATATACGAATGCACTCAAGAGTTGCAAAAAGCCGGCGGCGCACGGTGGGCTGAAAATCGTGTTGCTTGGACAAAGAAACCTAAATTTAAAAAAATGTTTTTTTTTTGTTAGAAACCGGAGATATTCACATTTTTCATGTCAGCTTCATAAAAAAATATTTTCCGAAAAATTATTACTCGTTCGTATTTGAACTAAATCATCTCAGATGTTTTTTTTTATGATATCAACGAAACCCATTTCTAACAAAAAAGTCATTTTTTAAATTTAAGTTTCTATGTCCATGCAACGCGATTTTCAGCCCACCGTGCGTCGCTAATCCCGTTAAAGCTTGGGCGGAAATGTTTACGAACTGCAGTGACCACTTGACACCAACGATCGCCAATCACGAATTACGGGCTTGCGCTGATAGTCACTCACCGCAGATAAACAGCGCTTGGTTACTACTAAAGCAGTTTAAGCGGTGATGAAATTCTCAGCTGTTTAGTAGGCTGACGGCAATTGCTAATTGATATAAGTTTTGTTAGAAGGGATCCATCAATGGAAAGCACGATCAATAAAATTTAGTAATGACCACAATTGGCAATTTCTAAAAGAAAATACTTCCACAAAAATCTTTTTTAAATACGTTGCTATACTGTTTTAATAGAGTAAAAGACGATTTTTCGGGTCTTCTTCTCATCTATATCCTCTGAGTCGGAGAGCTAATGAGGAATTTTGAAAACATACTCTAGACTCGTGGGAATGATAAAAATATATATATAGTATATTCAACACGTGTGAATTTACAACCTTGGCCAGCTTTTGAGCCCTCTTGGCGGAGCGGCCGTGGTCAATGACTGGTCATCATGTAGTAAAGGGGTTGGATGAATATAAAATTTGACTCACGACTGCTACTAGAGAAGCTGATATTTTCCTTATGTCATTCTGGCCGATAACCGCATATTTTCACCGAAACCACTTGAATTGCTTCACGGCAGAAATGGCCCAAAACTAATGATTTCTTTTGCTATATTTTAATCTTCAACGAGTGTGTTAGACAGCAGAAATAATTTTACAAAATCCCGTATTTTCAATTTTACATGATTGTCTTAGATGTTTAAAAATATTTTGAACATGTTGCGAAGAGTTGCGAAATCTACATCTGAAGCCAGTTCCAAGGAGAGGCAATTTAAATGCATGCGAGGCCTTCGATAAACTAATTTAAAGATGGCTAATCCTGGCATACGAAATTCACGCTAAGACGTGCCCCGAACACATACGTGCAATGTCAATGAACTTGATAAGATGGTACTGGTAGGCAGTATTAACATTTTGATTAAGGAATTTTTTACAGTGTGAATTTTTACGAGGCAGAAACAATGAGTAATAAATATGTGTTAGAACTGTATAATGAACATATGTACATAGAGTAGAAATGTTCGGAGACCAGCGACATCCCTTTCACGATTGGAGAAAATACTTTATAGATCAGGTTTCTTTAGAGCTTTAAGGGCTTAAGGCTACGGATAGGATCGGACACCACACCAGTCACTTGAAATAATTAAATATGCATGAAATTTGGTCAGCAAAGAGTGAATCCTTTATTTTACTTTACTATAGTAGTATCACTGTAAACAAAAACTAACGTAAGATCAAACGACGTTGCCTTTAACTGATGTCCAATCACCTAATTATCCGAAGTGATCACTTTAATAACATGTAGAATAGAATAGAACAAATTTATTTCGTTACAGATTACAGTAAGATACAAATAGTGTGTTAAGTGGCGCCTCTACCATTAAATTAAACAAGTTTTTGACGTGAGAACGTCTTATAATTCGATGGAGCCGGCTGCACGCACGAAAAAGCATGACTCATGCGGCGTTATCTCGCTCTGAGGCGTTCCATTTAAGGCTTGAAGTGCAAGCGAGAGCGCGGAACGAGCGACAAAGAGGCACAATCGGCCTCCGCGTTCGGCAGCGTTCGACATCTGTCTCTCTCCTACTCGAGTGAGCAGTTCGTCCGCGTGGACAGCTGCTATATAATAATACATTTTCATGTTTTCGTCAAGTATGAAGTGCAGTGAAAATTGAATGTGGTGTCAATTGTTTATAGCAACAAGTATTTTCTTATGACTTTGTAAAGTTCAGTAAACCGACTTTACAGACAATCGATGTTTTGTACATGATACACGTATGGCTCTTTTTCCATAATTTAATCGGGTTTTGAATTTTAGTTTCAGACCATTACATGATCCTTCTTCAAGAGCTCCCGCCAATCGCCGCGGAGACTACGGGTCACGCATCACATTGCATCGCAGTACAAAATACACATCTCATGTCATTTTTCCTTGTCCTTGAGAAGTTTTCTATATAAATTCTTTTCAAACTAAACTGTAGTGATTTAAAAAAATAAAATATTTGATTTTCTAAATGTTGTAAAAGAACACATAAAAGAATCGGACTAGATTCCAATGAAGCCTGATTTTATTTTATTTGAATGGAGTAGCAGACAATCACAACATAACGATACACAACCGCAAGCAAGGACAGGTAAGCCTTGTCTAATGTCGTATGCTGTTGCGCTGAAGTTTTTTATTGAAAAAGGTGTAGTTGCTGGCCAGACTTACAGAGGTGACCATCACAATAATAAAATTGATTCACGGCAAAAGCGGGTGCAGCGGTCAACTAACCAACGCAAAAGCTCTACCAACTGCAACACTTTGTCGATCGGCCTTTATAGCAGATTTTTTATTACTTACGGGATCTGAGGTCTCAACCATTGTGTTATTTTTGAAAAAAATGGGCATGTTTGCAATCATTGTTGAAAATAGTTCATGAATAGTGACATATTTAGTGTTCCGTCGTTGTTTTTGACAAAGGAGAGTAACTTTTTATGTTTTATTTTTATTCAAGCCTGTGTTCTTGAAAAAATATAGGCAATTAATTATGATATCTTATTTTATAATGAATTTATCTTACTTGAGTCTATATTCAAGAAATATAAACAGATTTGATTATGTAGTAAATAGGAAATGTGTGTTATTTTTGAAAAAAATGGGCATGTTTTTGATTCTTATTACAAAATGTGTCTGTGTTCAAGAAATGTTGGGATAGAACTCTCAAGATATTTTTTTACATTATTTTCATTGACAATTAAATTATTTACGTAAGATTATTTGTTTTTTTTACAATTTACTTTATTGAAGCTATGCAAGATGGCAGAAAGAATGGCATTTTTGGAAAAGTTGAAAGAAGCGGCCCGTAAAAGAGAAGAAAATGAGGATCAACATTATACAACGGACAATGAAGAAGAAGGTGATCTTTCTGCATTTTTATATATTTGCAGTTTGTCTGAAATTTGTTTATTCCTTCAAGTATTTAAACATTAAAATATCAAAGAAAATAATGTAAGCATAGAGTCAGTAAGACTGTTGCAGAAATTCAGAGAGATAATGAAAAACAGTGTGAAGAGAAAGGAGAGGCAAGTGCTAATTATATCATGTTTATTAGAATATTTAATGAAGAATTTAATAAAACATTTTACCAACCTAAGAAGGATTAGTGTGAGGACTTTGTTGCATACCATAATGCAACTGGAGAAGATAAAAATAGGCTGAAGCCTAAATGAGAAACATCTAAAAGAAAAAGAGCTTTCAAGAATAGAGAAGGTAAAGGACAAGAAAGAAGCAGAAGATAAAGCCTCAACTATAGTAGCGGTTTATAACTTACTGGCTGTGATGTCATGTTCTATGGGAGATGGGTCAAATTTTTACTACGTTTCAAAAGTAAATACCCTAAACTTTACAATCTATGAGGAGGGGAGGGAGAGGAGCTATAGAAATAGGGACCTGTTTTTAGAATATTTAAAAAGTCTTGGCAGAGATCTAAAAACTGAAGCCAAATTAGATATTATTTTAAATTCAGATAACTGCTGCGGACAGCAAAAAAATAAATTCATCATTAGTACCTATGTACATGCACGCTGTATCTAATTTTGATTATATTAATAGTATCACGCATAAATTTCTAATTAAAGGCAACACTTAAAATTAATGGGACAGAGTACATTCTGTTATTGAAAGAAACATCAGTAAGGCTCTGAAATCAGGCACCAGTACATTTTCATTATTCGCAATGCGAAAAAGAAAGAGTCTAGTAATTCCAAACTATAATCATCATTTTACGAGGTGTTGTAAAATGTCCTTTTAGTATTGATGTTACTGATTTACTTTTTTCATTATTTAAAGAATCCATGTTAAATTTGATTTAGTTTATTTTTAAGAAGAGCGTTTAATATTACCTCAATATAAAGTTACTATTGGTTTGTTATAAAACTTTATTTTTATTTATTTTAAGAACAAAAGTTTAAGCTCTGTTGTAGGTTTTTAATTAAGATTCTTAAGACGCTTTATAGGTAAATGGCTGCAACCCTTTTTGCGTTCCACTGCTGGGCACAGGTCTCTCCCCATTATTGGGTAGGCCTGGAGCTTACTCCACCACTCTGCTCCAATGCGGGTTGTTGGAGGTATAGGTAAATAAACGACCTAATTCGATTTTTATAATCTGTATTCTCGTAAATAAGGACTGATGTCTGAAACCCCCCTTTTGATGATGATTTTTTTTCTATTTCAAAAAAGTTTTTAAAATATTTAGATTTGTTTTAATTTTACGATAATTTTTCCTTTGATCATTGAAGTCAAACCCTCAATAAATCATTTATATTTGGCAATATGCACTAAAACATTTATAAATAATTTTAAAACCACCATTCTGTAAAATCAATGTTTTTTAGTTCCGTCACTATTCTCGCATACCAGCGACATTTCCTATTTACTACATAATCAAATCTGTTTATATTTCTTGAATATAGACTCAAGTAAGATAAATTCATTATAAAATAAGATATCATAATTAATTGCCTATATTTTTTCAAGAACACAGGCTTGAATAAAAATAAAACGTAAAAAGTTACTCTCCTTTGTCAAAAACAACGACGGAACACTAAATATGTCACTATTCATGAACTATTTTCAACAATGATTGCAACCAACCTCTAAATACGTCGTTATTTGCGAAAATCGACCGCGCTTTAACTGTGATGTCATCGGTTCAACTGAAATGAGTCGTTATTTGTGATTTATGCTAGAGTGTTTTGCCTCAAATGGATAACGACGCTTTCTCTCTCTAACGAACTCTGGCGCGAAATCGGCATTGCGTCTTTGTTCACGATAAAATATCAAAGATTTATGATCGTTTGGCATATTTAGTTCAATTTGAACGAATTTTGAGTTCCGTCACTATTCTCGCATACCAGCGATATTATCGTGAAGAGTAACTTGTCTATAGGTACCTGATTCTACACCGATATTGAGGAATTTTGTTATGTATTGTGACCTATATTCAATACGATGACAATGGCGGATCCTCCTCCTTAATTACTGGAATCCTCACATTACGGAGTACAAAGCTACTTAGCGATGTATTCCGAGAATGTGTGCGTTCCACATAATAGTATCTATCATGTGTGATTAGTAATTTACTTATAATAATATATACGTGGCTTGCATTGATATCTATATCTGTCTTCGATGTAGCTCTTATAGTACATGCTTACGTTTTGTATTTTATTTAGTTTTGCGTACCACTAGAGCTCTGTGTCAATGGACAGACAACGTGTAAAAACGATCTATACGTCTATATCTATGTATATACCTATCTGTGAATAACAACCGAGACCGACGGCTTAACGTGCCCTCCGAAGCATAAAACATTTTGCCACAAGCGTTCAACCATCTCACACCCGACCGCGTCCGTTTAACTTAGCTGCATAGATCGCTTGCATTCTACACTAGCTGCTGGGCCATGCGCGCTACAAGTATTAACAAAGCTGTCACTAAAATTTAACTTATTTCCTAATTATCATCGTCTTTATAACTGCTTCACGGCAGAATTGGTTGCATCGATGGTACTTTCCGGTGAAACGATGAAAGATTTAAAAAAAAGCTGATGTGATAATGTAACACATATTAGTGTTGTTTTATCGACTATGTACAGTACGTTAGTATCTAGACCAAAGTCTGCACAGACTAAGTATACCACAGTACTAACGGAACATTTCTTCCAGCGGTATGCGAATAACTCTTAGCCGTAACGAGAACGAAGATAGGAGATTCCTCTGCGAGAATTCCTCGTGTTCCTCGTGTTTCCTCAGTGGCTGCCTTTGCTAGTAATTGCATTCTGTCTGTAACGATTCTTTTAGAATAGCATTGTTGTGGAATAAGACGTTACTTATAACTATGATGTAAACAGTTCTTCTTGTAAACTGGCAAACCCGAATATTTCTCTTTTTGCCCATGTGAGACGGCGAAACCAGCAATTTCGACCTGAAGTCATGTAGAGAAGCTTAGATTTTCATCTAATTACTTTTGACAATGCAAGCCTTATGCTAATTAGCAACTTTTAAACTGAAAATATTCAATGGGAATGGGTGTAAAATCAAACATTTATCAATAATAATGGTATGGTGTGGTATGGTATATAATGGTATCATATAATAATATAACGCTCGATATTTATATTAGTATAAGATAGGAATCATGCAACCTTTAAATGAGTTTCAACATGTATACGACACGTACATCTATTGAGGTGTAGTTTTTAATCACTTCATAAACACTGTTGTTGACATTATGTCAAGAAAGATTATTTACAAAACACGCAAGAGAAATTTATAAAAAAAAGTGAAGTGTAAGCAAGAGTAAAATGAAGTGTTTCTGATTTTGATTGCTGCTGTTTGGTCCGACTTATATCCATTATCTTCATCAATCGCATTAAAACTTTGTTTTTTATTTGAATGGAGTAGCAGACCAGCATGCAGGCGACGTGGTGTTAAGTGGTCGCTGCAGCCCATGGACATCTACATACAACCTCAAGCAAGCATAGGTAAGTCTTGTCTGAGGTCGTATGCAGTTGCGCTGCTACTCCGGAGGCTGGTGGTCGCCTTATGTAAGTGTGGCCGGCAACTGCACCTTTCCACCGAAACACAATAGAATAGGTTAACGGCAGAAGTGGGTGCAGCGGTGGTACTTCCCCAGGCGAACCATAATAGTTCTACCACCTACAGGTTTGCATATTACGGTACAATGTTTGCATACGGGCAAAAATTGCAAAAGTATTTATTATCTTAATAGTTTTTGTATTTTCAAGCAGTTTCATGTTAACAATTCTTTGAATATAATTATATAACTTCTGTTTCGCCAGTATCGAAACTTAACATATTGCGGTAGAAACTCTATCATTACAATTCTGCCAAGACCTACTTCCCCGCAGTTATTCCAGCAATATTGCTGAGTTCTCTTAATTTAACTAAGTTGTGAATTAAAGCAAGATTTAATTTGACGTTATCTGCACAAATGTAATTAACATTCATATCTCTGTGCGAATTCAGAAGCGTCTCGGTTATGTAATTAACCTTATTGGGGGTGACGTTCGGTTTTCAAGAACGAGGATTTTAAGGACTTCGCAAAAATATAGATACATGACTATACTGTTACCAGTTCGTATATTTAAAAAAAAACGACAGACGACAAAATCAATATACGTCGATTACTGAAAGCTCGTGTAATACACGCATATTTTAAGTTGAGAGTGTATTTTCTGTGACACACATTTTACACAACAGACGTATCTATTTAATGCTTTACCAGACGTACCATCATTTTAATGCATTTGTGTCAGTAGTGTCGGCACAGAATATTTGGCCTATACGTACGTTGAAATATTTTAAATTTATTTTAAATATATTCGATATTACTCTTAGAATAATTACATTATAGAAACCAAGTTCACGCGCCCAAATTGAAGCATGTTATATGGTGCCATTAATTGCACCAAACGCTGGACCGTAAGATTTTAGGTAAGTTAAGGCAAGCCGAACGCGTCTCCCGAAAAAATAAATGTACAGAAGAGAAGAAGAAAAACAAAAAAGTCTAATAACATAACTTTTTACAGTGAAGTTTTCAATATTTTGTATATATGTTATAGTCAAAGTCCGATACACAGTCTCTTCGCGGAAGGACTGGTTTATCCTAGGTCTGGCCAAAGCCATCAGGCAATCCCCGAAATACATTTCAATTTCGCCCTTTGCCTGAAGTATTTTTAGTCAAACCCAGGAGCTCCTAACTTTTCAGTCAAACGTCGAAAGTAAATTATTCTGTTTCGGTTTTGGCCTAGTCAATCCTAGAAGCGACTGCAAAACTCGGTCAAACGTTGATCTGAACATCAATATCTTTTTTCGAGGAATCAAATAAAAGAATGCAAAGAAAAATTTCTTAAGATCGAAGATGTGCCTGACGTTCGGCTGTCTCTTAGAAAAGTCAGTGCAAAGGATTCAAAATTTGGTGGCCAAGGCTTTATAAAAGGGGAATTATAAAACGAGCGAATAAAAAAAAACTTTGCGACTGATGATGACATACAGTTTTAATAACTTGAGCGGTATGAATTAGATTAAGCGAAAAATTTACTAAACTAACGACGAATATTGATAATAATAAAATCCAGAACGAGCTTACAAAAAGTGGATTGTGATTAATCCATTTCAGATATTAAAATTTTATCCGAGCGACTACATTATTAAGTGAGCGACTGGAAAAAAACCACTCTGCATTCTGTAAGTTTACGCACAACGTTTGACTGCCATGGCGTCTCCGAAGCCCTTTGCTTCTGTGTCTGAAAAATACCCAAAACCAAATCAGAGCACCCCACTATCCACGTGGTCTTATCTGTACTACCCCTAGAGTGTATATAAAAAGCCGGAGGCGCGGAGGGAGAACACTCCCCGCCCGCCGTAGGAAAGCGCAGGCACCAAGAGAGCCGTAGCGGCTGAGGCTGGTCGCCCAAGGCGACCAGTAAGCCGAAGCTGCGAAGGCGAGCGCAGGTGCCGCGCTTTCTTACGCTGGGGCGGAGGGAGTGGTTTTCCCGCAGCGCCGGAGAAGTCACGGAGCCAGAGCTTCTGAGGTGGGACCTCAAGTTAAGCGGTTCTTAAGACTTGAAAGCTGCTTAAATGATAAAATGCTTCCAAATATACGAAGATAAGACACTTCATACCTACATCGGAGTTTGACTCGTCAAACCCTGATTTAATAAAATTGTGTTTTGACGTTTGCCTGACCAAATTAGTCTCTCCCAGGTTTGACCAAAATTGTTTAGTCAAAGGCCGAAAATTTACATTTGTTTGGGCTTTGACTAAGTCATTCAGTCTGACCTGAGGATTGACCAGTCCAACCTAGGAGCGCCGGAGCTTCGGAGTTTGCCTATAACATATATATATATTTTTTGTATGTATATTTTGTTTATCAGATGTGACATCTGTGTGAATCTATTTAGTGCTTCAATTTTGACAGCGCGCTTGTATGAAGACTGACGTTCTTAACGTTATTATTCTTAGATATTACTATTATATTATACATTGACTATTTAATTGGCATTTTTAACATGAATATAACACCTACATTATTTTAGGATTAATAATAATGTAGATCTGGCGACCCTACATCGATGGCGTAAAATGTGCGTCGAAGTCTACATATGTATCTAATGATAATGTAGTCTTAGCAGATGTTCCGTTAAATTGACTCTTACGTAGAATATTTCCTTCTTACTGTAAAGTTATAAAGTTATGATAACTGGTGCGCTTCTTTTAAGAATAAGATATTAAAATTATTTTGAAGTTATCGTGTGTATTATAAACTTTTTAAACTCTTCTGATAAGCTATTGTTAACTAAGTTAATTTAATTACTGAAATAAACAAAAACTAAATATACGCTGTTAGTGTATCAGTTGTATTACAGGTTTTCTTTCGGCATGACAAATTTAGATTGGCCGGAAAAGGAAAGACACATGAGTTTTTTAAGAGTTTGAACTACCAGGCTATCCGGTAAGTATCCGGTTTTCGGTTGGACATATTCTTGAACTACCTATGCTAATCAGTTACTCATAGTGTTTTTATACTTTTGATATGTACTGGAATAGAGTTAGATTCCTGAAGATAATATTATAATTTTACTAAACTAAATCCTTGGTTAAGTTCTGGCAAGTGAGTGAAGTGAGTGAGTGAATTGCGGTGTCGCTTGAGGCAGATTTGAGCTCAGTCCGTGCTCTCGGCGATTCGGCATTCATCGCATTCAGTCAGAGGTTTGTGATCAAAGGCAAACAGTGCATCTAAGGTGAGTATTGGGAAGTTTGGTGAAGTGAACTGTTGTGGAAACACAACTTTGGAGTGTAAGCTTGAGTCTGCATTACAGATAAATATGCTTTAACGTGCATATTGGTAACCCGACGTGATCGTGGAACCTGGTCATTGTGCTCGTTGCTGCGGGCTTGACTTCATGACATTCACCGTCACTTAGTGGATCAAGGTGCTGGTATCATTGAAATGTGGTCAGCAGGGCGTTTTCAATCGTCGGGGTACTGCATGGTTTTACATTGTGCTAAATTGGGTGAGTATACTATCAATCAAACTGCAAAGGACGATGTACGTGCGTTTATTAAGAATTACAAGTTGATACTAATTATAGATTGATAAAATCTTTCAGGGCACTACGGCTTGCAAAGAATAAAAATAAGTGTGGAACGCTAATGCTAAAGAATTTTATAAAATATCTTAAAAATATCCGGCTACAAACTATGATTAACCTTCAATAAGTAGCGAGATAATAAGAAATAAAGCAGAACCTAATTATATTTACACAAAATAAGAATGATTCTTTATAATAAGAAGATATCCTTTAACTACTTTAGTATTTTTGTTTTTTTAACACGCTTTTATTAGCTTGACCTGTATGTATGTATGTATGTAACGGAATCTTTTAACTGCATTTTCACTTACTTCTAGGAGTCTCATTAACTTGAAAATTTGCACATGGGTCAAGGGCCGATGACAATATACTATTCTCATAACTTTATATTATAATCCTAACTAGGATCCTCAGGATAAAAAAAATATACGAGGGGCGGCTGATAAGTTCGTGGCCTAAATAACAACAAACAAACAAACTTCTAAGCGTCTGATTAACTTGAAATTTTGCACAGGGGTCAAGGGCCAATGACAATGTAAAAATATGAAAAAAAATCCAACTTAAAAATTTAAAATAAATAATGTAGTTTAAAAAACTAAAAAACACGCTTTTGTGAAAATACGAATTAAAAAGTAAAAAATAAGAAGAAAATGTATTTTACTCTAAAAAAA
Organism: Pyrgus malvae; assembly: GCA_911387765.1. Lineage (NCBI taxonomy): Eukaryota > Metazoa > Arthropoda > Insecta > Lepidoptera > Hesperiidae > Pyrgus > Pyrgus malvae. The sequence continues at coordinate 23,841,426 of OU426962.1, read as the reverse complement.
AGCGTGAGGTGCATAGTGTCAATAGTATCTTAAAAACCACCCACGCTTTTTTTACAGTAAAATACATTTTCTTCTTATTTTTTTACTTTTTAGTTCGTATTTTCACAAAAGCGTGTTATTTAGTTTTATAAACTACATTATTTTTCTAGAGACTATTCAATAACAAGACTTTTCTTAGGATGAACGCAAACCATTGACAAAAACATCTCATTAGCACGTCCTCATCCTCATTCCGATGTGAAACAACTCTTCAAATGTCATCGCTCAGACATTTTGCTGACACTGCAATTCTGCAATGTCGACTGTACGGACATTTTGCTTGCATTAGGAGTAACGCTCGTTTGAAATTTTGCCTCGGTAAGAAATGAATATATTAAAATTCACTATTAAGTTAACATTATAACTTTTTTAATAAGCTTTTTATGTTTTGTCTTTTTGTTTTCATTCTGTTATGAATGATCATAAGGTGCTAGACTTCAATAGGTTCCCGTAGGCTAAAAACTATTCTATGTCCTTTCCCAAGGTCCACTCTATCTGTGTTCCAAATTTTATTAAAATTGGTTTAATAGTTTAAACGGGAAAGCGTTACAGACAGATAGAGGGACAGAGTTACTTTCGTATTTATAATATTAGTATGGAAGTAAGGATATATACCTATGAAATAATTGTTGTAGTTTGTAGTTTGCTCAAGAATTTTCTAAAACAGCGGAACTTATAACGGATGTCAAAGTAATCAAGGGGTCCATTTTTTCTGCTGTGAACTATTTCAGGTTAACTTTTGTATTCACCGATTCGCATCTCCACGAACCCGCTTTGAAGTAGCGTGCTGGAGTAACCTCCACGCCTCTCCAATTATGGGGAGGAACCCTTGCCCAGCAGTGGGGTGTTAAAAAGAGTTGCAGCAAACTTCTGCATCTTGTTGATATTTTGTAATTTTAATAATAACTAATACCCGAAACACAAATATTAAGCGCTAGCGTAGCTATAAGGCGGCTAGCGTAGAACGTAGGCGATCTACGCAGTTAAGCCAAACGGGCGCGGTCAGATGTGAGATGGGTGACAAAAACCGCTAGTGGCAAAAATTTCACGCGCGTTTCCGTACTTCGGATGGTAGGCCGTCAGTGCCGGTTGTTATCGATAGATAACAGTTGTTAAACCTTGTCACAGGCGTTATGGGTGGTTTAAAAACATCCGACAGCGGGTTGGCCACTAACCCGCAATTCCACCAATCCGCATTGGAACAGCGTGGTAGAATAAGCTCCAGGCCTCCACATAATAAAAGGGAGTGACCCGTGCCTAGCAGTGGGACACAAAAAAGGGTTGCAGCCAAGATTTACATAATTAAAATGAAATAGCTCAAGAAACTCTCAATATTGCATTAAAATAACAAAAAGATTTGCTTATTCAACTATCGAATGTAATAAGCTAACTTTTATAACTCCCTCTACAGTAAAGCGCAGTAAAATAAACTCTACATTAAATTCAATATGGTTTTATAGGCAGTTAATATAAGTTTGTGGTGCCTTACGTTTCCCTTTACAGGTAGGTCGTATTAATGTGAGCTCTATGACTTTATTAATAAGGTCCTACTAGATGCTAATGTAAGTTTGTGATGCAACTGAACGCTTTCAAGAAAGTCGGATGAGCTATCTGTCAGTGCGATGCTATGTATTTGGAGGTGACTCAAGAAAGTTATTTTTCTTTGTGTTCGAATAAAATTACTGAATTTCGAAAAAATATTCAACCGCTTTCAAACAGTAAAAAATAAAACGCAACGAATAAGGACACGACTCTAAAGTAGCTTAAATAATCGTTACAATTTTAATTTTTTTTGACTTCCTGAAGGCGATGGCAATTTTTTGTTAATAACATTTATGACTGTAAACATCTGTAGTACTCAATTTATCTCCTGGCAAATAAAAAATATCTGCATACTTAGCACAAATACTTTCAATTGTTCTCTGTTCTTCATCATTTAAATGATTTAATTTTAAAGAAGAGAATAAATTCTTAACTCTTTTGGCATTATTTTTTGATTTGTCAAATACACAAAAATCAAAATCTTTAAGTTTTTTAATTTTAGGATTGATATCCGATAATGAAAAATTATTTTCAGTCACATTTAGTATTCTAATGGGTATTAAACCATTTGTAGGTGTGGCTACAGAACTTGCCAAAAATACACCCTCCTTTATTTCTTTTGATAAGACTACACAATCCTCATTTAAATCAGTATGTATAAAGTGTACAGATTCACTACGCGCAGGAATATCAAAATGCAATTTACATTTATTTATTATAGGAAAAGAACATACAGACTTAGTCGTGTGCAAAATTAAATTATTTTTAGAAAAGTCTATCTTAGCTTTATATTTATTTAAAAAGTCACGTCCCAAAATTCCATTCGACTGTATTGGTAAGCTGTTAAAAACGTAAAATTTGTGCCTAATGATTTCATCTCCTATAGTTAAAGGTAAATAAATATATCCTATTGCTTCGACTTCACCACCTAATCCGTTGATCTTTACACTCTCTTTATAAATCGTACTCTGATATTCTAGCGCATGTTTATATGTGCATGCTGATAACGAAGCTCCTGTATCAATTAAATAAAAATGTTTTCTATTTTGATCCATAGACGATTTAAAAAATATATAACAATTACTATCGCTAGCCAAAATTAAATGTTCTGATTTAGTCACGAAAAAACTGCTTCGAATTGTTTTCCTGTTCAATAGGTTGTTCTGAACAATTTATTACATTAATGTTACGTTGTTTGCGTATCCCTTGGTTTCCTCTATAAAAATGAGAATTACCTCTATGCTGTTGACCTCCTCGAGCTGACGACGAAATAAAGCGTCCTCTGCTAAATTGCACTTGATTTACCGGTTGATTCCAATAACCATAACCTCTGCCTTGTCCTCTATATGAAGTGAAGTTACGTTCACCTCGTAGATTCCTACGAACGCTATTTCTACTCCTGTTATAAAACATATTGTAAGGTTTTTTATACATACCCATAATTTCTCCAGACGTAGATACGGCTGACACCTCCTCATCTTGAGCGGCTTGTATGGCATCTTTTAGTGAAGTGTAATCCCTAGCTGAAATAATTGTACTTAGCCTACGGTTACGCAGACCATCAGCAAATTGTTTTATAGCCATTTTCTCATTAATTGGTTTTAAAATATTATAGCATTGTTCAACGCCATTAGATTGCGAAATAGTAAGATCCACAAATAATTCTGAAATTTCTTTTCCGTAGTCTACAATTGACTTTTCATTTTGTCTAATCATTTGCAATTTCTTATGTATAGCAGTTGCAGCTTTCTTACACAATAACACATTTTTCATATCAGTAATTAATTCACTTACGGTGTTATATTTAGATTTTAATTTTAATTTTGCATCTTGAGATAATCTACATTTTAATACAAAATTAATTAAATTTTGTTTACAAGAATCATCTTTTAAAATCGAATCATAATACTGAATATTATCAATTAATTGTTTCGTATTCGATTCCTCATTAGTCATAATAGGCAATAGACTTAACGCAATTTTCATATCAAATGACTCCATATTTGAAACTAATTCCGTTTTATCACTACGACACAACAATAAAACCTCTTCATATAAATCTAAGAATAAACGACAATAGTTTTCTATTAGCGAAATATCTCTCGAACTAAAACATTTACTTTTTACTTTATTATCATGATCTATTAACCACACTTGATATTGTCTATAAACTTCATTTATTTCATTTAATTTAACTTCTAAAGTTTTCCCTATTCTTCTCTTAGGTCCAATTTTAATTAAATAAACTCTAATCTTTTTCAACTCGTTATATAAACTTATAATAATATCCATTACTCACCACCATAATGTAGAGAAAGGTAAACACATAAGTACCTGTAATTCATATTAATGTATAAGTATAAACATTGCAAAATGATATAAAATGCATGAAATATAGTAGATACACATATAAAGTATAAAGTTCACTCGCAGGTCGCGAATATACGAATTCCATCTTCTATGTTACGCGACGCGGCACATACTTTTATAACACTAATAGATTAAACGCGATTATAATAACGAACATAATAACGCACTTTAAAAACACTTGTGGTACACGGCGATTTACACTGCACGTACATCTGGATACATCTTGGACCCCTCGGGACCTCTCGACTGGATCTCTCGTTGAAAGAAAGACTTCCGAACTGCTGTACGATTTATTTCGTTACTCATCCATTTCACCATACATTTTTTATACGTCCGATGCATAATATAAAATACGCCCAGCAGAATTACAAGTAAAATAATTCCCAAAATGATGGTGGTTGCGGTCACATGAACCATCAATGCTTCCGACTGATTGTTACCACCAGCGGCATTTTGCACCACAAGGGTCTCCTCCTTAGACTGTTGTTTTCCCATTATACTCGTAATATTTTTGTATCCCGACCGTGATTATCGTCCCGAAAACAAAGATACAATAACTTTTCACTTCCATTGTTCTATAATTATCTTTATGTACTTAATAGTCTTTAGCACTAAGTCGCGGGCCGCACAAAGCTAAGCTTCAAATTCGCGACGCCGGAGTGGCGGGCGCCGCAACCTGACTCCGGGCCTGGCGGGTCGCCATCTAATTATTAATAACATCATCGTGGCAAATTTATAAAATCCTTATTTGAAGTTGGCTAAAAATATCTCAAACAGTCGTTATTGCATTAGGTACTTGCATTGAATGAAACGACTTCATCGATCGACTATCACATGATATGAGTTAAGTTTTATAACTTTCTCTGCAGCTGAAGAGCGGTAAATAGAACTTTAAAACTATATCAATAAGGCAATCGGAACTAGTTTGTGGTTCATTCCTTCTGTTGCCTTTTACAGTTCGGTAGTAATAGGGATTGGTATGTTAGTAAATTTTATCAGCTGCTGTCGTAAGTTTGTGCTGTAATTAAATGTTTCTGGTAAATCGGGTGGGTTGGGTGAAGGCTTAGTGAGTTGACTAGGTTGAGTCTTTCATTATTACAAAACCAATACTTTAAGGTGATAATTTTTTGCAAGGTCACAAAACACGATAGATATTGCAATTAATAAAACGCATGAGCGTCATGTGCAATTAGCTGAGATCATAATTGCTTAAACAATCAAATCATTCAATCAATCAAATTATTGTGAAATGAACTCTATAGCTAATTTTATTGAGCTACAGAAATGGATATTAGTGTTATGCCGTGCATTCAAAGATCTCTCAGGGAACTAATTTTATTCTATATCGATAATACACCATAAAAATTCTAAAAATAAATACCTTGAAACAATTGATATTGCATTGATCGAAACGACTTCACCGATCGACTGTCGCATGTAATGAGCTAAGTTTTATAACTTTCTCTGCAGCTGAAGCGCGGTAAATAGAACTTTAAAACTATCGTATGTCAGTCAATAAGTTTGAGGTTTATTCCTTCTGTTTCATTTTATGGTTAGAACATAATTATAATAGGAACTTTGTGGCTCTATCAGTAAATTTTATCAATTACTAGTGTAAGTTAGTGATGCAACTGTATATATTTGTGGTTCAACTGGGTACAGGTTACACCATTGTAAAACTTTGAGGTATTGAGCTGTAGATATCGATTTGAAAATCGTTAATTGGCATTAATATCATTTCATTCATACACTTATCAAATTGTAATATTCAACAAAGGCAGTATATGTACTAGTATGTTGTAAGCTTACCACACTAGAACAGATAGTGATATGTTACCGCTTGCGATATTTCTTTTACGAAATTGTCAATAACGATTAAACTGCAGTATGACAAAAAATATCGCTCACAAAATTATATCTCTATTGATGTCCTTATTATGAGAGTAATCAAAAATAAATACCACGAAAACTGACGATATTGCATTGAACGACACGACTTCACCAATCGACTGTCTTATGTAATGAGTTAAGTTTTATAACTTTCTCTGTAACAGCGCTTTAGCTATAGAAACTGTTTTAAACTATATTTAAAAATATGTAAATAATGCCTTATTTCGGCATGTTGGTGCTTCATTTCTTCTGGTTCTTTATACAGTTAGGACGTAATAGAAACTTTGGGTCGCAACTGAATGTCTTCGGTAAATCGGATGGTTTGGGTGAAGTTCGACTGGGTTCTATTGGGACCGAAGTGAGTCGGAGGGTTCAGGTTTTCTTTGCTGTGAAACTACCAGTGGTAAGTTTATGCAAGGTGTTGGAGGTCACTCAAAACACTATAGGTTCTGTTATGAAAGAAATGCTTGAGCATTTTTGCAATTAGCTAAGTTAACCCTTTTTTTTGGTGTCGGGGGGAAACCTTCAAAAGGTACCCGGCACCTTGGGAGAGGGTACCGGGTTATGTGCGAATTGACCGCACTAAAACCCCCTCGGTGGCTGCCTCTGCGCTTGGGGAGGACTAAAGGAGTTGAAGTACGGGATAAAATTTGTATGAAGTGTTGTCATCATCGAAGAAAAAAACATTAAACTTTATACTTTTTATTTGGGAACTGGACAGGAAGTACTTGAATAAATATTTGTATTACAGTTTTTGACACGTTTTTGACATGACGAAGTGCAGCTCTGACCAATATCAAATTTTTCCAATTGCCGATTTGATGACTATCAGATTTGAAAGAGTCTTTCAACCCTTTTAGCTCACATGGATAAAAAGAAGGATGAAATAATTAACATATAATGATAGACGAATTTCAGGCGGGCGAAGCCGCAGGCGCGAGGCAAGTCAAAAATAAAATCATAACAAGTCGCTCTTGTTGCCTTTAATTTTCCGGCATGTTTCTGCTGAAGGTACCTAATTATTTATTCAGCGGAAATACACGATACAGTATCTGTCATGTCATTGCGATGTTCGCAGTTCACGGAGCGCGTAGATGTAGCGACGTAACGCAATGACACCAAGTTTTTTAATTATTTCAGAGGTTCTAAAAGTCCGTAAGTATTTCAAATATTGTGATTTAATGTAAACTGAATATAAAACGCGAAAATAAATCTAAATCTTATTCAATGCTCGAGTGTTTTTTGAAATGTCCTGGGTTCGATTCCCAGTCAGGCAGAAATAAGATATATCCTTCATTACGATGATGTTGGTACCACCCTTTACTGCACAATAGGATTCCCTAATAGGAAACTACTTCAGTAGATGGCGTTGTTAAATAACACTAAGCGAATGAGTATCTGAAGAAAATCAATTGTTTTTATCCGAGCAACACTCGGTCATCCGGGTACTTCGACTAAAACAGCTAAAGCAAATCATCATCGGGCTAGAAACATCATGACCTATGTAGCGCTAAGGTTATTCTGATTGGAAGGTTCGATTGCCGGCAAAGCAGTAAGAACGATGAGTTTAGATTTATGTCCCCTGTCATTATTGTCTTAGTGTGAGTCCATTGTATTCACGACAAAAGTACCTAATCCAAGTACATAGTATAAGTGTGTATCTATGAGGGTGTTGCATTATTTTATTTATAGAATAAACCTACTGTTTCCTGTACGTTGACTGTAACGCCATTTAAACGTTGACGAAATGCGTTAATTACGAGGCGAGCGCTCTTACAGGGGAATTTTGGCGAGGCTCGAACACATTTACCTGCACCCGTGTTTAATGCGGGTACGAAATACTTACGCAGACAGTTTCAAAGGTACGATGACGATACTTAACCCACGATTGAAATAGTAGTGAAATATCTAAAATTAAAGCCAAATTAAATACGTTGCAGCTGATCAAAAAATATAATTAAATACGTTCCAGAGACAGTCGAGTAAGGACCTTGGTCTCCGACTTGAAGATTCTTACTGTGGCATGGTCTTCTGAAAAAAAATTTGCTTGCGCGTCGCTGCTCTACGATCAGGTAAAACATTGTAATATTTCATTACGTTTATTTCTATCGCCGTGTGTGCTACAATAAAATTTCTTCACTTATCCGATATCTTTTACGTGACCTAAATTCCATTGAATTTTAAGAGGACAGCTGTGGGATAGAAAGAAAAAAATAGAAAGAGATAAATTATTAACAACTTGTTTTACACGGGTCAAGGGTCTACCTCTGGGTGGACTTTACTTTAGAACAGCGACCGGGCTAAAACAATAAGTAAATGTAGAAGAAATTTACTCTTGGTTTAAGCTATGTAAATTGAACCATCTACAAAGTAGTTTGTAAAATAAGGCTTGCAAAAGTTTACGAAGATAAAATGCTGTAAGCGAAACAATTTCGTCACAGTTTTAAAAGCAAGTAGATTCTTCACATCTTTGATATACCCAATATTATTTTATCAAGTAGGTACGTTCATCACAAGAAAAGAAAGCAGCAAAGGCATTACGAGCCCAGAGGCCTGAGAGAGTAAGAATCTCTGCAATGACTATTTGCATACGAATGGACACGCCATATTGGGCTCCTCGATCTGCATTATTCTTTAAGGTATTTGTTTCACCGACTGTATGGACGAGAAAATCTAAAAGTCGAATAAGATTTCTTATAGATCCTAGTATTTTAGAAAGCGCGCTAGGTCCGGCGGCTAACGTAGAATGTAAGCGATCTGCGCAGCTTTCAGTGTTTCGAAAAAAAATATTTAAGCATTCGAACCCATTTATTACCGACAGATAATAGTGGTTAAACGTTGACGAAAACATTAGAGGCGGTTGGAAAACATCTGACAGTGGGTTGGCCACTAATCAGCATCTATACTATCCGCAACTATATCTTGACATATCTTGACGACCCGTGTGGTGCAAAGGTTATCATGCCGGACTGACAATCGAAGCAAAAATTTGAATGATGAGATGAGTTTAAATTTCTGTTCTCGGTCTGGGTGTTTGTGTTTCTGTCTCTGTGTGTGTCCATGCTATCCACGACACAGGGTATATCTACCCTAATGTGGGGCTATGAGTGTCAAACGTTATACCACCTCGCATTGTACCAGCGTGGCAGGAAAACCTCCAGGCCTCTCCAATAATAGAGAGAACCGTTCCCAGCAGTGGGACGCAAGAAGGGTTGTAGCCAGCTAGAAGTTGCATGATTCCACTGAGGAGTACTGAATTCATTTGTGCTGCTTAACAATTTTGTTAAGCTATCAAATATCAAATAATATAATTATATTGGCCACAACCCTATTTGCGTTCCGCTGCTGGACACGGGTCTCTCCCCATTATTGGGGAGGCCTGGAGCTTACTCCACCACGCTGCTCCATGCGGATTGGTGGAGATGCGGGTTAGTGGCCAACACGCTGTCGGATGTTTTCAAACCGCCCATAAGGCCTCCGACAAGGTTTAACGACTGTTATCTATCGACAACTTAACGTTCCCTCCGAAACACGGAAAATGCGAACGAATTTTTTTGCCACTAGCGGTCACCCATCTCACACCCGTCCGCCCGTTTGACTTAGTTGCATAGATAGTTTGCGTTCTACGCCAACCGCCGGGCCATGCGCGCTTCATTATAAAATTATATTACTTTGTTGGAAAAATGCGGTTTCCAACTACACAAACTTGAGGCTACCATAATTAAGCTTCCGGAGTTTCAGCACAAGGCAAGACGTACATGGCAACAGTATACTTAACATCACGTGGCCTGCATGACTGCACACTACACCATTTAATAAATAAATAAAAACTTTAGCCTTGATGATTTTAATTTTTACTTATATTAGGTCCACGCTGAGTTTCCCTAAGTTTCTCAAATATATAAGATAACATAGGTACTTAATTTGGTTGCAACTTACAACATCATATTTACATTAATTTTATATTTGTTATATTATCACAAATTTCTCAACATTTAATAAGACAAGCGGTCTCATCATGAATTCGGCCATATTTTTACGAACCCCGGGTAACGTGTAATGTCACAGTCCAAATTGAAAATAAACATATCCTTTCCTTTGACGGGATTAAATAAATTCGGGAGAGCTTCGTCGAGCCCCCGTGCTTACGTCACGGATCTTAGGCAAGAAACTTTAGACGAACTCGTGAAGAAATCTCTGCACGATATTATAGTCTCTACGTGATTTATAATAGGGATTTGTTTTGTGTGTACTGGTTTGTTCGTTGATGCATTTCCGGATTCGATATTTTCGTCTCTAGCGTCTTTGTAATAAATGTCTGTTTTATTTGCATTGTTTTGTTCGGTGATGGATTTCCAAAACAGTTCGACAGATTGAGGGTGCGAAAACTTCATGGCATTTCCTCGGGCTTAAATAATAAAGGTTTGTTTTGCTTGTACCGTTCTGTTTGTGGATTTCTGAACTAGTTCGAGGCATTGGAGGTGCGCGAAAAACTTCCTTTGCTTTCATTTTATTATTAAAAAATAACAACATCCGTCGGTTCCACAACATATTCCGTTTACGTTCATTAGGTAAAAATAATTGGATTGTTTTTAATTCTGATTATTTTTTGTATCATGTGAAATTTCAATGACTTTTTTCAGTTCACTGTGTCAAAATTTATGTTTTAGAAGCATTTTTGTTGTAAGTAATGTTTTCTTTTCATGATGATACAATCATGAAACCATAATTTTCGTGTTAAACCTTCCTTTTGCCTTTCAAAAATATCTGGTCATTACTATCTTAAATTAAAAAAATTGTAAGCTTTTTAAACGATATAAAATACAATAAGGCGACTTCATCACAAATACAAAGCACGGATAATTTGAGGTAAAACCCAAATTAAAAATTCACGTACACCGTTTTCTTTGAAGTGATTGAATAAATTCGGGAGAGTTTAGTGCTTACGTCATGGATCTCAAATGAGAAACTTTAGATAAACCCATAAAGTATAAAGAGGTCTAGTTTCTAGTGCTACTTTTTTACGGACATACAACAAAGCAAACCTGCAGCTTATTTAAGTTCGCATGCAACTGCGTTGCTACTCCGGAGGCTGATGGTGGCCTCATGCAAGTCTACCCGGAAAACGCACCTTTCCAACGTAAAATGAAATGGTTGCCCGGTCCAAACATGAAAGATCTTGGCTGAAAACTTTATTGCGTTCCACTGCTGGGTACACGTCTCTCGCCTTTATTGGGAGGCACGTGTCGCTAAGCTGAGTAGATAGAAGGCTATTTCTCGTGTAACAGTTTCGTTCCTTAAAACACTTCTGAACATTGAAGCTGCGTGCTAACCTCGTTAAATGTACGGCATTATAATCCCTAGTGACTCGAGGATAAGTGTCTTTTTCACATGTGCTATTTTATTTGTTAAAAAATGCCCGAACCACTTAAAGGTATTGGATGTGCGCGAAACCGCTATCGCTTTGCTTTCGTTTTGTTATCGAAAAATAACGTTATTCATCGGTACGCAACAACGCGCGTTGTTTACGTTTTGTTGGTGTGTTTTTGTTTTCAATCAGTCTTTTTTTGGTATTCACTGGGTCGGGAAATATGGTGTTTTGGAAATATTGTGACTATTCCGAAACGAGTGATGCCACGTCTTTATAAGGTGTAATATTTTAAAGAAAAGTTGTAGCTAGCTAGTGCTCAGTGCACCAAGATCAAAAATGGTAATTATTAGTGCCAAATAGCCAAAAAAATGAGCTTACATTAGAGTTTGAACGTTTCACACTCATAGCCCTACACCATGGGTACCATGGTACCAAGGGCAAACACATAGAAATAAACGCAAACACTCAAACCGAGAAAAGAAATTTAAATTGATCATTTCAATCTATGCTTTCCAAGGAATCAAATCCAGAACTCCCAATTATAACAGTTCAGCATGGTAACCGCTGCGCCACACTGGTCGTCATTATTAGTTGTTCCCAAAATTTATCCGTTTAAAGAATAAGACCCTGTTAGACACCATTCGAATTGACCTTAGGGCACCACACTGGCAAAGTTGAGAATGGTCAGCCAATCCAAACATTCATTATGATATTTTTATCCCGTAATTTAAAAAACAATTATCTCAATAATTTATAAAAACTACTCAATACTTCCTGAATTTTCTCTGTCCTCAGCATTTCCGTACAATAACGTCACCGTTGACAGATCCGCACTAACAAGCGGAGTTCCGATACTTGGCCGCGTCGAGAACTTGCTCTTGTGTCTACTTGCTGGGTATCTGATATTATTAGGAGAGCGAATACTAACAAAGATCAGAAATTGATGTTATGTGTTATGTAGAAATTTTGCTGGTGTAATTTGTATTCCAAAGCTTTGGTTTTACTACTGCACCCATTTCTGCTGTAAAGCATTAGATAGGCAAGAAAAAAGTGCTTCAGCTAGTCCCTGTAGCTTCGGGATTAAGAATAGAGCTACGGTATCCCCTGACTGATCGTAAGAGGCGACTAAAAGGGGGCTTCCGGGGTTGTGGACGGTATGAGTGGGAATTCGATCCGTCCAACCAGCAGCCCCGGGAAGGACGGCGATGTGTGCGTGGCCGCATGTCGCCGTAAGCATCGGAAGGTGCAGGAGAGCACATCTGCTCTCCCGAAGATGGGCCCGTTCTGGGGCATTGCGCATGGAGGACACTGGTGCGTTCCGCCGGAGATCCCGGAGTCCTCCCCAAGCGCAGTGGCAGCCACCGAGGGGGTTTTAGTGCGGTCAAATCCCACATAACCCGGTACCCTCTCCAAGGTACCTTTTGAATGTTTCCCCACCGATAACAAAAAAAAGTCCCATTTACATGAGCGGCCATCATTCTACAAAACAGCAGCGTAAATGTATACGACCTTATACAAGCCTCGATATGTTTGAATTTCGGCTTGAGACCAATGAGCTATAACTTACTTAAATTTATAATCTCTTCATTTTAAAATTATTGCTTAGTATTTGCTTTGCTGCATAAGGGGCACTTCCTGTCCCTATCTAACAACTGAGCAGTTCCGAGCTTCCCAGCAACAATGCAACAATGGCACTGTTGATAGATTCGCGCTAACAAGCAAAGTTCAAACACTTGGTTGTGTCGAGAACTTAGCCTTGTGTCTTGAAGTAGGGTTATAATACGAGTACGTCTTACAGCTCAGGATGACGACAGTCAATACATAATGTTCTTAAAAATTAGCTTATAACTACTTTAAAATACCTTACGCACAATCAGTACTCATATGGTGTATACTTTTTTATTCAATACTGCCTCCCTCCCTTCCCAAAGGATACACGCACAATAACATACAATAAAGTAAAATTTAAGTACGCAAGCGTAAGCAAATAAGGATCGTCCTTTGACAGCGCAATAATAATTGTGACTATACCTTTGAGTGTACGATTGAGTGTCCCGGGTTCGATTTCTGGCAAGGATTTTTTAAAATGATGAATTAAATGTAAATTAAATTTACGTTCGTATTATGTTCTATGTGTTTATTTTTCAGTCTTTGTGTGAATTCATGGTACCCATGATATAGAAATTCCTTGTATAGAGCTAGAAGTATAAAACACTAAGTGTTAAGATAGGTGAAACTTCTTAAACTTATATATTCCTTTGAGCAAGTAGCTATGTACAACACAAAAACTTGTAAAACTTAGATTTTATAAAAGCCTTACGCTTATAACGTTAAAAAGTCCTTCAAACAACTTACAGGAAATAATTATGTACCAGAGACGCAGCGCCGATAGAAGCGCTATAACAAGCCAAGTTCATCGTCTCTGGTACCTTTCTGTTTACTTAATTCTTATTCAGCTTTTACATAGTAAATTTATATAGTTTAGGTTAAGGTTAGGTTTCATTTTTTCAACCTTTTTATGAGCTACTACTGAGCACAGGTCTCCTCTAAAAGTGGATTTAGGCCATAGTCCACAACACTGGCTATTTATTTATTTATTTATACTCTTTATTGTACATGTACACCATTACAGGAAAACAGTTTTTATACATTATGTGGTACAATTGGCGGTCTTATCGCTAAGCAGCGATCTCTTCCAGACAACCATAAAGATAAGGAGTTAAGATTGGAAATAATAGTAAAGAGGTAGGGTGTACATAAGATATTGTGAACAAATAGTGTATAGAATAGTGATAGATGATAATAATAATAGCAGATAACAGACAGGACTATGGGAAAATCAAGTCAAAGATTGGAGGTAATGTGCCTTGACTTGTTTTTTAAAAGAGTAGGGAGAACTAGATAAGCGGATGGACTTAGGAAGGGAATTCCAGAGACGAACTGCAGTAGCAGTGAAGGAGTTTTCATAGAAAGAAGAGGAGTGTGAAGGAATACTTAGAAGAAGGTTGTCCGTGGATCGTAGTGATAGGTTATGAGTAGAGTGCAGGAATTGAAAACGCTGCTTAAGATAAGGTGGAGCGTTTGGATTAAATAGGACGCAGTAGAGAAGAGATAGAATATGAGCATTTCGGCGAAGTTTGATTGGGAGCCACTTGAGTTTATTGCGATATTCAGAGATGTGGTCATATTTACGGAGTCCAAATATAAACCGTATACATAAATTTTGGAGGCGCTCAAGCTTATTAAGTTGCTCCGTGGTAATGTCTAGATAGCATACATCAGCATAGTCAAGAATTGGGAGAAGAAGAGACTGCGCTAGCAAAATTTTAGTTGGAATTGGTAAGATATTTTTTTTTGTGCCTCCGAAGTAAGCTCACTGCAGCAAATAGCTTTCTGCTAATTTCGGTAATTTGTGGTATCCAACTAAGGCAGCGGTCTATGTATATTCCCAAACTTTTCACTTTTTCGCTATAGGGAATGACTGCATTTCCTAGCCTTATAGGTGGCAGCTGAGAAAAGTCTACTCTCGCGATCAAGCGAGAACTACCAATTATAATCGCTTGCGACTTTTTTGGATTGATTTGGAGCCCGTATGAATTGCTCCAGTCCATAACGTAGCTTAAGTCGGAATTTAAGGTAGCAACGGCATTTGGCAGGTTACTCAGCGTGGCTTGATTGTAAATCTGTAGGTCGTCAGCATATAGGTGGTAGAGAGAAGTAAGGCGTAGGCTTATGGAATTTATGAATATAGAAAAAAGAAGAGGAGACAACACGCCACCTTGCGGGACACCGGCAGTCGTATTACACCAATTGGAGTACGTGTCTTGAACATGAATACGTTGCCGTCGTCCATACAAGTACGAATGAAACCAATCAATAGCTGCCGGAGATATGTTGAAAGAGCGTAACACCCCCAGTAGGATCTCAAAATTAACTGTGTTGAACGCATTGCTGAAATCCAGCAAAGTCAACACAGTTAATTTTCTACTATCCATTCCTTCGCGTATGTCGTCAGTGATTTTTAGAAGAGCAGTAGTCGTACTATGACAGGAACGGAAACCGGATTGTAAAGGATTTAAAATGGACTTTTCAGAAAGAAAGGAACTGAGTTGATTGTGGATGAGACGCTCAAGGACTTTAGACAGAAAAGGAAGGATGGAAATCGGTCGGAAATCGACAAGGTTTGATGGATTGGATTTCTTAGGAACGGGAATGATATGTGCATCTTTCCAGGAAGTCGGAAATGAGTTTTCAAGGATTGATTGATTTAGTATGGATGTGATGATGGGGGAAAGTAAGTCAAGGAGAGGTATGATCATTTTACGGCTAATGCAATCACTGCCAACCGCGTCAGAGGAGATAGATAGTATAGCCTTTTCAACATCACGAACAGCAAATTGAGTAAATGAAAAAGAAGGAGAAGTAGGGTTGGATGTATTAGAAAGTAAATTTAATGTTTGTAATTTCGTTATGTCATCAACGGGAGAAGAGGCAGAGAAGTTTCGATTCAAATCATTTAAATCGAGATTATTAGGAAGTAAGTTTTGAGTTTTTTTCCCAACTCCTAATGTCTTTAGAAATTTCCAGACTTTGCTGGGATCTTCATCTTGGACAGATTTGTGAACATGGCGTCGTTGTGAATCTCTACACAACATATTGCAACGGTTCCTAGCAGATTTGTACTTGTCGCGATTACTGTCGTTGGGATCCGACTTGTACTTAGCCTTAGCAGAATTTTTTTTATTGATGGCTAACCTCACCTGATCAGTAAGCCACGGTGCTGGTGGATGTCGGATTCGCACAGGACGAATAGGTGCATGTATATCATATAATTGAATTAGCAGGGATTTAAAAATTTCTACCTTTTCGTCTACGGTATTAGCAGAATCAATGACACACCAGTCAACGTTTGCGGCATCAGCACGAAGTTTCGTTAGATCCATTCCACTAAAATTTCGCTGAAGGAGTACCCTTGACTTAGCTTTTGGAGGTCGGATTTTATACGATAGGTATATGAGATCATGGTAAGAAAAGCCCTCTGCAGCACACTGGCCATGTTTAGCTACATAGGTCGGAGACGAAACAATTATTAAATCTATTAATGAAGGTACACAATTTGGAAAAAAGTGAGTAGCTTTGAGGGGTAGTAAATGTAGATTGGCGGCTTCAACTGATGTCTTCAGCTTAAGCGAGCGAGTGTCCTGCTTAAGTAAACAAGTATTGAAGTCACCCATGATAATTTTATGATCATATAATGGGCAAAGATCTTCAAGTAAGTTGTCAAAGGAGGTGAAGTAGTCTATGTTAAGAGAGGGGCAGTAGTAGACACCTAAAAGAAGCTTATTGTTGGAGAGATTAACTTCTATAAATAGATGTTCAGCTGCACTTCCAGATATATTCGGTGGAGAACGATTTACCACTGTAAATGGAATATGCGATCGGAGATATATGGCAACGCCCCCACCACTCCGGTCAGTACGGTCATGCCGTATTAAGTGGAATCCTGGGAGAGAATATGATGTAGAGGGAAGACTGGGCTTAAGCCATGATTCTGAAATAAGAATGGCATGTATATGCTTGCTATCAAACGATGTCAACATATCGGGATAATGAGCCGGAATACTTTGGGCGTTTATGTGAACTACGTTGAAGTTTTTCAGACAGTCTGAGAAATGAGAATCTAATGTTGAATTAAGTGATGGAATGCTTTCAAAACTGCTATTCAATCCGTCAGAAGAAGAAGAAGAAAAAGAGAGGAATTGTTCATCATCATCATTATTATCATCCATTTGCGTATACTAAAGAATTGAATAATAAATTAATAATAAAAATATGACTAAAAAATAAATTAAAAACTCTTAACTCCTACCTTCCAGCAGTGTCAAAAGAAATCACATATACTAAATAATATTACAGTAGATAAATAATAAAACAGAAAAAAATAAAATAAATATAGTAAGATCAGTCAAAAATAAAAAATAACACATGACAGAGACAATAACAATATAGAATGCTCACTGAGTTGATTGGCATAATCTAAAGATTTAACTTTGCCTTTCCACTAATGGAACATGGAACGAAACACTGCCCGACATCAATGTCAAGTCAAGTCAACTGTCATCTGTCATTTTAGATATGAGAAACACAAACAAGTGACAAAATTTTATTTTACCAAAACCTTCTTAAAATTTATTTCAGTATTATTTACGTATGGAAATGTAAACTAACTAGTAGACATGAAAGAATATGGAATTACACATAAGTCTATAGATGGAAGACTATAGTGGAGCATATAGCTACAGCTAGAACATAAGTAATAATACCTAATGAAAAATAGAGGTGAGAAGTTTAAGGGGCCGTATACGAAACCTTGCCGATTTTTCTTATTTACCCGATTTAACACATGAGATTTTGCAGATAAATTACAGTACTTCTACAAGTATCATTGTACAATATAACTTTTCATTTCAATAATAATCTAATAAATTAGACACTTTTATAGCTTGCATCAAGAATTATAATGCGAGATTTAGGTTACTTTAAAAGATGTTTAATGCCAAATCATCATTATTAATAAGATTTTTTTTTTCAGGAAACGGATTGATTATAAACTGAAGAGTATTTATGTCAAATAAATTTTACGAAAGATTATTCCATTTTGCCGAAATCAAATGCAATTTCTGGCCCATTTTCTCTCAAAATTGACTAAGTTCAATGTTTTTTTACTAATATATTTTGTATGAGAGTGGCTAAAAGTGGCTCATACACTTTGTATATGATTTTTACAGCAATACATGGCATTTTTTTCGATCTGTTTAGACTTTAAAATGATCCAGAAATATGTGTTATTATATACCTATTACAGTAATATTTACAAAACTATCACCGGCTTCAGGTCTATTAAGCAAAATAACGAAATAAAAATTAAAAAGTGGCTCATTTAATAGTTTATTATTGAAATGATCATTCATATCGTGCAATAAAACTTATGGAAATACTGTATCTTAACTGCAAAATGTCCTGTATAAAATGAGCTAAATCAGCGAAATCGGCAAAATCACGCATACGGCCTCTTAAACAAAAAGTGGATGTACATAAATTAAAAGTAGAAAAAAAAAGACATTCGAACATAACAACTTATACTTATTTTTTAGCTGCCCGCTTCGGTCTAGTGGACCCAGTGTTGTCCGCTGGTTTGTCGGGACCTTCAGCTGGCTGCTCGGAAGGAGAAGGCGCTGGCTCTTCCGAGTGGGAAGTTGCAGTCACACTAGGAATAGCTTCGAGTTCTTCGAGGCTTTCCACCTGATAGTGTGTGCCATCGGGAGCCATCACGTGGATGATACTGTCCTTCGTCCAGCATTTTCTGACACCAAAGCGCTGTCTTGCAGTCATGAAGATGCTGTGCCGGTACTTGGTCAAAAACTCCGCCTGTGTGACACCAGAGCCCTTCAGCTTTGATTTAGCAAACCAAACTTTATTACGTACTGCTGCATCCCGAAACTTTACCAGAATAGGTCGAGGTTTACTTTCTTTCAAGCGACCCAAGCGGTGAGCTCTACTGATGCAGTCGCTACTGAAATTATTGATGCTCAGTTTTTCCACAACAATATTGGTGATGGTTGCAGCAACATTTTCACTTTTCTCTTCTGGTATACCATGCAGCAGAATCATTTTACGCCTTCCTCTCATATCTTGATGGTCAACTTCACGAGCAAGGAGCTGCATTTGTGTTTGCACAGTGTTCAAAGTTGAAAGAATCAACAATTGAAATGCAGTAAATTGTGTGGATAATGATTCTACTGTTGGACTGGAGGTGGCGTGCTGCAATTGTTGCTGGAATTGTTCCATGTTGGCTTTGAACATCTGGTTCATGGCAATAAGTGACCGTTGAAGTGATTCCATAGTGCAATGATGTGTCTCAAAAGTGAGGTTAGTCTCAAAAGTGAGGTTATAGTAAAACAGTTAACTGAGATTACTAATTTAGAAATTATTTGTGGGACTAAGTGCTGGTAAGGTAGGGTCACAATCACAGATGCAAAGGATGTATATGCATGTAAGTTAAAACACTTTGTTTAAAATAAAACTTTCACACAGGCAAAACAAGTGTTATCAGTTTGACACCTACCCACTTTTTTTCTGGCTATGCTGGCAGGCTGGCTAAATGGGGATTAGTAGAAATCATACTTTTGAGAAATTACTCTTAGATATGAACGGTAATGGAAAACGTTAATTAAATATTACAATAACTACATATATCCCAACACCGTGAACCAGCGATAGATACGCACTTTATAAATTTCTTTGTGGCATATTATTATGTCAGAGGTGGCGCGCTGAGGATTTGAACACGGTATCACCGTGTCGGAGACCGTCGCCTTAACCACTCAGCCATACCTGCTTTTACCGTAATGAAAATATAAAAGGTTTCGTAACATAATTGAAACAAATCAGTAAAATCAGCAAAATAAAAAAATGATATATATAAATGAAGAAAAGCGTAGAAAACAGTTTTTCTGTGGCCTTACGGCTTAAAAGTTATGATGCTGAACTGTCGATTTAGGTTCGGGGTTTCAATGCCTGATGGCAGAAATTTAACATTATCGTCAATTCTGCTAATGATTCGTAGAAATGTACAGGCATTGCTGCACAGTAAGCGAAAAATAAACTTGTGCGGTTTTCTTTGGGGGTGATCCCCACCGCCATATCCATCAACATCATTCTCAAAACCTACAACATTAAAATCTCTTTAAACAATATCTCATAATTTTTATGTTCTTATTTAATTTTAATTATATTATGTTCTTTTATTTAAAGCTTTTATTTAACTTGCAATGTATGTTTGTTCGGGTGGAATCTTGCTACTCAATTTCGAAGCAGATATCTTCAACCGATTCAGCTGAATGACACCAGTTTGGATGACAACACACGATAAGATGTGTGACGTCATTCCAAATCTAATAGGGCGGACCGTTCAAGATGACGGAATAGTAATTTTTTATGCATTTCTGCAATATGGGTATCAAATTGGCTTGACTAGAATAATTAGAAATAACTAAAAAGTAAAAAATAAGTTAAAAGCAAAAAAAAATCGCGAGGTTTGCGTAATTACCTATAAGTATTTAAATCGCGCGACAAGCTTTTATGATCATATAAATTGTGTACAACAAGGTTATAAGTTTATAGTTAGAATTTTAAAGTTAAATTTTATATTCTTCTTTTTAGAGCATTTGAATAAAAGCTTTTTTTAAAAAGATTTTATTTGCTTATATTTAATTGTGTATAGTTAGTACTATCTACTTGTATATACTTAGAATTTATTTACTACTAGCTGTGCCCCGCGGTTTCACCCGCGTTAGAAAGAGAAGTGAACCAAACTTTACAGGATTACTCGTTGGACCAATCTGAAGATTCTCCGAGAATTTCATTGAAATCGGTCCAGACGTTTCGGAGTCTATAAGGAACATACATACACACTTTCTCTTTTATAGATATGATTCGTCACTTTGTATTAAATAAACAATAATTTATAATACTAATAAGAATCTTAATAATTAAATTCAAAGCTCCATAAAAAAACTTCAAGATTCCAAAAGACGTTACACTTGTAAAGTCGTTCAACGTACTTGAGAATAATTACCCAACCTCGACAGACGATAACAAGCTAAGTTTACGGTCTTGCAACACCGTTCTAGTAACTTTAGTTGAGTTACTTGTATTTAGCTGCAGCTGTTTTACATCTTACTGCTAGGCATGCATCCTTCCTCATAACTGGAAATGCCGGGAAAGCATTCGATAAGGTTTGACGACTATGGATGTCAACCGGTAACGACGCCTTAACGTGCTTGCTAAAGTACTGAAACGCGCATGAAATTTGCTAATTCGGACGACCCGCGTGGCGCAATGGTTACCACGCCGGACTGCCAATCGAAGGGTGCCGGGTTCGATTTCCGGCGAAACAGAAATTTGAATGATGAGTTTAAATTTCTGTTCTCGGTCTGGGTGTTTGTGTTTCTGTCTTTGTATGTGTCCATGGTACCCACGGCACAGGGTATATCTAATCTACTGTGGGGCTATGAGTGTGAACCGTTATAATAATCACCGTCTTTACATTCAATCGCGTACGTTTCACATACCTTTAAACATCGCATGCCGTATACGCTGCGATATCTTATAATGTGCTTTCATAAAAAGTTAAAGATTCCAAGAGGCTTTACTCTTTCTTGTAAAAATAAGTCCTTGAACAGACTCGATAGACCGAACACGATAAGACGATTTGGCTGCTGCTGCTGCTGCTTTTAGCGTACTATAACTGGGCATGCGTCTATGACAGATAAGACTTTGAAATCAATGGGTCTATGAAAGATAAGACTTTAAAAATTACGTTATTACGTCATTTAATTATCACGTTTAAGCCAGTCTTTATCACTGTCGGTGGTCGATGTCTTAACCAATCAGCTATTGTTGCTTAATTCCATTCATCTATCCAATAACCTTTAAAAGCTTACAGCTGCAAATAGGCCTGCCTATCGCCTCTTCAGCTTGCACATGTCGGGAACAGCTTTCGTTCGTCTATGAATTTAATCGTACGGACTCTATCGCATAGAGAAATACCAAGCATAACTCTCTCCATCGCTCGCTGAGTGACCTTGAGCCTTTGGATTAGGCTAAGTTAAAAGACCACGTCGAATGCCGTAAGTCAGCACTGCCAACGGCAACACACCCCGCTCGAAAACTATATAATTCAGAAAGAAAGAAAAGAAAATTTTACAAGTTAAGAAAATATTACAAAAGTTGTTTTATACATTTAATAGTCCGCCATATTTACCTCAGTGAGATATGAAAATATTATAAACAGAAATTAGTTAATAGAACTTTATACTTCAGACACTGAGGTAGGTATTACATACACCAGAAGTTTGTAATTTCACGACCACTACATATACAGCAAATACGTACTTCTATTTTATATGAGTAAAAAACACTATTTGTAGAAACAATTTTAAAAGTTATTCTAAAAATATTAGTACCGAAAGCCTAAGCCAATCTCGACATAAACCTACTCTACAGATACAAGTTGTAGTCATTAAAGGTAAATTTATCCAAAGCACGTAACAAGTAGAACGAAGTGCCTGTTCAACTATCGTACATTGCGCACAATAAGCCATTGCTTTATAATAACGCTTAGAAACTAACAAGCAAAGTTCGGCGGTAGCGAAAAAGAAAATTTTAAGCCTATATGTTTAAAGAGCTTACTTTTTCGATTCGGTCCATGTATATAACTTTTATCAAGTATCTATGGTGTAATGGTTAAATCGCTACGATTTTTTAAAGCTTCTGCAGCGTTTTATAAGTGGTAGAACTTTCATGCACCGGGGAAGTACCACCGCAGTACCTACTTTTACCGAGAAGCATTACTAGTGTGTTCTAGAGGAAAGGTTCAGTGCCGACCAGATATAGATGAGGTCATCAGCCTTTGGAGTAGCAGCGCAACTGTATACGACATTAGGCAATCCTAAGACTTGATTGAGGTTGTATGTAAACGTCCATGAGCTGCAGCGGCCCTTAACACCACTCTGCTCTACTCATCTCCTTTTGTACCTTAATTCTCGACAATAAGCACCCGTAAGATTTGAATTTTATCTAAAATATCTTCTTTCTATCTAATCTAAAATCTAAGATAACTATTTAAAATAATTAGTAATTTCTGCCAAGAAAACCTTTTTAAACTATTCTAACCTCAGTCAATCAAAATATGAGCAGACTATACTCCAGATACAAGTAGTAGTCATTAAAAGTAACTTTATCCAAAGCACGTAACAAGCAGAATGAGGAAGTGCCTGTTCAAGTACTTTGCGCACAATAAGCCATTGCTTTATAATAAGGCTTAGGAACTAACAAGCAAAGTTCGGCGGCAGCGTATGTATTATGTTTATAGAGGCTTCCCAGTTCTGCCCATGCGTGTAACTTTCAATGTAGTACCTATCTATGTTCTAGTGGTCTGGTGCGATATTATTCTTGAAGGATTCTACATTGAATTATATTTTTTAATGCTGTAGTCATTATAATATTGAGTGAGTAATAGTAATGGTGTAAGCGTTTGACTGATCGCTAGTAACGATAACTGTATACTTACTCATTTTCACACTTTTTAGTATTGTGATGATGACAGATAGATAGAGACATGTATTCAGGCTAAGTCAACGTTTAGTGGTCGCTGCAGCTCATGTTATATAGCATCATTCTTTAAAAATATTGGCAAACTGTGTGTTGACAACCAAAGGGTTTAAATTTAATAAATAATATCCTGAAAATGAAATAATTATAGACTATTCAATCATACATCATGCTCACAGAACTCAGCTTTCTGACAATATATATATATATATATATATATATATATATATATATATATCCTTCCACTCATCCGCATACAGATGACATTCAGGACTGGAAAGCGTTAAGCGCGGAGAGAACTCGGGCACGGGGAAAGAGGCGCGTGCGACTTTGCGCGCATGTACACGGCGAAAAAATGCTATTTTCTACGTAGTCGAATAACACACTCAAGGTTTTCATAGTTTTTAATTATATTTGTACTTGATATTACATTTTACTCCATGTATAAATCATTTCACATCATTTCATAATTCAGAGTATTTTGTTTCTAAAACTGAAAAGAAAAAAAAAACATAAATCATGACATCGTAAAAATGTCAGCCTTAAAAGATTAACTAACAAATCCTAGCACTACAAAATTACGTATATAGGTATAATTGTTTAAATTAATTTTAACAAAATAATTAATTATTAAAATTCAAGGACGTTTAGTACATTAGGCAGGAATTGCTTCAATTACCCCAGTAATTAATCAGGGCCCTCGAGTTTGCCTACGCAAGATTTTTATTAACGCATAGGGCCTGGATTAAAACAATTTTACCCTCGACTTCATGAGTAAATGAGCATTAACAGGGCTATTTATCCGTGAAACTTTTAATATTTTACTCCATAATGAGGACCGGTCAATGAACTCTGTTTATTAACTAGCATTGCTTGTAACTTCGCTTGTACGTTCATTGAATAGCAATAAAATAAGGGAAAATAAATCCCTTAATGTTCTCACAATATCACGTGCCGAAACATCACTCACAGGAAATTAGGTGTAATTATAGTACGTTGTACTAAAAATGTTAAAGGTTAGTTCAAAACCAACACAACCCAGGTTTTTTATAAACATTCACGTTCAGCGTAGTTATCCTTAAGCTACAAATAGATTTCGACAGATATAGATAGCTCAAAATGAGACAACATAACATTATATGCCAATGTTCAATACTACAACAATTTGACAAAATTTCTTTTAAAATATTGGTTATATTTAAGTCAGTACATTCTTTTTAACAGAATTAGTTTAGTCTCTAGGTTTGCAGTGAACGCACAAAATTCTGATATTTTACTTATAAGTTATTTATAAACGCAATAACACTATTTTTAACAAGGCATCAACCCTTTAAATTGACCATCAATCTTATCTCATAACCCAACTACAGTACTTTTGTTGTGCTCCGTTCCGTTAGTGGTAGTTCCGTTATAAGCCTGCAAGACTGAGGTGAGCCATGGCTCTCCTACTTTGGGTCCGTTTCGCAAGAGGGAACCGTACTCCCTAGAGGGATCGAGGGAATAGTCGGCTCAAAACCCCCATAAGACAATATCTCTTCCATGGTATCGGGGTATCTTTTTAAGATTAACTAAAAAAACATAATATAATTCTTTGGTGCTTGAATCCATGACAATAGTCAGGATTGAAACGATCATAATCCATAATTGCTGCTTTTCAACTATTGTACGCGACCTGAAAATGTCCCTGAAAACCAAAATTGTTCGTTTCGACTAAAACGCCATTGAATTATAGTAATGGAGACTCACAAAACCGGCAGTTACTCAAAAAGCCTTTGTACTATAAAAATTGCAACTGTTGCAATTTTTCGCTTGGGCTGATTTTAAATGTTAATAATCTTTTCAGGTTCAAGATTTTCTTTCATTTTAGCTTTCGCAAAACTAGTCTTGAGTAAGTAAAATAAAATGTCTAATATTAATGGAAAATGTTCCTCGGGGAGGAAAGCTCCAAAAGGTACCCAGCACCTTGGGAGAGGATATCGGGTTATGTGGGATTTGTACCACACTAAAACCCCCTCGGTGACCTGCCTCTGCGCTTGGGGAGGACTGCGGGATCTCCATTGGAACGCACCGGAGTCCTCCACGCGCGGCGCCCTAGAACGGTCCCATCTTCGGGAGAGCAGATGTGCTTTTCTGCACCTTCAGGAGTTCACGGCATGCGACCCCGCACACACCGCCGTCCCTCCTGGGGCTGCTGGCTGGACGGGTCGAGCTCCCACTCTCACCATCCGCAACCATGGAAACCCCCTTTTAGTCGCCTCTTGCAATCAGGAAGGGGATACCATAGCTCTAATCTTGATCCCGAAGCTGCAGAGACTAGGCAATCACATCCTAGCAATGAAGAGGCACCAGTTCGAAGATCTAAAAACGTAAAAGACGAAGAAGAAATGTTTTGCGATGGATGTTAACGGTAACATATAAACTAAAACATGAAGTGAAGAAATATATCTTTTTATAGAATATTTTCATCTGTAAGTGTTCAAAAAAATTAGTCTGCAATATTATAAAGAGACTTTGTAACCGTCAACTACAAAGTAATTTTAAGCCAAACGTTTGTTTCTAGAGAGAGCTACTTTGAAATACAACGGAGTGGGAATACTAAGAGACGTTTAATATTCGTAGCTACATTTTTAGATCAAAGAGACGGAACTAAAGTCTTTTCTTTTACAGATTTATTCCTCAAAACGAACGACAGATGCGATTTATTCACTTAGGATTCTGCATTGAATGTAAAATGCGTCTGTCATATAAATCTGATTCTGTTTTAAAAACGTAACAAAAAAGAATTATTTACTCAGGTACGACCGAATCTTGTTTTAATGGACATGTTTTTTTTATTTAAAATATTTGATGAATTTGGCTGCAATGTTTTTGCTACCTTATCCCACCTTGGGATAATGTACCAATGCAGATTGGTAGAGATGAAGATTAGTGGTCCACCCGCTGTCGGCTGTTTTTAAACCGGGATCGAACGGCTTAACGTGCCCTCCAAAGCAACACACGCATGAAATTTTGCAGAAAGCTTTCTCAAACTCGATTGCACCCATTTCTCTTAGCTGCTTAGATCGCTTGAGTTATAAACCAGCCACCGGGCCATGCATACTTTATAAGTTTTGTCAAAATAAAAATCTTACAAAGGAGATTACCAATCGTGCTCAACAGTACAAAACATGCTTATTGGCTTGTTTCACCTTTCATCCACGTATGACTGATGGATTTTAGGGGGGGTCATGTCCTCTGTGACCCCCCCCCCCCCTGGGGCCGCGCCTGACTAGCCCTAATGACTGTATTCCTCAGCGCAGGAGCTGTACGCAGTATTGCCATCCGATTTTCAATTTAAAATGGGTCGTTATATTTCTCATTTTCACCACTGTCGCCAGCGCATTGGCAATTCAGCGCAATGTGGCTTTCATACGAAAACTAACACCGCCTGTTCCATGTCCTCAATCGCTCTAATTGACCCGCAGCCGGCCGTTAGGCTATGTAAGGAACACACCCATTAGGTAAGGATAAGTACTTACGTTAAATTTATCACGTAAGATCTGTTAAATAATTCTAATCAACCATAAAATGGGGGTGATAAACTTTTCACGAGAGTGTGTGATATCATTAGAACTGTTTTGCCTCTGAATTTAATGAAAATGAAAAAGACATGCATATATTTATGAAAGTGCATATATTTAAATAAAATTATTTAGTTTTTTCACTTTGCAGTCGGTATAGTATTTAATTAAATTATTAATATTGTTTTTTTTATAATTAACTATTTTTGCAGCGTTGGCCGAGCGGGAAGATACCAAGTTCAAACCCCGGCGCGCACCTCTGACAAAGAAATAATAATATGTAACGAGTATGTACGATGTGGGAAAACATTGAGATATACAATTATGATGTTTTCCATCATCATACATGTCTGACAGTTACTCATAATGTCTCAAGGGCATGATATCCACTAATCCAAACTTGGCCAGCGTGGTGAACTATGGCCTACATCCCTCTCTTTCAAATGGAGACCTAAGCCCAGCAGTGGTACATAAAAGAAGTAGGAAAAAATGTTTTAAATGCCTGTGTTATAAAAACAGGCATCCTGTGTCGCTTAACACTTTTGGAGCATACTTCCACTACGCTTCTATTTGAGAAAATGGTTTTAATACAAGACTTTCAACAGTGACTTTGACTTGCGTTCTTTTTGACGTCCTTTAAAGCATACCTCGACGATATTTACCGTGCGCTTGCAACGTTCCCGTAACAAGATTCAAAGTAATACCGCGTTCAAAGCATTCTCTCATTCGCGATGTTGTCGGCAAAAATTCTGAAACATTCAAGTAAGATCTTTGTGAAAGAGGTTATTGCACTTTCATATCATCATCGTCATTTTTTTTAAGAAAAGTGTAAGTCACATTACACATTTGAAGGACTTACTTCAAAGTCAATCTTCTCGCATTAAAAATATGTGTTTTTGTAGGTCCACAGTACAATTAAAGTTTAAAAACTTAATAAGTAGTTGAATCTTTTTACTACTAAACGTTTCTTTTTTAGGGTTACGTACCTAAAAGCTAACATAGACCTATTACTAAAACTCCTCTCTCCGTCCGGACGTCTGTTTGTCCGTCTGTGACCAGGCTGTGTCTCATGAACATTGATAGTCAGAAAGTTGAAATTTACACAGATGATATATTTTTGTTATAGCTGTACAACAAATACGAATAAACAGAATGAATTAAAATTAAATATTTAAAGGGACTCCCATACAGTAGAAATGATTATTACACCGTTTTTATAGATAATGGTACGGAACCCTTCATGCGCGAGTAGGACTTACACTTTGTCGATTTTTTGTTACATTTTTAGGCGAATACGAGTACTGAGATAGAACCAGATTTATATGACAGCCGCATTTTATATTCAATGCAGAATCCTAAGTGAATAAATTGCATCTGTCGTTCGTTTTGAGGAATAAATCTGTAAAAGAAAAGATTTTAGTTCTAACTCTTTGATCTAAAAATGTAGCTACGAATGTTAAACATCTCTTAGTATTCTCACTCTGTTGTATTTCAGTTATAGCTCTCTCAAGAAACAAACGTTTGGCTTAAAATTATTTTGTAGTTGACGGTTTCAATGTCTCCTTATAATAATATTTCAGACTAAAATATTTTTTGAGCTCCAACAATCAATAATATTTTTAAGTAAATGCGTTTGTACTTTTGAGGTATATAGCTTATAAGTTATAATTTATGTAGAATAAATATGTACGTGCACTAAAAAAATAATTTCTATGTCAATAGTTATTAAAAACCTATTGTAAGTAAGAAATTGATATCTGTTTTCAATCTTATTTATAAAAATTAATTATATATTTTTTATATGACTGTCTAATTCTGGCATTATGCTAGTGTGTTCGGCAGATATTTCAATGGCCAACCGCAGGTCAATTAGACCGATCGAGGACTATCCACGACACGGAAGGGGCGGTGTTACTGTAAAGAGCTATATTACTGTAAAGTTTCATTTAAATTACTTCAGAAATTATTGCGTAAAACAATATTTTCCTATAATGCACTCAACAAACGAAATTTCACTTTTATAATATTAGGTCCTTACATGAAATATAATAATTATGACATTGCCGATACTCAATACTGGCAAATTTAAAATCAAATATCTTGCATTTGAAGAAAAATTCCTTTAAATTTATTTCGAAATAAAGCCAGAAAAATATTTATTTGTTTTCATGTCATTCGTTTGAGCTTCAATATTGCTGTAATAATAACTATGGATACATTGAAAGTTCGCGGTATTTACGAATACGAGTTCCACCGTGGCACCAGTGCTGCAGAAATGACTCGAAGAATCCACGATGTGTACGCTAACGCTAATGAACATATGGTGCGTTTTTGGTTTCAACGTTTCCGTTCTGGAAATTTCGATTTACACTATGAGCCTCGTGGACATCCTGATACTATAGTGAATAACGAAGAATTGAAGGCGATAGTGAAAACAGATTCATCTCAAACCCCTTCTGAATTAGCAGCAGCCTTCGGCGTATGCGACAAAACGATAGTTACTTAGTAATTTGCGCCAAATCGGAAAAGTAAAAAAAAACTCGTAAAGTGGGTACAGCACGAATTGTCTGAAGCAAACCAACAAATACGCTTGTTTCGTTTCTTTGCTCAATCGTCACGATCGCTCGATCGACTTGTGATGAACAATAGATTCTGTACGACAATCGGAAGGATCATCACAATGGCTTAACCCTGGAGAATCGGCAAACTTTTCCCAAATCGAAAACTGACCAAAAAGAAGATTCTGGTAAGCGTTTGGTGAACCAGTTCTTGTTTTGTGCACTACAGCTTCTTGAGATCAGACCAGATGATCACTGCCAGAATTGCATTGCCAACAATTGCAAACAATGATGAAATAGATCTCCATTAAACAACCGAGACTGGTGAATTGCTCTAGCCCACTGCTCCTTCAGGATAACGCTAGACCACGCACTGCACATCAAACGATCCACACGGTGCACATCCAAGTTAAAGGAGCTGCGACTAGAAACTCTGCGTTGCCTACCACACTCTCCAGATCTTACCACAGTACCGATGACCACTTTCTTTTTTCAAAATTTGTAGAACATTTGCAAGGAAAAAAATTAAAATCTGATGACGCAGTCAAAATCGCCTTCAAATAGTTCCCGGACTCTCGCTCCCAGGTTTTTTTTTTCCAAAGCTATCAATGATCTGCCTATAAAATCGCAGAAGAGTATCGATAACAACGGCGCATACTTCTATTAATTAAACAATAATTTAATTAAAAAAACTTGTTTCACTTTTTTGATACTGAACGGCAATTTCATATGTAAGGACCTAATATTATAATTATTATTATAGTGGTCAGACAAGCACTTTTTCCAATTGCGTTCATGACCTTGTGGCTGGCGTTGACAAGAAGCGATCTTCATTGTTAAGCTTTTTTATTATTTAAATTTTATTCGCATTTCCGTGCCTTAGCAGGCAATTAAGAAGTGATGTTTTTGTAAAAAAACTATGTTACTTACAAGTTTTATTTAAATCCATTCAGAAGCTTCTTATAAAGGTAATAATATATAATAATAATGTACCTGGATAGGTACATTATAATTATATATTATTACTTTTATCAAAGAAAGTTTTACTGGATGTAAAACTTTCTAGAACATAAATAATCACCGTCAACCCACTTTTAATATCCCACTGTTGATCTGATTTTTCTTACAAAGTAAGAAAAACTTATGTCCTTAGAGCAATTAAAAATAAAAATTATTTATAACTGGGTAAACTCAACTACACAAACCTGTAAGCTTATTACTTCAAATACAGTTGGATAAATTCTGGAATCTAAATGCTCATGGGTGTTCCTTATAGCCTAATGGCCGTCCCTGGGTCAATTAAAGCGAACGAGAACATTTCAGAACACGAAAGAGGCGTTGCTATTGAGAGACAGGTTGTATTTCATTGCTGATTATCATATAAGTCCATCAAAAATTCGTTTCATTGCTAAATTTATTGAAATTAACAGTAAAAAAGGATTGTGAACATTCTGATTAATGTTATTCATGGATTTTCACCTTTAATGCAGCTGTCATTAGCAGCACATAGATCACGTTATACTCGTACTAAGTGGTAAAAGATAGATATTATTACCTATAAGATATTGTAATTATCGTCTATTAAATACCTCGTAACCTGAACTGTTAGGCGTTCGTTAAATATTGGTATTATAATACGACTGGTTCGAAAACATTTTAAGAAGCAATTACTAGAATCGCTTTTCACAATGATAAGTCAGACCCGTGCCCTACACGTAAAAATGCTTGCAGCTAATAGGAAGAAAAATCTTTATTTCATTCTGCTTTCTACTGCATATGGCTACAATCGTTTTTGCGTTCCATTGCTGTATGTCACCCGTTATTGGAGCAGGCCTGGAGCTTCAATCCACAGATCACATCACAGACGTCACAGATTTATTAATAGCTATCAACCCAACGAGAGTTATGGAGAACAGAGAAGGGGCGGTACTTCTGCCAGTACTACTACATATACTACTAATATACAATTATACATGCTAATATAGCCATCAAGGCATTCCAAATTATTATTCCGAATTATTTGTGACCAATTAAGTATATTATTTCGTAAAAAAGTAGTAAAAAAATGGTATTAAAGACTTTCCATTATTTCATTTTAAGTTGTAACAATATCGCCCACGCAAGAACAATGTAACAAAATTCAAACAATAGAAAAGCTCTCATAAAACGAGACCATCTTAATGCAAAACGTTTCCCATTCAAAAGTGCAATACAACGTTTGAGTAGAACAAACGCGCTCAACTTACAAATTCAATTAGTTTTCATACACGACTCTGTTTTATTAAATCCCCGGGGTACAAAGTAAAGTTAGAAATTTAAATTAAGACTTTGGTCAAATTATGACTTAAATAAAGCTATGTAGTTTATTAGATCTTAAGAGGAGCAATTGAAATTCTATTGAGGCCGCAGGAGCCCATTTGTCCAGAAGATTGCCGGCGATTTAGAGCAGAACGCTGGTGCCTGAAAATTGTTTCATTATCACTAAATCTTACAACATCAGTTTTGTTTATGGCTTTAGATTTGTGGCGTCTTAGATATATTGCATAATGTATAGTGAAAACCTAAAAATAATAAAAGATATTTCTTTGAATTTCAATTGAAAATGAAAATGGTTTTATGACAACTAAAAGGAAGTTAAGGCAAATTACAAGGAAATACCAGATTTGATTTAGTATTACTATTTAAACAAACGAAAAATAACTAACAAGAAAAAACAACTGCACAGTCTAATTAGTATATAGCATCATTGCGTCGTTTATTACATCTCAAGAGAAACTAATTGAAACTTGTTGAGGCAGCTGGACGTCATTGAAAATAGGAAACATTTAGTCCAGGGAATCATCGATAAGTTGCCGCACTGCCAATTGTCTCGCTGCAACCCTTCTGGCGTCCCATTGCTGGGCACGGGTCTCTCCCCATTATTGGGGAGGCCTAGAGCTTACTCCACCCGGCTGTTCCAACGCGGGTTGGTGGAGAAGCGGGTTAGTGGCCAACCCGCTGTCGGATGTTTTAAAACCGCCCATTGGGCTCCGACAAGGTAAACGACTGTTATCTATCGACAACAACCTAAACCGACGGCTTAACGTGCCCTCCGAAACACGGAAACGCCCATGACATTTTTTTGCCACTAGCGGTCACCCATCTCACACCCAACCGTGCCCGTTTGGCTTAGTTACATAGATCGTTTGCATTCTACGCTAACTGCCGGGCAAATTGTCTTATTAGCACAAAATCTTACAATATCATTTTAACTTTGAATATAATTTGTTTGCATAACATACACATTTGTATGATTTATGTATATTGAAAATAAAACTGTAAAAACTCTATGAACAAAATTTAATTTAAAAAATAAACTCATTTTAATTTGGTGAAGTTTCAGTTTCTATAATGAAGCAAAGCTACACAAAAAACAGTTTTAGAAAAAAAATGAGGATAAAATTTGCTTTGGTGGTCAAATTCTGACTTTAATCGAGTCATTAGGTTATTAGATCTTAGAGAAGCTGATAAAATAATATTGAAGAGCGCAGATGGCAATTTGTACAAGCTATTACCGGCGATTTAAAGCGAGCGATATTGCCTACAAATTGTTTCATTACGAAATCTTCGAGCATCCCTGTGCGGTAATCGCACTAGATATAGAGTGGACTGTATGTAATATGTATGTACCTATGTGTAGGAGATATGTTCAAAATCTTGCTGCTTTGATAAATAATTCTAAACCACCAACCTTAACCTCCAAGTCGATCTGCAGCTGGTGGGTGCGCACGGCGCACTTTTATTGTTTGTCCGGCACGGCCGATGGGTCTTGAACACTATCTTGATAGGTACTCTTGATAGAGAGCGCACGGCGTTTTTCTCTTATTGCTCGGCACGGCCGATGGGTCACAATAGGAGAATAGAAGACTTCAGCACGGCTGAATATATTTAGTGCACGGCACTATGGTCTTCATAATACACCATCTTTTTTACGATTGACGTTGGATGTCAATGTCGATGGAATTCTTCTTATAATTACTTACCAGCCAGTCACAAGGATTGAACATACCCCCCACCGAAATCACTGTGGTGATTTCCTACATGACTGTAAGTAATGTAAATGAATGAATAAGGTATCCGGGTACCTTAAAAAGCTTACGAAGCTTGTGTAAAAAGTTTGGAATAAAATTGCTTGTGTAATTGTGTAAAGTAAATATAACTTCTAACATCATCAAATAATAATAAAAAATAATAAATATTAAATTCGCATACGATAGCGATAGAGCAAACTTTAATAAAGGTCTATTGCAAAGACTTTGTTAAATTATATTTCTATAGCACAAGTCACCTCGCTTTAAAGTACGACCAGAAGATGACCATATTTTCTCTCTTTGCTGGACAATATGTAAATACTTTTGAAGGGACTGCTAACGTGACACCGATTTGAACCGAAACCGAAATTGAACGTTTTCAATGCCTACCTTATACCTACTAAAGGATAGGTAACAAATTTCTAAAACGTCATGCATGAATTAAAAAAGTTCTAAATTAACGGACCATAACAAATTATAAAATAGAAAACAAAGGTTACGCATTCATAATCGCTTTTATTTTGCAAAAGAGAGTAGTTCTTTAGACGTGACCGACCGAACACTTTCTACACGGTAGATGTGCTTTGTCGACCTTGCGTGATGCATGTCTAAAGAAGGTAACGTACCAGTATCCCCTAACTGCTAAAAGATTATAGGAAACAGTTCTTTCGTGTCAAATTCTGTAAAGAAGAGAAGAGAAAAATATGCAAATATGAACGAGCGATCACCTACTACACGGTAGAGATGATACTTTGTGGATTTAATACTTTATCTAATGCAAGTGGATGAAGGTAACGTACCATCATCTGTTCAACACTAAATGGTTGAAATTTAAAAAAAATATATTAATACTGAAGAAATAATACTACGAGCATTATCATACAGTAACACGTATACTTAAAATCCTGCATGCATATTGTTTATAAAAATATTCCTTGAATTAACAAAAAGAACTTAAAAATAACCTTTTTCTTTCAAATAAACATTTTTATGTAAATTTTATAAGTTTTACTTGAAATTATAGACCCCCCACCCTGAGGAAATTGTCAGAGTCTACGAAAAATAAAAACTTAAGAAGCGATCGGGCCACGTACCTATTGTCCACAGCGAATATCTCAATACTGTTTGCGTAAAATAGCAGCTAGAGATGTTACTAACACGGTTAGTTACGAAATATTTAAATGTATACAGCGAATTGTAAACGTATTTACTACGGGAGCATGGCCACGTGCGATAATTGACAAGTCAAAATATTTTATGTTGTTTTGTACGACAAAACATATGAGCTTGCAAAACAGCACGGATGCGCTACGAAAGGAGAAAAGATAACAAAGCGATTGGGCGCATTTATTGGCCACAGTAAGCAGCTCAAAGATGTTCGCGTAAAACTAGCAATAAGGCACAATAATTATTTTATTAACACGGTTAGCTCTGAAAAGTTTTAATATGAACAGCGAAGTAAAGACTTTATCACCACGGGCGATAATTAGAAAATAAATAACTTTTATATTTTGTACGACAAAACATAATATTATAAGCTTGCAAAACAGCATGGCTGCTCTACGAAATGGGAAAAGATAACAAAGCGCATAGGGTCCATGTGTTGGTTGTCCGCAATGCTGTTTGCGTCAAAATAGCAATTAGGTATTACACTAATTATTACACTTACAAGGTTAGCTATGAAAAGTTTTAATTTGTATAGCAAAGTACGTAGCCATGTTAAAATTAGTTTAGTATCGCCACGGGCGATTATTGGCGAATTAACATCTTTTATGTTTTGTACGACAAAACATAGGAGCATCCGAAGCAGCGCGGCTGC
Organism: Pyrgus malvae; assembly: GCA_911387765.1. Classification (NCBI taxonomy): domain Eukaryota; kingdom Metazoa; phylum Arthropoda; class Insecta; order Lepidoptera; family Hesperiidae; genus Pyrgus; species Pyrgus malvae. The sequence continues at coordinate 23,806,033 of OU426962.1, read as the reverse complement.
CAGGAGTTGAAACCTAAAGATAAATAACAAAAAAACGTCAATAAAATAGGTGAAACAGATTGACCCTGTTTTCCACGATCACATTTCATAAGAAATATTTTTTCTTTCAACTGATGATCATCAAGACTTAATGAAGTTACGCACGGCGCAGATTCCACTTCATCAAAACGTTTGAGAGTGTCGCTGAGATGATTGTATTCAGTGGTGTACGACACCATGGTTGTAAACGCTACAACACTAGCATCCGTGACATCGTTCGTCGACGGTGCAAGTAATTTACCGGCTACGACATACCCTAATGCGGCAGGTATATCTGAACCTAAAATGAAATTCTTTCCATCGTACATGAATGGAAACACATCACTGGACAAAAGTATATCGATCGGCGACTTCTTGTGGAAATAAGGATTGGCTAACAATAAATTTCGGTATTTGTTTATTAAATTTTTTGGTATTTTTACCGTAGGTACATATGAAGTAATGTTACGCACTACAGTATCTATATTAAAAATTGAATTATTAGTGTGACACGATTTTATGACACAAGAGGTTATGCAATAATTTTTCACACTTTCCCAAGCTAATCCAAAAATATTAAAAATGCATTTACTCTGCGGTAAACCTAAATGTTGCAAACGGTCAATAGTTTTAAAATAAGATTGCTCGCTCGTATCACTCATAATACGACATGTTCGTTGGTTAAAATTATCCAAGAAGTTAATGGTTTCGGTTCCCAATTTTACATTAATAAAAGAGTGCAACGATGCTGCATGACAACTATCGTTCACAGCACTCGTACTGCACACACTCGCTGTTGGAAGAACGGCAGATGTCGGCACGGCCGAACTGCTGCTAGGAAGAACGTCAACCTTATGCAGTAACGAATGGTGTGACTGCTGACAACTCATGCATCCAACATCACTCTTACAACAATCCCTAGCAATATGATTCATTTTTAAGCAATTGTGGCACAACTTAAGCATCTCAGCACGGCTGAGCCGTTGCGCAGCGGTCAGTTTATGAAACTGCTCGCAGCGGAAAATCATATGATTTTTACCACAATGCAAACAAGAAATATTACTAGAAGTTATTGACGAAACGTGTAAATATTTTTGAAAAGCATCTGTTTTAATTGAATGCATCAGACACCTGTCATATTCTAATTGAAGTTTGTTCACATTTGTATTGAAAGTACTACGATTACTTGAACTAGCGTACGACGCTGAATCTGAATGGTCATAAGTAAATGATTCTAACTTTGAAAGCCGCGGTGTCGACTCATTTGAAATTTGAGAATCATTTAAAGTTGCATTAATTAAATGTTCATCGGATGTTTTTTGTTGCAAATTAGAATAAGCGAGTTTGCTACGAAAATATAATTCATCAAAACTTTCCAATTCTTGACTTCTAATCGAAATTTCAGGATTAGTTTTAAATTCGAATTGAAATATTTCAAAAATATATTCTGTAAATGACGTATGTAAATGTTCGATGTCATTCATACGTAAAAAGAACATTTCCCTATTTGATTCATCTTTTGACAGATCGTAAATCGTTTGCATTTCCTCGAATATGCATTCTTTTTTCTTGATTAATACGATTAATCTGACATCTGTATTCTCTCTATGGCCCTGTTCCTTTTGAGAAGCCATTTCGAAATTAGAAAAATGTATGAACTGACAAAAGGAATGAAATAAATGAAAACCAAACAAAGAAATGTCAAAAGAATAAAATAAATGAAAACCGAACAAGGAAATGACTATTGCCCTTGTTTTTCCCTATGTTCTATATCCGGCTCGAAGGACCAAAAAAGACTGTGCGGTAATCGCACTAGATATAGAGTGGACTGTATGTAATATGTATGTACCTATGTGTAGGAGATATGTTCAAAATCTTGCTGCTTTGATAAATAATTCTAAACCACCAACCTTAACCTCCAAGTCGATCTGCAGCTGGTGGGTGCGCACGGCGCACTTTTATTGTTTGTCCGGCACGGCCGATGGGTCTTGAACACTATCTTGATAGGTACTCTTGATAGAGAGCGCACGGCGTTTTTCTCTTATTGCTCGGCACGGCCGATGGGTCACAATAGGAGAATAGAAGACTTCAGCACGGCTGAATATATTTAGTGCACGGCACTATGGTCTTCATAATACACCATCTTTTTTACGATTGACGTTGGATGTCAATGTCGATGGAATTCTTCTTATAATTACTTACCAGCCAGTCACAAGGATTGAACAATCCCATTGGCATAAGTATGGGTTCTGATATCATATGTGTGTGGCATAACAGTGACATTGTATAATTTAAGATATTGAAAATAACATAAATTTTTTTTTAACAAATATTAAGTTATTGCAAGAATGGGCGATTGCTGACTTTAATGTAGTCATAAGGCACTTTATAACATTTTACAGAAGCTAATGAAATACTATTCAGGAGCGTAGAAGGCCATCTGTCCAAGCGATTACCGGTGATTTGAAGCGTGCGACACTGCTTGCAAATTGTTTCATTACTACAATCTAGAAGCATTGCTTTGGTTTATGGATTTTGATTTATTATTTGTATTTTATAATAAGTATAGGTATTTTCATTCGAAATAGTAATATTTTATTCACAAAGCTTTCACGAATAGAATACTTGAAGAATTGCGTTAAGATCTTAATTTCAAAACAAAGAATGACATGGTGAAAAACAATAAAACGTGTTTGGTCGATAAAAGCGATAGATTTTTTTTGTTTGATTACGTTACTTTTACTACTCAAATATTTTTTGTTAATTTATTTATATCTTTTGCAAATACATAGGTAGCAAGTAATTTATAAAATGCAATTACCTAATTGTAAACTATAATGGATCTGCGTTATTCAACCTTTCCTTTCAAGCTATCATCATTCATTGTTTTACAATATCGCAAAACTAAAACTAAGTAAGCAAGAAAATTTTAAACAAAAGTACTCAATGTACGAAATGAGAAATTCTCAATGAAAACCGTTTCTCATACAAAAGTATAACAAAATGTTTGAACAGAACAAACGCACTCAATTTACAAGTTCAATTAGTTCTTCTATGAATTCTTGTATGAATAGTTTTATTATCAAATCTTGAAGCTGAATTGCAATTGTTAGCTTTTATTTATTTATGAAGCATATTGTATTAGCTAATTCCGTATTATGATATTTTTAGTAGCGGTAATTAGATTGTTCCGTTTCCGACACCTTCGCCATCTTGATTCAGTCAGTTAATCATAGCCAACTTCCGGTCACATGAATTGTCGTTATTTTCTCCGACCAAGCTGCAAGCATTCGTGTTGGAAGCACTGAGGGATCGAGACGTGGCTAAGGAAAAGCATTAGTAAAGAGTAAAAAGTGTTAACGCGTAGACAAAATAATAAGTGAAACAAGTAAAGGATTGAAGGAATAATAGTTAAGTTGATTGTTAATATGTAAGTACTCCATTTTTGTTCTGTTGGTGGTTTATTCGTTCTTGAAATATTTACATATGTGATTTGTATACTGCATAACTACGAAATATACGTGCAATTGTAAAGTGTTTTATCTTTTATTTAACAAAAACCCGCATTCTGAGCTGTGAGCCAACAGTTCAGAAGTGGGATAATAAGAGAATTTACTGTTTTCTTTCACGTCCACAACGGCCAATTCTGTAAATACTCTGATATATTGAAGTTTCTTGAATTTGTTGGAATATCGAACCGGTGAACGCTTAGGCGTGAACGTCAATTATTTTACAACCACATGTTTTATTAACTTTTATTGTAATAAATTTGCAGTATACTTATCAACCCACTTCAAAGTGAAGTTTTATTTTTTATCAAAATATGAATAATTTATGGAAAAACGCAGATATTTAAAGAACTAAAATACGTAATTTATGAAATCAACTTAATTTCTTTTCTCTGGATCGGAAACACCGCCGTGGTGTATAGACTTAGATATAAATATTTGAAGACCTGAGAATAGATGTTACGTATATGTTTAGTGCATTAAAGATTTATATATTGTTTTAGATTAATAAGATGCAAGATTAATGATATCTTTTTACAGCTGTGGTACACTAGATGTGAACAACTAGTTTTGATGAAGGCTTTTATAAATGTGACTTTTCTTTTAAATTTATTGCCCTTGCAGGAAGTTGGTACCCACTTTTTTTTACTTTTTTTATAAGATAAATGAATATACAATGGCTTGAGTTGATCTACGATTTACCAACATCAACAAAAAGGATAAGGTTCTCATGTTATATTTAGTATTGCATCGACATAATCCACATATTAATTGAAATTTGACATTGACCTTTGTAAATATGAATGAAAACTGATACCTTATTTGATGCTTATAATTCATAATTCATATTTTTTTTGTTTTGCGATAATAAGGATACAAAAAAATGCTGAAATTATACGAGTATGTACACTTTCCACTTATTCTACCTTATCTACATGTAAATTGATGTAATTTTACAGGCAGCAATCGCTATATATTCTAGGAAAACGTATCCACTGTGCCACAATGCCAACTAGGACCTAAAATGATTGTAAGGCAAAAATTTGAATGTTTCGTGAATTCGGTAACACTGTATTTTTTTTTACATAATTTCAATCTACAAGGGGGGTGCCAATATCATGTTTTCGTATTTGACTTGCGGTTCTATTGGTAACGTAAATTTTGTCGTAAATTTATTCAGATATCTATACATACAAGCATGAGACTTTGATATACAATGAAGGTAAGGTTAAAACTTAGTGTTTAAGAAATGATGGCTTACAGATTTGCATATCCTCAATTATTTTTTGTGGTGGGTGCTGTACTGCACCTAGGGGTGCTTAACATGAAAAAAAATGATGGTGTTGATGGTGATAATGATAAAGACAACGATGATGGTGATGATAATTACGATGATGTCATTTTCGAGAAAAATACATTCCATTGTCTGATTATAGACATATAGAAGTCTGGTGATGTTTTTCTTTAGCTTTGGATAATTCAATACTATATTAATTTGTTCTCTTTTTACTTTTCGATTCTTAAGTCGATTTTAAATAGAATATGTACTCAAATGTGTCACTTTTCATTTTTGTTAACTTTTATTGTGATTAAAATGGAATATGTACTCAAATGTGTAATTTTGCAGATAATAATATTATGGACGAATACCCCCGAGAAAGACTACCTAGGATTGGAGGTACGATCAGGGCTAAGGTAAGCACACGTAAGCCCAGGCCTAAGAGCCAAGTGACGCTCAGGTCGAGCAGGAATGAGGGACTTAAAAGGGATGCTCTGGTCGAGCAGGAATGAGCCCAGGTCTGAGCGCCAAAGGATGCTCTGGTCGAGCAGGAATGAGCCCAGGTTAGAGGGCTAAAGGACGCTCAGGTCGGGCAGGAGCGAGCCGAGGCAATGGACGCTCAGGTCGAGCAGAGTAAGCCCGGTGAGCAGCGATATGCGTAGGATGGAGGGAGATCGAAAGCCTCTGTTAGAGGGCGTAAGATTATTCAGGAGCAAAGGAGCGATAAGGTTTGCAGAGGAGGCCTTCAAGACTCAACAACGCAACTCGCAACGTCTTGGTAGAGGGAAGCAGCATCTGAGCGGTAATTTGAAATGAAATGTAATGAAATCATGAAATGAAATTATTTATTTGCCAAAATGTGGTATATGAATAGTTGGTTTTGTTTAGAAAATTATAGTCTCACATTAACCAAAATTTAGTGAGCAAAATTACAAAAAAAAGAGAAAAAAATTGAATTACATAAACATTGGTGTGCAAAGTTTCTATTTAACATTATTTGAAATTATAGTATTACAAACTATTTTGTAATAATATTTATATACTATATATTTATATGTATTTGAGCTACGGTGAGTTGTAGTGGTAGTCAAGGGGATTTTGAAATTGAGATAATTTTAGATAAGTTCTTGTCAATCCTAACGTATAAAATTTAGTCCCGCTGACGCGTCTTTCTGTCTGTCTGTCTATATGAACTAGGTAGTCTCAAACTACCTAACAGATTTCAATGCGCTTCTCACCAATAGTGTGAATTTTGAGGAAGGGATAGGTGTATAAGTCATTAGGGTTTCGTTTTCGAACTAATTGTAGTATATCGAGGCTTTGTTGGGAGCCTTGCTTTTTGGGAGCTTTGTATGCGTGCACTGTGGTCTAGCAGACATAGATTGGGGTAATGTGCTGGGGAATTGCACATCTACAATAACGCTGAGAAGGAGTTCATGATGTCTCTATCTCCTGAGGTTGACTCACAGATGCTGAATGTTTGGAATATGAATTCGAAGTACTGCGATGTTTTCGAAGCTGTTTTCTTCCCGTCACCCGTCACACTGGGGTTGCATATTATGTAACGGTGGTACGGCGTTGAGCGGAATTCTGAATCGCAGTGGCGTTATACGTACCATGTTAAGGTGGAGTAGAGTTTGTTGAAATAGGTAGGTTCCGTAGGTTATTTAAGTTAAATTGGTGAAGTTTTTTTAGTTAAATTGGTAAAACTGGAGTACCTGTCTTTGAGTCGCCCTGGCTGGGCTGGGTCGCTGATTATAAAATCTTTTAATAGCGATGTAATACCGGATTTTGATCCTTTGTGTAAAGAGCAAACCATTTTAATCTGGATTAAGAAAGTGGAAGAATATTCAGAAATATGTGTATAAGATGGGGGATATGATTCGCTGCTCTTTTCCAAAGTTGGTCGGGCTTGGCAATGTTTGTAGAGAGCTGTAAGTAACCTTATAGTCGCAGTCAATTCAAGTGGCCAATTTACCGAACCTGGGCGGGTGCGAAATTATTTTGGGACAGTCACTGTGGGACATCGAAAAGTGTATCAAACTTACGGTATTGAATGTAGGGTTGAAGCCTTCAGCGGTATTAATCGAAGCCTGGTACCTTCTTTGCAAAACGCTAATATGTTTTTCATTGTGGCGAGATGTCGGCAAAGTGTTCTTTGTGTGACGAGACTTGGTACCTTCTTTGCAAAACGCTAATATGTTTTTCATTGTGGCGAGATGTCGGCAAAGTGTTCTTTGTGTGACGAGACTAGCTTGATTTGGTTTGAAAGCAGAATAGGTTCAGGTCTTTTAAATTAGATTCACAAACTGATAAAGGTGAGGAAGAGGTATTGCCACAAATACAATTGTACCGTTAGGTGTGAAGGGCCACTAAAGTTGCTGTAGTGCATTGCATATTATTGGCGAAGCAATTGACTTTTATGATGTAGATGAGTGTTTCAGATTGCTTAGTTCTCTATAGAAATAACTGGGAGTTCGACATTAATAATTATTGATAGGATGAACATAGAAAGTACACCAATCAGAAATTGGTAACCATCCGTTTTGCATTTTAGAGCGAATCATGAACTGATTTTTATTGCCCTAGTTTTTAGTTTGTCTGAAGGAGGCGTTTATAAACATGGATTGCTCGGGGGTGTAGAAAGCAAGTGTAAGATATGGACGGTCGATTTACTGATTTAATGGCGTCCTCTCTGGTGTTGTGTAATATATCATATTGCATAGCAGTGGCCTGTTATTTTAGATTGTGGGACGTACATACATGAGAGTTGTTTAAAACTCCTATTTTGGTTGTAATAGTGTTTATAAGTAAAATGTATCTCTGGTACGGGGAGGGAATTGGGGTATTGACTGATATTTTAAACTGGTTTGATCTTGGTAGGGGATTTGGCAATTTTGCTGTAGAGTTGGCGCCTAGACATCAAACATATAAATTTGAGAAGTGTATGTGCGGGATGTGATCGTTTCAACTTGGAGGGTAGAGAGAAAAGTGCTGGTTAGTGACGTCGCTAGCCTGTGTTATGGTACGGGATGTTGGTGGGACTCGATTTACTAGAAACCGATAGATCAATAATTAATTATGTTTGATATTCCAACTATTTGAATTTATGTGATAGTGATAGTGGGTAGTCTGTGTTCGTGTTTTGTTTATAAGTGGCACATTCTGGACATCAGTCAACTACCCAATTATCTTAGGTGGATGTTATAGATACTTTCTCGAGAGTAGTAGAGGTTCGGCATTAACTGTTTGTGCGTCCAAGTTTGATGTAAACATTTACGGGGATTCACTTGCAGCAAGGGCCTACAAATGCAGGGGATTGGGGAGACTATGAATTGCGGTCAAGTGGTTATGACTGGCAATAGGAATGCAAGCGGGCACTGAGTTGCGGTAAGGGTTAGGACAAAAAGGCCGATTTCGCTTGGAAGTTTTAATAGACAGGGATTGCTTCTCTACTTGTTTGAGGTACCTTGGTTTTACTGATATTGGTGTAAAAGTTGTTTAGACAAGGACTAAAAATTTTTGCACGGATTGATGTGATAGTAAGGGTTGTTCTTGTATATTTAGTTAGCCGTGTTTGCCTTCATGAGGCTTGCACATATTACAGGGATTGGTCACGGATATAAAATTGTTTGTTCTCATTATGCACTTCTTGAAAATGGATTCTTGTTTTTTCGGGCTGAACCCGATCCTCCGCTTTGTGAAAATAAAATGATAATAAAGTGAAATTTGTCTGTTATGGGTAATGTAGTTGCGGACTGGGTCTTTCATCTGAGTGAGAAGGTGTCTCTCATTAGTCTTTGTAAGTAATTTTTGGACATGTTTATTGCTTTAGAGTTGATTGCTATGAAGGTTGAGTGGAATATATAGTTTAATAGTTCGCTGTTGAGTAGAGTGAGTCGTTTAAACATCGGGTTTTTGAAAGAAAAATTGACAAAAGGTCTGACGGGAAATGTGGAATTGGTGACTTTGTTGTTATTTAAAGCTTTTAGTGGAGTTCTAGGGGCCATAATAATATAGTAATGGGATGGAGTGAAAGTGCCCCGGTGGAGGGGACGAGGGCGAGATTCAATAAGTTTTTCCAGTTTTGAATGGGATCCTTTTTGTATCACTCATGTGGGGTCTTCAATTGAATTGAAATGTTTATGTAACTAATTAGACTCCAAATACAAATCCAAAAATTATATAATTAGGTAATGGGTTCTTAAGATAAATAAACTAAGGCCAATTTATTTTTGTGTAGTGTGTAAAAGTTCCAAATACAAATATTAGGTATATAATTATTTTATGACTTTATTTGAGATTTCATGATGATTTTTCTGACATTTCATTTCAGATGTTAATATGAAGTAATTTATTGCTTGTTTACGGGTAATGGATTCTTAAGATAAATAAACTAAGGCCAATTTATTTTTGTGTAGTGTATAAAAGTAATGTTCTTTCTACTTATAAAAAAAAAGATTACAGTATAAATGAGAAAGCTTATGTTTGAAATTAAAAATATGTTTAAAAATATATTATAATGATTTACTGCATTAATTGCTATTAATACAATTATTGAGTACAATGAACGTAATTTCTTGTTCTTATTTTATTTTATTTAAGAGCTTTCGATAAATATAAACTACATTGTACATTATACAGATAATTAAATAATGTGTTAAAGAATGTAATTTATAGTAATATTTTAGAAAATTTATAGTACTTTTGTACTTGTAAGAAAGCGTGAGGACACGCTATAAGCAGGATGGCCGAGCTGTTAGCTTTTATTTATTTATGAAGCATATTGTATTAGCTAATTCCGTATTATGATATTTTTAGTAGCGGTAATTAGATTGTTCCGTTTCCGACACCTTCGCCATCTTGATTCAGTCAGTTAATCATAGCCAACTTCCGGTCACATGAATTGTCGTTATTTTCTCCGACCAAGCTGCAAGCATTCGTGTTGGAAGCACTGAGGGATCGAGACGTGGCTAAGGAAAAGCATTAGTAAAGAGTAAAAAGTGTTAACGCGTAGACAAAATAATAAGTGAAACAAGTAAAGGATTGAAGGAATAATAGTTAAGTTGATTGTTAATATGTAAGTACTCCATTTTTGTTCTGTTGGTGGTTTATTCGTTCTTGAAATATTTACATATGTGATTTGTATACTGCATAACTACGAAATATACGTGCAATTGTAAAGTGTTTTATCTTTTATTTAACAAAAACCCGCATTCTGAGCTGTGAGCCAACACAATGATGGAAAAGTTCTGACTTTGATATTGAGTTATTAGGTTAATTTATTAGATCTTAAGAGAACAAATTTAACCCTACTACCATGGCGTACGATTTGACGCGAAGTTATGATAGCAATGTTATGATTATTATTGATGAATTTTGTAAACGAACTTGCCATTTTGTAAATGTAATGACCCTAGACACGAACCTAAATATATTATGAAAAAAATACAATAAACTGCGGCGTATTTATCAGTATAATTAAAACTTTTCAATAATTAGATTAAAATGAGATCACTTCAATTTTTTCTTTCTTATTCAAAACTGAAACAAAAAGATTGAAAAGAACAAACTAGCGACTAGCTACCTAGCAACTTAGCTAGCACTAACTAGCAACTTACAAATTAAGGTAGTCGTCATATATATCAGTAGGTATGTTTTATTAATCTTGGCGCAGAAAGTAAAGTCTAAAATTTAATCGTAATGGTGGACAAATTGTGACTTTAAGAGAGCCATTGGGTAGTTTATTAGATCTCAAGCGAAGCAATTGAATGCTATTGAGGCAGCATGGTACCATTTGTCCAGGAGATTACCGGCGATTGAAAGCAACGCCGCTGCATGCGAATTGCCTCATTACCTCAAAATCTTGCAGTGTATTTTAGTTTATGCTTTGATATCATTTATGGCGTAACAGACTCATTTTATTTTTAAAGCCAAAATGAAATAGATACGAGTATCTTAAAATTATTAAAGACATGTTTTGAGGCAAAATGATTGTGTGAACTTGGATATTTAAGGAGAAACGGAATATTGATATGATTCTAAACCAAATATCAACTAAACCTACCTTCTCTTATAAACCCGAATTCGCAGGAAACTTACAACGAAATTAAATCATTAATAATTCTAGTTAAAGTAAACCATTTTAATGAAAGTGATTTCTGATTCAAAAGTGTCACTCAAAAATTAGTCTTCATGGATGAGTCTGATGTGTGTGTAATTCTTCGTGCATAAAGTAAAATTGTATTGCAAGAAGCCAAATTCTGGCTTTAATAGCTGGTATGGCTTGTATATGGAATGGCTTTAATATCAGGTACTTTATTAGATCTCAAGAGAAGCAATTGAATTCTATTGAGGCGGCAGGAGACCATTAGTCCAGTAGATTACCGGGGATTTAGAGCAACGCCACTGCCTGCAAATTGTCTCATTACCACAGAAACTTACTTATCAATTTTGTTTCTGACTTTGGAAATCGTTTGCAGCCTCAAAATATCACATGATTTCAAGTAAATATAAACTAAAAATATGATTGCTATTTAGCGACAAGAATAAGAAATCCTACTAATATTATAAATGCGAAAGTAAGTTTGTTTGTGACTCTTTCACGCGAAAACTACTCAACCGATCATCATGAAACTTTGTACATATATTTTTGAAGTTATCAGAAGTAAAATAGGATACTTTAAAAAAAATAAACGCGGGTGAAACCGCGGGGCACAGCTAGTAAGATAGCTATATAATTGTTTAACTTCAAGTTATTACTGTTCTTAAAGAATAATAATGAAGTCTTCTCTACTTTAACGATGGACGAGCGGTAAAGACAGTGGTATCAGTCACGTCGATACCGAGTGCAAACCCCCAAGCGCACCAATGAAAAAAAGTGAGTGTATTTATCTCTGTTCTACGGGGAGGGAAAAATATTTAATTACGATATTTTTTCAAAATTGTGTATGCCTGAGGGTTACTCATGATTTTTCGAATACATAACTTTTCACCGATCCGCACTTTCCAAGCGTGGTGGAACATGACTTACATCCCTCTCATTTCCGAAAGAATACCTGTATACAGCAGTAGCACATAAAAAAGGGTTGAAAAATATTCTAATAACTGTTGTCTTCATTCTTATTCTTAAGATAATACTCTTAGATTTTTTTATTAAAAAAATTATTGCAAAAATACAATTCTTTCAATTACCAATTTAATTCCTACAATGTTATAGCACTGCAATGGAAAATGTAAAATTCAAACCAAGAACAATTCTAGTGTAAAGAAACCTTCTTAATGAAAACGGTTTCTCATTCATTTACAAAAGCGTACTATTCGATATCTGAATTTTTAAACGACGAACTTTAACTTCGTGAGGGATTTCGGGTTTACGGGACTAAAAACCTGCGAGGTTTTTTTTCCGCCGGCTTTTTTCCTCTCAGTGTATAAAAACCCAGTAAATTGGGTGCCTAAAGCCGATGGCCCAGATAAAAATATAACTCGTATTAAACATAAACACCTTTTATAATTATAGTAGAATTGATAAAACATCGTAATAAAAACCGCAAAATATGGGTTAAAATAAAATCAACGTTGTCTTCAATTATAATAAATTTAGTTATAAGTAATTTTAGTTATACTGTTAATATACGTTTTAATTCTGTCCTCCAAATTTGCATACCTCGCTGAGGTAAATATGGCGAACTAATAAATGTACATAAAACAACTTTTGTAATACCCATATTTGTGCAAATAAATTATTTTCATTTTCATTTTCATTTTCATTTTCATTTTCATTTTCAAAACTGGAACAAAAGCAATGAAATGTTTGAGCAGTACAAACGCGTCATACTTACAAATTTTAATTCAGTTAGCCTTCACTTCATACACGAGTCTCATTTACTAAATCTTTGAGCAAAAAAGTTAAGATAGAACTTTATTTAAAATTTTAGCCTTTATTAAGTCCGTAATTATTATTTTTTAGATCTTGGAGATAAAATTGAAATAGTATTTCAAAATTTTATTGAAAAAAAAAACCCCTTCAAATGGTAAGAAATTAGCAAGAAAAGATGATACTTTTCATGCTAATGGTAATGGCTTTTACTGTTTCGAAGTACTCAACAATATAATTTTTTTCCGTTTGAAAGCGGTTTTTTTTGTTAAAAACTTATATTTGTATGTATGTATGTATGTACTATTATGTATAGAAAAGGTTTCTACATCATTTTCTCATTAAAGTGATTTGTAACCTCACAAAATTGAATTGAATTGTCAATTGAATAAATTACTATTGATTTTAATGACAATAAAAATCAAGAATTAACAACAAATTATCCTACTTTCAAAGCGTGGTTCAATGCAACCAATTTAAAGTATTGCATTTTTTTTATGCAGTGTCCAATACGTTACCGAATTAAAAAGTAACACATATGTATCTTCGTCAGACTCATAACATAAGTCACGGTGCATTTAATTCAACCAATTGGTACATTTAACAAAGCAGCCGGCACTCGCATTAACAGATAATATTACGTCAAATCTTCGCAATATTCTCGCATCTTGTTATCTCAAATTACATTTCGCAAAATTTGTTTGCCTTAAAATAGAATTGTTGCCGGTTATTTTCATCTTAAATACATTTCAGCGTTCGTCGGATTGTGGCGGATTATACCGGGCGAACATATTTTATTAAAATGGGAACGAATTTGATTCAATAAAATATCTGTTCTCCGTTTAATATAACTGTTTATTAGAATTGATATGCGTAGGTACATTTCGTTTCTACTACTGTTTTTTTTGTGTCGGGGACGAAACCTTTTAAAATTACCCAGCACCTTGTGAGAAACACCCGGCTATGTGGATTTTTACTAAAACCTCATTGGTGGTTCGCCTCAGCGCCTGGTTAAGCTAGCTTTCATCCCGCAGATCCAGCCGCGTCGATTTCACGATTTTTCCAATAATAATGACATATATTTCTTAGTTAAAAAGTAGTCTACGCAACTCTCCTATCTCTAAACTATCTCAATACAAAAAATCGGGTCAATTCGCAACACCATTGCCTCGTTGTCATAGTGTCTCACACGATCAGCTGTCACGTATGACCATTATCAACCCATATCCATTCTGTGAAAGAGTGCTGGGAGTTTTTTTCCGCCTCCTTTTTTCTCTCAGCTCAACATCTAGCCCAAACGGGCACCTAAAGGCGATGACCAGGAAAAAATTACATTTATTAAGCGAATATTTTGTATTCCTAATATTATAAAATAAATATTTTTTCTTTCTTTCTTTCAAAGAAGTAAATACAAAGCAATAAAGACACACATATGTTATTAGTTTCACGTCTAGCTATTCTCATGTCACGTACTCCTATAAAACAACAATGATGTTCCCGTGTCGGGTATAATCGTCTCGTCGTAAGACAATCCTCGGCGTGGGGGGTAACTCTATACTAATCTGTTGATGCGACGTGTTACACTTGTGTTATACCTGAATGTGTTGTTTATTGCTTTGTGAAGACTAAAGTATTATTTGTTTGACGTGTTAAGAGTTATTATTGTTACTAATACATTGTAGTGAAGATCCATTATATGAGATCCTCCTGCCTGATCGTTAAAGATAACCTAAAGGGGGCTTCCGCGGTTACAGGCGGCTAGAATGGGATCTCGTACAGTCTCGCTAGCAGCCCCGGGAAGGACAGCGTGGAGTGTGGATGTTTTCAAGTCTATGCTATCTATGTGGATGTTTTCAAATCACCCATAAGAACACCGACAAGGCTTAAAGAATGCTACTTATAAAATTGTTTTTTTTTTTCATTTTACTTCTTGTTTTTATATAATTATAATAGACAATATCACAGAATAGAACAATATCACGCGAGGCTTATATTTTATATACTAGTAATCCGTCCTGGTTTGGTGCAGGTTATTTGATTTAATACGATTTATTTGACTGTTCTTGTAAAAAAAACAATATGCTTACAGATTATAATCTATCTACGTGCCAAACATCTCGATCTGTTTAGCCGTTCTTTTGTGACAAAGTAGGTAAATAATATTCATCCAACCAAACAATCAAACTTTCGGATTTATAAAAACAACTCTAGAAATACGATCTTAAGTATGGTATCTAATACGCTTCTAAACGACCTGTTTATGCCATATTTCATGCCATTCCAGTATTTGCCGCGTTTTATGCGTTTGTATAATTCCCGCATAAAGCCGCCAGAGGTCGCTCTGTAATATCTCACTAACGCGTCTCGTCGTTAAGACATTCTTAATAAGATCACTGATGGCCAATTTCTGTTTGGATTTTTGCCAGCAAACTGTAACCTTCAGATGTGAACTATAGCATTAACCTTGAATTAATCAGATTTTTTGCTTAAGGGTCAATCCTTATGTAAACACAAAGTCCTAAGTAAATGGTAGAAAGAGATAGGTAATTTACTACCTAGCTAATAGACAACGTGTTAAAATCAAACTACTCTCGCAAAGTTTCGTCGTAATTGCTAAGGCATCAATATTAACCTTTTTTTTCTAAAACCCCTGGCCAGCCTCTGTACTTGGGGAGGACTCCGGGATCTCCAAAGGAACGCACCGGTGTCCTTCACACGCGGCGTCTCAGAACGGGCTCATCCTCAAGAGAGCAGATGTGCTCTCGCGTACTTTGCGATGCTTGCGGCGGCAATCGACCACACACACACCGCCGTCCTTCCCGGGGCTGCTGGCTGGATGGATCGAACTCCCACTCTCACTAGAGAAGACTAGAGAAGTCAAATTATCAACAAGAAGATTTTTTTTTAAGATACATTTTTTGTGACAGAGGAGTGCAATAGCCAATATACAATAGCGAATGGCCCCGTAAATTGCAAGCTATCTATGCAGCTAGGCGAAAAAGGTGAGGTCGGGTGTTAGTTGAGTGACCGCTAGAGGCCAATTTCATGCGCATTTCCGTGCCTCGGAGAGCTCTACAAGCCGTCGGCCTCGGTTATTATGGTTATGACTGCTAGTCATTAAACCTCATGGGAATACTTATGAGCGGTTCGAAAACATCCGACAACGAATTGGATATTAACTCTCGTCTCCATTAACCCGTATTGGCGCAGCGTGATGGCAATAAGCTTCAGGAGAAACCTACTTTATTAACTTATTTAAGCATCCAATTTCTCTTAACCACGAGGCGCGTTACTGACACATTAGTGACCTCTGGTGGCTTTATGTCGGAATTATACCGACGCATAAAACGCGGAAGCACTGGAGTGGCGTGAATAATGGGCTAAGCTGGTTATTTACTTTTGTTTCAGTAAACTAAATATTACACTACAGATTTTTTGGAGTAATTTTATGTTTGAAAAAATCTAGGTTCGTCTTCAAGATTTTAAGTCTTTTTAATTTTGGTACTGTACATGACAGGCCCACTTTCTTCTAGCTATTTTGTTAGTTGCAACATTTTTTTCGTAAGTTTTTTGTTGATTGTGATGTTCTGGAGCTTCCACGCTACTCCAAATGCAGTTTCCAACGACAATATTTTGATGACCTGCGTGGCGCAATGGTTACCATGCCGGACTGCCAATCGAAGGGTCCTGGGTTCGATTCCCGGCGAAACAGAAATTTAAACGATGAGTTTAAATTTCTGTTCTCGGTCTGAGTGTTTGTGTTTCTGTCTTTGTGTGTGTCCATGGTACCCACGACATAGGGTATATCTACTCTACTGTGGGGCTATGAGTGTGAAGTGTTGTTTATTTATTTATTTAATATGCTACCTACCTAGGTGGTCTCTTGAAGTTGAATCTTCTTTTTAACATCTTACTTTTGGCCGTTCTATTTCGGTTGTGTATAATCCAACTAAGCTGCACAGCTATGCTGATTATGCCACTTAAATAATATACGCGATAATGAACCATTATAAATAAATACTAAATATTAAAATATTTTTTCACTATGAGTGAATAGTTTATCTTCAATATTATCATTCTACACACACAATTCACAATATTAATCGATATACTGTTACCGAGTAGATTCTGAAAGAACTTCTTAGATGCTGAAGACAGCATCTTATAAGCTCAGGACAGTAATTTTGTAGAAATATTAAATATATTGCTCATACCATTAGTAAGAAATCAATTTCGTGGATAAGATAAACCTCCATTTGCCTCAAAGCCTAGACGTTTAGGTGAGTACAAGTTACAGAAATTATATTTTCCTCGGCGAGTATTTTCGCCCTGCGAGCCTTCAGGCTAAAGAAAAACAAATTACACTCGTTATATTTTCTTTGAAATCCATTAATTATATACCTTCAGGTCGGAGGTTAAAAGATAAGTTATTTTCTTTCGAAATAGAAGCAACATTTTATTAGCTTGTCAGAAGAAGGACTTGTTATCTGAAACAGCTTTGTAATTAGTTATTTCAGTCTAATTTAGTATTTCTAGTCCTTTTGTTGTATTATTTTTTAATAGGCTGCTAAAAGCTTTGGTTTACTGATAATGGAGTATTTGTTGGAATGGAGAGGATATTTAAATTAATATAAGCGATAAAAACAGAGCGAACGAAAGTAATAGAAGGGATAAAAAGACGAACCATGTGGTGGAATGATAACCACGCTGGACTCCGGTCGAAGAGCTCCGGATTCGAGTCCAGCGAAGCAAAATTTTGAATGATGAGTTTCAAATTTCTGTTCTCAGTCTGGATGTTTGTCTTTCTGTTTCAATGTGTGTCCATGGTACCTACGCCCTGGTCGTGCCGTGTCGGTCTATGAGTGTGTAATGTTATAAAAAGTGTCCAATGTTGTTGGCGGGTGAACATACAAGGTTAAAAGCTGCAACCTTTTCTTCTGATCAGAATACCCATACAAGCTTTCCTAATTCATTAATTTTCCGCTGACCAAAAAGATTTAGTTACAGTGTATTACGAGATTAAGGCTGTAATCCGTGCGCCTGAACCGGTGGCTTGCGTAGAACGTAGGCGATCTACACAGCTAGGCCTGACGGGCGTTGTCCAATAATGGGGAAAGACTCATACCCAGCAGTGGGATTCAAAAAAGGGTTGTAGCCAATGCCATAATCAATCGCCATCTAAGTTCAGATTGGTGGACATGTCATGAAGAAAATTATTGTTTCATTTTATTACGTTTTATCTCATAACATGGGACCAGTTCTTAAATTATCCACACTGGGTTTTTAAACCCGATTTTTGGCGTTTGAAACTCATAGATATCTATCTCCACTCTTATAGACATACAAAGGTCCAAACCATACATGGAAATACTTATCCGAATTTTGTTCCTTTCCTATTTACTTGAAAATCGGCCCTGTCGGCGTTACGTTCAGTTCGAGTCAGAAATCGTTTTACCACAGATAGAAAAAAGGTAAGAATAAAGTACCGGCACGCGATTCTGACATTTTCGATTAAGTTGAAATGGCTGATAGTCGCATGGATAGTTCGGGACTAGCTTTCGTTCGCATGTAGGCTAAACGATCAAGTTTTGTGCTAGGTGATGAATAATTCAAACAGATACTGTGGACACAAAGCATTTTGTGTGACTTTTGAGCTGCTCTAGTATAATTTTGGGGCAGCTATTGTACGATAAAACTTTAAAAAATATATTTTTGTGGACATGTTTGCAAAAAATCTCAATCCCATCGAAAAAAAAGACAACGGGTTGCACTCCGGTAGTGCCGGCAGAAGCGAAAACTTGAACATTAACGTTGTGCATTATTGATATTTTGGAATGGTTAGGGAATAATTTCGCACGAATTTCTTTTATAATCAGTATTATTTTTCATTTAGTATTTTCAGTAGGTTTTTATCGATTATAAAGTATTCACTCATTTTCTTTCACTATTTCTTCGTCCCTTTTTTCATTAATAGATGCACTTTGTTCAAAGTTCCATATTTTAAATACTTGATATAAACCAATTTTACAAGTATAGACAGTCGAGCCATCAGCTGTCAGCCCTTCGTCTTACGAATATTCGATCAGGCCACGTGCCCTGACGCGAGTTTAACATTTTTTACCTATCCCAAAAAAAGTGCACAACGCCGCTTAGTAAGTTTTCACTACAAAAACTGCTGAAAAGCTCACCTTCAAAGTCGCTAATACACATTCTACTGGGCTCGGTGCCGGTGTCTAAAGGCTATGTTATAATTATAATTTTAATAACAATATTGCTTAATTTTATAAGATGGTTCGTTTTCTGACCATTCCATACCTTTTTGGCATAATGAAGGCACAAATCATACATCCAAATATCAAGTCCATACTTTTCCTTCCCATTTGCTTCAAAAACGCGTAAAAGGCAAAATGTAGGTTTTTTTACAGAGACGAAATGAAAGGTGACGACAAAGTATCAGCGCACAAACGTGACATTTGACACTTAGATAATACGGCCTGTAGTTGCTTGGATAGCTCACGACAAGGGTAATCTATACTAAAGGATCCGATGTGAAGTTTTTGCATTTGGTGTTGAATAATTCAGGCCAATAGCCTGCACAAAGCGTTTTGTGTACTTCATAAGCCGAGAACACCGGCCTGGAGGCAGTTAGTTGACGATGAAACGAGAAAGCTTCAACTTTTCGTGTCTATAACCTCGCATGCAATTTTGAAGGGCATGAAAAGTTTTGATATTTGACCCTTTGATGTGGAAATGGGGCTATAAACGAGCACGCAGCCAGGTGATATTAAGTGGTCACTGCAGACCATACATATTTAAATACAACTTCGTATAAGTTAACCATGCAATTAAATCTCTTTGGTATATAATGAAGCTAGTTCAATCATACTAAATCTATTATGCAAATAGCGCCAATTAACCCTTGGTTCCCATATCCTTCAAAACCGCATAACCTACAAAAACTTAGTATTTTAAAAGAGATGAAGTAAAAGGTCACGATAAAGTATCAGCACGTAAAACTAACATTTGACACGCAGATAAAACGGCCGATAGTCGCTTGGATAGTTCAGGACAAACGTGTTATGTAGAGAAAAGGATCCGATGTGGAGTTTTTGCATTTGATGTTGAATAATTCAGACCGATATTCCGCACAAAGCGTTTTGTGTAGTTCATAAGCCGAGAACTACGACCTGGAGGCAGTTATTTAACAATGAAACGAGAAAGCTTAATGTTTTTGTGCCTATAACCTCTAATGCAATTTTGAAAGGTCTGAAGAGTTTTGATGTGCAAATGGAGCCTTTAACGAGCATACAGCCACGCAGTGTTACGTGGTCACTGCAGTCCATGGACATTTAAATACAACTTCAAGTAAGCCTTAGTCTTGTTTGAGGTCATACCCAGTTGCCTCGTATAATTTAGTCACTAGAATATCTTTACAACAGAAATGGATATAAAAATGGTGCTTCAAATACTGTAAGACATAAATATACTTCTGAAAATGTTGACTAGAACCTAGCACGACCTGGTCGAAGGTATTTGATGGTAAAACTAAATAACATAATTTTTTTACGGCAACAAAAGTTCATTTGCTACGAAGAATTGTGTGCGAAAACTGCTGAAAATGAACCTTCTAGTCAAAATGTTTAAGCGTCCACTTTATGTCGAACAGTAATTTCTCGTCTTAGATATCAAGAATAAAAAATCTAAAAGTTCTGCAGAATTATTGTGGAACTTTCTTTATAAATAATTTCACTTATTCTATATTAAAAGAGCAGCGATGGCCGAGTGGTAAAAACCGCGGTCTTCGACGCGACCCATCCCCGGGTTCAAATCCTCGGCGCGCACCACTGATAAATAAATTTGTAATGTGCGCAATTATCGCTGCTGCACGGTGATGGAAAATATCGTGATATTTAATTGATTACGATGTTCTCCATCGCCGTGCATGCCTGAGAGAAATTCATAATTTCTCGAAAGCATGATGTCCACCAATCCGCACTTGGCCAGCGTGGTGGACTATGGCCTAAATCCCTCTCAATTGTGAAAAGGAGACCTGTGCCCAGCAACATAAAAAAAAGGTTGAAAAAAAAATTAAAATTATATTTAAACAAATATTTATTTGTTTTCGAAATACAATGGAAACATTACGAAAACTTAATAATTATAGAGAATCGTGAGAAAGCTGGAAAAGTCCGAGGTTCAACGTATTTAAAATTTCATAATTCACTGAAGCTGGCTATGCCTGGCGGTTTTACCCGCATTAGATTGTATAATTTTTTATATCCACTACTGGGAACAGGTGAAAGAAATTAAGCTATTTAGACTATAGTCAGATAGCAAGATATATGGAGTAACATAGACTACTTTGATTTTAGAAAAAAATTAAAACTGAGTAGAACATAAAAAAAGACAACCTAAAAATCCCGCCGCAATGTTAACTTCTTAGTTAACCAGAAGCAACAGTATGTAAAATGGCCTCGGTGAGCAGCTATCGCGCGAATTTATTCTTAAAGCCACGATCCTTTGTTCTGATTTAACAGGACATAATAATACGGAATATTTTGTTATTAGAATACCAAGTTTTTAACGTATATTCAGTTCAGAAATTTAATACTGGATATACATAAGGCGAAAGCAGTTTTCCTTGTGATTTTTTTTCAGTGACCACTTTTAGGCCACCAAACACCTTTTAGGCCACGTGGCGCTAACTTGTCACTGCAACCCATGCCCTCATATCAAAAAATAAAAATGTATAGATAGAACGCTGCAAAGAACTAAGTGTAGCCGGTTTTAACTATCCTAGCCGTGTACACACATAATAAAATGACACGTACCACGAAACTGCATCTGGCTTTGCCAGTCAAATATCGTGGGCCATCGTGGCGCATTGAGCAGTACGTTGTCAAAAATAAAAACAATTCAGAAGAAAAAAAATGTCTAAATGTGTGTAAAAGGTTGTAATGAACAGTATTAATAAATAATTAATCAGTGGTAATTTTAATTGTGGTCGGTCACGCAAACATGTTTTCAAAACCGGTCTCATGTTGTTCGCAGAGTTCCATCTATACTTTTTTATTTGATCTGAGCCCATGGCATACAACCTCAAGCAAGTCTGAGTCTTGCCTGTGTTCGTATGCAGTTGCGCTGCTACTTCGAAGGTCGATGGTCACCAACTGCAGCTTTCCACCGAAACAAAATGGAACTGTTTCACGGCAGAAGTGGGTGCAGCGGTGGTACTTCCCGGTCGAATCATAAAAGTTCTACCATCTAGCAAAAATTGCTCACTAAGAAGTAAAAATAGTGACAATCGGAAATAAAGCGGCATTTCTACTGTACCGCCAATACACTAATCAGAAAGAAAAGTTCTACATTGGAATCTTTTCAAAAGCTATTAAGTAAATATAAAACCAAATAAGCTTTTAAAAATAACTGAATAAATTTAAAAGGGAATGTTGTTAAAACTTTTACTAAAAGGCTTGAATATTCAGTCAAGTGTAAAGAAATCGCATTGGCGAGTAATCTAGATTTAACTTTAAGAGGTTTTCTTCGAATGTTGAGTGGACAAAGCTGTGGTTAAGAGTCTTTCAGATTAACAAATAATTTTATATTTACACGCTTATTGACTTGAAGCTATTGGAAGTTTATGATGTGAGTTGAACTTAAGGTTGAAATCGGGCAGACTTCAGTAAGATTTTATTTTCAAACTCTGTGGTTATAGGCATAATATACTTTGAATACTGGTGCGAAGAATGCCTGTAAGCCTGCTCTAACCAGGATCGTTGAAAATATTGTGAATTTTCGAAATTATATTTTGTAAAAGTTAAAGAATACCATATATCCAGTTCCAAATAACTTCATAGGAGCGATAAATTTGCTATAGAATATTGCAGCTATGAAGGAAAAGGCCTAAAATACTTAAAAAGAGACTCACAGGTGATAATACACTGCGTAGGCCGGTCGTCGTCGAATATGCAAGAAAATATTTTTATGTGTGTTTTTCTGCGTTTCTTAACAAAGTACCTAAACAATTATAGTAAAAGAACCATGTAGGCGTGAAGGAAACTATTGATATACCTACGGAATATATAAGGATAAATTGGAATACAATTTCAGATAAACTTGTTTGAACCAGCAATTTGTGACAATTGCTGGTTTAAACTCAACGGGACATAATAATGGCCGCTCTAGCCCTTAAATGCATGGTGTTGCCATTTGTCTACGTACCACAAAATGTCGATTTATTCGAGTTATGCAGTAAGTATGTGTATCCGAACGTAATACAGCCATAGACTGAAAACCCAACTGTCATAAAAGTAATTGTCAAAAGTGACATGGCGGGTATTTTTTAAATAATTTGACATCTTGCTTTGAATGGTGGATAAAGTTTGCGTGGTAACTGAAGCGAGTTTTTGATTGTTGTTTTCTTAGTGAAAACGTATAAGATTTGTTTTATAAAAATAGTTATTATACTGCAATAACGGTAAGTTTTATAAATCGAAGGTTATTTTCTTGAATTTTGTTCCAAGTCTTCTAATTTTTTACCAAAATATGAATGTTGCCAAATGTCTACGCTATGCGTTTACCGTTTATGAAATGACGGCTTGGGCGGTACTTAGTTGTGAGTTTTATTGCATGATTTTTAGCTTATTTTGCTTTTTCTTTAGAATGTCGCGATCAATGCGGAAAAGAGATATTGAAGCTATGCTTGCAGCGTTAGAAAATGTTGATATCTCTGAAGATGAGGAAGATATCGGTGACGAAAATGACATAGATTATTACCCTAATGTTCATGAGTTGTCGCAAGAATTAGACGGTGACCATGATTAAGAAAATCCACCACTGCTTATTAAAGAGGCGGAAATTTCAAATAGGGCACAGTCTTCGGAAACAACAGCAGGTAATTCGCCTGGTCAGCCGTTGTCAAGTTGTATAGGTGTGGCAGAGTGGAGGTCAAGAAGTAGATGCAAAATCGTATCATTTATTTTGATAATTTCTATACTTCTGTTCCCTTACTTTATTATTTGAAAAAGCAAGGAATATAAGCATTGGGGACTATCCAGAGAAATCGTGTGGGATAAATTTGTAAGCTGCCTTCTGTAAAAGATTTTATGAAAGAGTCCGTTTCTCGTGGTTCTTATGAAGAGCAAGTCGCTGATTATGACGGTGTAGACTCAGTTACGTGTTGGAAAGACAACAAAGTAGTCACTTTGGCTTCGACATATGTTGGCTCTGAACCGGCAAGTTCAGTCACTAGATTTGACAAGAAACAAAAACTTAAAATCGATATAACCTGCCCAAAAATTATCAAAGATTACAACGCTCACATGAGTGGTGTTAACCTTATGGATAGCTTTTTGGGCAGGTATAAAATCAGGATCAAAAGCCGCAAGTGGTACATACGCCTGTTCTATCACATGATTGATATGTCTGTAATAAACTCATGGGTTCTCTATAAAAAAAAAGAATCAAAACATCGCAAATATGACATTGGCTGATTACAGAGGGGAGCTGGCAGAAGCATTGTGTAACTATAAAAAAACAGTTGAGAATAAAAGAGGGCGGCCCTCAAATTCAAATTTAGAAAAAGAGTTAGAAGCAAAAAGAAGCCGAGGAAATATGAAGCCTGTTCCATCAAAGGATGTAAGGACAGATGGTGTAGACCATAATGAGCGAAGATGTGCGTCAAAAAATAGATGTAACTCCCCTGCTGCAAGGGATTATCTCGCACAGAATGAACGAAATGCAAGGTGGCTTTATGTCACACAAAAGACAGAAATTGTTTCGCGACATTTCATGGCATAAAACCCTAATGTTCAAATACATTTCAGTAATAAATTGTCTGAGTCAACAATTTGTTTCACTTGTATACGCATGGTGTTGCCAAATGGCAACAAACAGTATTTTTTCAATAAAAAAATAAAATAAAAAACTAGATTTTTTTCATTATTTTTCCCTTATCATATGATTGAAAAACTACCAGAAACAATTTTTTTCAAATTAAAATATAAAATCATGCATTTAAGGGCTAGGCTATTTGTTAGCGGAGAAAAATGCCGGTGGAGGTTGCAACGTGTCACTTTCACATTCAGAAAGTCCCGCTTATTAAATGCAAGCGGTTGTTTTGTCACGTTTCTGTGGTTCGGGATTTATTACATTACTCTCGTTTTGCAATTACTGCTTTGAAAAATTTAAGTGGCAAGTTTGCTTCCTACTGGGAGGTACAGGTCCCAATTATTAGGGACGCCTGGAGCTTACTCCACGATGCTCCAATGTGGGTTGGTGGAGTTTAGTTTAGCCTTTGCTTTTTTATGCCTAGTATTGTTGTAATGTATCGTTTATGTTCCAATTGAAACTTCTATCGCCATCCCTTGATTTCATATTTGTTATAAAACAACGTGAGATTCATTCTGTATTCAGAATAAACTATATATAACCTGGCACACCAAATCAAGTGACTGAACCTGAGCGATCGAATTAGTAATAGTAATTTACAAAAATAAACAATACGACTGCGTTTATGTGTAATTTGTGTGTAAATGTTAAAACCCTAAAACAAGAAAGTCGTCATAGCCGATTGCACTTAACTTAAAAATCGAATAATAGGAGTAGGTAAATTAAAGAACAGGAGCTCATTGTATATTTAACAATATTTTTAAGTACAAGAAAAAATGTAGCAGTCGGGATCCATTCTAGAAAGTCAGCCGTATAAATCTTCAATGTATTAGAGGTATGCGGTCTGAATTCTAGACTATTTCTAGACTAAGAAATAGATGCAAAGTGAAGCTAGGCTAGAAAATAATCCGTTGCTCATTACTGGGGTTACGAGTTTTTTGTGTGCCTACGAAATCCTTAAGGGAAACTTTATAGGAAAGAAGTTCAGTGTAGATTCACGGCATGAAAACATTTTTGTGTTTGTGTGGAAAGGCGTAGAGCGACGATGACTTCGTTACTTGAAGAGAGAAAGGAATAAATGTTAGTAGTGCTGAGTATAAGGCTTAGAATAGCTGCTGCATTTATACTAGGTAATAATATAAAGTTGAAGAGTTGTTGTTTGTTTATTTGTTTGAACGCCCTAATTTCATTAATTATTTTTGTGTAGAATAGTTAATTTATTGAGAAAGGCTATAGGCTATAACATCAAAAAATATTATTAGTACTATATATTGATTTGTAGACATTTAATTATAATAAAAACAATATAGCACTTTTAAGCATAACGATAATCAAAAACAACTTAAGTTTACTACCGAACATTATTCATTATAAAACAAGAAAAATCGGAACAATTATAACTTTATTCGGTAAATTAACAACAGTACACATAAACCCACTTAGCAAGATGAGCTGTGGTGCGAACTACTTCGCAACAAACCACGGAACGCCCAAAATAACCCATTCAGCGCGTGAAGATACCGCTTTGTTCCAAGTTTTCGGTAAGTTTAGTATGAGTTTGTTTTCGACAGCTAATTAGGAACAACTTGAAAAGGACAGGAACTAAACGTGATGAGCCTTGAAGAAATAAACTTCTCGGATATCAAAAGGTTGAAAAGATCAAGCAGGCCACGTCTTGTTAAGTCCCATGGATAATAATTTGGCAAAGGGAGATGTACCGGAGGCCGATTGGCCACAAAACTGTACCGTTCACTACCTTATAGGAACTAAAAGGACAGTTTAATACAGTTTTAAGTAAGGGTAAGGCAGCGTAAAGAAAACCAAACCCGATGAGTGCCGGTTTAACACTGATTTATTTTCATAGAAAGAGTAAAAATGATTATTGTGAAATTGTGCGAGTATGAATGATGTATATGTGTGCAAGTAACCTACATACGAAAAATCCCCTTCAAGCATTATTGGAGTCACGTGTACGTGCAGTAGCTCGTACAGGAGATCTCCCGCCGGGCGAGGTGGTCATGCCCGGGGAGCGGCCGCGCTCAGACCTCAATTCGGAGCTTGTATATATGGTCGGATATTCAGAAAACTTCGATAGTGTGATTCAGGAATACCCGTGGCAACATCTCTTGATGACTAGCGGAAAGTCGCTACAATAACGTTCCACACTCATAGCCCCACAGTAGGGTAGATATACCCTGTGTCGTACCATAGACACACACAATGACAGAAACACAAACATCCAGACCGAGAACAGAAATTTAAACTCATCATTCAAATGTTTCGCCTGGAATCGAACCCAGGACCCTTGACCCGGGTCATGGATATCTACGTAAAATTTCAAGCACGATCCTATCATAAAACAAGCTTCTTATACTGTCTGAGGTAAAATGCACGGGTAATCCAGTAGCTGATGTTTCTATAAATGTCGCTGGTTATTTCCGATTTTCGACCAAAACACAATTTTACGATTTTACAGGAGAAAAAAAAGCCTTCGGCAAAATCAACGGGCAGGAAAGCTACATCTCTGTCTGACCACTAATCTAATCCACCTTCCTAATATAAAAATAAGTAGTGAATATTAAGACAAACACAACAAAATAATGTCAATGCTGCTACTTAGTCGATAATAATAATAATATACATTCAGAAAAGATAGCACTGCTTAAACTCTCTAGAACTTCACAGAGTGGAAATACAATCTCTTGATGAACTATAAGACATTGATCCTGTTTGACTATAGTTGAAGTATCAATATAAAAATTGTTTGTCTGTAAAGTCGGTTTACGGACGATAGTTTAAACAATTAAAACCACATTAACTTTTCACTTAACTTTATAAACAGTCGACGAATGGCGCAAGCCAAGTAACGTTACAATGAGTCATCCTTTTTCGCGAGTGCAGTCGGCGTTCATCGATTGATTAGACGTTGTCTGGTCAAAAAAAACATAAATAGTGTTAATAGTAATTCTAAATAAAAAGACATCGTTCACACAGTTCGAATCTAAAAGCGAAAAGACAGCGCTGTTTACAGTTACTAGAAGTTTGCAAAGAGGAGCTTGTAAGCATCGCACCTCTAATTAGAACTACTTTGAGCTACAGCCGTGGCTAAACTTGAAGACAGCGATCATTATTTTATTACAATACTATCTGTTCCACGGGTAACATTGAACAATCTACTTCGATGAAATTTATTAACATTCGAAAAGATCATTAGCATGAAGTGAATTTGCTTTGTAGATTTTAAGAGACTCGATCGCAATAATTTACATTCTTAGGTGTCATTCTTAGGATAAGGGTCTTAGATCTTAGAGTAACATGAATATCATGTTCTTTACGAACCTCTACTAAAAATTAACCCCAAGTAACTCCCGAAATATATCATTTCAAGTATGTTGCGCACGAAATTAGTTTCTGAGTCCAGCCGTGTCGCAATCTGACTTCCACTGTTTATGATTTTTTTTGTTATGCTGTTGTGTCTATATACCAGACTTACAGTTAATAAAAAAGAGGCTTTACTAGTTATTAAAAGCGAAAAGACAACACTGTTCACAATTTCTAGAAGTTGGCGAAGTTCGAGGTTGTCTAGAGTGTCTTGCATCTCAATTTAATAAGCTAAAGCTGCGAACGATCACGCATATTCTGTTGTTTCATTACAGTTTTAGTAAAAAAAAACATGAAATAGGTATAAAGCGTGTTACTGGCAACTCTTAGCGAAAAGACAGCGCTGTTCACAGTTTGCAGAAGTTTTCGAAGTGGAGTTTGTTTGGAGCATCGCGTCTCTAATTAGAACCAATTTGAGTTATAGCCGTGAGTGAACTTGAAGACATCATTCATTGTTTCATTACATTATTGTTTCACTCACATTACAATTTTTTTTCACAACAATCGCAACCCCAACTGTTCACTATTTGGTGTAAGTATCCTCTTCGTGCCTCATCAACATTATATAATTAATTAAGTTTCATTTTGTTGTAGAATAAATGTAGTACGTTTCAAAAAGATTTTGAGAACCTACATACCTCCCTAATCTAGCCATGATACAAAATCCGGTCTTAGCAGACGTTTAGTGTAATTAATGTAATAAGCTACCTTACTGCTAAATTTCCACATAACACATAATGCGTTTTTTAAGATTTCGTAACATGCGAGCCATGTTTTTTCTTTTATATATTTAGATTTGATCAAAAAATATAGTTTTTTTCTCATTTTAATGAAAAAGACAGCGTTGTTCACAAATTCAAGAAGTTCGCGAAGTGGAGTTTGTTTGGCGCCTCTAATTAGAACCGCTTTGAGTTACAGTTTCTGAACTTGAAGACAGTACGTTGTTTTGTTGCAGCTAAGATAAATATATCTATGTCTATACTAATATTAGGTATAAAGAGGAAAGATTTGTATTGTTATATGTTTGTAATGAATAAACTCAAAAACGACTGTTCTGATTTTAAAAATTCTTTCACCATGAGAAAGCTACATTCACCCTGAGTAACATAGGGTACTTTTTACCGCGGAAAAATGCTTCATTCCTACGTGAAAACGGGTAATAGGAACAACGCGGTCGAAGCAACTGGCTAAACGCCTATGATTTTAATATAGCAATGAAGCCTGGATTAGCACATAGGCTATTTTTTTATCCTACGGGGACACATTAAACGTGTTCACGCGGGCGAAGCCGCTGGCGGAAGGCTAGTTAATATATAAAGCTAAAGAGTTTGTTCGTTTGAATGTGCTAATCTCAGGAACTACTGGTTCGAACTGAAAAATTCTTTTATTAAGAAATGCTATAACTAATACCAAAGTCAACGCGGACGAAGTTGCAGGCGGCCGCTAGTATGAGATATAAGGCTGTGGTGAAAATTAAGACTATTATTTACCTAAAACCATAACTTCGATAGGTAGGTACGGCCCGCTTTAATAAAAATAAAAATAGTTTTTAAGAACAGAAAGAAAATACTGTAAGTCTTTGTGTAGCAGAATGCGAGTTGCATTGTAGTAATCAGTTTTCATTTCGAATTTAAGTAGGTTTCATCAGTAACCGCTGAATTTTTTTTTTGTTATAGGCTAAAACAGCTGCTGATGTTTCAACTGCTGGGCTTCATCTGAAGATATAAAACAATTTAAATTGGTTGCAACCCTTTTTGCGTCCCCCTACCAATAGCCACGTTTGGCTTAGTTGCATAGATAGCTTGCATTCTACGCTAACCGCCGGGCCATGCGCACTCAATGAAAATTAATCATATTTAAATACTTTTGTACATAGCTATGTTAAATATGTCTTAATGAATGTGATGTATTTTTCAATCATACATTTTACACATAATTTAAAAAACCTTGTTTAAAATTATTATGATAAGTATGTGTACACAGTATACTTTTTATAATTAATTCAATTTACGTAATATTTAGAAAATTAGATATCTAAATCATTCAATCTTACGCGTCACGCACATTAAATGTAATTTGCGAAAAGTCTCTCCGAAAATAAAATATTATTAATTCTGCACCCTCCAATCTGTCATGCAATTACAAATTAATTTACTTGTGTTACAGTTTCTCTACAAACAAGCTTATCTCCTCGTCTAATCTCTTATTTACCGCACAAAAGGGCGACTCCGGAGTGAATCCTCGCTCAATAGGACCTGCCCTTTAATGAAGATGTCCTCTAAGACCTTAAGCCTATTGCCGTATTTGTGGCAGATAGCGACCCCGCTTCTATTGGAACTTGCCGATGAATCTGTGCTTTAATGGATTTTAGCGCAATCTGCTGATTGCACGCACGACGACTTTTGTTTTGGGCAGCCATCTTTTTTTTCGTTTTGGTATCGTATTTGAAAGGAATCGTTGTGTTGCAAAGGTTATAAAACAGTTATCGTACTTATTTAATGATCATGACTTAAATTCAGATTCCCGGCTAAGACCTCTGGGACCAGGGTTCGGCTGAAAAATAGCGCCGCGCGAAGTTACCAGCGGTCACCCATCTCACACCCGACCCCGCCCGTTTGGCTTAGTTGCATAGATCGTTTGCGTCATGCGTGCTTCTTCGGATTTACTTTACTTATTATTATTAAGTTATAAATGTAAGTGACGATAACATTGCACCAAATTGCAAATTTCTATACCTAGTAGTTATAAATACTGCGTGAGTTCAGTCTGATCTTGTCTTTATTTATGCATTGAATCCTGAAAGAGCCCTTTATTTATTTAAAATAATTTACTTCCTCCACTAATGATATATTTTGTGGCAAAGGAAAATCCTCAAAAACTTAAAAATTTAAAAGTACCTATTTCTTTTGCGTTCCTCACATGTTAAACATGGCTTCCATCTAATTTTATTATAATTCAAGTTTTTACTTTATTTATTTGAATGGAGTAGCAGACGAGCATGCAGGCCACGTGGTGTTAAGTGGTCGCTGCAGCCCATGGATATCTACATACAACCATAGGTAAGTCTTGTCTGAGGTCGTATGCAGTTGCGCTGCTACTCCGGAGGCTGGTGGTCGCCTCATGTAAGTGTAAGTGTGACCGGCAACTGCACCTTTCCACCGAAACACAATAGAATTGATTCTCGGCAGAAGTGGGTGCAGCGAGTTGACCTACTCACAAACTTATGCAAGCTTACGCTATCACTCCGGAGGGTAAAGGTCACCGCAAGTACGACTGGCCTGCATCCTACCGAAACACTACAGAGTATCTTCACAACAGAAATTAGTGAAACAGTGGTACTACCCCGATCGAACCTAGCAAATTCTATTACTCTATTACTTATGAAAACTATGTAATTGTTTATTGTAATTACTTTATTTCCCCTACAAATAATCTAGTGTTTACTTACAACGGAAGTAAGTCGTATCTCCATCCCCTCGACATCTCGCGTGGGTTCGGGAGAGAACAACATACATTACTGCTCCGGCACGCCTCCCGTCACGCTGTTACTCTTATTGTGTGTTCTACTGTTACTGATACTGCTGTTCCGGCTTTATATTGGTTTTTATTTGGTACATAGATAGAGCAACGATATAAAATCCATTGACTTTATAAAGAAAAAAGTGTAGATAATATGTTATAGCCGCTCCAAAAATGTCCCCAGGAAATCGGACTCGTGGTACTTTTATTATTTTGCAGTGTTGGTCGGTTTGAGTGTGTGTACGTCGTACCCACTACACAGGGTATATCTACCCTACTGTGGGGCTGCGTGAAACGTTATTTATATATTTATTTAAAGATTCAAATATAATCTATACATATAATAAATCTGTAACAAGTCGGTTTCTGTACATTGAAGATATTTGAAAAAAAAAAAATGTCACTAGTAGAACCCAAAACAATGATTTTTAGAATTATTGTCTGTTTGTCTGTTTGTCTGTTTATCTGTTTGTCTGTTTATCTGTTCGTTTGTGCGCGCAAATCTCAGGAACGGCTTAACGTAGAAGGATACGGTTTTCACTGATGTATTGGTAGTTTTTTGGATTAACATTTAGGGTTTGTTTTATTTAAATCGGTAAACAAACAAAAAAGTTACGTCAATTTCAAGAATTGAATTAAAGACTGAAGCGATCATTACCGATACAAACTAAATATCTGCATCCTTTTAACATCTCGCTCCTCTCCTGGGCTTCCCATTATTGGGGAGGCCTGGAGATTAGTTAACCACGCTGCTCCAATGCGGGTTTTTAAATTTAAGTGTGTAACTTTTGTAAGAGAATAAATTTAATGCGAGCGGTCACACCACAAGTTTCGATAATTACTAACATCTCTTAATATTCTGATAGCAAGTTTTCAATCACTTATGCTAGATTTCATCTCTAAATATTTAAAAAAACCATACATATCACCACATATTCAAAGAAATACAAATCAATACAAAATTAATGTACAAAACCTTAACAAAACGAGGCTACTGCCGACATCTATGTTCATATTCAGAACTATTTAGTGATCTGTTGCAAATTCGGTATATCGACAATTTAGTTTACACGCTATACGATAGATGTCATTGTTACGCAATAACGCTATTACAAAGTGGATTGGTGGAGATTATTTCAAATAATTAATTACGAGTATATTTACTTAATAAAATATCTAATAAAAAAATTAACAACTTAGAGACCTTTGGAACTGGCGCTGACTGACAATGAGTACAATTCATTGTGGTAGAGCATTATGGAGGCGCGGCGCGGTGGTTACATCCACATATTATTGGTATCGAACTTATTTAATAGACAATAATAATTATCGACTCGCGCAGGCGCGGTCCCAGTGGGGGGGTCATAGGGGACATGACCCCCCCCCCCCCAAAATCCCTCACTCATGCGTAGATGATAGGCGAAACAAGCCAATTTGAGACACCTCTTCCCTCAAATTTCTTAGTGACCCCCCACCAAAATTTCTTGGCGAAAAATTGAAGGCTGCGACCGCGCCTGGACTCGCGTGGCGCAATGGTTACCATGCCGGACTGCCAATCGAAGGGTCTCGAGTTTGATTCCCGGCGAAGCAGAAATTTGAATGATGAGTTTAATTTTCTGTTCTCGGTTTAAGTGTTTGTATTTCTGTCTCTGTGTGTCTCATGATACCCATTACACAGTGTATATTTACCGTACTCTGGGGCTATCAGTGTGAAACGTAAAAAAAATCAAAGTGTTCTACCGACTTTACTATGCTGAGTGATCTTTTCAAAATGATAGCTATGTCACCATATCATGATTACACCACCAGTCGAAGGTTAAAGTTCCACAGGCCGCTTTGCACGCTCCTTTTGATGTTTGAACGGATGTTTAAGTTATGGGACAACCTTCCAGCTGAGGCATTTCCAGTGGACTTTGACATAGGGTTCTTCAAGAAAGCTGTAAAGAAAGCTCTTCTTGAAAGCCGGCAGTGCTCGGGTGGCTCCGCTGGGGTTGCCCGTTTCCATAGGCGACAGTGATCGCTTAACCACGCGGCATTTCTGCCTCTTTGTTCGGTTTACTTATAAAAAAAGTGATTTCGAATAAACGAATAACCAATTGCCGAGGCACTAATAAAAAATTTTATTGAAATGAGCAGACGTTTACAGTTGTTAATTTAATAAGAGCTATTACATACATACGCAGTACTGGCACTGGTGTTACACTAATATGATAAAGCGTCACGGCAGCAGCACGGCATGGTGGTCACGCCCAGATTAATATTAGTAATCGATATATTTATTTCTGATGCTGTGTGAAGGGTTGTTAATAGAACTAATTGACTCTTAATCGCGTAGGGCCTGATCCTCTCACGCTGCTCCAATTCAGGTTGATGACGTCTTCATTGTTAGTGGCCTAACTGCTGTCGCAAGTTTTATTCGCTATCGCTCGAAAGACCTCCATTAAGTATGAACGACAGTATGTTAACGACAATTGCAACCAACGTGTAGGCAACCAAGAATTTGACTCCCAACTACTAACCACGCCTGACATAGCGTAGATATTTCACCACCTTTCTGCAATATATTTAAGTTACATAATGATAATGAATCTATGCATTATTTGCAGCACAAATTATTTAATTATAATGATACTTTCCGCGGGCACAGCAGTACTATCTAAACACTTTAAAAACATGCTATTATAATACGTTTAATTTGTAAAGAGAAACTGATGATAACGACTGAAAAGTCGGTATTATAAGAGGAGTACAGTAAGAATTGTAAGGACTCAGGAAGAATGTATCTACTCAACATAATAATATGAACTTTTGTATCATAAGTAATTTCATAAAAGGTAACAATAATCCAAGGGACAGTGGAGGGCAAGCGGTCACGAACGAAATTGCAACCTCATCAGCCACGACCACTCTGTCAAGAGTGAACGACTAAGGAGGAGGAGGAACAAATAATCCAAGCCTAATCAAGCCTTTTGTACAAGTCCATCTACGCGGACGACGTCGCGGGCACAGCTAGTAATAAATAAATCCTTTTCTTAGAGTCATTATTCTAGCTCGTTAAAAATTTTACTGGTAGAAAATTGTTCCGTCTCTTTCTTGGAACAATTTTCGAGCTGAAATCTTATACTTATAACGATTCTACGTATTTTTTAAGTGGTGTGCGTTCATTAGTTTACACTACCTAGACGTATACCACTGCGTTGATTGTATGTATTAAGCTATATCTTCTCTAACATACTTTTCCTCCACAAATATTCAATACTAGTGGCCGCCCGCAACTTCGTCCGCATGGACTTCGGTATTAGTCATAGCATGATGTTATAGTCTAAAGCCCTCGGGTGGCTCCCCTGGGGTTGCCCGAGTCCATAGGCGATGGTTATCGCTTAACACCACGCGGCCCGTCTGCCTTTTTGTTCGGTGTTTATTTATAAAATAAATAATAGTTTAAAAAAACTAAAAAACACGCTTTTTATAGAAAACCGAACTAAAAAATAGAAAATAAATTTTAATGAATTTAAATTAAGAAAATAGTGTTAAAAATTTCAATGAATATAAGTTAATAATAGTGTGAATAAAAAATAATATTTTATTTAAAAAAAAGCGTGGGGTGCATGGTGTCAATAGTTATAAATATTTTATTGACAGATATGAGTAGAGTGATTATCATTTCGATAATATTTTAAAAAGCACCCCACGCTTTTTTTTAAATAAAATATTTTTTTTTATTCACACTATTATTAACTTATATTCATTGAAATTTTTAACACTATTTTCTTAATTTAAATTCATTAAAATTTATTTTCTATTTTTTAGTTCGGTTTTCTATAAAAAGCGTGTTTTTTAGTTTTTTTAAACTATTATTTATTTTCTACTTTTTAGTTTGGATTATTTATTCTTTCCATGATGTTTCCACGAGCAATGGACTGGTTACTAAGAACCTTCTTCTTTCTTTCAAAAATATCTTTATCTATCATTAGGCTTGTTACATAACAAGGTTACATATTTTTTTAATTTTTACGTTTTCATAAAATTTCACCTGTCTTACGACTTAACAAATTATTTATATTCTTTATATATCTCATACACGTTTTCGGTTACTGAGCACCAATAGTCTACTCCCCTACATAAATATGAGCAACCCAAGCAGCAAAATAGTCGAATAGTAATTAGATTACTCAGCCTTTAATCGTATAAGAGCCGAGTAACCGTTCTTAAAACACCCATTTATCGTGTAATAGCGGTTATCTCGACTATTTGGCAATATTTGCTAATGTGTGCTTTAAGGACGTCGAATAAACGTTTACAGCACTATGTTTTAGCACTTTTACTCCACCTTTTAGCAGATGCTGAATTAAAGTGGCTAAAATACTCGTTATTAGATCGTTTGATCTATAACAGTCGTATAATAGCTGTAGCTCTATAAACGCAATCGAACAAAAATCATATTTTGCAAATTGAAAAATGGAATAATTTTATCAAATTAGTGTATTGTCATCGGTCCTCAATAAATCTACAAAGTTTGAACGAAATCTGGCCGTTTAAAGTGGGTCAAAATCGCGCCCAAAGAAGTCGGTTACAAACATACAAACATACAAACATACAAACATACAAACATACAAACATACAAACATACAGGTGAAGCTAATAAAAAGCGTGTAAAAAGCCTTCTCCGATAAATGTACTATCCAACACAAAAAAGATTTTTTCAATTGGAACCAGTAGTTCCTGAGATTAGCGCGTTCAAACAAATATACAAACGAATGAACGAACAAACTCTTCAGGTTTATGTATAGATTAAAATATTGATTAATTATTGTCGACGTGTGGGAATAGTACGAAAAAGCGTGAACCCTGTTTCGTACAGTTTACCATATTATCATTTAAGGGACTGTAAATTATAAAACTTCAATACATTAACTGAAGTTTTCGATAAATCTTCAAACAACAACGATAATTCCAAACACTGATCGATAAATTCTTGAAATGGACGTATTTTTTTTTATTTGTGAACCGATTTAAATAAAATAAACACTAAATGTTAATCCAAAAAAATACCAATACATCAGTGAAAACCGCATCCTTCTACGTTAAGCCGTTCCAGAGATTAGCGCGCACAAACGAACAGACAAACAGATAATAATTCTAAAAATCATTGTTTTGGGTTCTATTACGCTAATAAATAGTCCTAGTGACAGTTTTTCTCAAATATCTTCAATGTACAGAAACCGACTTGTTACAGATTTATTATATGTATAGAAGATGTAGAAAGAGAACAACACATACATTACCGCTCGGGCACGCCTCCCGTCACGTTGTTACTCTTATTGTGTGTTCTACAGATACTTGCGGCTTTGTCTTGGCTTTTACTTGGAACGTAAACACAACAAGAGTATTCAATGGGTGCTTACATTGTGGATACCTAAAATCATGACAAATAAATGAGACTTGAATTAAGCAAAACTTTTTAAAATTTTGTTTTCCAGTGCAATACACAATGATTCAATAACATATTAATATACAGATATCACTTTAACAAATAATATCTTAGATTCGTATTAGATACTCTTAGTTACCTCCTAAAAAAGGAATAAAATATTTAGTCATCTTATATGTTAATTTTGAACTTCGATACGTGACATCTTTAATATTGATTGTAAATTTATAATTGATACAAATTCATAAGTTAGCATATGAATATTTTAGTGCCTAAAAGGTACATTATTAACTTAACTTTTTATTACATTGGTACCTACAACATTTTATTACGTTTAAAAGTCTAATAGTTAACAAGTAAAAGGAATATTTTCTCAATTTATTTTACATCTTTTCGGTCATCAGGGTTTTCTATACCTTAGTAAATAAAAATTTGGCTCTAATAGTTTGTCGTTTGAAAATTCGTTATAGATTATGTAACCTTTTAGAAATCAGAAGTTACACAAAACTGTGAGAGCTATTTTATAGTCGGCATTATGAAATTCATTTATATTATCGAAGTTTATCGATATCAATTTCTCAATTTATGAACGCATTTCATTGCTATTATTTAAAATCATTTGTTTAAAAATGAATAATAGAAATTATAATTGAATTTTATCAACCGAAAGCTGTTTAAATGGGCTTGTTAGTTTGTGAAGCCTTTAATAAGGTATTACTTTACTAGTTACTTCAAATACTAAGAGCCATATTTAAGAAGCACACTTGCTTAAGTAAGCAGGCAACGCTATGCAAAGGCCGCTTTTTGACGTGCGTTCGTTATATCAAGCCATCGATTCATGTCGATTTTGACAAACGCATAGAAGCAGGCTTCACTCAAGTATCGTTAATGAATATGGGTGTAAAACTTCTCGATAGGAATTATGTCTGAATTATGAAATATCTCAAAGATGTTAATACCGAATTGATGCTTGAAGTCCATTAAGACTAGAAATTTGACTCTAATATTCTTAATGCTTTACTTAAAACCAAGTGCTTGAT
The DNA here is from genome assembly GCA_911387765.1 of Pyrgus malvae. Taxonomy (NCBI): domain Eukaryota; kingdom Metazoa; phylum Arthropoda; class Insecta; order Lepidoptera; family Hesperiidae; genus Pyrgus; species Pyrgus malvae. The sequence continues at coordinate 23,768,091 of OU426962.1, read as the reverse complement.
AGAATGCTCTTATATTCCAAGAGAAGAGCGACGGAAAATTGCAAGCAAATACTAGAGGTAGATTTTGCATATCAGTCACAATGGTGGAATGCTAATGAGCCCAACTGCCTTGAGTCAGTTGGGCTCATTAGCATTCCGTTTATTAGCGAGAAATCAGTGATTACTTTTAAAATTTTATTGTCAGTGATGCAAACGTTTTTTGCTTGTCAAATCATGTTAAAATACCAAAACTACTGCTGTCATCAATTACATTATACAACCAACACACTAAACAAATTGTAGTACCTACTCAACTGATGTTAGCCAGTACCATTTTTTATATTGTTTTTTATATAGGTGAACGTCGAGCAGCAATGGCCGAGTGGTAAAAGACCGCAATCTCCAACGCGTCCGATACTGGGTTCAAATCATCGGCACGCACCTTTGACAACGAAATATTTTGTAATGTGCGCATTTATTGCTGCTCCACGGTGATGTAAAATATCGTGATTGTTCTTCATCGCCGTGCATGCCTGAGAGAAATTCATAATTTCTCGAAAGCAAAACGTTCACCAATCCGCACTTGGCCAGCGTGGTGGACTGTGGCCTAAATCCCTCTCAATCGTCAGAGGAGACCTGGGCCCAGCAGTGGGACAAAAAAAGGTTAAAAAAACATACATATAGGTTCAAATCCTGCATAAAAGTTGTAAAAAATGTTGTAATTGACTTATGCGCCTCTGTTAGATTTTAGGTTATTGATCAATTGAAGGTTCGGTATGTAAACATATTTTTTTAAATCAAAGTCCATCATAGCTGACTTATGTAATGTAAACTTTATATCTAATTGAAAATGTTTGCAGATTTTTGTCATTTTCGTCTCGGAATAGCAGGGTAACCAAACACTCGCTTCATTCGTAACATCACTCCCCGGAGACCATTATAACACGTTCTCTCTTAGAATTACTTGCTCGTAATTTGACACAAATTTGTTTCATGATAGGTTTAATTTATCTTTGCTACAAGTTTCCTTTATGTTGAGGTAAATATGGAAATAGGGCTAAACTGATAACGCCTACATTTTATAAAACAAAAAATAAAATACTGACCGCAAGTTGAAATCTTTCCTGAAGTCATATTATATGTAGTCTCCTAAGTAGCAATGCAGCTACTTTGGAGAATTATAGTGGTTTTTTTATTTAAATGGAGCATGCAGATAACCTGGTGTTAAATAAATAATTAGGGCCCAGCATCCTTCAGCTAGCCTTTTTTGATATCAGGGAAGAAACGTCTGCTAGCTAGAAGCTACCCGGTAGATTGGGTGATTTACCGGGTTATATTATGGGTTTTGTACCGCACGTAAACACAATCGTAGCCGGCTTTAGCGCTTAGAGAGGACTCCGTGATCGCACCGGTGTCCTCCTTGCGCAGTGCCCCTGCCACGGGTCCATATCGGCTGTGGGATGTAGCTCCCCTACAACTTCGAGTTTCGAGTTACAATCAAGCAAGGTATATTATTATTCTTAATTCCGAGCTACAGGGATTATAGGCCAGCCTGTGTTCCACACCACTGTACGCTGGAGGACTCTCTACTCATTTTAATTTAATATAACCAGATTTCGACAACAATAAAATATCGTGAAAATGGAAACAAGGGATGGAAGGAGTGGTTTCAAAGAGCGCACTATTGCGCCCTAAGTGGAGCGCTGTCTGTTTCGCTCCACTGCGCGTGCCGAGGAATGGTCATGAAATGTTATTTTAGTCATTTTAATTTACCACCAATACCCCAGACAGGGTTATTTTTATAAAGAGGAACAGAAACAAACAAGTGAATATCGGTGACGCAATTATGTTACGCAATTCTAAACAATATTGCATCCTGGTTTATTTATTTATTTATTTAAAGGTTTACCAACGATGGATACAAATAAAAACTTATATCTAAGTAGAGAAACAATACTATTGCACTAGCTATGTTCCATCACTTATAGGTAAACACAACATGCGTATACTCGTAAGCAGATAATATGCAATGAAAGCAATAATAATAATATTACTATAAGAATATAACATTCAATACGGTTTAAAATAAGAGGGCGGTACAAAAAAAAATACTGAAATGACAAATAATTTTAAGTTAATGAATGGCTTAAAATACATCATAAATCTACACTAAAAACAAAGCAGACAAAAAAAAAAATAGAAAAAAAACTAAGGAAAAATACGAATTACAAGTACATAGTATGTTAAAAAGGTACTGAGGGAGTTTTAAATGTAACTCAAGAACGTACATATTTATGGAGAGTTTAGAACATACATTGCTAATTCCAAACAATATTTTTATTTATTTATACAATACTTACATCTAACATTACAGGAATACCTAATGCCTTAGAGTAATTAGTCATACATAACAAAATAATTTAATAAAATATAATTGCGTATTCTATTAACGTCCTGTCAAATCGATCAAATTAAATAGATGTACATGTCAAAATAAATTATGTCAGAATGCGTTAAATGTCAAATTATAAAATATTTGGTTCATTATTTATACAATTATTATATTAAAATGGTAAATTCTAATACGGAAATCACAATGGTCAAATTCAAAATAGGTATAATGTCAAATTGAAAAAATATACATACTTAACCAAATAAACCATAATAATAAAATAGCACGATTATGTCAAATTTATCTAACTAATTAATTAAATTAAATATATAATCTGTAACTACAGTGTAAGTGACCTTAGTAAACTCGTTCAGTGAGCAAATAAAAAGATCGACCCGCTCCGCCACCACGTTGAGCGTGCGTGCGTAAGGCGTGCGTGAGCGGCGCGTCGCGCAGCAGGGCAGTGCGCGCGTGCGGCGCGGCCAGCAGGGGCCTATTATAGTCGCCTCGTCTATTTAGACGTTGCTACCTCCGTAGAGTTGTGTTACCTACGTAATTGACTTACCTAGGTAACGCAACTGCATGACCATATTATTTTTATCACACTGCTAAACAATACACACAGTAATCAAAGTAAACCTCAGTAAACAATACACATACCAACTAAAATAACAAAATAACTGTAGCCACCTAAACAATGTTTTTCACCTTCTAATAATATAAAATTATGGTGCACCAAAACATGAAATAAAATATTTAAAATAATCCACACAAGAACTTTCTACAGACCTCACAAGGCAACCGACCCCTGAGCTAATCCGCTAATGCAATACATTGAAGTATTACAAGCAGCATGTAGTTCACACGTCACGTAATTCACATTCAATCATCATCAGAGGTATATATAGAAAGTTGATAGCCACAGTAAGGTAAAACATACCGTGGGTCGTGGGTACCATGGACACATACACAGACAGAAACACAAACACCCAGACCGAGAACAGAAATTTAAACTCATCATTCTAATTTCTGCTTCGCCGGGAATCGAACCCGGGACCCTTCGATTGGTAGTCCGGCATAATAATCATTGCGCCACGCGGGTCTTCAAAACAGGTGAGCATTAAAATCTCGACCTACGACGTTCATATCATAATGTACGTTTCTTGTCTTAGCTTTTAACGGTTGGTTGAAACAGCAGAAGCCGATACCTTTTATTGCTCTAACGGGTCAGTGAATAACAACACAGCGGGAAGTTTAGAAGTTCTTTAAATACGGCTGATTCTTGGTGCAGTCCTTTGGTCAAGTTCGTTACAGCACAGCTTGGCTTGGAGACCTCTTCGTCTTGAAAAAACAAGTCAAATAGTAACTTGCTTTTGCGAGCTGTTTCAGTACCTACTTGCATTTAAATCCATCAAGTTTGAAGCCTATTTTTCTTGTCGCTAAGGTTTTGTCTTAATATTACACTTTACAAGGGTAGTAGTAGTAGTAGGGTTTGATAAGAGATTGGTTAAGTTCTGTTTATGAGATCCATGACAAAATAACGAAACTCTTCAAATCTTAGGACCAAATTAACGATTCGCGACCGAATCTTTCATAGGCTATTCGGATAATTGAGTCACCTACAGTGACGTTGTTCTGGCCACGCGGCCATATTCATATGGCCAGTTCTTATAAAGAAATATAATAATAATAATTACATTACAATACAATAGCAGCGCAACTGCATACAACCTCAGGCAAGATTCAGGGTTATTTAGGAGGAATGTAGGTGCCATGAGCTCCATCGACCACTTAAAATAATGAGGACTATTAACGCCTGCTCCTTGAGTGAGTAACTAACATAATGATGATAATTCTGTATGGTATGTATTGCACGTCACAGCTTAACCATTATGGATAACGTAATTTTATTGCAAATTTGCACCCTAATTGAATCCTTCATTATGCATTTATTCATAACACCTCCCCACGGGTCCAGAATAAATACGATTACGCAATTAAATATTATTATTTGGTGTCCCGTTACTTAACGCGGTTACATCGGGCCGTGACGTGGGTACACAATGAATAATGATGTTTTATTTCATAAACCACATTGACTGATAGTGGTTCTGTTGACGTATAGTCGTGTGATACAGTTGTATTTACACTTAGAGCATAGCGCCTCGCTTCGATACATAATTTTTGTGCCAAATCTGGTGCGGGGAAAGAACGCACACATTTTAATTTTGTCACATATTCTTTCTTCAGACGCATACATTTCTAAATATATCAAATTCAATTAACAACGTCATTTTCTATGCACCGTCAACACTGACACCGACACACACTGACACAATAGTTGTATAACTAGAAGATACATTGTGCATGGACGTTGGGACGGGGGTTCGCCCGTAAATGCCACTCCTCTGACGGGTGTCATACCTGTCATACCTTGATGCTTTAAGTATTTACCGGATTCAATACAAGGTGTTATAAAAAATTCAAAAAATTGGCTGTCTATAAAGTCGGTTTACGAACGATAGTTTAACGTGACAACGTCATAACAAAACAATGAGAACCACATTAACTTTTCACTTCACTTTATAAACAGATCAAGGCGCCAGCCGAACGCTCAAGACTGAACGTAACGTTACAATGAGTGTAACATTACAATGAGCCATTCTTTTTTGCGTTCATTAGACGTTGTCACGTATAAAAACATGTGTATATCGTATTATTGAAACTGTAGTATTTTTGTTAATTGCGGATTATAAGTGAATCATAGTAGGTATTCGATACTTACAACAACTGCTTTATACAGCAAAGTTTTTCGTTTAATTTGCTTACCGTATGTTACCTAACAGAAGTCTTAACGTATCTCCTGAGAAGCGGATTATCTCAAAAAAATTTAAATCATTTTAGGTGTTATTTATTTTCCTATCCTACCACTAGACCATCATTTTACTATACTTTTTGCAGACGAAATCCACTGCTTGATATAAAAAAAAACGTCTTCAAAATGATACCCGTAATCTATATGATATGGGAATGAATTTGGATGTGGTCTTTATTCTTTTATCAATATAATAACTTCATTTTCAGTTTTACAAACATAACTCATGTGTTGTATCTCCATTATAGTGTAGCGGCGCGATACCTACAGTAATATGATAGGAATATTGTAAACAATAGAATAACTACGTCACACTGAACTGGCCAATCAGAAGACGTATCCTGAATCACGCTATCGAAGTTTCTTAGATTCTCAGTATCCGATCCGATATCCGAAGTTAACATTCGGACCGCGGTCCCCAGGCAGTGACATCGCCTAGCGGGAGATCTCCCCTTTTCCTCCACAATAGCATGAATTTTTTTTCAGCCCGGACCCAGAAAAACGTTTCACTTAGTCTTGAAAAAGTAATAAACAATTTTCAATTACATCTATTATAACAATTTTAAATATACTAAAAATTTCAAAAAAATGTTCTCTATTAAAACTAAGCTGTCTATTTATAACAGTACCAAGAATGAAAGTAAAAGAAATAATTCTATAAAAGAAAATGATTAACTAAGTGGACTTTATTAGGACTTTCCCAACGGTTCACGACTTAATTAGCTTCTCTTAACGGCCCTCAATAATGGTGAAGCATGCTTCAAACATCGCATCTTGAATTAACACAGAGTTTTTCTTATCTAATTCATTCAGATTTTTCAACTTGGATACAAACTAGCCTAATTTCTTAATTAGTGGTAAAAAGATTGATTTAATTTTTACTTTTGTACTTTTCGTATTTTTAGGATAACTTGATGTGCTTAGCAAGATAAAACAAAAATATGACATTAGACCAATAAATATTAAAAAAAATACCATTTTTCAAATGTGATAAGCAATATTAAAACTATTTCATGAATTATTTTTATAGACCCACTAAGATTATCTACAACGTGGTTAACATGGATACACAGAAAGAGAGGAACGCGAACACCCAAAACAACGGTATTAACTCATCATCCAAATCTCCAAGACTTGGGTGTTTTTTTGACGGGAACTCCGAAAGGGCTTGTGGTGCTCTGGTTTGATTTTCATTTTCTTGGTGTATTTTGAATATTACGGATAAAGTTGATATCTTTTTGTTCAATATAGGTTAATGAGTGCACGAGTGTTGTGAATCAAAATAAACGTGCGGAAACATGTTTTTTCGCATTACCACTAAAACTCCATCGGACACATATGGTATAAAGTAGGTAGCCATTGCTTTACTTGAACATCTGACTGACTAGACTGATTACTGAGGACTTCCTCTTTTTTATATGACTACTAAATGATGCAAAAATAATTCTTAACGCTGGCAATACGCAGAGAGTTTGCGATGCCATTATTGAAAATGTGAAACCAACAAGACTTAAAAGCACCTGTACCCTTGAACGACAGGCAGATGTGGAAACCATAAAGCGTCTGGTCATTCAATTATTTGGTAATGATTAGTAATTATAATTTATCAAGTAGTCAAAACTACTTGATAAATTATAATTACCAAAACATTATTCAACTATCATGATGATAAACCAAAAGTTGAAAATCTACATTTCATGAAAAGCAAAAACTCTACAAACTTGAAAAGTGAAAGAAATATAAAAAATCATGTAATAACAGAAAGATGCAGACCGCAAACTTCAATTGATTACATATTTGCAAAAAAAAAAGTAAAGTGTTGTGCGACGGAGTGTCCACATTTTAACGACTTGCGAAGTGAGTTCTCAGCTCCCGTGAGTTGAGTTATACTATCTGTGAACTAACAATCATTTCTCTTGCAACTGGATGTATACATTTGGTACTATAGTCAATAGTGTTTCGTTCTTAAACTTTTTCATTATATTTGCGTAAATAAATTAGATATTTCCAGAACACAGAAATGCGCAAGAAATTTGACATACACCCACCCATATCATATCCAACCACGCACTTCATATTATACATAAATGCATACACTATTTCGAAGTGTTAAGTGGCTGCTGGATCTTAGACAAACTCAAATCTTGCCTGAGATCGAATGTAGGTACTTTTGTACTCCGTAGGCTGATGATCCTCTGTAATGGCATCCCAACTTTAAACCACCTAAGTTCTACCAATAACAAAATCCGTGTTTACATTATGTCTAGTTTACACTTTTACAAAATAATGGCTGCAACCCTTTTTTGCGTCCCACTACTGGGCACGGGGTCCCATTATTGGGGAGGCCTAGAGCTTACTCCACCACGCTGCTCCAATGCGGATTGGTGGAGATGCGGATTAGTGGCCAATCCGCTGTCGGATGTTTTCAAACCACTCATAAGGCCCCCGACAAGGTTTAACGACTGTTATCTATCGACAACAATCGGGACCGACGGCTTAACGTGCCCTTCGAAGCACGGAAACGCGCATGAAATTTATTGCCACTAGCGGTCACCCATCTCACACCCGACCGCGCCCGTTTGGCTTAACTGCATAGACCCCTTGCGTCCTACGCTAGCCGCCAAGCCATGCACGCTACAAAGTAATATGATTGATTAAAAGCAAGTATTCGTGTTTTAACGAGTCTGAACTCCATGAGTAATGATACTTCGCGAACTAACAATCATTTTTCTCCGCCTTGCTTTCAGCCGTGGAAGCTTATGCGGTTAACGGTTTAATCCATCGATACATAAAAATAAAACTCTTCTTTCTAGATAAGATTAATTTGATTTTTTATAGTACGTTTTCTTATAGCTTTTATTAGACAGACATACGCACTTGGACTTACACTTGGCCCCTTCAAAGACAAAGACTTATATTTTCAAAAATATGGGTGTTTACAAAAGTTGTTTATATATTTAATGCTCTATGAGTCTATCATAACATTTTATCTATCTTTATGAAATAGGTAGACCAGGTATGTAATATACGTATTTGAGATGACAACTAGTTAGTTCCCCTTTGAACGCTCTGGCACCAATTGTGAAAATTTCCGGCCGCGACAATGCCTGTCATGATCACCTCGGCTGATAACACTGCTCCCGGGAACTACCCCGAACTACCCCTGAGGCCCCTCGTCATTAGCCGCGTCAGTCACGCTCGGTCGCATTTCACCCCATGTGACCATTGTTTTCGGTCTCGCGGACTTGGATGCACAGACCAATAAAGTATATTATCAATACGTCAGTACTGACTTCATATTAATCAAAGCAGAGTATAAAAGTAGCATAATAAAGTTTGTTTAAGTTGTAAGAAGTTTCAAGAAATAATACTGGTTCCAATAAATATCCTTGCATTGTTCATAATAATGCACAATTAACTGTCATGGTTTCTATAAATAGGAGCGGGATTTTATAGTGGCGATTTGTTTGAATTAAAGTAGCAACTTTACATGTTTCGTATGTTTCGCTTTTGGCGGAGTACACCATAATCAAACAATAGATGACAACGTAGCGTTGAAGATTATGTGTAGGTACTTAATCCTTTTCAATTGTGAGAAGAAACTCATACTCAAGCAATAAAAAATTAAAAAGAGTAAGAAATACTGAAAACAATTTTATTCTTTCTGCTCGTGTGTCCCACTATCTATGTCACAAACAGCTGACTCATGAGTCATCGACGTGTCCCGCAGTTTTTGTTGAAGGTGTCGGTAATTACCTGAAGGATCACCCTCCATTGTGTGGAATCAACTTTATCGCCTTGAAAGTCATTGTTGATAGCATAGAGCTCTATATAATGTGAAAGAACTCCGCAAAAAGAAGGAAAGTCCTATCCGAGACGTCTATTGGCCTTTGTGCCTATTCATCTTCGACAAAAAGATGGGGCTCAGCTGAAGTTGGGAATACTAATGCGAGTTTAGGTTTAGAGAGAATGTTTTATATAACCTAAACTTTTTCTCCTAGTGCCCTTATTTTTTGCTAACTTTGAAACATATTACAGAGACGATACATGCAGAATAAAGAAAATATAATATAATAACATTGTCGATTTCATAATTAGGATCATGGCCAAGAGTTTATGTTCAAAGTTAAAACGACGAACAAAATTATGAATATAAAATTTACTTTAAAACTTGACATAGTAGTGAACATCCCTTTGACGTTACAACGTTACAATAACATCACACAAATTTGATGTCCTGATAAATACCCGAACATTTTATGATTTCCGAAATCGTTTCCTCAATCTAACGTAATCACTTCTTTCATCAGCTACATTACATCTCGTAATATTATATTCTCGGCAATATCTTCCAAGACTACAACCATTAAACGTATCTTGAACGGATTACCTTTGACTTTAATATCCCATTCTCTTTCATCGTGCCCAGATAATCTCATACTGCGCTAACGAGAAAGAATTATTCAATTCTTGCTACCCCATAATACAGAGAGAATATTTTACCTGCTTTTTGTATGATTTGTGCCGGCTCTTTCTCTCGGCTTCACAAGTGAAAATTGAATTCGATTCTAAATTATTCGATTTCATTATATTTGATGGTTTCGTTCGCTATAAATTCTATTGATGTAGTAAATGATTTGGTACAAGTCAAAGACATAATGTTTGCAATGTCTTTTTAACTGACTTAAAATTAGAATTCCTATCGTGTTTTCTATCACAAAACAAAATTAATGGAAAACTAGCTGGAATAAATTTAAATAATTGAAATGGTAATTTGGAAGTTAATGAATATGAAAGTGAAGTGAATTGAATACCCGCCAGACACAAAGAGCCGCGACAAGGCGTCAAATTGTTTCATTTTGTCTGATTGGACGCCCAATATTGTATTCCGATTCGCGAAACATTTTGCGGGCGACTCCCATTATTGTCAGTGGCTTTGACACTTTTGACATATTGCTGTCGTCATATTGATGTTGTGAAAAGTGTCAAATTTCATGGAATGTTAAATTTAATTTTAACTTTTGTAAAAGTAGGGGTATAAAGTAAGGGGTCTTAATATGCCCAATAAAATATTTTTAGTGTCAAACAACGGTATACTTCAAATTTCTTAACATGAGAAATCTTGCGTGCATATTTCACCACGATCGACGTGCAATCACCAATTGCAAGTTGGCTAAACTGTATCAATAAATATTTAATAAAATTTAACATTCTAACCTAAAATGGTAAAATGGCATTTTATTGCTGAAGTTATTGTAGTGATAAATATTGTTATTTCTTTAATAAAATGCACCATATTACACAATCACTGGTTCGAACTTTAGCTGTTTTTATTTATTTTCGTATTCTTTTTTTGACTCAGTTAAACTTGAGGCTTCTTGATTTTTTAATAGAAATCATAATAGCTATTTAATAATACCTATAGTTTATTTGCTTTACAGTTATTCGGGTCAAATTATTTATCAATACTGAGAATACCATTGAGTTGAGTCCTGAAAGCGCAATTAATCTAAGTCAAATTATTCTTTATTAATAAATCGCGGGCCGGCGCTGGAAGAGTTTCAATTAAAATTAAAATCTATTTCAGTATTGTTTCAAAACGCCATCCGAATAATAATAACTTGAAACACGAATAGGGTTGTGCTTTGAATGAACTTGCTTGTAGAATAATGCTACTAATTATAATATCGCAATGTGGTAAAAGTACGGAATCATTAACTATTTTTTAGAGTAGTATCGATACTAATTGTCATAATAAGTAAGTAATCTAAATAATTGGTATATAAAAGAATCTTGTAAAACGAGCAAATTTTGTTCGATTATTTTAGTAGATAGTTGTTGTATTATTAGTATAGATAGTAGGGGTTAATCTTTTTTGGGTTGGAAGCCATGTAATATTTAAGGTGTACTTGAAAGTTTCTTGAAGTGAAAACTACTTTACCTGCGTTGTGCCCTCTTTTTGGGATGGGGAAAAATTTTAAACTTGCGTCAGGACACGTGGTCTGATCGAAAATTCGTAAGACGGAGGGAGGACAGCTGATGATGGCTCAACTGTCTATACTTGTTAAATTCGTTTATATCAAGTATTCCAAATATGGACATTGAACAAAGTGCATCTATTAATAAAAAAGTGACGAAGAAATAGACAAAGAAAATGAGTGAGTACTTTATAAAAATACTAGATGAAAACCTACTGAAAATACTAGATGAAAAATAATACTGATAATAAAAGCAATTCGTGCGAAATTATTCCCTAACCATTCCAAAATATCAAAAATGCACAAAGTTAATGTTCAAGTTTTCACTTCTGCCGGCACTACCGAAGTGCAACCCGTTGTTTTTTTTAATTGGATGTTTCCAATATATTATTATAATCACTGTTCGTAATTGAATTTTAATAAGATTACCCCTGTACTCTTTTTATTTAACTAACAATTTTTTTCCTGTTTGTGTGTACAGAAATAAAAAAAATACTCCAATGTAAATTTGCATTGCAATTTAATGTTTCGATAACATCTCGAAGTAACATAAACATTATTTTCTGTATAACAGCCCTAGCTGTGACAGCATGAGCAGTAGCGTAGGGTTGTGTTGGCGTACATTCAGGTGCCTCAGTGATCATTTAAAGAGGAAAAATCCACTCAACTACGCTGTGGTCTATGGGATTTTTGAATTATTTTATGTTCTGGTTCGTTTTATAAATATTTGACAATGTTTACTTATGTATCTTACTTCCACGTTGGGTATATGAAAAGCGGCTGTTCAAAACAGTACTATAATAAATATAGGTCGTAGAACTTTTCTGGTTCGCCCGGGGAAGTACCACCGCTGCATCAAGTTTTATCATGAATTAATTCTATTGTATTTCCGTGGAAAGGTGCAGTTACTGACCAGACTTACATGAGGCTACCATCATCCTCCGGAGTAGCAGCGCAACTGCATACGATCTCAGACAAGACTCATCCTTGCATGAGGTTATCTGTAGATATCCATGGACTGCAGCGACCATGTTACACCACGTGACCTTTATGTTTGTTTGCTATTCCGTTTAAATAAAAAATATGTAAATATTTAAGTAAAATTATAAATTTTCTAGCCAAGAAAACTCGTATCTGTTAAGTCCCTAGTAGTTTCAGCTATCTTTTAACCTCCAAATCATGTTTAAATTTCTACATACACTTTTTTATTTTTCTCGTCTTAAATTTATTATAATTTTTTAAAACTTATTTTCTTATATATGTGTTTGTGCCTATTGTGCAGCAGTGGTCCATAAGGTATGTCTATACCCGACTTGTGTTGTTTGTTAGTTAGTGTTTAAATGCAATTATTATCATTAATAAATACCTTTAGTTTAAAACACTAAAAAAACACGCTTTTGAAACTACGTGTTTAAAAACAATTTTAAACTATCTTTATTATTCATTTTTATTTGACTTTGCTAAAAAATTTTTTTTCAAGTTCTCGGTATTAGATAAACTCATAAAATTATCCAAAGTTTGAACTAAATCAGTCCGTTGAAAATGGCTCAAAATGGAGAGCAAAGAACTCACAAACATACAGGTGAAGCAAATAAAAGCGTATTAAAAATAAATAATGTAGTTTAAAAAAATAAAAAACACGCTTTTGTGACAATACGAACTAAAAAGTAAAAAATAAGAAGAAAATGTATTTTACTGTAAAAAAAAGCGTGGGGTGCATGGTGTCAATTATATCTCAAAAAGCTCCCCACATTTTTTTTAGCTTTTAGTTTTTTTATATGATTGCATTGTCTTCGGCCCTTGACCCCTGTGCAAAATTTCAAGTTAATCAGACGCTTAGCAGTAGGTGAAAATGAAGTTAAAAGATTCCGTCACAAATACATATACATACTTATATACAGATCAAGCTAATATAAGTCTGTTCATATATTTTGTTAAGACAACCAAATTGCTCAAAATAATTTCCCCCCAATACCCGTTCATTTGTTTCCACTGCACGCTGCATCTGTATCATTTTGTCAAACCCCCAATACGCTGACCACTCAATTCATGACCCCTAACATTTCATCCCATTTGTATGATAATCAACAAATTAATCCACATAATACTACGTGTCTCGCATTTAAACAAAATCCATTTATTCCTGCGTTTCACAAATACAGCTTTATTTATCCTGAGCATCGCCAGTAGTCGAATAGCCCAAGAGGGGATATTTGGACCTTCACGAGCGCGTCAGATTAAGCTATGGGGTATTGTAAATTATTTTTCACTTCCAGTTGTCAGCATTGTCAGATTGTAGAAATGTATTTTGCTGTGGAATTTTTATTTTATTTTGCAGGTTTATATCCAACCCACCCTTATATTTTTACTAAAATCGACAAATTACTAAAATATTCTTTACGTAAATTTAATCTGGTCTACCTAAGTTTGCCACGTTCGATAATTTTTCCCTTGCTCTTTTTTAAATTTTTTGAAAACATCTTCTGGTTTTCAACTCTCTCCACCAGTGAAACAAAAAAATCATATGACATTTTTTCTTTCTACTGTCCAATCTGTTTAATACGCTATGTCTTCATGACGCTCGAGTAAATCCTCATTTAGCATCATGGGCTCCCCTACTACAGTGTCTACGTAAAAATAATTTGTACCCAGTTTCAATGATAGTTGAGGCTGCAGACAAGAGTCCTCGATATCGTTTCATCGAAATGTTTTTATGCAATCCTACATTTTGCTGTATTTTTTATGGTACTCGGAGGATTTGTTTTTATTTTTGTAGGGATGTTACTAATTGCATTATTTCAGCCTTTTTGTGTTAATGTTTTTTAAATATTTTAGTGACGAATTTGCCGCAACACTTTTAGGGATCTCTCCTCATTATTGCGGATGCCTGGAGCATTGTTCAACACGCTGCCGTATTAGTGGAGATCGTTGGTGGATAAGAAATGAGGCCTGATTAACGTATTTTATAAAGTAGACAATTGGATTTTGCTTCAAACAGAGTAACATCACCTTAAAATTTCCATGAGGCATTTCAATCTTAATGTTGCTGTTGTAAAGATATCGTATAATACTTTCAAAAGTTTTACAGACCTTGCTGAAAATATTTTTCCCCTTTTATTCTTTCACACAGTCTGGAGAATATAAAAGAAGCATTAAATAATATTCCTTATATTTTTTTATCAAAAATTCATATTTTTGTCTGATTTTAACCAGTTTCTACCTTGTGGTAAATTATCTTTTGAAATCAAATGTCTTTGACTTACGTAAACTAAAGCGAAGTTAGTTCTACGTTTTATTCTCCACCGCAAGAAACTTGATTCTGTCTAGTTCACAAAGGAGTTTTAACCGACTGCCGTAGTCGAACTTCTTAAAGTCAATGATACACGACGGAGTTCGAGTTGGCTTTGAGTAAGATCTTCCACAAACAGACCCGTGCGGCTCCGGTTAAACCCGATTAGATTATTTGCACTTTCATATTTGACTTTACTGAGCTTACCCGCGAAGTCGTTCGTTCGACTTGGAGACGATATAGGAGCACATTGTTATGTTAGGTTTGATCCTTTTCAAGAATAACATACATTTAGAATACAATAGAATACATTTCAAGAATTCATGTTTTCTTTTATATTTCGTGTGTCATCGTTTTTACACAACCATCAAAATGTTTTATTTGCGCTCACCGGAAAGAAAGATATCATAAAATAGTGGTCCTGGTATGCCTCCCTGTGGAACTCCATATAATTCATGAAGATATCGAGACACTGTAAATGTTATGCAATTTTCCCTCGTTACGTCTTGTCTGGAACACGACAAATTCTTTCAATTCATACAACATTCTGGGGCAATTTGCCAAACTACACCCCCTGCATGCATATTTATAGAGGCTGGGGAGGATGCGAGAAATGCGTAGATAAATGACAGTAGAAGGGTGCGGAACCAACTCAAACGAGTGTTTCATACGAGGGCATAGCATAATTACAAGCGTGCACGGTTCTTTGTAGTCGTAATTCGGGAATAATATCATTCTTATGCCACTCGCTATGAATACGAGCTTAGCGGTAATTTTAACGTCCATTCTTCGCACAAAGGGAACTAAAAGGAGCATTTAAGCGCCTGATTGCAATATGAATGTATAAAGAAATTATCAAAATATAAGTTTTATTCTAAACCAAGAACTTCGTTAACACAAGAATTTAGCATTTGTCTTTATTTATTATAACTATATTTGGCTAACCTTATTACTATACTTTGCTGACAAATTGTACCAAATGTTTTTAGCAAATATTTATTTCGTTAAGACAGACGCTGTGTCATAAATTTATAAAATAATCTTTATTTAGTTCTACAGCAGTAAATAAAGTATTAAACCATGTAGTTCAGCTTAGTAAGCACTGCTAAAGACTAAACCGAGGAATAATCAAATTTCAGGCCATTAGTGCCGGCAAGACTAGATAAATTGAAAAGTGAAGTGGAAGGCTTTGAGGAAAAACACAGAGCTTCCTCCAACAAGTCACGGCGCGACACTAATTACTAAGTCGAGGTGAATTGAAAATTTCCTACTTAATGCAACTTGGAAGTTCGCAACGCTTAATTCTCGCGAAAATTTTAAAGCCCTTTGTCAACGGAGTTTTTGCCGTGCACCGGGAATGGCGGTGCTCAATCCTCTTTTTACTCGCACCCTCTATTCATACTCGTATATCTGTTAGACCTTTCTTATATCTCCATTGAAATTATGGTTTCTATAATCATTTATCTTCTGTTACATACAATAACACAGACAACTTAATCATAAACATAATTCATAACACATCTTAATATAAAATGTACTCTTATCATAAATATCAATATATTTTATCATGTAAATAAATATAGGTGAATTAATTATTCAACAACAAATATACTCAAATATACACACACACCGACTATTGAGAATATTTAATAAACTAGCTGTGCCCCGCGGTTTCACCCGCGTTAGAGAGGATCATTAGCATAAAGTGAAGTCCCTTCTGAAGTACCGTGGACCGGCTTTTTTGTAGGACTATATAAGATAAACATTAACATCATACATTACATAGGTGTACCTCTAGCGGTTTTGGCGGCGCATGCCAGAATAGCTCGCAGATGGTAGATTTTTTCCTACTTACTTGACACTTATCGTCATATTTTGGACAATTCACACAATATCTTTATAAATTGTAGCCTATATGTTATTCTGATGTATAAGCTATATTGTGGTAAAGTTTCATTCAAATCCATTCAGTAGTTTTTACGTGAAAGAGTAACAAACATCCATACATCCATACATCCATACATCCATACTTACAAACTTTCGCCTTTATAATAGTAGTAGGATATATATGTTCTATTGACTTTGTCACGTCGATTTGAAACCAAAGACGTTTAGTATAAAAGAATCGCAGAACCCTGATTCTGGGCAGTTCTTCGGTACAAGGGCTAAGGCGTTATCATGCCCGAATGCTGTGTGAAAGTATTGTGAGACTTATAGTATAATATTTGAATGTGTGTAATAAGTTAACCCTCGTATGAAGTGTTTAACCCATCCAACATACTTCTGTTCCACTTCTTATTCTAAAAACTTATGGTTATGAAAACATTATTTATATTTTTTATGTACTTTAAAAATAAACTGAGAACGCTATAGGTATAAGAGTATTAGTCTACCGCCAGCGGCTTTGCCCGCGTGGACCCATTTTAAAGGTTCCCGTAAGACCAAAACCATCCTTTGTCCATTTCCAAGATCCACTCTATCCGTGTTCCAAATTTCATTAAAATTGGTTCAGTAGTTTAAGCGGGAAAGCGTAGCAGACAGACAGACAGACAGAGTTACTTTTGAATTTATAATATTAGTATGTATTATTATTAAAAATAATACTAAATATTATGGGGACTTCCGGTAACTGAGGAGGAAGAATGTCACCGAATGGTGACCATCCTGACTATGTTTCAATGGAAGGAGCACAGGCCGAGTGGACTGACGAATTGAACAAGATAGTGGGAAGCTGTCGGAATCAGAGGGCTCGAGATAGAATGGATTAGTGAACCTAAAGTGAGGCCTATATGTCCAGCTGTGGATTTCCAAGGAGTAATGTATATTTGCATGAAATATTTTAAGGACAAACTAACTAAAGACAAAAAAAAAACTACTTTTGGAGTTGGTTCGAAATGAATATAACCCTACAATGGATTTTACTTCATTTTGCTGCCATCTTAAGGTTTTTTTTACAATTTATTTTACAGAAAAAAATATTAGAAACCTTTTTAAACATAACATAATATTTGACAGAACAGATTTCATTAAGTACTTAAACAACATCATCCGTATTATTCTCAAACCTCTGTTCTCGAAGCAAAGGAATGATGTCGACTCGAAGACTGCATTACATCAGCGACAATACGACGGTGCATTCAAGCTGCAACAAAACAGCGCTACTGCCATTCAAATCGGGAAGCATTCACGAAATGATATCTGACCGTGCCAGTCACTGTAAAGCTACAACGTTTTATAAGATTGCTCAAAAACAAGTGTGATAATTTTTGACATTATCTACGTCATGTAAAAAATGGTACTTTACTGCAGTCGGAGGGAAATTTGGAATTAATATTATGCTTCTTTCAGTCATCAGTCCACATGGCCACTTCAGCTTGCAGATACAGAGGGAATCTGCTGGATTTAGAAGGCGCAGAACTAGGAGGAGTGGCGCATGTTAGGGGAGTCCTATGGATGATTATACAGAAAAAAACTGCAACTGCAGTAACTGCATTGGTAATTGAAGTAGCAAAATAGGAACGTATCGTAATAAACAATAAATAAATAAACTTTACAACTCATAGCCCCATAGTAAGGTAATTAATACCCTGTGTCGTGGGTACCATGGACACATACAAAGACAGGAACACAAACACCCCGATCGAGAACAGAAATTTAAACTCATTCAAATTTCTGTTTCTATATATCAACCCGGGACCCCTCGATTGGCAGTCCGGCATGGTAACCATTGCGTCACGCGGGTCGTCAGTACCGTGATAGAAATACAATTTTAGAAAACTGTAAATCGACTCAAATTATTGATAAAGTACTAGAATTTGTAAATTAGTCCAAAACCTTTCGTTTTCATAATCAAGACTTCATACAAACGGTTGATAAAGACAGTAAAAGTAAAGTATCTTGGATTTTCTTTTTTTTTTTTTTCAACCTTTTTTTTATGTCCCACTGCTGGGCACAGGTCTCCTACTCACAAGTGAGAGGGATTTAGGCCATAGTCCACCACGCTGGCCAAGTGCGGATTGGTGGACGTCATGCTTTCAAGAAATTATGAATTTCTCTCGGGCATGCACGACGATGGAGAACATCGTAATCAATTAAATATCACGATATTTTCCATCACCGTGGAGCAGCGATAAATGCGCACATTACAAATTTCTTAGTCAGAGGTGCGCGCCGAGGATTTGAACCCGGGATCGGTCGCGTCGATGACCGCGGTTTCTTACCACTCAGCCATCGCTGCTCACTCAGCCATCGCTGCTCACTCAGCCATCGCTGCTCACTCAGCCATCGCTGCTCGCTGATTTTCTTTTACTATTCTAGAATTAAGGTTCCTGTCTTCCAGTGTAATGCACGGTCGAAAATCATCCCGTGAGTTCTCAGCTTAATATTTTAAAATTATTAAAAACTTCCATACAAAGCTCTCCGTAATAAATTACTAGTACGAATGAAGTCGAAGAAATAGAACGTGCTTAACACTCTGTACGCCATTTTGAATTTTGAACTTTTAGCTTGATTGCATTTAACCGACCTCGGTTGCTATTCTACAAGCTGTCATTTCTGTATAAGCTGTGTTTGGTTGTGAAAAGATTTTATATTACTTGTTAGAAAATGAGTGCTTTTAAGTTATACGAGGGTAAAAACTGTTTCATAAAATTTTAACGCAATAAAATAACGTTATTAAAAGCTACGGCTTTAACTTTTATGTTTTTATTTATTCTGGCATTTATTTTTTAATTATGTTTGATAATTTTTATAGTGACATTTGGTACTCAATTTTACTTTAATTTTTATTTTTATTAGGAGATTTTATTTTGCACTAGTGGACCCGCAGTCGTTGTCCTGTTTTAAATGTATTGAAAGAGGATTAGCTTCCCTGGACTTCTACTAATATTTTAAGACCAAAATTATCCACATCGGTTCGGCTGTTCTTGAGTTTTAGCGAGACTAACGAACAGCAATTCATTTTTATATATAGAGATAAGAGGGATGCTACTTTAAAAATGCATTACTTTTGACTCTATAACATGTTTAGAAGCGCGCATGGCTCGGCGGCTAGCGTAGAACGCAAACGGTTTACGCAGCTAAGCCAAACGGTCGCAGTCGGTTGTGAGATGGGTGACCGCTAGTGGCAAAAAATTTCATGCGCGTTTTCGTGCTTCGGAGGGCACGTTAAGCCGTCGGTCCCGGTTGTTGTCGATAGATAACAGTCGTTAAGCCTTGTCGGAGGCCTTATGGGCGGTTTGAAAACATCCGACAGCGGGTTGGCCACTAACCCGCATCTCCACCAACCCGCATTGGAGCAGCGTGGTGGAGTAAGCTCCAGACCTCCCCAATAAGGGGGAGAGACCCGTGCCCAGCAGTGGGACGCAAAAGGGTTGCAGCCACATGTTTATAAGTAATAATCTTACATAGATAAAACGTTTCGACGTACTTAGTAATATACTTACACTTTATACATACAGTTTTTAAAATTTTAAGGCATTATTAACGTAGTAGTTAGATTTACACTCTGAAGAAAATTAAATTAATAGAGCCCTCTTTCAAGAAACCTTAAGTCGAGAAACGAACAAAGGAAATAAGGAACGTAAGTATGCTAACGCAAAGATGACACAGATGTCAATGGAGTGCAAATATTTGTTTTGCGGAGCTTTTCGGAGAAAGAGAATTTTTATTGCTTGTTGATATTCGCATTTTACATGATATATTTTTTTAATGTGAAAATAAGATCAAGTTGTATAGCAAATTAATTTATGTAGTGGAAAACGGAAATAAATAAGAAGATATATGTCTTACTGCTGCAGGGACACTTTCTTAAAAAGATCGAACAAATATTCCGAATAAATTAGGTTACGGCTACATACAAGTTGTTATCGTAGTAAACATATGTAAGTAAAATATTTATTATGGTTCAATAATTTCATCTCATCTCTATGTTGTTATCTTTAATTTTTAATGCTTTCGTGCTATAAAACTGGTTTAATGATAATAAGCTGTTAAGTACATTTAAAAACAAATGAAAATCTCCAATATTTCTGTTCAACATAAAGTAAAAAGTAAGATTTATTAAGTAAATAGAAATATAATTAAAAGACTCGCTTTTACGAAAATCTTAAGTCGTGAACAGATAGTGGAAAATATAGAACGTATGCTAACACAAAGATTTCAGCGAAGACAAACGGGTGCAAATAGTAGTTTTACGGAGATTTCGGGAGAATGGAAGATTTCATAGCTTGCTTTCATATTCGATTTTTTTTACCGCTTCAAACAATTTTTTTTGGCCTTTTAGACACAGACGCGCATTGCCCGGCGATTAGCGTAGAACGCAAACGATCTATGCAACTAAGCCAAACGGGCGCGGTCGGATGTGAGATGGGTGACCGCTAGTGGCAAAAATTTCATGCGCGTTTCCGTTTCTGTGCTTCAGAGGGCACGTTAAGCCGTCAGTCCCGGTTGTTGTCGATAGATGACAGTCGTTAAACCTTGTCGGAGGCCTTATGGGCGGTTTGAAAACATCCGACAGCGGGTTGGCCACTAACTCGCATTGAAGCAGCGTGGTGGAGTAAGCTCTAGGCCTCCCCAATCATGGGGAGAGACCCGTGCCCAGCAGTGGGACGCAAAAAGGGTTGCAGCCAGCCAGACACACACACATTTAAGATTTAATGTATTGTATAAGAATACTATGGCTTAAGATTTAATGTATTGAATAAGAATACTATGGCTTACGATTTAATGTATTGTATAAGAATACTATGGCTTCACAGACAGAAGAATCCATAACCTAATGCTTACCTAAGAACTATGAGCAGGCCACGGGTTGTTCCCTGAATCGCTGTCCAATTAAGTAGATAAGTATCTTATCCTAATAAAAGATGTTCACCTCACGTACTTTAACAGTAGGTAGCAATAATTTTTTTTTTGCCAAAACGGAGGAATCCTTACATGTTTTAACGAAAGTAGATTCGTTTCTGGACCAAGTTTTACCACCGTCTTCAAAATTCATAATTGTTATTAACTATCGAAGACTGAAAAGTGGGTTTTTAATTGATTTATCTCAATTCACCCAGAGTGGTTTCTGCAGAACCAAACTGTTGGAACGTTTCCGCAGTTTCTTTGCCCTACTCAAGAATATATTATTTCGTTCGCGCTTTTCGCTCTTTGACGATATACTTGTACACGACAATTGGGAATTATCTACTGCTAGTTAACACCCAAATATGACAAAGCACTCCCCATGTCATGGGTGCCATGAACATGCACAAAAATTAATGTGTATTTAGTTAAAGTTGTAGAGAGATGTATATTTTTATATCATATCCTAAAAATAAAGAAATTGAATTGAATTGAATTGAAAGTCAAGCAGTCAAACACAGAAAACCAAGAATAAAAATTTAAAAAAAAAACAAGAACTCATCTGCAATATTTCTGCCTCGAGCCCAGGCCCCTTTCAAATGACAGTGTAGCATGATATTAATTGCGCCTTACAGCTAGAAACATCTTAATTCAGACAAGTTTCTAACAGTAACAAATGTAACAAATATTCATCGAGAATTGAACCGGAGATCCCCGTGTCTTAGTTACAAGTGCGACCACTGCTCCGCTCTTAGATATCAGTAAACAGATATTCAACTTAAATTACAAAAGTGTGGGTGCAAAACTCTAAAGTAAGTATCCAAACCAAGAACATTACTTACAACGAGTCCCACAGGATAAAGACGTTTCCGTGGCGCGCCGGAGATTGCTAGGGATATATTTAACGCACTCACTCTTTTAGTCCTACTTTATCGGCAGCTAAATTATTTTTTTAAGATGTTCAGAAATAATGTATGACTTTCATGATTAGTAAGCAGGTTTTTAATTTTTAAAATTGTAAACAATAAAAAATATAAATGACCTACATATATCTCCATATTTATAATACTAATGAAATTGAGTATTCTGTCGTAACTATGCGCAATTTTAAAATACACATTTCTTCCTTTTTTATTTTAATAATTTTTATTTTTTTTCAGCATGAGCTTTAACTAAAAATATGTTTAATAAAAATAAAAAGACACTAAAAAGAAAAAAAATATTTGAATTAAGAACAATATTGTAAAGAAGCATGGGGTGCTTGTTGTCAATACAATTGTTATTGATATTTAGTAATAGTTTAATAGTTAATGATTATAAATTTGATATCTCAAAAAGCATCCCATGCTTTTTTACAATATTATTCTTAATTCAAATTAAAAGGATTTATTTTGTTTTTTCACAAAGGTGTGATTTTTAGTTTCTAAATTATTATTTTATTCATTTTTACCTCGGTCATCGGTATTTGATTACCAAGCAAAGTTTCAAATTAATCCGACATCTTGAAGCACGTCCAAATCGTGGTCATAGTTTCCGTTACAAACATACGTAAATTTACATGTTACATTACGTTCCATAGATATTCATACTAATAAAGGTAATCAAGATATGTTAAAAAACGAAATCTTTTTTCTTACTTAGAGCATTAATCACAAAGCAGAACAAAAGCGTTTCCGCAACGCGCCGGAGATTGCTCAGGATATTTATTTCGTGCGCTCTTTTAGCCTAATACCTCTTGAGGGTAAAAGTATTTCACAATTGAGAGCTAAGTATTCTTACTTATTAATGTTTGAGTGATTTTAAAGATATTTTGAGATAATTAAAATAATATAAACAACGAAATATAAAAGCGACGTATAATGGGCTAATTCTAACTATTTTTGGGCAATGGTTGAAATTAGTTAGTATCTTAGTTAGTTAGTTGTTAGTAATTCTGGGGCCATATTATACAAAATATAGAAACGTTTTTTATAATTCAACAAACGTAATTTTGAAAGGAGCAGCGATGGCCGAGTGGTAAAAAACCTTCTTCTTCGATGCGACCGATCCCAGATTCAAATCCTCGGCTCGCACCTCTGACAAAGAAATTTGTAATGTGCGAATTTATCGCTGCTCCACGGTGATGGAAAATATCGTGATATTTCATTAATTACGATGTTCTCCATCGCCGTGCATGCCTGAGAGAAATTCATAATTTCTCGAAAGCATGACGTCCACCAATCCGCACATGGCCAGCGTGGTGGACTATGGCCTAAATCCCTCTCAATTGTGTGAGAAGGAGACCTGTGCCCAGCAGTGGGACATAAAAAACGGTTGAAATTATTTTTTTAAATACTAGTCTCTAAAGTAAGTAAGTCTCTTAGATTTATTTTATTTAAATTCGTACCACCTTAAATTAAGGGCTACAGGGTTAAACTTAATGCCTAATGGCATTCTCTGCCAGTCAACCGCAAAATGTCATTTATCATGTTTTTGGAAAAAATTATGTAAAAACTAGGCTTCATGAGGTGTAAGAAAATTATTTAATCTAATCCCCTTTAGGCGTAAAATCTCTCTAATCGAGTTTAGTCTCTAAAATGATGTTCAATTGTTTTTCTCCAATAAAAATTAATGTACAAAAGACATACATTACAACATACATTCACATAGCTCATTACAAATCTATGTAAAAATTTCTAATATTTGAGACAAGTTGGGCTTAGTAACTTAATACTCTAGAGGAAAAATTGACTAAAGGTATTTAAATCATTAATCACAAAGCAGTCCGAATTCCGCACAACAATAGCGATTCCGCAGTGTGCCGGACTTTGCTCAAGATAAATTTTATGGGCTTCCTTAGCCCCTTGAGGGTATAAGAGAACTACAATCAGAAGGTAATTTTTACCGACTTCCAAAAGTAGGGGGTACTGTATTCGGCTGCATGTATGTTTTTTTTAAATAATTATATATGATCACCGATTCCTCCGCCGTTTGTGGACCGATTTTGTAAGGTGTAATCATTTTTTAATATTATTTAAAATGTAAAATTACATTTTATACTGATCCCAGGATAATAATTCAAAGTTTACCCTACGCTACAGAAGTGTTAATCAATTTGGTAGGTAATGTTAGCGACGGTATATTAGTTTACTAACACAAAACAATGTCAGTCTAAAATATATGCATTTCATGGTCCAATATCGAATATCCGCTTCGAATCATATTATCTTTTATTTAGTCTTATAAGATATTAACTTTAAGCACATAGTAAACTGCAATTGATTTTGTATACTTAAGATAGTTATTTATCACTCGCTGTTTGAACTATGCGAATACCGACAGGCTGTACTGAAAATCAGTGTTGTAATCTTTGACTGCAAGGAGGCTGAGTGCAGTCCTTTTTCTCAAATAGACTACAACAATGCCACTTTTATATTTGTGACTCCATTTGATATTGTTAATTGTAAGCATTTTGTACTTTTAAGAAGAAATAAACATGTTTCTATTCTATTCTATTCTAATTGAATGGCTAGGGAGACACAACTAATTAAATAATTCAGTTCGGTCATGTATCCATGAAATTCAGGCTTTTCGCTGTTTCCATCAACTCGTTTGTTTTTCTTCTTTTGTAAGTATTTTCCCATTATGATATAGTATAAAAAATATATTCCAAATATATTGCTAGAAGTAGGCATGGGGCAGCGGCTAGAGAACGCTGGGCTATGCGACATACACAGCGAAGCAAAACAGGCCGATCGGGTGGAAATAGATAATCGCTAGTGGAAATATTCTATGCAGGTTTCAGTGCTTTGAAGGACACATTAAACCGTCGTTCTCGATTATTATCGTTAGATAACTCGTTAAAATTTTTCGGAGGCCTTATTGGTATTTTGAAAATTTCCGACAGCGTTGGCTACTAACCCATATCTCCACCAATCTGCATTGGAGCAGCGTATTTTAGTAAACTCTAGACCTGCCCAATAATGGGGAGAGACCAATTTCCATCGGTGGGACGCAAAGGCACTATATCGATAGCGCTCCTTTGATTTCTCTTTATGGAATTTTACTATTGCCTCCAAACAATTAACGAATATACAACGAAGAATACAAAAACCTACGAAGATCTTGTTTTTCAACAATTAGTTCCGCCTTTCATACAAGATTACGTCAGCTAATTGCGTCGGGCGACACAAAGGAAGCCCGTAATTAAATTAAATTCTTGATCCCTTACATCTTTCCTTGTTGGAAGTCGGTTCTTTGTGGATCTTCCGATATATCGCGCTATTTAACAATTAAAACGTTTAACTATTTTAAGAACATTGTTTTGTTAAAAAATGAAGTTATATAGAATTGGTTACTGGTATACAGTTGAAACCGTTTACGTCGGATTGCGAGCCTTACGAGCATAGAAATGTTCATAAAATGTTTATTATAAATAGTCTTATTCTTACACCTGTGCCCGTTTTAATGGGCTATGCGCTGGTGAATAAATTTTATATTTGGTATGAATTTTGGTCAAACGAAAACAGGTAACCATAAAATATGACTGCAGACATAAAAATGACAGCAAGAAAACCTTGAAATTAGTGGAGACAGTGCTGTTCTAAGCAATTTAAGTAGGAGGCTTCTCTTTCTTTTTCTATTCTTCATACAGCTATGATATTCATGTCATTGGCAAATAGATGGAAATAGAAATCGTATTATTTAACCATGATAAGACGTGTCAAGTCATACTTAAGTTGTCACGCTCTTACTAGCCAAAGGAAACAAGGTTTAGCTTTAACAATTTAATGAGCAATCGACAATATATGCTTCTTTGCATAGCGTTGACTGCATAGTTAAGCAAATTTTGCTTCTTAAATATGGCTGTAAGAGGAAGCCTAGAAACTTACAGGATCAATTAAAAATAGCTTAGTGTACTATCTGTACAGCACAAAAGGCATCGCACTAAAAGCACGGCTCACCAGCGCCATCTGTAATTACATTCCTCGTCTCTTTGCAGAAGACAAAAGCGCGGCTCTTTCGTGTGCGTGAATTTGCGTCTTAGGAATGCGTTCTGTAAGACAGCTCTGTATAACTAGCGACGGTACTTCATTTAAAATGTCGATGATATTTTCTTTTTCTTTTCAATGCCTTAGTGCTGAGCGCAGGTGTGCTATGGCTTACGGATTTAAGTTATAGTAAATAGTATTAACGTTAACAACTTTGAATTAAGTAGGTAACCTTTCAAAGTCAAAATGTGAGTTTGAGTTAGATGAGAAAAACAATAGAAATGTTACTTAACATGATTCAATTTCCTTATAGACTTTGAAAGAAGAAATCTTTTTGAACACACTTTTGAGTACAAAAGTAGTTTTAATAGTAATGGAGTAGTTTCTTTATTTCTTTATTTTTGCAATACATTATACAATACTTTATTATAAATGTACTTATTTACCTTGCTAGGCATAGCAAAAGTAAATTTTTTAACAGGAGAGAGGCAGACATGGCATTCGGTTATTATTTTAAAAATAATTCAAAATTATTCTAATATACATATTCCACGTACGAATAATATAAAATTAATTAATTATTCATTAAATTAAATATATCAATATTAACAGAGGAATTGTTCATTAGTTGTCAATGTTAGTATGTTATGTCAGTGAGGTAGTCATTGATTGAATAATAATCTTTATTTAAAAAAAATTGTTTTAAAAGTGCAATATATTTATTTCTTCCGGTAAGTGATTGTATAATTTTATTAACATAGGATATGGGCCAGAACTATGATCAATTTAAAAGTTAACTGAGTAACACCACATTATCAGCTGACGCTTTTAAAGCATAATATAACAATTGGGGCTTAAATATACAAAAACAGACAAGAATACTATGCTTAGAAACTTACAGGATCCACTACCTGCAGTGTACAAACGCGCTGATGGCACGGCTCGCCAGCGCCATTTGTAATTACATTCCTCGTCTCTTCATAGAAGACAAAGCGCGGCTCTTTCGTGTACGTGTATTTGCGTCTCGGGAATGCCTTCTGTGAGAGATAGATTTAAGTGAAACTTGTAATTTGAAGTTTTTTTTTGTGCCAGTGTCATCCGTTTAGTCTTTTAAAATATAAATAATTAAATATTTTTAACCCATTTTACACATCCACCAATCCTGTCCAATTTTACATGTCCACCAATCCGCACTTGGCCAGCGTGTTGGACTATGACCTAAATCCCTCTCACTTGTGAGAAGACCTGTGCCCAGCAGTGGGACATAAAAAAGGTTGAAAAAAAAACCATTTTAATAATTAAACATTATACATATTTGGGCACGAGCACCTCCTCGGAACTGAATAAAAATGTAAAAGCCAACAATACTAACATGGTGCCAAATCGAATAATCATACGGATAATGTATAGACAAATACATCATAGATATTGATACAAATTAGAAAATTTAGAACTTTTACTAAATACAAAATTTATTGATTTGGAATAACGGGTTATTTTTAAACATCATGTCATAGGGACTACAGCGACCACTATACACTACGTTGCCAGTAAGACGCATCAAGAGTTTAAGCCAAATCATAAAAAACCAATCATCAGAACTACGAGTAGATGTACTATGACAGACAAATGATGGGAAAAAATGCTAAGGCTAGGAACTTATGGGATCTATTTAATACTACATATTTGTAAAGCACAAAAGGCTTCGCGCTAATGGCAAGGCTCACTAGTGCCATCTGTAATTACATTCCTCGTCTCTTTGCAGAAGACAAAGAGCGTCTCTTTCATGTACGTGTATTTGCGTCTTAGGAATGCGTTATGTGAGAGATAGCTCTATATAAAATTTCTGTTTGTTTTATTTTTATACACTTGATTTTTTTAACTGCAGAAATGATAGTTAACATAATAAAAATACTATACGTCCAAACTTATATCTGACTCTAATGTTTGTACGTAATTATATACTCTATTGAATTCTGGATGGATGTACCTTAGTGGCAAAGGTATGTGATAGACAGCTCTATATCAAATTTATATTTTTAGTTTTCTTTTTGGATAGTAAGATGTTTCATTAATTTCTCTCGAAAATAAGAGGAATTTAGGCCAAAGACCACAACGCTGGTCAAGTGTGAATTCGTGGACAACATAGGATATTTTTCTCTCTCTCTCTCCTCCTTAAAACTTAAATAATGCTAGCACCACATGCCTATAGTCTCGCACAAGGAGTCTTTGTAACGTGAGTACCATCGATACACACAAAGATAAGAACACAAACATCCAGACCAAGAGCCGAAGCCTAAACTCATAAGTTTAATTTCTGCGACACTGATAATCGAACCTAAGGAGAGGCTGGATATAGCCGATTAGTAAACTAAGAGTGAAAAAATTGAAATACCACTTCTTAGTCATAAAAGTTGTACCTGGTTAAGCAGCTGGAGTCCTCCCCAAGCGTAGCGGCAGGCCACCGAGGGGGTTTTAGTGCGGTACAAATCCCACATAACCCATACCGGGTTATGTATTGGGTATGCTTTCCCAAGGTGCCGAATTGACGAAAATTGTTGAAATTAATTAACTTCAAATGAAACTTACAGTGCCATCTATTGTGTAGTAGCTATATGTACCTATAACTATTCATTGGTTGTTCGATCAATTGTCTTCATGAACTGTGATTATTAGAATGATATTATATTGTCTGGTAACTGTTCCCGTGTACGTACTTCCCGTGTTTATGAAATAATACTTTGCTGTTCGCCTCCATGGAGCTAACGTGTGTATTATCTGTATTAAATAAATAAAATTGGAGTGTCTGTTTGTAATATTAAAAAAACTGCTTTTTACTACATGCATATGAATTTATATACGGTACATAATATACAAAATATTTTTTTTTACAATTTTTGTCTGTCTGTCTGTATATAATATGTCAGTTTGTTTTTTCCGGCTAATCTCTGGAACGGCTGGACCGATTTTGACGGGACTTTCACTGGCAGGTAACTGATGTAATAAGGAGTAATTTAGACTACTTTTATTAAAAAAATCTAAAACTAAAGTCCACGCGGACGATGTCGCGGACGGCCGCTAGTTAAATAATAAAGTAATAAAATATTACAGTGCTTTTCTTAATGTTGGAACAACATAAAATAGAACCCAGCGTGGGTTTCTTGTACTTTAACCAGATAACTATTAATGTCTTTTTCTTGAAAAAATATAAATACTGTTGGCAGAAGTCAATCTTGTGATGTAAAATGGAGGGGATCGTTCTATAAAAGCGAGAGCGCGCTCAGTCGGAGGATACATACAGTTGAGCGCTAGTGCAAGGCGGAAGCCCTGCCCGTTTGAATAGTCGGATTGCCTTATTGTTCTTTTAATAATTAAATGTTCAGTAGTAATAATTAAAATAAGTCGTTACTTTTGTTAAAACTCAAATAATTCAACATTCGATTCTAAATTTGTGTAAATCTTTGAATAAATTGTTGTGTGCGTGTTGTTTTTTTTTTTAATTTATTCCACTTCTGGTTGCTAATATCAGAAGTGGGATACGTAAAACTCGCGTGTCCGGGTCCGTTTTGCTTCCTGAAAATAAGGCAAACTCGGTGCTTAACGGTTATTCGTCGTGGTTTGGCCGAATAAACCACAGAAACATTTGGTGAGTTCGTTCCAATTTTTGATAATTTGCAACTGGACAGCTAACGCTAAATATTTTTCTATCTACCTGCTTTATTTCAATCAGTAGAAAATCATTTCATATTTTTCTTTCAATTGTAAAGCTACCCACATTCTTATTTAAATTCTTAATTCTGCTTGAAACTTTTATAATATTTGAAATATGCCTAATAATGAGCGACAAAGTAGAAGCCGGTCTAGATGTGGTAGTTCGCACTCTAGTCAACGCGAAACACGCCGCAGGCGACGCAGTTCTTCTAGAAATGTATTAACCGAAACAATGCAACAAATTCTTAACAGATTGGCATCTTTGGAAGAACAGCATCAACCTCCACCACAAAGGAGGTCAAATGTGAGCATCCTTGGGGAAACAGTGGCCGAGCATGGGACGCCGCCGCCGTGTCCGGGTGCTACCGACGCTGTCACTGTGATCCCGGGGCATGGTGGGCGGTCGTCGTCGGGTGTGCCATCCTCACCAGGGCGCCCAGCAAGTGCTGCTGTGGACCACTCCCTTGCGGCCGATCGAATTATCGAGGCGATACGTTCCATAAATATGCCGGTAAGATCGAACCATGCTTATTATATCTCGAACTTTGACCCAAGCGTGAATGACATAGAAACCCTGGTATACGTAGATGACGTATTAATACTGAGTAATACAATTAAGGAGGGATTGTTGAGGCTACAGGGGGTACTTAAGACTCTAACCGATGCTGGCTTCTCTATTAATTTGAAGAAATGCTCTTTCCTGGCAACTAAAATAGAGTACTTGGGACGTACTATAAGTCAAGGCCAGGTACGACCGAGCGAACAGAAGGTTAAGGCTTTAGTTGAAGCACCTACTCCAAAAAACGTCAAACAAACTCGGCAATTCTTGGGCTTGGCGAGTTACTTTCGCCGTTATATAGCTGGCTTTGCAGTTAGAACTGCTCCCATCACTAAGTTGACAAAGAAGGGAGTTCCGTTTACTTGGGGTCGAGAACAGGAAGAAGCACGGCAAGATATTATTGCACAACTTACAAGCGAACCTGTATTGGCAATCTATGATCCAGATTTGCCCATTGAAGTCCACACGGACGCTAGTTCCATTGGGTATGGTGCAGTGCTTCTTCAGGTTCATAATACAGGTCACAAATTGGTGGTAGGATACTTTAGCAAGCGAACTCAAGGTGCGGAGCCGAGATACCATGCCTATGAGCTCGAAACTTTAGCCGTTGTTAAGGCGTTGCAAAACTATAGACACTATCTGGTTGGCGTCCACTTTACGGTTGTAACAGATTGTAATGCATTAAAATCAACTCAACAAAAGAAAGATTTATTACCACGTGTCGCCAGATGGTGGATATATTTGCAGGATTTTAATTTCACCCTCGAATACCGTAAGGACACTTCCATGTCGCATGCCGACTAGGGCTTGAATATCGGACGCTTTTTCAATTCCGGAATTGGGTTTCGATATTCAATATTTCAATTCCGGAATTCCGGAATTCCGGAACTCAAGTGTCTTTTTGTACAAAATAGTGAAATTGAACAGTGAATAGTTGAAATTGACTCTAAGAAGACTATAAGTGTAAAAAAATTGCCAAAATATCATAAGGTAAAAGCACCAATGCCCGACAGGTAACCAAAGGATGACACTTTCGAAAAAAACTCAAATAATAATAATAATAATAATATCCTTTAATTCAGGCATCAAGGCCCATACAATAAATACCTTACAGACTAACATACATATTAATTATAACTTAAAATCTACGTCACAGTTATCGCGGCGATGTGAGCGCGGGTCCGGTGACTTCTGGCGGCCGTCGACGTCCATGATATTTTCGGAACACGACCCCCTTTGGCCACAACTTTTCGTCCAAGAAAGTACTCAGGAATTCGGTAGGGACGCGTACAGCAAATGAACTAAAGTTCACTGCATTGCGTGACTCTAACTTCTCAGCAAATACTCCAAATTTCGTCTTCACCTTCAGGTACTCCACGATATCGGAGGCCTTCGTAGTGAAGTGAAGACGAGAGACGTAGATGTATGTCACTGGAACCGCGGGACGCAGCAGCTGGTTGTGTCCAGTCGGTGCAGTGCCGCATTGGTTGCGACAAGGAGGCTTTCTCTTCTTCCGTTCCACCTTGATGAAGCCATCCTTATCGGCCTGCCCCTTAGGCACTGCACTACGAGGGGGTTCGTTGCGACTCTGTGCGCTCCCACTCTCTATCCTCAATTTTGTCCGCTTTTCGGGTTGCTGGCGGGCGGCAGCTGCGGCGTAGTCACGTTGAGGAGGTAACGTGACTTGCGCAGGCGACACCTCCGCGGGGGGAGGTAGCGGGCGGGCAGCGGCTACGACACCGCTATCACGTGCGGGAACAGCGGCCGGTGACGCGTCAAGTTTCGCTGACTGGACGCTTGACGGCGAAGCGATGCATGCTCCACGACGCGTGTTGACGTTAATGAACTCTGGTGACCTACTTAAAGCCAAAGTACTTCGCATCGACTCAACTTCAGCTCGCAGGTCACAGATGGTGTTTTGAGAGGTCTCCAACTTCAACACCACATCCGCCAGGCTCGCTTTCAGGGTTGTTATGTCCTTCAGCAACCTGGTGACATCTACGTGGTCAAACGTGACGGGTGGCAACTTATTCAAGTTCCTCGCCACGAAGGACGGCACGTCATCGGGATCCGTCACCTTCAGTAAGTTGATTATGTCCTGAAGGCTTCGCTCTCCCTTTTCATCCCTTCTGCGGGACTGCATCTGGTCGATCTTTCCGACCGACTCAAACAGGAGCGCCTTGGCCTTGACTATCTCCTCACACGAATAGTTGGACGAGCAGATCTGGATGATGCTGACCTCTTCCATGCTGTCGATGGCGTGCTGCAGAAACGCAAGCAATTCATTGGCCACGAGTTTTTCGGAACTCATAGCCATTGCAACGAGCCGCGGCAATCGCCGCGCAGATCACGAATAATTTTTATTCGTAAGTGCAATGTACGTGTACGACACCGAGCGCGTACGTCACTACACTGAATAAGAATTTTTTTATTGTTTTAGTTAAGGAGACTTCAAACTCTCAGGTATCATTTTATCCTTTTTGTTATAAAATTTCTCCTTTATTTTTATTTGATTGGAAACGTTGGATCATTTCTGAACAAAAGAATAGATTTTTTTCTTGGTCCCATTAGTTATTTCTAAAAAAAGAGTGTCTATTATTAGTTCCAAAAACAGTCTGAAACCTAAAAGATGCATGTCTACTGTTGGTGTTACAACAAAATTCATTTCTAGGTTATTTTGACTATGCTCTCACATTTTTTTTTAGAAAAAATGCTACCTATAAAAATTTAATAATCTGTTACACTGAAAAATTAAATGGTATGCAAGCACTAAATGCAGACAAAGTGTGCCGCGGTACTGCGGTAGAAGATGTTTAAATTTAAAAAAGTCTAGATCAAGCCCACAAACTTAAGATTGCCAAAAAGAGAAACCAAGAGCCTAAGTACTGAATAGGAGAGATTAGATTCTGGAGATAATATAGACAATATATTTCACGATTTTTTTAAGGTTTAGAAGTAGATGGGCGAAAGGATGATATAGTAAAAAGAGATTTATTATATTCTGATACTAAAATTTTGAATGTTTATGATAATTCACTAAGGATAGATTTTTTTATCGCGATATGTCCTTCCATCCATCCTTCCATCCATCCATCCATCCATCCATCCATCCATCAGCCTTTTATAGTCCATTGCTGGACATAGGCCTCCCCTAATGTTCGCCACTCCTCCCGGTCCTGGCCTTCTGAATCCAGCGACTACCCGTTGTCTTCTTCAGGTCATCAGTCCACCTGGTTGGAGGACGGCCTGTACTCCTTTTGCCTAGACGTGGTCGCCATTCGAGGACCTTTCTTCCCCATCAGTTGTCGGTCCTCCTTACTATAGGCCTGCCCATTACCACTTCAGCTTGCACATTTTGAGAGCTATGTCGGTAACCTTCGTTCTTCTACGGATTTTATCGTTACAGATTCTGTCGCGTAGAGAAATACCAAGCATAGCCCTCTCCATCGCTCGCTGAGCGACCTTGAGCTTATGGAAAAGGCTAACTGTAAAGGACCACGTCTCAGCGCTGTAGGTCATCACTGGCAACACACACTGCTCGAAAACTTTCGACTTCAGGCACTGAGGTATTCTGGACGAGAAGACACGTTTTAATTTCCCGAATGCTGCCCAACCGAGTTGGAGTTGGCGGTCTTTTGTATAACCTGTAGCAGCGTGTGTATGTGGTCCATGGTACTATAGCCTTTTCGGAATCCAGCGGAATCCGGATTAGTAAGAACGCTTGAAAACAGCTTATAGACGTGGCTCAGAAATGCGATAGGTCTATAGTTCTTTAAAAGGACTCTGTCACCATTTTTATAGAACAACACCACTACGCTTCTGCTCTACTTCTCCGGGATAGTTCCGCTACTGATGACGGTATTAAACAGTTTTTGGAGCGCCACTAGGAGGAATTTCCCTCCAGCTTTCAGCAGCTCTGATGTGATACCGTCATCGCCCGGTGCTTTGTTGTTTTTAATCTGATTAAGGGACCTTCTAATTTCGTACAGGCTGACGTCCGGAATAGCTTCGGTATAGTGTCGGGTCAATTTGGCCCTCTTATCGTTCACCACATTTGTAACGGGAGCTTTTGAGGAGCTGTACATCCGTCCGTAGTACCTCTCAATTAACACTTTAGTGCCTTGGTTCCGCTCTATAGTGTTTTTGACGCGCTTTGTGTTATGAGCACGCAGATCGCGTGATCGCAGATCGATATGTCCTTAGTGATAATTTTTTTTTATCAATATCGAAATTTCGATATTGGTCTCGCCAATTCCGGAATCGGAAACGATATTGGATTCTACCGGAATTCCGGAATTATGCGAATTCCGGAATTCCGGAGCTCAAGCCCTAATGCCGACTACCTGAGCCGCAATCCTGTTAATGTTTGCGAAACTCGCAAACAGCAGAATTGGGCCCAGATTGCACAAACTGCTGATGAGGAGACCCAGCGCCTTATCCAGGCATTATCCGAGGGAAAATTAGATTCCAGTCATTATGTTTATAAAAATGACCTCCTTTATTATAAATACTGCCCAGTAGGCGAGGACGCCAAGCTTCTCTGTTTTGTGCCTAAAGGACATAGACTCAGTTTACTTAGAATTTTTCATGATGAACATGACCATCCCGGAGTTGATAAAACATTAGAATTAATCCGAAAACATTTCTGGTTTCCCTCACTGAAATCATTTGTAAAAAAATACATTGATCATTGCCTAATTTGCATAACACATAAAAAGATCCCAAGAGCACCTCACCAGCTTATACATTCGTGGGAAAAACCTTCTAACCCCTTTGAGGTTGTACACACTGATGCGTTAGGTCCATTGCCTCAATCAAATGGCTATAAGCATATACTAATAGTAATAGATGCTTTTTCAAAATATTGCCTCCTGTATCCCATGTATAGTCAAGATGCTACTGAATTAAGACGTAACTTTTACAATGTAATTTCATTATTTGGAACACCTAAGTTGATTGTAGCAGATCGTGGTCGTATGTTTCAGAGTTCAGATTTCGCAAGCTTTGTGTCAGAATTAGGCATCGACCTGCATCTCATTACACCTGAGATGCATCACTCAAACGGGCAGGTCGAACGCTACTGTCGAACTCTGCTGAACATGGTTCGCATTGAATGTAATCACCGTCAGAACAACTGGTCGGATGTAATGTGGCGACTACAACTAACCCTAAACATTACTAAGCAGAAGACTACTAGCTTATCACCTCTGAATGTACTGGTGGGTATTGAAGCTGCAACACCCGTCATACGTAACCTCATCAGAGACATTGCCCTGGAGAACGCACACCCGAATCGTGAAGCGTTAAGAGAACTCCACCGAGCACGTGCTACAGATCGCTTGAGAGTAAATCAGCACAGGCAAGATGAGGTTGTGAACGCTAACCGAAGGCCCCCTCGAACATTTGACATTAATTCGTTTGTTTTTGTTATAAAACAGGCACAAGCAACTG
Organism: Pyrgus malvae; assembly: GCA_911387765.1. Classification (NCBI taxonomy): domain Eukaryota; kingdom Metazoa; phylum Arthropoda; class Insecta; order Lepidoptera; family Hesperiidae; genus Pyrgus; species Pyrgus malvae. Next base: position 23,732,041 of record OU426962.1, on the reverse strand, counting down.
GTAAACTCGACTCTGGTATGCGCGGACCGTACCGAGTGGTCAAGGCGCTACCTCACGGCCGGTATGAGCTACAGCTGTTGGCAGGCTCTTATGGAAAGTCTACTCAAGCAGCGGCTGAGTTCATGGTGCCGTGGCGAGGGGAGTGGACTCCTGAGACGTGCTCTGCTTTCTTCGAGGGTAAGCCGACCGTTTGTATAACATGCTAACGTCGTGCCTCTGTTATAAATGTGGTTACATGGTGTATATTATGCCAACGTAGTGCCTATGTTATACACATGTAAGTGAACTCATGATACGCTAACGTAGTGCCTATGTCATGTGAGTTCTTTGTGTCAGAAATAGCCAACGTCGTGCTTCCTTTCTGATTGTGGTGTGAGCTATGCCAACGTCGTGTCTATAATTCACATGAGTTATTTGTGTCAGAAATAGCCAACGTCGTGCTTCCTTTCTGACTATAGTGTGAGCTATGCTAACGTCGTGCCTATGGTTCACATTATTGTTGTATTGTCAGATTTTTGTGTAGAAGTAACCTAAGTATTGTCAAATATAAAATGTGTTCTTTTTACTCCCAGATGCAGAGACCAATGATGATGATACGGAGTCCATGTCCGAGCGAGTTACCAGGGGCAACGACATGCCTTTGCTAAACGCTATCCCTAACACCTTGAACGCAGCAGTTCCTCAACAAGAAATAAGGGAGAACGAGGACGTTCTCCAGTCAGAAGAGGCCGTGTTGGCAGAAGTCAATCTTGTGATGTAAAATGGAGGGGATCGTTCTATAAAAGCGAGAGCGCGCTCAGTCGGAGGATACATACAGTTGAGCGCTAGTGCAAGGCGGAAGCCCTGCCCGTTTGAATAGTCGGATTGCCTTATTGTTCTTTAAATAATTAAATGTTCAGTAGTAATAATTAAAATAAGTCGTTATTTTTGTTAAAACTCAAATAATTCAACATTCGATTCTAAATTTGTGTAAATCTTTGAATAAATTGTTGTGTGCGTGTTGTTTTTTTTTTTAATTTATTCCACTTCTGGTTGCTAATAATACTATCACACATATTTCAAGCAACACAAAACACTGTAACAAAGACTCTGTACCCACGTGTTGCTTCCACTTGCTACTAATCGTTATACTCCTAGTTCGCAACTGCCAGCGCGCTCTACGCGGCAGTACACCTCAGTTGTTCACTATTGTCTCATGGGATATTGTGCTCAGTTCTTGAGACGCTTCTTTCAAGAATTCTTCCTTGACGAGATTCTGCTTTCTGCAACGTTTTCATTCTTAGGGTCTTATTGTTGGATTGTAAGTGTTTAGTTGAAGCTAGTGACTTTTGAATAAGCCATCTCTGTCCAAATCAGAAATGGACTCCACAGGAGTGCTAAATATGAGCTTTAAGTCAGTTTTTATACTGTGGAGGGCTAATAACTACTTATTTGTGCCGAAAAAGTTTTTTTTTTAACTTTGTCTAACTAGGCTTGGTTTTATTATGCCGTGGAAGCAAAAAATTACCAGATTCCAATTTAAACAAAATTTGGCTTTGAATTAGGCAGATATATGCTGTTGGATGCCCTCAAATAACTAAAATCAACGATTTTTTTGTTTAGTAAGTGATAAAAGGAAAACCAAAAGATTTTGTTTAGTGAGAGAGCGATTGACCGTCTCAGTTCATGGCGCTCTAGAAAACCACTGTCTATAGCCCTTTCAAATTTATTTAAAATTTCTAATTCTTTTTAATTCCGAACTGACTAACAATGATAATGTTGAGTTGAAACAAAGAAGTTTGCATCGGTCCAACATGTTGCTTCCTTTTGTTTCTAATCGTCATACTTTCCCAGCTAACTATAAATTGTCTCTTGGAGTACACTAAGTTCTTATAATCCACTTTAGATTTATGTGAAAAAATTTATTTCTTTCCACAAAATTTGCATGACTTACGGAGGTAAATATTACGTGTAAATATGAATTACTGTAAATAAATCATTTTTATTTTCTTTCCTTGCTATTAGGAGCACTTCCTCTACAAGTTTTCAAATTGTTTCGTCTTTACTCAAATGAGCTGAAATGGTACGGAAAAGTCTGTACTTACTTAACTGTTTATGTACTTATGACTATTATATATTTCGTTTGCGACAAGCTTTTAGATTTTTATAATGTAAGGTGATCGATCGAACATAATGTGTTATCAAACTAAACCTTCTGTGGAGGATAAGGGGAGATCTCCCGCCAGGCAATGTCTCTCTCATACATAATATTATTATGCTGAGATTTAAATAAATTTTGATAGAGTGATTGACGATGCATCTTCTGATTGGCCAGTTCAGTGTGACGTAGGTATTCTATTGTTTTACAACATTCGCTACTTGACTCGTCTTGAGAGTTGCGTTCATTTTGTTGTAGGTATCGTGCCGCTACATCTTCCTTGCAAAGTATGCTTTCAATCAACGAAAGTGTTATCGAAGTCAGATCAGTAGTTTTTGTCATCATCGCGTCCAAACATACATTATATACATACATACATATTCACACACATGGCTGCAACCCTTTTTGCGTCCCACTGCTGGGCACGGGTCTCTCCCCATTATTGGGGAGGCCTGGAGCTTACTCCACCACGCTGCTCCAATGCGGGTTGGTGGAGATGCGGGTTAGCGGCCAACCCGCTGTCGAATGTTGTCAAACCACCCATAAGGCCTCCGACAAGGTTTAACGACTGTTATCTATCGACAACAACCGGGACCGACGGCTTAACGTGCCCTCCGAAGCACGGAAACGCGCATGAAATTTTTTGCTACTAGCGGTCACCCATCACCCACACCCGACCGCGACCGTTTGGCTTAGTTGCATAGATCGTTTTTGCGTTCTACGCTTATCGCCGGGCCATGCGCGCTTCTTCTTCGCTTCACACACATACATACATACAGCAGGTCAAACTCGGAACCTCTTTTTTATGTCGGTTACAAAAAGATATTAAAGACGCTTAACTCTAGGAAAATTATAATAATCTACGAGGTAGTTGAGAAAAACAAAAGAATTAATCAATTCGGTTCTCAATTGCTTGAACTACACGAGCACAGAATAAGAACAAAAACACACTTTATAGAGGTATAATTTTAGTAGGATTAAATACCTGTAAAATGTAAGTATTGAAAGTCAAATTGATTGAACTCTTAATACTTATTTGAATAAAACACGGTTCGCCGTCTGCTACAGTTTCGAGTTTTTGTCCTCATTGGAAATTAATTAATTCCGAGCGGCCGAAGGGTTTCATAAAACCCAATCAACGGGTAATGAGAAAAGAATACCCTGTTTTGTTCTAAAATGATTTTGAATGAGAAGATTTGGAAGTGTTTGGGCTTAAAAAGTTCTGCAATCTGTATTTAACATATACATCGGATGACCCGCGTGACGCAATGGTTACTATACCGGACTGCCAATCGAATGGTCCCGGGTTCCATTCCCGGCGAAGCAGAAGTTTGAATGATGAGTTCAAATTTCTGTTCTCGGTATGTGTTTCCATGGTACCGACGACACAGGTTATATCCACCTGCTACTACTACCCTACCCTACCCTACTGCAGAGCTATGACCGTAAAACTTTAACGTTATTATTTATGATTTTTTCTTAAGTAAATTTTCACGATACTATGATTTTTTTACTTGTCTTAGGGCCTCTTTCACCACCTTCAAATAAAGTGACAAGCACGCTAATCGTCGGTTAAAGTCACAACGTTTTTTTTTCAATCAATCAATTCTTTATTGTGGAATACATGTACATTAATGGTGTATAAATATTAACATTTTGTTCTTCTATATTCCCGCCATAATAGGCACACAATAATTAAAAATAGATACTTAAACCTAATTTAAAAACTATAGATTTTAAAATTGAAATTATAATTAACATATTTTATAAGAAATGAATTAATAATAAAAAAAATTAACAATAAATGTCGATTATTGAAGTTAGAATTTTTAGTCAAAAATGTCAGTTAAACATTCATTGACGTTATAATAACATTTTTTGACGAGAAAGTTTCTTAAATTTTCTTTAAATATTTTTACATCAACAGTGGCACGTATAGACTTTGGTAGCTTGTTGTAAATTGTAGGTGCTCTGTTGAATACGCTCTGCTTAAATAAATGTGTTTTGCAAGGTGGGATATATAATTTGTCCGCATTTCTAGCTCGCTGGCGAAACTGGAAGAGTTCGATCTTATCGTATTACTCACAAATATACTACATTCCAGTATGTAAAGGCAGGGTAGTGTCAGAATTTTAAAGTTTTAAATATGGGTTTGCAGGATTCTCTTCGTTTCATATTGCACATAGACCTTATACACCTTTTCTGTGATTTGAACGCCATTTCCTTGTTTATTGAATTTCCCCAGAAAACAACGCCATATCTAAGCGTGGAGGATACACAACCGTAATAGGCAGTTAACAGTGCATTTTGATTAACCACCTTTCGAAGCATTCCTATTGCATACGCAAATTTAGCCAGTTTTTTGCATATGAAATCAATATGAGACTTCCATTTCATATTGAAATCCAGGTATAGGCCTAAGAACTTGGTAGTCTCAATTTCTTCGATTTCTTGTCCTTGGTACCTTATGTCTAGTTTCTGTATGTCTTTTCTTTGTCTAAAATTCATTATTTTTGTTTTCCCTAGATTAATTTTTAAATTATTGTTGTCAAGCCATTCTATTATACATGTCAATGAGTTGATTATGTCATTTTCTAATATATTCATGTTCTTATTGCTAATCAAAATAGTGCTATCATCTGCAAAAAGGGTAATCTGGTGTTTTATGACGAGTGGTAGATCATTTATATAAATGATAAATAACACGGGCCCTATTACGCTACCTTGGGGCACACCGAATTCAATTTTTGAATAATTTTATTTATAAGTCTTGATACTTTTTGTGCGAGGGCATATTTTGCTCACATGAGTTGATTGTAATCTGTCACTTAAGTATGATTTTAAAAGATTATATGCATTTCCTCTGATACCATATTTTTCTAATTCGTAGAGGAGAATATTATGGTCAACGAAGTCAAAAGCCTTTGTTAAGTCCATATATATCGCTGAGATAGGTATTCTGTTGTCAATTTTTAGCATTACCTCAGATAGAAAGTGATAAATTGCCATGTTTATTGACTTGTGCTTTCTAAAGCCAAATTTTTCTGGTCTCAATATCTTGTTGACTTCAAAAAACGAAGTCAGGGCATTATAAATTACTTTTTCATATATTTTAGATAAAATAGGTAGAAGTGCTATGGGACGGTAATTGTTTACTTTTTTTTCATCTTTTTTGTGAATCGGCGTTATAATTGTCTTTTTTAGTGGTGTTGGAAATACACCATGTTCAATACATAAATTAATCACATAACATAATACTGGAGAGATGATTTGCGAGCTGTCTTTTACTATTTGAGTCGTGATCTCATCATGACCTGAACTTTTGGAAGGTTTTAGTGCTTTAATTATTTCACGAATATCATAAGATATTGTTGGACAAATATAAGTAGATGGAATTTAAATTATTAAATGTCAGATTGTACTTAGGTAAATCGCTATTGTTAAGTTCGGCTTTAGCCACATCGATAAAATAATTATTAAATTCATTTGCAATTATCTGGGGATCTCTGATTATGTTACCATTAATATTCAAGGGAGGCGCATTTTCTTTTGGATATCTTATTTTTTTACAATTGATTATGGACCAGGTGGTTTTTGATTTATTTTCGGACGTGTGTATAAAATAATTATTTTGTGCTTTTTGGGTCAGCTTTATTATCTGTTTATATCGTTTATTACAGGAAATATATTTACTCTTATTTTCTCTATTAGGATGCGTTCTGTATTTCCATAATAACTCCCTTTTACGCTTGCTGCATTTCCTAATACCAGTAGATATCCATTTCGGCTTAGCCTCGCTCATGATTTTTATTCTTTTACGGGGGAAGCACAGGTCGTATAATAATTTATACCAGTCTTAGAATATCTTAAATGCTTCATTAGGCTCTACTGTGCTATAGACATCCTGAAAAGATAGTTGACTTAAATGATTTAAGAACATTTTCCTGTTGTCTGCAGAGAAATCACGTTTGAACATGTACCAGTACCTCATGCTACAAGTTTTTTTAACTGGACATTTTAAAACCTGAGCAGTATGGTCTGACAGTGCTAATTCTAATATTTCACTTTTGCATCCTTTTATATTGTGCACAAAATTGTCAATACACGTCAATTCGTTCAATTTCAATTTCACGATGTTCGAGTAGCACTAATCATATGATAAACTGACCCGTACTCATAGCTTTTACTTGCCAATTAACTTTACTTGGGACGTAACTAATCAACACTTTACTTGGGCATCGTGAATGAGGTCCTTATACTCATTTTCACTAACCATAGGATACGCCCAAATCAGATGCCTAAATATTTAGGAGTTGCCTAGAGGAAAAACACGTTTCACTAACCCTTATGTCAGAATAACGACGTTAGGCATAACCTTAAGTTACGACACCGATTTGGGATGGCGTAGTGTTTAGGTGTCCCTAAATTGACATAATATGTGAAAGTCGCTTAAATTGATAATACTCGTAGATTGACGAAAAAAACAATGGACAACTGTCAAAAAACTAGGCTCATAAGACAGGACCAACCTATAAGTACATCGATTGGTGAATCGGTACTTTATACTAAGCATTGTCCTAAATTGGGAGTTACTAAGTAAGGCGTTCCTTTGTTCGTCGTTAGTGAAAACGGGCATTAATCTAGCAAGTGTAATTAAAGTGTCATATATCCTGAATTAGGGTTAGCACAGGTTAAGTTTAGAGCACAGGTCTTCTCTCACAACTGAAAGAAATATAATGACAACTTTTAAATGACTTTCTGTTGGCCTGGGGAAAGAGATAACTTCTTTTCTCGGTATTGAGGGGGTAAATTTCGTCGTGCACTACGCTGGCCAAGTTCTGATTAGTCTAAAACACAAAACATATTAAAGAGTTTAAAATGGAATTATGGGTGGGGCAGACGCGCCAAGGATATGAGCAACGCTCAATCTCTACAGAAACACGCGATCGCGCTGCGATATGCATGCTTGTGTACGTGTTTCGGTGTGATTCGTTCATTTGAAATCGCGTGATTGTGAGGCGCTAAGATTGGCTAGATTTTAAATTGCAAATATGTGCGTAAGCTTCATATTTATTTAAGTACAGATGTAGTTGAGGTGAAAGGTGGGGCTGGATCGACGACACCGGTTTTTATACGAACGGCGCATTATTGCCATTCTACCTCTTTTAATATGTTCTGTGGTCTAAAATAAGACGATATCTGCAACCAACAGTAGACTAGGTTACATCCCTATTATTTTTAATATTATAAATTCGAAAGTAACTCTATCTTTCTGTCTGCTACGCTTTCCCGCTTAAACCACTGAACCAATTTTAATGAAATTTGGAACACAGAGAGAGTGAACCTTGGAAAAGGACATAGGATGGTTCTTATCCTACGGGAACCTATAAAACGGGTCCACGCGGGAGAAGCCGCTGGCGGAAGGCTAGTAAAATAATAACAAGTAATTCCATGTTCTAATATTTACAGTGATAAATTAAGTTTTTAACAAAAAAATAGAACCGACTTCAAACGGTAAAAAATAAAATTGTTCAGTACCTACTTCTTCTTGCTTATGGTAATGACTCTTAAAACTATTTTTGGAGTCGGGCCCTTACTAAAATGTCGTACCATTCGTTCTAAATGGGCACCGACAGTACAGACAGTGGGACAGTACCTACTTCTTCTTGATTATGGTAATGACTGTTATAACTATATTGGAGTCGGTGCCCATTCAGAACGAAAGGTACACTATATTTACTAAGACAGGACATTTTACTAAGGGCCCGACTTCAAAAATAGTTTTAAGAGTCATTACCATAAGCAAGAAGAAGTAGGTACTGATTTGAAGTCGGTTCTATTTTTTTGTTAAAAACTTAATTTATTTCACTCTTTTTAGTAATTTTAATAATTCTGCACATATGTATAAGCATAATTGGAATTTTTTTCAGTTAATTTCTAAACGTTAAAGAGATACCTTTTATAATCATGTTTATCTAATAGCCATCTTATACCCTGAAAGAATACTACTATAAGTCCACCTGAACGTATAAATTAATGAAAGAATTTGCTCTCAGCTCCTAACCGTTGAGGAGTTGTACCTTCAATCATCAGCTTAGCAACATGAGGTGATAATTACCGGACACAAATATTTGTATTATATTAAAAAATATGACTAAAAGAATGTGTGTGCCTATTAAGTTTCAGTGTTTCCCTCGATTTACCTAGTATCACATCATCAGATTTTGCCATGGTGACAGTTGTAACACCTCAGAAATGTAAGATTTCTAACAAAAAACCATTTATTGAAAGAATTTGCTCTCAACTCCTAACCGTCATATTATTATTACCTTCCATCATCTGCTCAGCAACTTGATATGATGATAATTATACACAAATACCTGTTTTGATTTAGTAAAAATATGAAAATCATTTATTGTGCTATAAAATTTTAATGTTCCCTTCGATTTCTCTGGGATACCATCATCAGACTTTGACTTGGTGACAGTTGGACTACCTCAGAAATGTAAGATTTCGAACAAAAAACCATTTATTGAAAGAATTTGCTCTCAACTCCTAACCGTCATAATACCTTCCATCATCAGCTCAGCAACATGATATGATGATAATTATACACAAATACCTGTTTTGCTTTAGTAAAAATATGAAAATCATTTGTTGTGCTATAAAATTTGATTGTTCCCTTCGATTTCTCTGGGATCCCCTCATCAGACTTTGACTTGGTGACAGTTGGAACACCTCAGGAATGTAAGATTTGGAATAAAAAACTATTTATTGAAAGAATTTGCTTTCAACTCCTCACTGTTGCAGTACCTTCCATCATCAGCTCAGCAACATGAGATGATGATTACTATGCACAAATATCTCTTATGCTTCAGAAAGTATAAGAAAATCAATGTGTGTGCCTATAAAATTTGAGAGTTCCCCTCGATTTCCCTGGGATCCCATCATCAGATCCTGATTTGGTGACAATGGGACCACCTCGGGAGTATAAGCATACGAACAAAAAATAATTATGAAAATCGGTCCACAAACGGCGGAGTAATCGGTGAACATATATAAAAAAAAAAATACATACAGCCGAATACAGTACCTCCTCCTTTTAGAAGTCGGTAAAAAGGAAACAAGTCGTGTTTAAACCAAAGCCCTCGCGGGCTTATTGGGTACTTGATAATTGATAATGAATGCGAGGCGAGGATCGAAGCTTCGACAGAACCCAATCAAGCGAGGCCGACGAAAGAATAACCGATAAAATTCCCGAGGAAGTGCTTAAAAAGACAAGACAGTGTATTTTTAGAAAATTAATATTCATAACTTAAAAATGTACTTAAAAGATGGTAGTGAATGGTTCAAGGAAACCTTTATTTTAAATAAATATATAAGCAGGTATAAAAATTCTGTTATACCTGCTTATATATTTATTTATAACACGCTTTCTTAGTGACTTTGTAAGCTTGTTTGTAACTCTTTGGACAGAAAGCATCCATAGCATATGAAACTAAAAAATGAAAAATAAATATAGTTAAAATACGCTTTTAAAGCACATCAAAAAAGTTAAAAATATTTTTTAAAGTAAGCTTAGAACAATAATGGACGAAAATACTAGAACTATTGTGAAAAAAGCGTGGGCGCATTGCGTCATATTTTTCGTATATCGAGCGCCCGACGCTGTTTTTTAGTTTGTTTAGCTATATTTATTCCTTTATGAAGCTCTTCCAGATCAGAAACAAATATACATAACATTAAAATTTCTGCGTAACCAGTTTCGGACCCTTTCCTGGTTCCTTTCCTTTCCGTTTATCACTGCTCCACTGTGAAGGAAAATATTGTGATATTATATAATATCAATTACGATGTTTTCCATCACCGTGCATGCTTGAGAGAAACTTCTCGAAGGCATGATGCCTACCAATCGGATATTGGCCAGCTGGAGAACTGTGGCGCCTAAATGCCTCTCACTTGTAAGAGGAGACATGTGCCCAGCAGTAGAACATAAAAAATTAATATAAATATTATCCAATACTAACGGACCCCGCAGACGTTGTCCTACCTTAAAAGTTTTGAAAGAGGATTAGTTTCTGTATCATCTCAAAGAGTTTCTATGTTACTGTCAAATAAAAAAATATAAAACAATAATGACAAATGAAATTGTTATTCAAACTATGTCAAACTTCTGCACGATGGCGCGAAGAAACTAAAATAAATTGTTATACTATTAATTTTGCAGTTTTTCTATATTTTCTCACCGTTTAAAACTCTATTATATACTATATATAATATATACTATTCATTTATAAAAAAATTATTCAGTTCTCTATCAACTTAGTTTGCGCCTACCACAAGCTCTACTCGTCACCCAGGGTTGGCTGGTATAGAATGCCTTTAGGCATTAAGCACGCCCTTGTGTTCCTTATTGTAAGGTAATACTTTAAGATTAAATAAATAAAAAAAAAAAAAAACTTACAAGGACTTCTACTAATATTTCTAGACCAAAATTAGCCACATTGGTTCATCCGTTTTTGAGTTTTAGCGAGACTAACGAACAGAAATTCATTTCTACACATAGAGATAAATTATCCAATTCCAACAAAACATTTGCGGGCCTATATTATTTGAAGTTGGTTAATAAATATGCTCTGTTGGTAAATATATCCATTCCTGTTCCATTGTATTCATGGGCGTACCCAGGGGGGGCAGGGGGGGGGGGCAGCTGCCCCCCCCTGGATCAAGGTCCAGATTCAGGGATTCAAAAATCCCAAAAGATCTCCTAAACGAAAAAAGAAACCTATAAAGTGTACGCTAGATAATATGCTACCTCCTGTTGTTTCCATTGTGTATTTAATATTTTGTATGCGTGTCTTCGTATAACAGACTAGGGTCAATAATTTTGAAAATGGAAAAAGTGAAAAAATTTTATAGTAAGATGAAAGCCATTGGAAAAGGTAGAGAATATAACAAAAATGAAAGGATAAATTTTACGAAACACTTATGTATATATAACATAAAATCTTATGTTTTTCGAGTAATTTAAGTATAAATTTTAATAAATAGCCCAAAATTGTACGTAATGATTCAAAAGAAATTCGGATTCGAGTTTTCATTATTTGTATTCTCTGAGAACATTTACTATAGTATTGTATATTTTTATACCATCGAAAGTAGAGATTTCATCGAACAAAAAGCACACCGACACCTTATACATAAAAAAACTAAAAAACGCGCTTTTTGAAAATACGAACTAAAAAGTTAAAAAATAAGAAGAAAATGTATTTTACTGTAAAAAAGCGTGGGGTGGGTTTTTAAGATATCATTGACATCATGCACCCCATGCTTTTTTTACAGTAAAATACATTTTCTTCTTATTTTTTACTTTTTAGTTCGTATTTTCACAAAGGCGTGTTTTTTTAGTTTTTTAAAGTACATTATTTATTTTTAATTTTTTTCTTGGAATTTTATTCATATTATTGCATTGTCATCGGCCCTTGACCCCTGTGCAAATTTTCAAGTTAATCAAATGTTTAGAAGTAGGTGAAAGATTCCGTTACATACATACATACAGGTCAAGCTAATAAAAGCGTGTTAAAAAAGCATATAATTTGACGTGACAATTTTCCATTGAAAGCTAGGGTGATTTTTCAAAATGAGGTGAAAAAAATATTATTTTAAACCGAAAAAATTACTGTGGGTTCATAAAAAGGCAGGTTATCACCAAATTTTTTTGAAAAAAATATTCTTTAGCAAAAGATAAAAAAAAAAATCAAAAACTTAGTTATTTGAATATTTCACATACATTTTGAAGTTGTTTGAAAAAAATGTAAATACAAAAGTTGTAAGTAAGTAGATCTTTTTTATTTTAGAACTTTGCCATTTAACTTCTTTTTGTAGAACTTATAGTTTTTCCGGAAATCGACATAAACCGTTATTTACCCTTAAAATCTCACCCCCTCCCCCTTCCCGAACTCAGATCGCGCGTAAAAAAATTTCCTTTTACATATTCTCTCTACCTTTTTCAATGGGTTTCATCCTACTATAATTTTTTTTGGTCTCAAAAATTATCGACACTGCAATGGTCTATAACGTGAAAGACTTGCCCCCCCCCCCCCCGACCAAATTTTTGCCCCCTCCTGGCCAAGACCTTGCCCCCCCCCTGGCCAAGACTTTGCCCCCCCCTGGCCAAGAACCTGGGTACGCCCATGATTGTATTTTCCTTTACATCAATATCTACAACCAAATGAATTAACGTTTTCAATCCACGCGTTACGCGACAGTTACATGCACTGAGCAACTGCATTTGAATATCTCGCGGATGTCGAAATTTCGCGAACAATGCACATTCGGGAATCTGCATTGTCTCTACACGTTTTGGGCGAGACCGATGTTAATCGATTTGACTAAATTTGCTCGTTGAAATTAGGTCCAGCTAATTTGAGGGTTGAATTAACTGGAAAATGTTTCTATAATCAATATTATTGTTTCTATAGGATTTTGCGTATGACGTAATTTTATTTTTTTACATAAAGTTTGCACACTTTAGCCTTTTTTTCTTCCTCTTGGTCCATCCATTTTTCCAAGCATAGGTTTCCAGGAAGAGATTGCTACCTGAGCGATAAGGCCGCCTATTGCATACTCAAAATAAATTATATTTTAAGTCCAGTATCTGTTTTGAGTCACCGATATCAGTTACATTAAAAAACAAACATACTTTTAATTTATTTTATTTCAACCAATTGTAAATTTACAACAGCTTGAGATTATTTTAAGGCTGTACCTCACCACGCTGGTCCAGTTCAAATAGATAAATATCCGTTGCCACTGAGAAATTTGATCATTAAATTAAAATATGATTAGCGCAATTTTTTAAACCAGATTCCGGATTAGAGGGTGTTATAAATTTCCATATATTAAAAGTCATTTTTAGTGAGAGCCTAGAGATTTTCCACAAACAGCTAACTGGCTGCATGCATTTCTTGAGAAGAGTTCCCCAAGAAACTACACAATATTCACTTACACTTACAAAGACTTCTGAAAAGAATTTTAAAGTCTTTTGAGAACATACCTCCCACAAAACCAAATCTATCTAGATTTGTCAAATGCAATCTGTTCATATCCCGAACTGTTAATTATTCTCCATTGATCACCACCAGTCGCGGCACTGACGATAATTGCCTCGAATATTGAATATGGAGAATATTCAATTTGGAAATTAACCAACTGCACGCTTTACTGAAATTTAGAAGGAAATTAATTTGAGAAACGCTCGCGATTTCCAATTCTATTGGGCCTATTTAGAAAGAGGCTTGTGAGCGACGGCGTACGTAATTGGGAAAAATATGAAGTTAATGCTTTAGAACAGATTTTGGCTTTGTATATTAGGCTGTAAAAGGAAAGCCAATTAACAATATATGATATTTTAATGGAAACGAAATTTTTAGACGTAAAATCTATTAGCAATCAATCATGTAGTTCAAAATAATCATAATTCTATTTCTCAAATCTAAATCTTTGAAATTCTTTCTTTTTTATATTTTACGTAGATATACACTCTATTTTTGACACATTATCAATGATTTTCACGGTTTTTCCTTGTTTTGGGACCTTGAAATTACGGTTCCGGTTACTGTCGATTGACAGCACTCGGTCTTTTGGGCGGTTTCAAAAGAACTTTTTATTTAATATTCATCGTGCAGCTAAAAACAAAGCTGCAAGGTCGCGACAACTCAAACAAGAGTTAAGGAGCTGAATAATAGATGTATTCTTGCATACAAAACTTACATAGAAAACAAAGCGTCGCTTTCAAAGAGCGTCAAAGGGCTGTAAATAATAAAACAATCAGCGTTGGAGGGAAACTCGTAATGTAAGTTATTATAGAACTCTTGAAAGAAAATATTTGGTATGAAAATGAATACGATGATACCTAGACTATAGCAAAGTTTTTTTATATTTTCAGATGTCATTATTGCTTTCTGATTTAATCTAATCATCAACGAGTGGAATAATTATTGATCCCCGACAAATAATATGGCTGTGATAGGAAAAGGTAGGTGGTAATGATTACCTTATATCTCATTTTGAATTCTAAACTTATTCTCTTATTTATTCAGTACTATAAGTCTACAATAATTTTCACTCGTTACTCAGATATCGTTTTCCTACAAAATCCTATCGAAGCGCTGGGCTAACACGCCACACTACATATAAATAGTTTGGTTTGTTCAGGGTGTTTGCGCGCATACGGCTTTGTTGGACTGTGTTTGCCGATCACGCGGGCATGGAGTTGTTCTACAGATGTGCCCGCGGCCATGGGGGTAGGAATGTAAAAGGGTGGAAGAACCTTATAATGGTACAATATCTACTATTCATTCAAAAAGAAATGAGGAATAGACGGTCATAGTGGTTTTGTTTGAATCAAGGAGAGACAGAAAAATAGATAGAAAATATTTCTTTAATTGCAAGGACCTTAGACTGCTTCAGGTTTTCATCAGGTTAAAAGGTTCATGTTTGTAACAGGTTTTAGTGTAGATGTTATCTGTAACATAATTTAAAAGAAAGAAAGAAAGAAAAGAAAGGAAAATATTTATTTCATATTAGGAATACAAAATATTCGCTTAATGAATGTCATTTTTTCCCTGTCATCTCCTTTAGGTGCCCGTTTGGGCTAGATGTTGAGCTGAGAGAGAAAAGGCGGCAGAAAAAAATTCCCAGCACTCTTTTAAAAAAAGTACATAATAATATATTTGAGATAATAGAATGGCTATGAGTTGATAATGGGTACACGTGGCAGCTGATCGTGTGAGACACTATCAAAAGCTCTTCTCTCAAACGGCTTCACTATAATATACCTTAAACACATAAATACGTAGTCCCATTTTGTTCAGCATGTTTGCCTTGAGAAGGTTTTATCGAACTTCTATTTACAAACATGTAGAGTACAGGAAGAAATTGAGCAAGAGTTAGTGCCGGAAGCTGTGGGGTGGTAAATAACATTCAATTGGTAGAATAATTTACTACTTAATCCAAAAAAAACACACATGTATGGATCTGGTTTGTTAAGTATATACTACGAGGTGTATGAAATTCGGTGCATATGCGAGTCAACGCGACGACGACCACTCAACTCAACTCAACAAGTCAATGTGACGACCCGCTTGGCGTAATGGTTACCATGCCGGACTGCCGCTCGAAGGGTCCCGGGTTCGATTCCCGGCGAAACAGAAATTTGACTGTTGAGTTTGAATTTTCTGTTTTCGTGAGTTTGCGTGCAGAACGACCTCTTCAAATTGCATCCTCAGTAAAGTAAAATTTAAATGCAGTAGCAGAGGAGTAGATACTGTATTTAAATTTTTACTTAGTATACTTTTAAATACATCCCAAGAGGATAAAATACTTGCTCGTTAATAACAGGTTGCAAATATCATCGGATACACAAAACCACAATGCGCAAATAAGAGTAATTATTTGATTTCTCTTTTGGCGCCGGGCGAACTCGATTATTATATTATTATTGATAAACGCTTAATGAGCCCCAGATATGAGTAATTACAGCAATGAATACAGCAAATGTTTTTAATATATTTAATTTAAGTCTATAGTCATCCGAATCGGAATTGAAAACAACATTTTGAAAATAAAATTATTCACCGGCTACGCCCACAATAAATAAATAGATATTAGATTCGGAGGCAATCCAAAAAGTAATGCAATACCATTTCCCACATACGATACATGCACATGCAACAATAAAAAAAAATTATATACACCAAATAGGCACCACCACCAATACGTGTTTCTCCCCAAAACAAAGCAGCATCAGGGTTATTAACTCATTAATTATATGAGTCATGTTAACGGCGTCAACTGTACTCGTTCGACGAACGTCAACGAACGACGAGGAACTTTACTTCGAAATTGGGGAATAAAATGAGTAATTGTTACGAGTATTATTACACATTACAATTACATGATAAATGAACTGTTAAGAAATAAATATGCATTTGGTGAAGTGAAATGCGCGTCCCAGACTTAAAATCGACACCAGTTACCACGACCTCTGATATGGCTATCACTAGCAGCATCAAAATTTCAATTTCATTATCTCATCGTTTCATAAAGAAAACAAATTCATTTCTCTTTGTTTCATAAATATAATGAGTTTTAAATAAAACGCCCCCGGTTAGTTCAACGGATATCAATATTAGCCGTTCGGTTTGATGGAGCGACTAGTAAAGCAAACTCAATTTATTCACCGATATTCCCAATTGCTAGGAAAAATATTGAAGTGAATTTCCAATCCATTTAGAGTTTTAAAATGTTATGAAATGGATAGTGTATAGACGTATATATAACGAGAATAAGAAATAATATAATAATATGACTAAGAAATTCACATAAGAAATAGAAAGTAATAATAGAATGGGTTCCACAATTATGTACACTATATAACTATAACAGCCTAATATTCTATTTCGGAGTCCGTTTGGCTCTGGTTGTAGAAGTAACGTGTACTAAAAAGCGCGTTCTCATTTAAAAAAAACACATTCATAGCCGAAGATAGTCTATGGTCAAGTAAAATGTAGTAATATTTCATAGCTACATTTTCATGAGTATTATGTCAAAAGTTTATTTTTGTAATTGTAAGTTACACAAAAGAAAGTTATGAAGTAAAATTATTTGATAGGTTTTTCGTTGTATTCAAAACACTAGTGGAGTGGAAGCTTTCGCGGCGTAGCTCGATGACGGTGGGTCGATATCGTGGCCAGGGTCTGCCTTTGTGATAGAAAACGGCATTTAAGTGGCCGATCGCGCTCACAATAGTCAAATGAAATGGTTTCACTCGCTTGGCTTATAATATCAAAGAAAGTAAGCGGGTGTTTTAAAAACATTTAAGAATATCTCTAGGTTTGTTGGGAAGATATTTTTTTTACAACCTTTTTTTATGTCCCACTGCTGGGCACAGGTCTCCTTCTCACACAATTGAGAGGGATTTAGGCCATAGTCCACCACGCTGGCCAGGTGCGGATTGGTGGACGTCATGCTTTCGAGAAATTATGAATTTCTCTCAGGCATGCACGGAGATGGAGAACATCGTAATCAATGAAATATCACGATATTTTCCATCACCGTAGAGCAGCGATAAATTCGCACATTACAAATTTCTTTGTCAGAGGTGCGAGCCGAGGATTTGAACCTGGGATCGGTCGCGTCGAAGACCGCGGTTTTTTACCACTCGGCCATCGCTGCTCAACGGGAAGATATTATTATTATAAAATATGCATAGCGATAAGTAACTTGAAAAATTCACGCTGAAGCGCGCAAAGCCCAGTAATTGTCAACCAGCGGCTAGCGTTCAACGATCAACGCAACTCTGCGAACGAGTGCGGTCAGGTGTGAAATGGGTGACCGTTAGTGGTATTTCAGTGCTTCGCAGGGTACGTTAAGTCGTCGATCTCGGTTGTTATCGATAGACAACAGTCATTAAATCCTTGCAGAGGTCTTATGGGCGGTTCAAAAACCTCCGACAGTGGGCTGCCCACTAAGCCGCATCTCCACCAACTCGCATTGAAGCAGCGTGGTGAAGTGCTTACTTCCAGCCTGGAGCTTTCCAGGCCTCTTCAGTAATGGGAAGAGACCCGAGTCCAGCAGTGGGACACAAAAAAGGAAGCAACCCAACAAGGTAGTGCAAGAATATTATTTGCAACAAAGATAACGCTAAGATGGTTTTATAAAACCGTTCTTTTAATTTATAGTTAGGTACTCATTTTTCTCCGTCTCTATTGATTATACTAATCTTACTAATATTATAAACGCAAAAGTTCGTAAGTATGGATGTTTGTTACTCTTTCACGTAAAAACTACTGAATGGGTTTTAATTAAACTTTACAATAATATAGTTTATGCATCAGAATAACACATAGGCTACAATTTATAAAGATATTGTGTGAATTGTTCAAAATATGACGAAAAGTGTCAAGTAAGTAGGATAAAATCTACCATCTGCGAGCTATTTTGGCGTGCGCTGCCAAAACCGCTAGAGTTAAACATGTGTAGTGTATGATGGAAATGTTTATCTTAAATAGTCCTACAAAAAAGCCAGTCCAGCCATCAGAAGGGACTTCACTTTATGCTAATGATCCTCTCTAACGCGGGTGAAACCGCGGGGCACAGCTACTACGTAAATAAACTATTTGCTTCTAGACAACCCACATACGGCTCTACAGCAAAGCCCTTTGTAGGATAACCCTCAATACCTTAAAATCACTCAGTGCGAATGCCTCGGGCCCTCATACATGACCAGAGATCAGGTATTTATTTGATGTACAGTAAGTTACTCGAAAATCAAAACTGATTCTCAGTATTGGTAGTTGCTAGTCATGTATAACCTCAAAAAATGTTCTGCTGAAATCTGTCATGTAAAACCTCAAAAAATATTCTGCTGAAATTTTATCTTTGAAGACATTTTTTTTTTGTCTATTTATTCGACAGGGCTTTCAAATCATTGGTTTCACGTAAAATCTACCAGCAACATTTTGTGATAGTGTTGTCCTCATGAAAATTTTTAGAATGTTGTTAATAAAATTTACAATGTAGAATAAAAATAAAACTTTTAAAATTAATAGAATCAGGCGTTATTTTGCGGAACTCCATTGTTATAAAGTTAGGTAAAAACTACTTTGCAACAATCCGCAATCAGAACGTATGATGGTGTATACTTTTTTCATGCACAAGCACCTCCCTCCCTCCCACATAGGACAAATGCACATGCAACAATAAGTATACACTACTTATATACGTACCACCACCAACACGTGTTTCGCCCCAAAACACAGCATCATCCGGGTTATTGACTCTAAAAAAACTTTGTAATGCTCATATCAGCAAAAATTTTTTTTTTGCTTGCTTATCCGACAAAACTCATGCTTGCATGAGATTCTATGTCCATGAGCTGTAGTCACTACTTAACTCCACGTAATGTTGATCTTCTATACCAAGAAAGACAATCCATAGAAAAAAAATGAGCCGAAATTTTATTGGTTGGTTACATTTATGGTCAAAGCTTGTCTTTTAAAAACAAGAGGCGGAATCTGATGAACTTACAGCGATATAATTCTAATATTGAAATAAAAGCGGACACTAAGGCCAAAATGATTTTATACGTATGGTACACATGTAAGGCAATTTACATGCACTCTAGGATATAGGTAATCATAGAATTCCCTCAGGGAAGAAACGGACTGAGCCGAGTTAGTCGTTCGAATCAACATGCAGTAGTTGAAGCTTGTCAATTGAATTTCTGATGAACTCAGACTAGTAAGATGGATTTAAAGCATTGATAAATTTTATAAGTGGTTATGCTATCGGAACAGATGTGATGATGGGATGATAGAGATGATGGTGATAAAGATGAACTGACATTTAAAAAGTGCAGCTATTTTTTTTTCTCTCAGCTCACTATCTATCTAAAGCCGATAACAGTAAAAGGATTAAAGTTCACATAACGAAAATTGTGATGTGCAGCGATGGCCGAGCGATTAAACCCGCGGTCTCCGATACGGAGACACCGAGTTCCACCCTCGGCGCGCACCACTGGCGATATAGAATTTTGAGTGTGTATTTATCAATGTTTCACGGTCAAGGAAAATGATTTGACACTCGTATTTATTTAATTACTAACTGTGCCCCGCGGTTTCACCCGCGTTAGAGAGTGAAACACTCTTAGTAAGCAGAGGTCTTCAATTTAAAAAAGAACTAATTGTAATTTAATTACAATTTAATAAGAAAAAACAATCTAAACAACAGTTAATAAAAAAAAATAAGGGTCGTGGGTACTTCCGCGCCAAATTACATTAGAGGTCTTAAAATGTATCAATTTCCTGGCCTGAACACGAAGCGGAGCGCGGTGGACTGAAGCGGGCCGGATGTATGTCCAGCTATGCAGGATGTAGATCCACAAACAGATGCGTGTCCGCCGCCGAAGCGTAGTGACCACAGCTGATCTACGCGTTAACGGCAGGGTAGGCTTCGTGGCAGCACAGCAAGGCGGGTGATGGAACCCTGGAATCATCCATTCATCTGGATCAGTCCCAATTCATCGTTTGAACTGCCGCATCAACGACCTTATAATGTGACAGGTGGAATATGATAATGCAAAAGCATGAAATAGTGATTAATGATGCGGCAGTCATACAGAACAGTTAACATAAAACTAGGCAATGAAAAAAACACACAAGCACTTTAACAGCAATTAGATTAACTTTGTTTATTTATTTATTTATAATAAATAAATAAATAAATAAATAAAACTAAGTTCTCGTAAAAATATAAAATCCGTTGTACAATTTCGAGAAAGGAAAAAAAAATAGGTAGGTAGTATCACAATGTACTCGTACCTGTGATTTAATTAAACGATTAACGATTTGGATCTAAAATATTACAGCCAAGCAATAATGTGGTTGCTGGATAATTACGGATAAATTCCTAACAATGATTATTACAAATGAAATGAAGTCGGTTAGAAATGAATAACTGATGAAATGCATCTAAGTACCTAAAAATAATTTCTGCAACACTCACCCGATTTTGGGGGTTTACACGTCACTTAATATAACTTTGTTATAAAAATTAATTCCTTATTGTATTTGCCTCGTAGCTTACGGACAACAAAAATAATCTGAATTAAAAAGTAGCGGTAGTGCGTCCTCACTCTCGTCACAAGGAACTCGCTCAACTCACTCGACGCGTCATCGGTGTCATTCCGATGGCGATCGGTACTCGTCGCACACCTACCTACATTATTTTATTACTCACGCACAGATTACAACGGAGCACTTCCTTGCTATTATGTTTTTATAGACGTTAGTTCGAAACATTATAATTTTAACGACTGTATAATTTATAATTTATAAGTGAAATAATAATATAACAAAAGAATAATAAGAATGAAACCGTTACATACCCCCCTTTTTAGGTTAGGATTTTTCTAGGAAAATCCTCTAAAATAACACTGTAACTCTTCATAAACTAAACTAATTTAACTTAAAATCCTTGACATGCCAAAACCCTATGTTACGCCCTGACATGTCTTCTAACTCGTAAACTAATTTTGAATTTTTACCGATGATGCGACACTTCGTGAATTTAGGTGCTAGTTTTTTCGAAAATCTAGCATCTTTATCACTTTGATAGAAGGTACGCTTCCAAATAACATCACCAACATTAAAGTCAACATTCCTCCGTCGAAGATTATAATGTGTGCTATTTCGCGAATGTGCTTTCAAAAGTGATGCTTGTACTTTATCAAATGTTTTTCTAAGAACACCTATGTTTTCAACGTATGCATCTCGAGGAGAAAATACTATTTGGTCTTCTAAATCAGTGTCAATGTAGTGGGAACCACAAATTACTAGCTCACGCCCATAAACTAGAAATGATGGTGTGTAGCCAGTGACTTCATTGACAGAGTTGTTTAAGGCGAATTGGATTTTTGGAATATTAGCGTCCCAAGATCTATGATCATTCTCAACGAATGTGGCAACTGCTGTCATAATAGTTTTATTGTAGCGTTCTACAGTGTTGACCTGAGGAGTATATAAGGGAGTATAAAAAACATTAGGGATATTGTAAGAATTAAAAAGATTTTTTATCATAGCACTAGTGAACTGCTTACCGTTGTCCATTAATATAGTGCTGGGTATACCATGGACAAGAAAAATATTTTCTTCAAGAATTCTACTAATTATGTCCGAGGTAGCTCTGCGAATGGGAAATAAGAGACAAAACTTAGAAAAACAGCATGTGACGACTAATAAAAATGTATTCTGTTTCCTAGACACAGGAAGTGGTCCAACAAGGTCGACACTGAGCATTTGAAATGGACGGCAACAGGTCTTAGGTCTGCCCATTATCCCATAACTTGCCTGATTCGAGTGTTTATAGGATAAACAGGTATCGCAGCTGGTAACAAAGTTTGTTACATCGTGATGCATTCTAGGCCAAAAGTACCGCAGACATAATCTTTTGTAAGTTTTTGAAATACCGAAATGCCCAGAAGTCGGCTCAGAATGATTTTTAGCTATGATATCCTGGCGTTTTTCTAAAGGGATTACCTCTTTCCATTCAAACTCCCTAGTTAAGGGGTTAATGGATTTAATATATCTAAATAATTTACCATTGATGACACGGTAGTTAGGTAATGAATTGGATGAAATATTACATTCTTGGATTATATTAATATACCATGAGTCCTTCGTATTGGAGGTAGCAACAGATGGCTCGAGGGTAGGAGAGTGTTCGATAACAGCTAATGGAACTGCACGTGATAAACTGTCTGGCACAACGTTGTCCGAGCCCTTACGATGCTTAATTTCAAAGTTGTACGCAGAAAGGCGCACACCCCAACGAGCTAATCTTCCCGTTGGATTATTTAAGTTTAGAAACCATTTTAGGGAGGAATGGTCTGTGTATACCGTGAAACGAAGACCGTTCTCTAAATAGCAACGCCAATGCTCGATAGCTGTGAGAACCGCAAGTGCTTCGCGTTCTGTTGCACTATAAATGCGTTCCTGTTTAGATAAGGACTTGCTCATATAGGCAATTACCTTATCTACGCCGTCCAAATTCTGAGTCAGCACCGCCCCCAGTCCAAAGTCACTAGCGTCGGTATGGATTTGGAACGGCTGAGTATAATCAGGACAGGCCAGAATGGGTGCAGATATTAAATATTTTTTAAGCGTCTGAAAAGCAATGTCAGCTTCCTTGGACCATAGAAAAGGAGGTGCATTTTTTCCTTGAGATGTTAGTTTATTGAGCGGAGCTGCAAGAGTGCTAAAATTAGGGATGAATCTCCGATACCAAGACGTCATACCTATAAAACGTCTTACCTCCTTGCGATTAGACGGTGTCGGATAGTTCCTAACGGATTCAATTTTATCTGGATCCGCTTGCAAACCGTTGGCATCGACAACGTATCCAAGGTTATTTCAGTTCTTGCCTAAAAAATTGACTTTTTTGGAAATTTATAGTTAAGTTTGCAGCTTTTAATTTATTTAGGACGCGAGATAAAAGAGATATGTGCTGCTCAAAGGTATTTGAGACTACTATAACATCATCGACAAAAACAAAAACTCTATGCTCAAATTCAGGTCCGTAAAACAAAATATCAACTAAACGCTGCTGTGTAGCAGGAGCGTTAGTAAGACCAAAGGCCATACATTTAAACTGGAATGTTCCACGCGATGGAACATAGAAAGCAGTCTTACACCTATCCTTTTCGTCAATTAAAATTTGCCAAAAACTTTTTGATAAATCCAGACTTGACAGATATCTGGCATCCCGCAGGTTATCTAGAATTTCCGCAATATAGGGTAGACTATATGCGTCCTTTTTTGTTACAGCATTTAATTTCCTGCTGTCGAGACAAAATCTCAGTTCTCCATTTTTCTTTGGAGTAAGAAGGACTGGAGATGACCATGGACTTTCACAAGGCTCCACTACATCCTCCTTTAACATTTCATCTAGTTGTTCAACTAGAATGCGCTGCTTTTCCGGAGACATTCTGTAATAACGTTGACGAATGGGGGCAGCATCACCAGTGTCAATAGAATGCGTAATTAGGGAGGTGCGCCCCAAACCACGTTCTTCATAAGAAATGTCCCGAAATTGCGCAATAATATCATCAGCAGTAGATTTTTGATGATTCGTAAGGTAATCATTAGATAGAACAGTACCAGGTTTGTCATCTATAACATCAGCAGAAAATTGTATTTCAGAGTCCTTGTGAAACGTGATGGAATCTAAATATTTAGGGAAAAGACCAAATAATCTCCAAAAATCCATACCCAAGATTAAAGAATACTTAATATTTGGCACTATATAAGCAGCTAAGGTATTGCTCTGACCCTGAAAACAAACTGGTATTTTCATGACACCTATTGCATATAAGCTTTCTCCACCTGCGGTGGCAAAATTAATAGGGTCACATTTTTCAAGTGCATACTTTATTTTATTAATTAATTGTAAATGGGAATTATTACCTAATATTGTTAGACTAGAACCCGTGTCAAGCAATCCTGTAAGTATTTCATTCAAGATAGTTACATGACAATAAGGTCTAGATATATCTGGATTTTTATTTTGGATTGAGGCAACAGCATTAAAGGAGAAGAATTTAGTTAAAAAGTTAAGCCAATTATTCCATTCAGTTACATTAAAAATTTTTTTTTTATATTTATGCGATGTGCTGTTACTCCAATCCTTCCGATTCAGTTTTTTGAATCCGAGGGTTCTTTAGTAGGATTGCACACAGGACACTCAGGGTAACGAACATCTTTTTTTCCACACTTAAAACAGACGAGATAACGATCTTGAGTGCAATTTTTTAATGAATGAGAGTCAGAACGACATCTAGGACAGTAGATTGGTTTTAACGAAACTGATGAGGCAGCAATGTGTGAATTTTTTACTACCCTATTAAAATTATTTTCATTGTGTTTCTGAGGAATTTTAAACTTACTATGTAGATGCCGGGAAGCGTTGTTATAATTATTATTTAAAAAATTGGAGCAATCAGGTTTGTAAGCAAGGTCGGGTACTAGTGTGTTAGATGTTACACAAGGGGGCTCATGAAAATTAGCGAAACGTGCCTGTATATCTTCGTACCTGCGGCAAACAGATTTAAGTGCGTCAATGCTCTCAATACTAGAGGCTGCAGAAAGAGCATTAGCATAGCAAGGACGAATGTTGTGCAAGAGTATGTCGAGCTTTTCCTCCTCAGAGAAGGGTTTACTTAGCCTAGAGAACATACCATGCATGTAAGATAAGTAAATCGTGATATTTTCCGACTCGCCTTGCGTACGAGAACGAATTTCAGCAGCAAGCCTGTAATCATAATCGCTACTGCTGAAATCTTGTTTAAGTAGTTCGCACAATTCCTTCCACGAGTTAATACTTCCTATATGGCAGCGATACCAATGAAGAGCATCATCGGTAAAAATTTCAAAAGCTAGGGTTAAAATTTTATCGAAAGAAATGCCTCTAGATTGAACA
This sequence comes from Pyrgus malvae, assembly GCA_911387765.1. NCBI lineage: Eukaryota > Metazoa > Arthropoda > Insecta > Lepidoptera > Hesperiidae > Pyrgus > Pyrgus malvae. Next base: position 23,706,867 of record OU426962.1, on the reverse strand, counting down.
AACTCTTCCACATTCAAAATAAAAGAACGGACGCAAGTTTTACCCGAAAACTTAATTTTCTGCAATTCGTTAGATAAGTTTCGCTCGCAATTTACTGTTACATTTGCAGGTTCAGATGTGCTTTCTAACGTGGAGGTAAGAGAAGATGTATTGCCTTGCGTAACGTGAGGTCTGTAAACCGTTAATTCTTTATAATGACTTTTAAAATTGGAAACACAAGCTTTATAAACGTCCATAACTTCCGGAGTACAATTAATACGGTTAATCCTGTGATAAATATGGTGTAATAAGTTTTCTGTTCGCAAAAATAAATTTTTATCGAACTTAGTTTTTAGATTTAATAAATTGTTTTGTGATTTTATCAGGGATTCTTTTATTGCCTTTAAATCCTCGCTGGGTTCTAAATGGGATTCAAGAACATCCTCAGAAGGAGATAATAAGGCTAATTTATTAATTTGCTTACGCAATTCCTGGACAGAATCACCAACACCACCTCTAAGTTCAACTTCGTATTCCAATTCAGGTTTTTGTAAAGAAAATAATTTAATAGGATACGACATTCTGATAAAATAAATACCAAGAAGGTGTGTGTTGCAAAAATTAGAACTAAACAAATACAACAACAACTAAAATCTAAAACTACAAGCGGCTAGGCAAAATCACAACATAGAATAAATCAACCAGTGGGTAGTAACGAAAAAAATATATATAAGAAGAAGGTAGATTGAAAAACTAATAATTTACAACGTTCGTTGCTTCTACACACTGATTAATTGGTAGGTTACAATTGATCTTATAACTAGGGTTTATAGCCAACACCAGAAAAAACTATTACTGCTACAAAACACACAAATGCAATTTGGACGCGGTAGCAACTATAACTGGGCGCCAATGAAACACTCTTAGTAAGCAGAGGTCTTCAATTTAAAAAAGAACTAATTGTAATTTAATTACAATTTAATAAGAAAAAACAATCTAAACAACAGTTAATAAAAAAAAAATAAGGGTCGTGGGTACTTCCGCGCCAAATTACATTAGAGGTCTTAAAATGTATCAATTTCCTGGCCTGAACACGAAGCGGAGCGCGGTGGACTGAAGCGGGCCGGATGTATGTCCAGCTATGCAGGATGTAGATCCACAAACAGATGCGTGTCCGCCGCCGAAGCGTAGTGACCACAGCTGATCTACGCGTTAACGGCAGGGTAGGCTTCGTGGCAGCACAGCAAGGCGGGTGATGGAACCCTGGAATCATCCATTCATCTGGATCAGTCCCAATTCATCGTTTGAACTGCCGCATCAACGACCTTATAATGTGACAGGTGGAATATGATAATGCAAAAGCATGAAATAGTGATTAATGATGCGGCAGTCATACAGAACAGTTAACATAAAACTAGGCAATGAAAAAAACACACAAGCACTTTAACAGCAATTAGATTAACTTTGTTTATTTATTTATTTATAATAAATAAATAAATAAATAAATAAAACTAAGTTCTCGTAAAAATATAAAATCCGTTGTACAATTTCGAGAAAGGAAAAAAAAATAGGTAGGTAGTATCACAATGTACTCGTACCTGTGATTTAATTAAACGATTAACGATTTGGATCTAAAATATTACAGCCAAGCAATAATGTGGTTGCTGGATAATTACGGATAAATTCCTAACAATGATTATTACAAATGAAATGAAGTCGGTTAGAAATGAATAACTGATGAAATGCATCTAAGTACCTAAAAATAATTTCTGCAACACTCACCCGATTTTGGGGGTTTACACGTCACTTAATATAACTTTGTTATAAAAATTAATTCCTTATTGTATTTGCCTCGTAGCTTACAGACAACAAAAATAATCTGAATTAAAAAGTAGCGGTAGTGCGTCCTCACTCTCGTCACAAGGAACTCGCTCAACTCACTCGACGCGTCATCGGTGTCATTCGGATGGCGATCGGTACTCGTCGCACACCTACCTACATTATTTTATTACTCACGCACAGATTACAACGGAGCGCTTCCTTGCTATTATGTTTTTATAGACGTTAGTTCGAAACATTATAATTTTAACGACTGTATAATTTATAATTTATAAGTGAAATAATAATATAACAAAAGAATAATAAGAATGAAACCGTTACAAGAGGATCATTAGTATAAAGTGAAGTTCCTTCTGAAGTGCCGCTTATAAAAGTGTAACTCTAGCTGTTTTGGCAGCGCACGCCAGATTTAGTATATAGTATAGTAGATTTTTTCCTACTTAATTGACACTTATCGTCATATTTTGGACAATTCACAAATATAAATTGTATATTAATAAATAAAAATTAATAAATTATAGCCTATGTGTTATTCTGATGTATAAGCCTATATTATTGTAAAGTTTCATTAAAATCCATTCAGTAGTTTTTACGCGAACCAGTAACAAACATACTTACAAACTTTCGCGTTTATTATATTAGGATGATGTTTTCCATCACGGTCATGCCGCAATTTTAATATAATAAAAGTAACTCAAAATTTCTCGAAGGCATGATGTCCACCAATCTGGACTTCGCCACCGTGATGGACTGTGGCTAACATCCCTCTCGAGAGGAGACTTAAACCTTAAAGGGGTACATAAAAAGGGTAGAAGAAAACAAGACACTAAACAAATAAATATATTTGGACAATTCACATAACGCCATCTGATTCCCAACTAAGCAGAGCTTGTGCTATGGTAATCAGAATGCTTATAAACATACTTATATTATTCTAAATACATACTTATATAGATAAATTAACACCCAGATGCAGAAAAAATTGTCATGTTCATCACACAAATATTTGTCTTGGGTAGCAATCGAACCCACGACTTCACGCTTCGCAGACGGCACATCACCCACTACGCCACGGAGGCTGTCAATGATGATGAATTGGCATTTGAAAAAGTGCTACTGTGAGATTATTTCCTCCGGCTCTTTTCTCTCAGCTTTCTCTATCCAATCTCCCATAAGGACACGAACAGCCGATAAAAATGAATGAAATATTTTATTTATTTATTTATTTAAACATTAGTGTAAGGCATTTAGTACAATAAATAATAATATTGTTACGCGCTATGGGTAATGAAAATGCCGTTGGTAACGTAGAAGGCGTTTATTGTCAGCTTCCACAAAAATCCACTTCACAAAGTCCGAATCACAATGCACAATCACTATAGTCCAATATCTTCGCTTGAGTCGTCGAAATAATTCTTCCTTGTCGCTTGGTAGAGATCGCTTCGGTTTCACTTCCGAAAATAAACTGCCCAGTCGCGGCTCGGCGCGTGCCTTATATACGGCCACCCATGGTTCTCTAGAAATTTTCCGAACCACCAAATACAATAGGCCCGTCCCGAACCTTCCTTTATGTTATTACGCACCTATGTACAGCTTATGTAGTCATTAACAATAGCCGCGACCCGCGATGTAAACAACCTATACACGTTATATAGCGTACGTGTATAGGTTGTACGTACTCACCGCGGATTTGTTCTCGTAGAAATCGATGTTTTTCTTATGACTGATTTTTCGAGAACTTTCTTCACTGTTCGATAGTAGACCTAATACCTATTTATGCGTTTTTGGGGTTTTGCTAAACGACGCTTTGTTTACGAGATATCGGTACTCAAAGTCGTAACATTACCCCCTCCTTAGTCATGATCGTCCCGAGCATGATTCTCTCCGGTCTCTTGCCAATCGGTTTAGATGTACTACTTTTAGTTTTCCTTGGAGAACAGCGAAAGGTCCTTCCCCACTGGTTTGTCCTTTGAGACGCATTCCATTCTTTCTGCGTGGATAATGTAACCAGATATAAATTCCTTCTTCAAAACCCTTAGGACCGGTTCTCCTGTCACATCCAGTCTTCATACTTATGTTGGTTTCCAAATTCTTCCCCTGATCCAATTTCACCTGGGCTCCCTGTCTCCGACAATGTTGGTGGCCGTCCTTTTCATCTAAGGAGACTCCATATGTAGGTTTTGTTGGAGCTACCGTTTCTCGCGTTGCGGGACGTACAGGCTGGTTCATGTTAGGCCTGTTGTATCCGCACGTGTCCTTCCCGCAATCCTGTCTTATCTCGCCTCCGCGTCGATCCCCGGTGTTGCCATTTTTGCACCTCCAACTTTCTTTCACATCAATCTCGCGCCAGGCGTCAACTGCCTGCTTTCGCAAACACTCTTCTATTTTGCGGTCCTTTGTCGACGTGTCGACAGGCTTGGCGGCTCCGATCACTTTCTCTGCTGGGACAGGTTTGCGTGTTTTCTTGTCTCCTTGGCTCTCGGAGTACGGAACCCATCTTCTTTCCCTCTTAGGGCACTCCAAGCGAATATGGCCCCTTCCACCACAGCTGTAGCAAGTAGGGCCAAAACGTGGCTTCCTTTGCTCCGTTATCACCTGCTGTACCCTGTAGGTCCTTGTATCTTGTCGCAAAGCTTCAACTTCTAGAGCATGATCCAAAGCGCTCTTTAGAGTATGGTGATGGCCCAAGCGCACAGCAGCCCTAACCTCCGTATCACGTATCCCGTCGATAAAGTTCTGCAGTATGGATACTTCGATAGCAGCAGGAGTTGAAGCATATGCACGCCTGACAAGCCTTACCACTTCCGTTGCCCACTGCTGAAGGGTCTCGTCGGGCTTCTGCGTTCTTCTTCGAAGCTGGGCTCTGTAGACATATTCCGGGTAATTCTTACCATAACGTCTGTCTAATGCTTCCAGGAGACATTCCAATGTTCTACCTTCCGCCGGTAAACATTCTATAGTTTTCAGGGCATCCCCTCTTAAGGCAAGAATAAGAGCGGCAAAAGCATAATCTTCTCCCCAGACGTTTGCTTTCATGAGGGCCTCAAACTGGTATCGGAAGGCTATCCATGAAGATCTTCCATCGTAGCATGGTATTTCGAGCTTAGCTGATGACGGTACAGATCCTGCTATTGGCTCCCGATTCTTTAGTTTGACGATCTCATTGTTTAATAAGTGTAAGCGGTTTTCATGTGCCTCCACCCGCTTTTCCAAATGATCAGTTCTTTGCAAAACTTCTTTGATAAGGTTCTCCATGTTCTTCAGTTTTTCGGTCAGCCCACTATTACCTTTCTCAATGACCGTTTCTTGGCTGGCCTGGATCCTTTCCTGGGTCTCGCGGTGACTGACCTCCTGTTCGCGGTGGCTGGCCTCCTGTATGTGGCAGCTGGTATTCGGATTGGCCTGGAACTCGCGATGACTGGCTTCCTGTTTACGGCGTATGGCTTCCTGTTCGCGGCGGCTGTCTTCTCGACTGGCCTGGATCTGTTCCTGGATCTCCTGTATGGCGGACAGTAGCGCTGCCATATCCATTGCAGGAGCCGGTGCTGCGGTTGCCCCTGACGATGACCCCGGCGCAGCGGTCTCGTCTACCCCTTCAGCCGCAAGTTGTCGCGCAGCATCCATACCGACCTGTCTCCTGGTCCTCGGAGTGCGCCCCTCTTCTTCTCGTTGTACTAACGGCATCCCACTTCTGACACCAATTGTTACGCGCTATGGGTAATGAAAATGCCGTTGGTAACGTAGAAGGCGTTTATTGTCAGCTTCCACAAAAATCCACTTCACAAAGTCCGAATCACAATGCACAATCACTATAGTCCAATATCTTCGCTTGAGTCGTCGAAATAATTCTTCCTTGTCGCTTGGTAGAGATCGCTTCGGTTTCACTTCCGAAAATAAACTGACCAGTCGCGGCTCGGCGCGTGCCTTATTACGGCCACCCATGGTTCTCTAGAAATTTTCCGAACCACCAAATACAATAGGCCCGTCCCGAACCTTCCTTTATGTTATTACGCACCTATGTACAGCTTATGTAGTCATTAACAATAGCCGCGACCCGCGATGTAAACAACCTATACACGTACGCTATATATAGGTACGTACTCACCGCGGATTTGTTCTCGTAGAAATCGATGTTTTTCTTATGACTGATTTTTCGAGAACTTTCTTCACTGTTCGATAGTAGACCTAATACCTATTTATGCGTTTTTGGGGTTTTGCTAAACGACGCTTTGTTTACGAGATATCGGTACTCAAAGTCGTAACAATATAATAATTTGCAGGTCTTAATACATAATACGAGTTCAAACAAATGCTACCTTTTCAGGCTTCACACTTAACACAATACTGTAAACTTACAAAATAGAAGGTTAAAACAGTAATTGACGATTTGAGTAACTTACTATTTATCAATAAATGTCAATTATTAGTAAAAAAACGCGAGGTACGTTATAAATATGTATGACATTTAATTTTTATATAATCTTTTATATTTCATTTTCTTTCAACAATGTACATTTTGTTTCATAGGGCTGCCAAATTGTGGTACACTTTGTCGACAGCGTTCAATAACTGTCCCTTGAATGATGAATGATACCTGACAGCTACAGGTAATATAAATTGACGTTGGATATGGTCTATGGATATGGCTCTCTTTACTCGCTTTATTTTTTTATCCTATTATACATTATCCTTCAAAAATCCACTGATAGACTCTCCTAATATAATTGCTACTTCGTTCAGTCCTGCGCCCTCTGAATCCAGCTGCTTCCAGGTGTCTTCTTCAGGTCGTTGGTTCAGCTGGTTGGACGGAAGCCTGTTTACGTCCATTTTTTTAGTACCTATACGGTGACGATTAATTTATATATTCTGGAAATGCTAAAAAAACCTTTTACAAACAAACAAGAATATCACGATATTTTATTAACATAACTGAGGACCCGTGTGATGCAACGATTAATGCCCGACTGCCAATCGGAGGTCCCGGGTTTGATTCCTGGCGAAGCAGAGATTGCAATAATGAGTTCCATTTTCCAGTTTCTGTTCCCGGTCTGGGTGTTTGTGTTCATGTCTATGTATGTGGCCATGGTACCCACGACACAAAGTATACCTACTCTACTGTGGGACTATGTGTGGGGCTACGCCATCGTATTCATGTACATATGTAAATATCAAATTTTCTCAGTCATAGGAACACCTTCTTATCCAGCCAGCGTGTCTAGATTTTTTAAAACTAGGCGGTCACTGCCCACATTTTATTTATTAATTAATACTTATACCAATGTTAAGAAACTGGACGTAAATAAGCGATCAAACTAAAGAACAGAATAAGACCAATTTTGTAAAGAGATATTTTCAAAAGCCACATGTCATGTTTTAACTTTTAAACATCCCTCCTTACCATCATGTTGCTTTACACTTGACAAACTTTTAGTAACAAGTTACCGCCTCAATGATTTCTTTGCAAATGCTCCAAGTTTTAGAATACCTTTGACGTATCTTAGCTTTGAAAGATTCAATTTGTAACTTCCCAAAGTCGCAGCCTTGGGCGACAGGCGTGTGCTTCGGATATAAACTTTTGTTTATTTTATTCAACGAAGTAATACTTGTATATTTAAGTTTAGGATGAGTTTATTCTGCCTTTGAAGTCGTAAAAATGTGACACGGTTTTCCCCTTTCTTGTAACGGAAATTGTATATTTATCTACAAATGAAATTCAGCGGGTTCCCGCTGCCTTCTTTATGTGGACAGTCTTCCCAGTTTTAGGACGGTCTGTGCTACTTTTACCCAGACGTGGTCTTCAATTATTCTGTTAATCTTTTGATTATCAGTCCTCATAAAAATATGGCATTTGCATATTTTGATAGCAATGTAAGTGGTAAGGTAGGCGTTTCGCGAAATGATGAAATCCATAGACGAAAAAGGTTACCGACATAGCTCTTGAAATCTGCAAGCTGAAGTGACAATGGCTAGACGATATGCTCTAGCCATTGCCATTATAGTTAGGAGGACCGACGACCGATTAGGAAGAAAGGTTCTTTGAATGGCGACTACGTCTCGGCAAAAGGAGCATAGGCCGCTCTCCAACAGGAGGAGGAGATGGACTGGCGACCTTAACAACACCGCGAGATATCGCTGAATTCTGACACCACACAAACCGAAAACAATAGCGAATATTAGGGGAAGTCTATGGAATTTAAAAGGCTGATGGATGGATGGATGGACGTAAGTAAGACTTTTGACTGTCCACGGATTTCATCGTTTCTGATACCGTCTCGTAGAAAAACACCAAACTTAGCTCATTGCTTGCATGTTTACCTAACCGTACCAAAATGTACACCTAATTTTATCCCGAATTTGTATTAACTTAGCACAGACACAAATTTGATATATCCTGTATCTTGCTTACGAAGCTTCAGATATTGGGCTCTATTTATAACGAAGTCTTCGAAGGTACCGTTAAGATTTTAATGCGGCGTATTAATGCTCAGAAATTTAATGTCACTAAGCTGATGGAGGCTTTCAGTTCAGTGGTAATTTGTTTGTATTATAACAAACAAACAACAAAAATATAATGTCCATAAACATGTGTTTAATTTTTCCTGGTTATAAATGATTAAATATACTTGTATGCTCATGAACGTGTACACAAAACTGAAGCAAGCTTAAGGGTTTCTTCTCCAGAAAAGTTTAGTCACGTTATAAGTGTGTCCGGCACCCAATGCTTTCTCCTGACTGATTGCTGCTGGGCACTGGTTTCTTCCTATTAGTCGGGAGGCCTAGAGCTTACTCCACCACCCTGCTCCGATAACCCGGAAACCTTGACCAACTCGGGAAATGTTGGTTCGTGGTACATTTCTACAATATTTTCAAACAGCGTATAAAACCTCCGACAAGGTTAAACGCCTGTTATCTATTGATTACGACCGGGACCGATGCCTAAACCTGTCCTTCAAAGCACGGCAACGAGCACGAAATTTGCCAGAAGCGGTTACCCATTTCACCCCCGAACGCGCCCGTTTCGCTTAACTGTTACATCTACGCCAATGGGGCATGCTCACTTTGTTTGTAAACCCACTCTTAATAACCATGTGGTTGTAAAGCTGTATAGTATCTGTTGTATCCATCTCCAAATATTTTACTAACAATAATTTCACTTTCCAACTATTAAAACAACTGTAACCAAAGCCAACAGTTCCATTACAATGTGCCAACAAATCGAAAACTCATCAACCGCGCAACATATTTACAACGAGGATTTATTTTGAGTCGGCGTTTATCCACAGTATTGAAAAAGCAATTAAAATCTTCGAGCGGTTCACCGCTTATACCCGCTTCAAATCTGACCCGCCGTTTGACTATTCGTAGATACATTTCATACTATAACTAGTTTTCGTTTTGTATAATATTTTTTGGTTCCATTACTTTTTGCGTACGGGTCTCGCCCCATTATTGGGTAGGCCTTGAGCTTACTTCACTAAGCTGCTCGAATGCGGGTAGGTGGAGACGCCGGTAAGTGGCCAACACGTTGTCGGATGTTTTCAATTTTGGAGACCCGCATTTTAGGGACTAGTAAGGAACGCAGTTAAGCAATGTTAAACACTGTTAGAATATCATTAGGTGGCCGCTATTGAAAATTTTATGTGCGCAAGGAAACTCAACCAATTCGAATTCAAGCAGCTTAGTGGAGTGAGTTTCAGACCTCAATCATGGCAAACGACTCGTGCCAAAGAAGATTCAACCCTTTTCCTCCTCTCACGGAAATTCAGCATGCTGTATAACCCTATTTCGCTATTGAAGATTATATTTTTGATTCCTCGGTGGAATCGACATAAAATAAAAACTAAAAAAGAACTAAGTAAGTAGACCAGGTACTTCTTAAGTCACCTATGTGAAATGGCTGACTCTACAAACAGTTGACACGTTCAAACAACCGGCAATATTGTGGACCATTCGAGAAAAAATCACACCTCTCTGAATTCCGCCCTTACCACAATAGACATAAGGTAGAAATTCGGTTGATTTACGAGGATTCAAAAGATGTTAGGTTAGCGTTTTACGATACGCAACGTATGGGACAATTCGTCAAGTCAAATATTATCGAATGCGTGATTTGTGCCCGCCATTGTTTGAGGATGTCTTGTGTGGCTTCATTTTGAAGCCTGGTTTGTTTGTAGGTTATGGTGTTTGGAAGGGATTTTGTTTTGATAGAATATATTGGTTGTAAGCCGTCTGTGAGTGCAGTTGTAGCGTAGTGGTTAAGACACTGATTTCATGTGGCAGTCGTCAGGATTAAAATTCCGGCGCGCAAGCTGACCTACGTATTAGTTTCTTCACGGTGAAGAGACACTGTGATGAAGCCTGTATAAATAAATGAAGTTTCACACTCATAAATCTACAGGAGGGTAGGTATATCTTGTGTCGTGGGTACCATGGAAACACACATAGACATGATGATAAACACCTAAACCGAGAACGGAAATTAAAACTCATCATTTAAATCTCTTTTAAATAATATGCAAGTTTTACAGCAGAATCTAAAGCGATACTGCAGAGAGGGTGGGGTCCGCGGCCGACTATGCACAGTCTCCCAAGCGCCGCAAATATAGTAATTTGTCGGATAATTATCTATTTGCGGCACTAGCTGTAGAGACTATGGGACCATGGTCTTCTGACATGAAGAAATTCATGTCAGAAATGTCGACCAGACCTGTCCTTGCCTGTGGTGACCTAAGAGCTGGCGGCTATTTTGCCCAACGGCTCAGTCTAGCTATACAAAGGGGCAATGCCGCCAGTGTCTTGGGGACCATACCTCACACGGTCTTTTTAGATGAAATATTTTATTTACAAACCTTTTATGTTTTATCTAATACCTTTAAACGAGCAATTCTTGTATGTATCTAAATATATTTTTTGAATCTCGGAAACGGCTCCAAATATTTTGATGAAAAATAGTACCCTGGTTTCGGGGGTGATAAATCGATCCACAAATTTTTATTGTTGGAAATTTTTAACTGTATAAAAATATTTTCAATGATAATCAATTTAAATATAAACTGAAAATTACGACTCCTCCTGACATCTATTGGAGAGTATTAATAATATTGTGGCGTAAACGCTGTCAAACGGGGGAGCCCACGAGGCTCATTGTGGATTTCCTCAAGCGTCATCAGGACCTTGTGCTTTTTATAGGTTGGGTGGTAGGAAGTTTAAAATATTATATTATTTAATATTATTATTATGACGTTTTGCGTTTAACCAGTGGAGAGAGATTTTTATTATTTAAAATTCATGGTTCAACGGTAACGGCGTATTCTAATCTGACTATTTTGACATCCGGAAGTAAGATAAAAAATTATTGTACCTATATAGAAGGTCTTTTATTAATCGTGGCAGTACTCGACAGGAAATGAAATAAAATGAAATATTTATTTGCATAAAACACGGTACATTTTACGTTAAAAATCTTACAATATTGTTCATGCGTGTCTTACCGACCTAGTCGCTGGGCAAATATTTATTAATAAATAAGATAAAGTCATTGTGTCTTTAGTGATAACAGTATATCCTTAATCTATAGGTTAAATCATTAATTTACTTTTTTTAATTTAAGGATATTAAATGCAATTTCATACCCGAAGGTACATGTCATTTTTTTTAAATAATAACAATAATAATTTAGTAACAATAATATTAGATGATAATATTTGCATAATTGAATAAAAATTTATAATTTATTAGCCAAGCGTTTGAGGTGTCCAGCATGACAATATTCTATAAATTCCTTTGTGGAATAAAAACAGTTCTTAATCAATAATTTAAAAATAGAACCCTTGAACCCATTTAATGTTAGATTTTTTTAACCGAGATGGCAGCAAATTATAAATCTTGATGCACATCACAGAGCTGTTTCTCGAATAGCATGCCGTATAAGATAATAGTCTATGCAATTGACCCCGATGCCGATTGGAGAATGTATCATCTTTGGTATCAAATCGATTTTGATTATTTTTGACACATATCAGACTTTCGTAGATGTACATTGATGGCAATGGCGGGAGATTTAGTTTTTTTTTAAATATTGGCTTACAGGAGTCCATAGGTACCGCACCTTAAATGGCCCTAACACATTTCTTTTGTATAATAAATGCTCTATTGAAGTCAGTTGAATTCCCCCATAAGAGTAATCCGTATCTTAGGACCGAACACACGTATCCGTGATAAGCCATCAATGCTGTTTTTTATTTGCTACTTTTGAAAGATGGTGTAATGCGTATATGAATTTATTTAGTCTTTGGCATACTATTTCTACATGATTTATCCAATTTAAATTTGAGTCGATTTCAATGGCAAGAAATTTAGCTATTTTATTTTAGGATGCAAGGTATACCCCATATCTTAATCTGACGCGCTCGAGTAAATCCGAAAAGCCCCTCTTGGGCTCCGCTACTACCGCGCTATCCGCCAATCCGACGTTCAAAGAAATGACAACGTCGATTTGAAAGACCTCTATGAAAATTTCGTTCATTGAATTAAAGCTTCCGTGGTCGAATGGTTGCGTGAGCTGACTGCGGAACTAGAGACCCGGGTTCAAATCTCGATCGAAACCATTATTGTGTCTATTTTTTATTTTTATGAAAATAACTTTTTTTTATTAGGAGCTATTTCAGATGACTTTGTTAAGTAACACGAAGCAAATGATTGTTTCGTTTTAAACTAAACCAAGAAAATATTTTTTTAGAAAATAAACGATTTAATGTTATCTCATTGTATAAAATCTGGTGCAATAAAGTATTTTTGTATTGTATTGTATTGTATATATCCGAGCAACGCTCGGGCGTCCAGGTACTATGTTTTTATTTTAAGTTATGTATATAGTTAATTAAGATTAGTATTATTTTGTTTTGTATTGAATATATAACATATATGTTGTAAATAAATAAATATTTGGCAGGCTGGTATAGTCTAATATGTAAAGAAAGCAAAGAGAACTTTGAATGTTTATTTTCCACTCCGTCACACTATTTATTACAAGAAGGGTGTGGGATGGTAAATACATTATAGTTGTCACTCAAATGTGACGTGGGTAAAAACTCATACGAAGTAGCCGGAGATATCCCGGGGGAATGTGCACTATTTCTCTGCAAAATACCTATTGTTCTGCAAAAAATCAAAGCGAGCTGTAAACAAACACAAAAATTCAGACATTAACTTTTAGTTTTGTCGTTCCTAAAAGGTGAGCAGCGATAGCCGAGTGGTAAGAAACCGCGGTCATTGACGCGACTGATCCCGGGTTCAAATCCTCGGCGCGCACCTCTGAGAAAGAAATTTGTAATGTGCGCATTTATCGCTGCTCCACGATGATGGAAAATATTGTGATATTTAATTGTTTACGATGTTCCTCATCGCCGTGCATGCCTGAGAGAAATTCATATATTCTCGAAAGTATGAAGTCCACCAATCCGCACTTGGCCAGCGTGGTGGATTATGGCCTAAATCGAGTAGGAGACCTGTGCCCGGCAGTGGGACATAAAAAAAGGTTGAAAAAAAAGGTAGTACTGGCGTAGAAGTCACGCGATCAAAAAACGCGCTTACACGCTTGTTACTTTTTGTACCGGAAAATGTCAAATGGCGCGGTGTTGCGCGTATGCACGCTACTTAAAAAAAACACAAAACAAATAAATAAAAGACACGCGAACGCGCAGAATAATGCGCTAGTTGGAAACCGGTCTCAAACACCATCGGTTGTGATAGATACCCGCTAGTTACGAATTTCATACGCTTTTTGTGCTTCGGAGGCACTTTAAACTTGCGATCTTATCGGCCTTGTCCTAGGCCTAATGTGCGGATCAAAAACACTTAGCAAAAATTTCAAGAAATAATTCAAACAATTCACCAATAAGGGTTTTATTGGAGTTGCGTGGCGGATTGCGTAATGGAGCCTTCCTGACTACCAATTTTGGAAGAGACCCGTATTCTTCTTAATACTTTTGTTGTCTGCATTCTTTTTTATTTTCTAGGGGTCATGATCTTATCTTTTAATTATTTAGTACCATCTACGTGTTCGTTCCTGTACTCTCCATGACGTTGAGTTATCACATTAAAAGTCGAGTAACTAATAGGCAAAGGCGCTGCTGGCGCGCCGTCTTGTTCAATTTTGCCCCCACATCCCATTTCTTAACAGCCTTTTTATTACGGTAGGCTTTTCTTAGTGCATCGCAGTTGAATGTCAGGATCTTTTACCGTAAGAAAGAAATTTTAAAAACTGCTTAAGAATCCTCCTTGTCAAATTAAGAAGTAAAAGAGCCTATGAACCAAAAGTTAATTAAAACATTTACAAATCTACATCATATATTAAGGCACCTTATGTGTATAGTATCTGAGAACCTTTAAATTTTTCTAAAGACTCGTATAAACTTTCATAATTAAAGTAAAATTTATTCAACCTCACATTAAAAAACGCACAATATAGTTTAAATACAATTAATAGTGTTGACCAAATATAACAAATTTATGAAACGAAGATAATATTAGGCTTTTTTTAGTTATAGATATAAGACATTCACTTTTCGTTTTATATCTGTCATCAAAATTTGCATACTATTACTGAGGTAAGAATGGTGAGTTAATAAGTGTATACAATACATCTTTTGTAATACTCATATTTGGGGAAATATAGTATATTGTGTGGCAAGGGGTGAAACAAGCCCTCGTCTGAAATCGTCTTTGTTTCATCCCGTGCCAACCCACTGTATTTTTCATATCACAACAACGAGTTTTGATTTCTGTAGCCAGTCGAAGTAAGACTATATTTCAGACAAATAGCGCAGTAATATATTTTGACAAGGATTAGACGACAGTTGTCAAAACGATTCTGACAGCATTTAAATAAAGATGTAAATAAAAAATAAATTAATGTGCCGGGTAGAAACAAAATTGTTTCTCCCCTAGGGCAGAAACAACGTTGTTTCAGAAGGATGAAACACGATTTCAGACCAGGGCGATGACAGCCCTCGTTTCGCTCGGGCAGTCACCTCTCGCCCTCGTTAGAAATCGTCTTGTTTCACCCCTTGCCACACAATATACTATTTCTGTCTGCTTCCCTTTTTACTTCTTTTTTCTTTCCATTCAATTTTTTCTTTTAATTCAATTCGAAACAGTAGTTCCTGAGATTTGCGCGTTCAAATAAACAAAAAAAAAAACAGCATGCTAAAAGTAGTGTAGCTAAGTTAGGCTAAAGTATAGCTCATTGGAATTAAAACTGGTCAGCCACAAGAGTCCGATTACACAAACAATACTCATGAATCGCTATTACTTTAATCAATGATTCTTTAATTTTGCTCTTAACTACTGGGTATGGGTCTCCTCTTTGTGAAATATATTTAGGTCACAACCACTTCAAAAGCTAAACATTATTTAGAATTAGATAACTCTCATGTTTCAACATATATCTAGCGAATGCACATACATATTATTGGCTGAAACTCTTTTTGCGAACCCACTGCTGGGCACGGGTCTCTCCCCATTATTGGGGAGGCCTGGAGCTTACTCCACCACCCTGCTCCAATAACCCGGAAACCTTGACCAACCAAGTTTATTCAACCGAAAAACTTTGATATTAGACACACTTACAGAATTTGACATAGTAGTGTAATTAGTGATAATATTAGTCCCGTGATCAGAGGGATCGCCTAAGCCGGGACTACGGACGATGGCGTCCGCTAGATTACGACAACAGGATTATGAGCTACGGGACTCGGGCAACTGAATTACGGGCCAGAAGTTACGCATGTGACGTACAAATTAATTCAACAGCCTCGACAGATATGATTTTGTAATCTTAGGACCATAGAGTTTAATCTTAGTTTATGTACTTGTATCGGTAAGATGTAATCTTCAAGTTGAGTTGGGTTAAATTAAACCAGTACGTCAACAGCTTACACGGATCTTATTGTCGAGTTACCAAATATTACGTGTAAGCTCCCGTTTCTCTGCTATGATATCGCAAAAAAAGTTAAGTGTAAGTTAGAATCTACATATTATTATGTGTGGGGGTACGATACCTACAGTAATATGAGCACACCCGTCACAGGAAATGCTGACCACGCTTGATGATACAAGCAGCGAATATAGTAAAGAATATAAGACCTACGTCATACACGTCACACTGAAGTGACCAAGTGACTCGACTTTGCGAGTAACCGTCGTAGAGTCAATAACCCTGATGATGCTCTGTTTTGCAGCGAAACACGTATTGGTGGTGGTGCGTATGTTGGTGTATATTTTTTATTGTTGCAAGTGCATGTATGTGGAGGGAGGGAGGTGCTATTGCATGAATGAAAGTATACACCATCATATTCTGTTCTGATTGCGGATTTTTGCAAAGTTTTTATTTATTTTTTATTTATTTATTTATATTTATGTGAAAAAACCTAAAACTAAGGTTCACAAAGGGTTAAACCTAATGCCTATTGGCATTGTCTACCAGTCGACCCTGGGTGATGTTGAAAATGCGAGGTAGGCTTCTAAAATAAACAAGCTAAAAGACACATGATTAAAAATAATTATGATAACTGCGTACTTAATAACATACGTACAGCAATATATAATCATATTCATACATACATACATACACAAATAAATACATACATACATACATATACATACATACATACATACATACATACATATATACATATACATAAGCATATTGGAAGGATGTAATGACGATAAAATGTACATTAAATAGGACTCTCGTTAATAAAAATACTAGATAGTGCTAGGGATACTCAAGAAGTGCTCTCGGACTAATTTCTTAAATGCAAATTTGCTGGGTGCCTTTCTTATATTTTCGGGTAGGGTGTTCCAGAGCTGTATGGCCTGAACTGTGAAGGAGTGATGGAAAAATCCACTATTATGTGGAGGAAGAATAATACTAAGATTTTTGGAGGAACGTAATCCTCTGTTATGGGCGGAGCAGAGGTACTGAAAATTTTCCTTGAGGTACGCAGGAGAAGATGGGTCATGCAAGACGGAATACAAACCCATTACAATCCTAGAGTTACGCCTTTGTCGAATAGTAAGCCATTTAAGCTGGCTTCGAAATTTAGAGATATGATCGTATTTGCGAAGGTTAAAAATAAAACGAATGCAGTTATTGAGAAGGCGCTCTAGCTTATCTAGAAAATTTTCGGTGAGATCAGGGTAGGACACATCTGCATAATCAATTATGGGCAATACAAGAGTATGTATCAACGTAAGTTTAGTATGCTGGGGTAGAAAGTTTTTAAACCGACATAAGGCCTGGAGAGCTGCATTGACCTTACGACTAACTTCCGTTATCTGCGGTTGCCAATTCATACAGCTGTCAATCAATAAGCCGAGGTTTTTAACTGTTTTGGTGAGCTGTACTATACTGCCATCATAAACAATGGGGGGTAGTTCCGACCATTGTACTTTTGCCAATAACCTGGAGCTGCCTACGAGAATGCCCTGGCACTTCAGGGGGTTGACTACAATGCCATAATGTGAACACCACATTTTTACAGCTTCCAGGTTGCGGTTTATCGCCCTGAAGGCATCATTTAAATTTTCCACGTTGGAGTGGACGTACAACTGGAGATCATCGGCGTACAGATGGTACGAGCAGTCTAGAACGGAAGTGATTGAGTTGATGAACAACGAGAATAATAAAGGAGAGAGTATACCGCCTTGTGGGACGCCAGCATTGACGTCCATCCACTCAGAACAATCTTGTTCAAGGCGGACAGACTGCTGACGACCACGAAGATAAGAAGTAAACCATTTGAGAGCATTTTTACCTAACTTTATAATATTAATAAAGTCTAAAGTTAGCATTCGTAACGTGGTCCCCAGGCAGTAACATCACCTAGGGGGAGATTTTTTTTCTGTAAGGCGATGTTTATGCCAAATGCTATGTTAGACACTTTCGCACAACTTACGTATGCTTTACTAAGATAAGTAAGTTGACACGTGAGCGTAATTCCTGATTACCACTCCCGGGATCGATGGAATCGACTAAGATACGTACGATATCGTCCTCTATACTAGGGTCGTTTTGCAGCCGGAATAAATGTAAACAAACCATAAAAATCGTGTTCTAGGGTTTTCACCAACTCACAAGAATTTGTACACCAAATGCGATTTATTTAGACAAACTACTCATTACGGTATTTGTGTTTTCTTAAATAAATACTTATTGATCGATAACCATTATAAACCCCGAGTAAATGTGACACAAACAGAATTAAATAACACTCATATCAATCAAACACTTCGCTGTGACAACCATATATCGAGCTAGCAATTCGCAACCTTTCAACAAATTTACTATTTTTCGTATGCCTATAAATAGAAATGACCAAATATACACATAAAACCACCAAAAGTTTAATACACCTGGAGGTCAGTGGTTGCTAGGCAACTGTTTATTGGTAAACATTTCGGCCGCAAGGCGGCTAAGGTATAGATTATGTTAATGGCTACAACCTTTTTTGCGTCCCACTACTGGGTACGGGTCTCTCTCCATTATTGGGAGGCCTGGAGCTTACTCCATCACGATGCTCCAATGCAGGTTGATGGAGATGCGAGTTAGTGGCCAACCGCCTTCAAACCGTTTTCAAACCGCCCATAAGGCCTCCGACTAGGTTAAACGACTACTGTTATCTATCGATAACAACCGGGACCGACGTCTTAACGTGCCCTCCGAAGCACGGAAACGCGCATAAAATCTTTGCCACTAGTGGTCACCCATACAATCACCCATAGATCGCTTGCGTTCTATTCTCGCCGCCGGGCCATGCGCGCTTCTGATGCTCTTGATTATGTTAATACGATAATTTTATGTCAACACTATGATTCTTCAAAGATTTCTATCATCGAATTTAGTATCATGATTCTATTATTAAATTCAAGAACACCTAACTCATCCGTAGTCTATGACACACCGACATATATATGTCTAATTTGCAAGATTACCTGTGCCGGGAGCACTGGAATCGGCTAAACTGTTCGTAGTTTACGGACGATTGGGGCCGCTAGATTACGGAAGCTGTATTATATTATAAGCCAGGACTCGAGCCTCAAGAATGCACACTCGATGGATATAATTACATAATCATAACCTTAAAGTTTATTAGGGTTGTTTATACCCGTGTTGTCAGGTTAAGTAAGATTAATTAAAGCTATTAAAACCGTTGATGTAATCAGTTTGGAACCTAGGTAATGTTTTGGCTTTAGATATAGATTATGTTAAAAAGGATTTTGAACGATTTTAATCTGCTTTAATATAGCGGTAGTGTACGTGTCTTCTATGAAAAATTAGTAAGACTATGACTTAGGTCTTGAAGCTCAAATGTTGCTGGGGTTAGTGAAAATGACACAAAACTACCCACTATATTAAATCAATATTATAAATTAATTGTATTGCAAAATTTTCAGAATTTTCTTTTATAATTTATAGCAATTTAACAAAAAACCTCAGCAAAAGCCATTTTACTTAACCTAAACTTGACGAATTTCCTATTCCGACTACCACAAAACTTGAAGTTTACATTCAATTTCAGCGAAATCCTGGACGGAATTCTAGAAATGCTACTTTAGTTATAAATCCGCTTAGTGAAGCTCCCAATGGGAGGGCGTACGAAAGACATTTTGCATTTGACTGCAGGGAGGGGGGGGGGGGGTGGAAGTAGCCAGGTGGGGTTTGAATAAATTTACCACTTACTTCTCACCCAATAGATTTGTGGCTTTCTCTTTGATTAGAAGCGCCAACGTCATTGACTTTGACTGCAACCTGGGTATGGAGCTGCCATAACTACTTTAAAATATTATACGTATTAATATTATTAACAGTAGACTAATAGCTATCAATAACTAGGCTGTTATTGATAGCTATTGGTCTACTGTTTAATATAATATTTTATTTTAATATAATATTTGCATACCTTACTGACGTAAATATGGCGGATTATTAAATGTATAAAACAACTTTTGTAATACCCATATTTGTGCAAATAAATCATTTGTTTTTGTCTTTGTCTTTGTTATTCATTTCATAGATCCGTATGGCACAATGGTTAACATGCTGCAATTTAATTTTCTTTCACTTATTATTTTTTCTCGTGATTGATCTTATTATTTGACCGTACTACAGTACGTACAGTGTATTACATTAGTTTCATCAACGTCCTTATTTTTATTAATATTTAAATAATAGGTAGTCAAAGTTTCTATTGTATTATTTATCGTATTTGTGTTTTGTAAATATTACCATGTTGTCATCACCAAAAAGTAACATTGGTTTCATGATGGTGAAAAGAGTGATGGGCCAAAGAGAACATTAATTTTGAATGGTTTTAGTTTTATTGTTTAATTAATTTAATTAATAATAATAATAATAACGATTCACACTCATAACCCCAGAGTAGGGTAGTTATACGTTATGACGTGGGTGCCATGGACACACACAAAGACAGAAACACAAACACCCAGTCCGAGAACAGAAATTTAAACTCATCATTCAAATTTCTGCTTCGCCGGGAATCGAACCCGGGACCCTCCGATCGGCAGTCCGGCATGGTAACTATTGCACCACGCGGGTCGTCAAATTAAATGTTAAACCCTTTTACAATAATATATTATAAAATTATTTTAGGTAGCCAAATTGTTAAGTGAACACCCCAATTGTCAAAGAATTAAACGAAAAGAAGCTACTCTATATATCTTAACCAAAATCATTATTTAAAATCTACAGATGTTGCCTTAAAATTGCTAACGGACGTGGCAATTAATACAGATAATTGCTATCTTATTAATGACGCTCGTTTGTATAAAATTGTACAAAGTAGACAATAATTCTTCGCAGTCAGCAAGTCATTAGATCCCATGAACGTAGGAGTCGAGTTCAAAACGCTTTATCATCATTAATGTGTTATTATCCCGTACAAGGATGTACTTTAAGGCTCTTAAAAGCATTCAAAAACGTTTGTTTCATAATGAGAGTTAATGAAAACCTCAAAAGTTTATTAGACTATTGTATAGTATTGAATAATATGCATGTATGTAATTGTAAGAATGATTTGGTGTTACCTTTAACATTAATTTGCATACCCTGGTGGGTTCAGATAAGAGTACTTTATTATGTGTAACAACTGCAATGTACAACATACCTTATCTAGCAAATAAATAAAATTGAATTGAATTGAATAGAACGCAATAATTTAAATCGCTTTAGCGCAGATCATTGGTCAATAATAGGAGCTTTCTTTGTTTATACAACGATGTACTAGCTCTAAAGCAATGGTTTATTTTAGAACGAACGAGAATTAAGATCTTAACATTTTTGACTGCAATCCCTTTTTGCATCTTACGGGCACGGATCTTTCCCCAAAATTGGGGAGGTCAGGAGTTTACTCCACCACGCTGCTCTCATACTCGTTGGTGGAGATGTGGGTTAGTATCCACCCCGCTGTCCCACCCGTAAGGCCTCCGACAAGGTTTAACGGCTGTTATCTATCGATAACGACTGCGAACCATGACTTAATGTGTCTGCCGAATAACGGAAACTGGACTGAAATTGGACACTAGCGGTCAATTGTCTCACACCCGACCGCATCCGCTTCAATGGGCTGCGTAGACCGCTTGCGTTCTAAGCTAACCGCCGCGCCGGACCATGCGCGATTTGTCTGATTTATAATGTGAATAAATGAAAGCCTGAAAAAGTTTTTTTTGTACACAAAACAATCAAACATTGAGATTGTTTTAAACGCAGATCATTGGTATAATAAGTTTTTTTTTGTTGTTACAAGGATGTAATAAAAAGTCCTGAATCAATTGTTTATTTTATAAACACAATATAATAAAGACCTTAAAAAGTTTACTGACACGAAATAATACCTAGTTTTATATTGTTTTAATTACAGGTCATTAACCTTTATATACGAAATGTTTTTTTTATTTTATTTGAATGGAGTAGCAGATAAGCATTTCTCAGGTGGTAGAACTATTATCGTTCGCTCGGGGAAGTACCACCGTTGCACCCACTTCTGCCGTTAACCAATTCTATTGTGTTTCGGTGGAAAGGTGCACTTGCCGGCCACACTTACGTGAGGTGACTACCGGTAACAATGAAAGTGCGCCGTGCGCACCCACCAGCTCCAGATCGACTTGGAGGTTAAGGTTGGTGGTTTAGAATTATTTACCAAGCCAAGTGGGGTTTTGAACATATCTCCTACATATATGTACAATATTTCAAACAGTCCACTCCACATCTAGTGCGATTACCGCACACATAATATTAAAAAAAGTAATACGTTTTCTACTCATTCATTAGGATGACTTATACGAAATGGCAATGAAACATGTAAACATTAAAACGGGTCATCTAATTAGAAGATGGCGCGTGCCGCGCATACTAAAGCAGTTTATTCTGCGGATTTGTACGTTACACTTTAATTAAGGAAATGGAGTTTTATTGTTTTATTTGTGATGGCTTGAACACTAGTGGTTACCCATCTTATGCCCGACCGCCTACAAATTTTTTGACAATAAGTATTCAAGAAACGCTTAATTTAGTAGTTGTATAAGAATCAGCCAATAATATAAAAAAACGAGAGAAAAATTACTATAATCCTAAACACTTTCACCTTTTTTTCCAAATGTAAAAGCTTCGATTTTGTTGCAACTCTAATTTATTGTACATACTTGTATATACTTAGCGGTATCCTGGCGTTGCTCATCGCTGAAATATTAATATCCGCCTCAAAGTTCTTTACAAGATAAGGCCTTTTATCAAACCTCGGTTACGTATTCAACTCTGTGATACATTGGTATTGTCCAAGCTTAATTACGGCGATGTGGTGATCGGACCTAGACTCTTAAAGCGTTCGAAAAATCTAATCCAGCGCGTACAAAATGCTTGCGTAAGATACTGTTTCGACATACCACCTCGCGCACATGTCACTCCATATATAAACTCGGCCAACATTCTTAAAATGAACCATCGTAGGCATCTTCATTTTGCAACATTACTGTTTGGTATTGTAAAGCACAAGTGTCCTCCCTATCTGTACAGCAAACTTGAATGGTCCAAGGATATGCCAACCTCACATATTACTAGGGGCTCCTCTTATAAGTTAGTGTTACCAGCGCACTGTTCAGCAACTTTTCGTGGCAGCTTTAAATACTGTGCAACCAAATGCTGGAACAATCTGCCGCCGCCTTTACGCGCCCTGCAAACAATACAAAGTTTCAAATTACAGTATAAGAAATACTTAATAAACCAGCAGAAGGATGACTCTGTAGCACATTTGAATAAGTATGTCCCTTCTTAATACTTATGTATGTATATATATATATATATATATATATATATATATAGTATTTATTTGCCCTTTTTATAATATAAACTTTTTACTTACCCTATTTAGGTCCTGGTACTCTATCTTATGCGTCTTATAATAATAACGATATATATGTATTTATAGCGATAATATTCTACTTTCTTAGCCCACTTGCTTAGCCACCCTTACCATTGACTTCATTAATATTGCATCTCAAGTTATTTGCTCATGTTCCCTTTCGACAACAATGATATATATATTTTTTTTGTTATTTTCTTTAGTTTAAATTTGATTGGAGTAATTCTTTTATACTTTCTTGTAATTCTTAAGTGTTTTTCTCGCACTCATCCATTGTTACTGTAATGCTCAGAAATTAGCTATAGGTAGTTAAAATCAATGATAGTGCTGGCACCGTCCGAGCTATGCATTGTTTTCAGGTCTCCCTGATAATCAGCAGCCTTAACGGTCTTCTGTTATGGCACAGGCTGAGGGTGACCTTTTTCACCGTTGATTTATATAAATTAATATGTTAATCTACATAGTTTAATGCCAATTAATTGTTTTTTCTAAATTATTTAGTCTCCACTTACGTGTTTCTGTTACTGGCTAATTGTGTTTATTTCTTTATTGTAATTTTGTAATTTCTGTTCAAGGTGAAATAAATAATTTCTATTCTATTCTATTCTATTCTAATAGAGTCTGTTATAAAAGTCCTAGAAAAGCCTTTTGTGTCAGAAGTGTTTTCTTTTCTTTATGCATCGAAACCCGCATTGGAGTAGCTGGCTGCAACCCTATTTGCGTCCCAGTGCTGGGCATGAGTCTCTCCACCTTATTGGGGAGGCCTGAAGCTTACTCCACCACGCTGCTCCAATGCGGGTTGGTGGAGATGCGGGTTAGTGGCCAACTCGCAGTTGGATGTTTTCAAACCGCCCATAAGCCCTCCGACAAGGTTTAACGACTGTTATCTATCGACAACAACCGAGACCGATGGCTTAACGTGCCCTCCGAAGCACGGAAATGCTCATGAAATTTTTTTGGCACTAGCGGTCACCCATTTCACTCCCGACCACGCCCGTTAAGCTTAGTTGCATAGACCGCTTGCGTTCTACGCTAGCCGCCGAGCCATGCGCGGATTGGAGCAGCATGGAAGAAAATAAATGTTCTAGGCCTTCTTAGTAATGAGACGAGCCCCGTGCCCAGCACTGGGAAGCAAAAATGTTGCAGCCCTAAAACATTAAAAAAACATGAAATCGTTAAAACGGGACGTTCTAATTAGAAGATGGCGCGTGCCCCACATACTGAAGCAGTTAATTCTGCGGATTTGTTTCCTACACTTTAATCAAGGATATGGTGTTTTTTGTTTTAATTTGATGATTTGAATATTTATGTTTTTTGACGACCACCTTTATTACCATGCCGAAATGCCATACGAAGTGTCCCGGGTTCGATTCCCGGCGAAGCAGCAATTTGAATGATGAGTTTAAATGTCTGTTTGTTTCTGTCTTTATGTGTGTCCATGGTACCCACGACACAGGGTATATCTACCCTACTAAACGTATACACATTTAATAACCAATGACGTCTATTGAAGAGTATTATAAATAGTAATTATATCAAAATATGCATAGTATAGTCTAGATCAGTAACAAAGTTTTTGACAATATTTAAGAAACTTTTGATATAGGTAAGATTGTTTTTATGTATAGGATTTAGGATCCGCAAATAATGAAGAGAAAATAAATACTTCACCACATTTTTTTTGTTATGTCTAAATTGTTAAGACATCGGTTTGTTGCAATTTTAATTAAATGTACTCTAGCTATGCACCGCGGTTACACCCGCGTTAGAAAGGATACTTAGCATGAAGTGGATAATTAACTCTCCGTATATTTCAATGGTCTCAATTGAAACTAGAAATGTTATTATTATATGAACCCTCAGGTACAACAATTAGTGTTTTTTCTTACTTTCTAAAACAGGATTTTTTACTAGATTTGTTCTACTTTTCTACCGATTCGTTTAAATTAAGGACAGTCGCTAAATTCGATCGTAACGGACGTCTTCTGACTATAAACTACCTCCCTGTCAATTTTTACCTACTCGTTAATAATAGCGGCCGCCGGCGACTTCGTCCGCGTAGACTTTGGTATTAGACATAGCATGATGTTATATAGCGTATAGCCTTCCCCAATAAATGGACTATTCAACACAAAAATATTTTTTCAATTTATTCAGTATATTAATTAGCACGTTCAAACAAACAAACAAACAAACAATGAAACTTTATATACTAGTAAGGATATCAAACGGTTTTTGAGAGAGTGGAGCCGGCATTTGTTACTTACTAAAAGCCATCGAACAGCCCGGCTCCGGGATTTCATGCGGAACTAACCGGTGTCTTCCAAAAAAAAAAAAAAACAATCGAATCCCAAAAAATTCCAAATCCAAAAACGAATAATTGTTGCATGTTTCAATTGAAAATGAAAATTGCTTTTCAACTCCTAAACATGGAAAAATAGACGAGTTAATATTCTCAGTAAGTGGGTATAATTGAGACGAAACCTAACTCCCCTTCGGAGCGCTAAATAGAAGGAAAATAAAACTGCAACACCCTAACAAGCCGCGGACGTGTTCTGCGTAAGAATCTGACATTTGCAGTTCATCATGACTCAAATATCATGCAACACTCAACCTTAAGAGCATAAACATAAGGATTACGTGAACGGAGTTCGTAATTGTGAATTGAAAAGCAATAGTTGCTTTTCACGAAGATGCTACTGGCAAGCGATTAACAACTTTATTATTTGACGAATAAAGGCGGTATTGTGGCAAATGATTTTAAACTGTTCTCAAACGTGTTTGGGGCAGTAACACGATAGTAACGGATATGGTATCTTTTTGAAATTTCCACTATTTTCTATTTTCTATCTTTCAAACATGTAATGTGAACAAGTAGTACAGAATTTTAAAAGCAATTTGTGCCTAGAATATGATATTTTTTTTAACAAAAGTGTGTTAATTTTTTGAGTTTCAAAAATACGATTTTACTTCAAGAGCAAAAAAATAAAACATCGTAGATCACGCATATAATACAAAAAATGTATTAGACAGTACGCGCTATGTTATGCGGGATATACCATCCTGTAGTCAAATATTTTCAAATCGGCCATTCAATGTTTAACGCCTGTAATCTATGGAAAACAAACAGGACCCATGGCTTAACGTGCCCTCCGAGAAGTGCGCCATTACATGTTACCCATCTCAGAGGCGACCACTCCCGGTTCGCTTCGATGCATAGATCACTTACTGTGTTCTACGCCTGGCACGAAGCCATGCGAGCTATAGTGACTATGTTACTTACTGGAGAATAAAACGATTACTATTACTATATGTAATTTTATTTTTAATTTAACAGTTCCAGCAATTAGCTCGTTTAAAAACAAACAAATGCATAAGAGCATCCATTTTGTAATGTTACAATAGCTACTCGATTGCTGGTTTTCTCTGAATCCGATTCAATTCACAAGATCTAGCGCAGACCAAAGTGGATCCACAAAGATGCCCATTGCAGTATTTCCTGCAAACTATTATCAGATTCACAAAGGGACACTCGCGTACATTTTTCACGCGAGCTCGAAAGAGCAACGTTTCATCCATTTGACGTTTGGACGCCATTTCTACATATTTTATGAAGTGGTTACATCGTAAGCGAAAAAATAGTTCGAAATGGTAAGGAGTTACTAATTTAAAAAAATATTAAGCTATATTTTTATTGCATCCCCCTACTGGGCATGCTCTCTATATTTTTTCCTACAGGGATATACAGGAAATACTTTTATTTGCACGAATTATGTTCATAGAAGTTGTCATTTTTAATGTTAGTTCGCCATATTCACACCTTTGTTAGGTATGCCAATATTACAAAAACAAAAAAAAAACTGAATTAAATTACAAACATAAAAAGTTAAATTTAGGTACGAGAATATAATTTTCAACATTACGCCCACATTGCGCCAACATTTGGGCCAAAAAGTGACAGTTTAGGTATTTAAAAGAAAATGATTATATCCACCATCCACCCATCGGTCACTCGCTGACAGTTGAACAATAGAATTTCGAACGGAAACTGCAATCCAGTTACACAAAAATTTTTGCACGGAATGTATTGCAACTCTATTTGAAATTACACAAAGGGATTGAATTCACATACGAATCGTCAATGGATGACGCATTGAAGTAAGCAGTGGTGACTGGATGGGTTGAATAATACGAGCATTTCAAATAGCATTTTCCGATACAATTTACCACTCAAGTTCCACATTATGTTCCCTACGTAAGCTAAGCATGATCATATTTTGAATGACCTTTTTACTATAATTCCATCGTTTATCAGGCTCAGAACATAATATTATTATATGTACATTAAATTTGTAAAATAATTAATAATTTTGGGAAGAAAACGTCGCAAATGTGAAGCATATAAAAGCGTTCCAATAAATCAAAATGCTTAATTCAATGTACCTGGTGATGTTGAAGTTTGTTTACCAATCGATAAATTGATTTATTTTTTGTTCCTTATACAATGTTCCGGTTTTGGTACCACTTTAATGATTAAGTCTATTTATACCACAAATTAGTTAAAAAGCTAGTCTTTGAATTATTATTTTATTCTTTATTTATTATTTTTTTCTTATTATTTTGATTTTTTATTTATTAATTTATATTATTATTGATTCATTATTTATTTAATTTTACATGAAAATAACTGCACGATTTGAAAAAGATCGGATGTTTTCTCTTTTCCGTTTAATATCAACAACGTTTAATAACAACTGTTTCAGCTAGTTAAGATAAATCAAAACAATACATTATACTTTAATGCAATTTCCAACTTGTGGTCTTAATACATTATTTATAGCGTGCAATCCTTTTATCGATATTTCTCATTTTGAAGCGGCTACTCCATTTTATTGACTGGCGAAAGCGTAATAATAAGGCCGGTCATTGTTCGAGTGTTGACTCAACTCTCCACGGTAGTCCAAACATTAGTGTAATCACCCTAATGTGTATAACGCTGCCAAATTCAGTACGCAGCTTCTTTATATTGTGTTGTAATTAAAATAGAGTTCTTTTGAATTTTCAGGATAACGGTTTGTTGGCGTGGTGTTCGATTGATATCGCAGGCATTTTTGTGAAAATTGTCACACGGATAAAAAGTAGAAAAATAATTCGCTGACCGGGTGTTTTGGACAACGCGATATAAAAAGTGAAAGAAACAGAGTGCCTACTTTATGATTTTTGAAATCTGAGCACTGATAAGAAGTGTGTTATTTGTTTTTTTTATAATACGTACGTAAAAATTATTAAGTGCCTGATTCTATCTTATCTTATCTATTTGTTAACTACACATTAAGCAGTTTTTTATTTTTATTTCTAAACAATTATCAACTAAATTACAGGTTATTGTCGAATGCGTTAATTGAATTTAAAATTATCAAGTTCACATACTCGTGTAAATTTAAAAGGCAAAAATAATAAAAATTTAAACGTTGATGCATTCAAAGTATATTTTTTGTTTCAATTGAGTAGCAGTCGAGCATGCTACGTGGCTAAGTGGTATCTGCAACCCATGGACGTCCACACAACCTCTAGCAAGCACAAGTCTGCTTGTTCAAATTCAAATTCAAATCATTTTTGTTGTAGTATACATTTGCGCCTTGTTACAAAGTATGCCGGCCATACTGCCAACTGCAAACCGCAACGTCACCTAACCACAATAATTATAATTACTTCACGGCAGAAGTGGGTGCAACGGTGATACAACCCCATTAAAGTTCTATCACCAACAAAATCGATTTTTGAAGTGAAAACTTCTTTATCGGCGTTGTGCACTTTTTTTTTAGGATGGGTGTTTATTTCACAACACTCGTGCACTGTCATTAACCTATATCGAACAATACGCCATTAACGTTATCAGATATAACTCAAAAATACATCAAGAATGAAAATAAAACAAGAGCAGTACATGGCCTTTCGGACTTCTTGCCAAAACTTAAACTCTTACAAAATCTAGTATAAATAATAATATGTAACTTGGTAGTAAATAAAATTATTATTTACTTTCACTTTGTGAAAATTCAGTTATGTTCAACAGTATAACTTTAAATATTTGGTAGACTGTCATCAGTGATTATTATGCGTGGAAAAAATTGGTTTGATCACCACTAATTTTAATTGCTGTCACGTGTGCCCATTATGGACCCATAGCCATACTGTTATCTCAATTATATATGTAATTTTTTTCTCTCAGCTCAACATCTAGCCCAAACGGGCACCTAAAGGCGATGACCGGGAAAAAATGACATTCAATAAGCGAATATCTTGTATTCCTAATATGAAATAAATATTTTTGAATTTGAGTTTGAATTTTGTTTATTCAGTTTTTAGTATGTTTATCTAATCTTGAAATAATACCACTGCACATAGCCCATGAGTTGTAATAATCTACATACAATGAAAAATTACATGATTAATCTTCTATCTGGAAGTTTTGGCGGGAAGTCGAAAAAGACATATTGTGCTCTTGTTTTATTTTCATTTTCTTGGTGTATTTTTGAGTTATATCGGATAAAGTTGATGGCATTTTGTTTGATATAGGTTAATTACAGTGCACGAGTGTTTGTGAAATAGAATAACAGTGCTAAAATATGTTTTTTCTGCTTGCCTCCAAAATTCCATCGGACACGTTCTAGTAAAGTAGCCATCGCTTTACTTGAATGTTGGACTGACTGATTGACTGATTACTGACGACTTACTTACTGACTTTGTTATTACTTCGTCCAGTTTCATTGAAACTGGCAAAAAATTGATGCAATAGTTATACTTGACGCTGGCAGTATGCACAGAGTTTGCGATGCCATAATTGAAAAAAAAAATTATAATCTAAGCCATACGTAAGTACATTATCCTTAGTCTAAGCATAAGAATAAATAATACTACGTAGAACGGAAACTCCCGCTCAAAACGGGCTCAAGGTCACGATATTAGCCTACACTTTAATTTCGGCTAAACCGACTACTGAAGACGGGCTGTCTCGGACGGGCGCGTCAATTACAATAACGGCGCCAAGTTAATGTGGTGTGTTTGGTTGTAAAAACAATTCTAAAACAATGCCAAACTTAAGTTTTTTTAGTTTGCCCAAAGATGATGCGAGATAAGTAATATTTTTTAAATATTATTCCTTTTCCGTACCTAATTTATCAAAAGGATATGACCAGTTCTTTTTGTGTAGCCAATTGTTTCACTTTCACTCAATTATTAAAAAAATGTTAGATAACTACAGCATTTTAACATGTCGCCAAAATATTTTTTAATAGCCCCCGCCATCGGTCATTGAACCTTTCTCGATTGTTTTGCCTCGCGATTGCGGCGCCGCGGCACTGGCGCACGCACGTTATACTTAATATGTAATTCGTTTATTTTAAACCTACACTACGTTAGTACTTACACCTATGTAGGTAAGTAATACTTACTTAAATGGCTTCATTTGGTATGGTACTTATAACTTATTAAGTAATATAGGTAAGAGTATAAGTAATATAGGTAAGGGTAAAGAGTAGGTAAGTATTTATCATTCTCATATTTTGTAATACTAAACTAAAATAATGATTTTTAAGTAAAGAAAAACTTATATTTTTGCGATATTATCTTTAGACATAAGCATTACTAACAGTTCACAGCCCTGGCAGCACGCCTGGGCGACAGAGGGGCGTAACGGGGTGAAGAGGGAAGTAGGTATATAAATTGCGGCATATCGATGGCGGTCAAAGGAGATTCAGTTCTATGTAGTATTATTTATTCTTATGGTCTAAGATCTAAGCCTTGTAGATTTCAATGACACATTATGACAATGTAATTCAAATAGTTTTTACTCATTTTTATGTTCTTTTAAAATTAAATTATTTCTCATTTCTCAGTACAGCAAACTACTTGATCCTCAATGTTTTCTCCGGGAACAATCAGTAGGCTCTCGAATCCTAAAATCATTATTCAACGATCCCGAATTCCGCTAAGCCCGGGATCCTCTTGAAGTGGGATTGACATGTGTTTTGTGAGTTTACTTTGGGAACTGGAATATTTTTACATAATTCGGTGTGGGCTCACTATTACGGAACAACCGGGCTGCCTTACGTCAGTATGTCAGCCCTATATACATAATATAACGCCTTTTCCTTTATAGGTAATAGACCTTCCAAGGTTTGACCAGTATTATACTGCACTCATTTCGACCATCAAGGAATTATAAATATTATGTTTCAGAGGAAACAGAGTTACACGTTTCTTTTTTTTAACTTTTCACACTCATAGCCCCACAGTGGAGTAGATATACCCTGTGTCGTGGGTACCATAGACACACACAGAGACAGAAACATAAACACCCAGACCAAGAACAAATTTAAACTCATGATTCAAATTTCTGCTTCGTCGGGAATTCGAAGTCCGGCATGGTAACCATTGCGCCACGCGGGTCCTCAACCGTCAGAGTCGACAACCAGATTTTAATGCGGGAACCCATAACCAACGAAGTGGCAGCGCATCAAGCAAGAATCTTGATCAGGTTTGATGTCCATGGGCTACTACGACCAAATAGCTGCAACCCCTTTTTTCTATAGCCTGGAGCTTACTCCACCACGCTGCTCCAATGCGGGTTGGTGGAGATGTAGGTTTTCGAATCACCTATATAGTTTCCTGTAAGGTTTAACGACTGTTATATTATTATATCCGTAACAACCGGGACCGACGACTAAACTTGCCCTCCGAAGCACGGAAACGCGCATGAAGTTTGGTACTGCTACTAGCTATCAGCCATCTCAAATCCGACCGCGCCCGTTTGGCTTAACTACGAGTACGTAATGCCACTTTTCATACCACTAAATACACTAATACTCATAAAAAAGTGAATGATAAAAGTATAAACCATTAAGTACGCTTCCAAGTCCTTTAACTAAAGTTTAAATAAGCACCTATCGGTTGGATCTATCCGCGAATATAACTGCTTTATCTCGAACTCGCGCGATACATGGCGCGCTGGCAGTGATGAATGCTCTAACTTACACTTATATTTTTGAGCGAAAACCTTCTACGAAGTCACAGGCGGCAGCGGTACTGGTGATAAAAGACATTAAACTATTATAAAAAACGTACTCGGGTAAGAAAAAATCCAACAGCTTGAGTCACTCACTCGTATTTTTTCTCCATGATATCGTATTTAAGCAGAATTGTAGAGTATTCCATTTTAGACATTATGGACAGATGGGGAAGTGGTTATGAAATGAATTGTGTGGCGCAATGGTTTCATGCTGGAATATCGATCGGTGAGTCCCGATTTCAACTCCCGGTGTGGCAGAAATTTAAATGATGAGTTTAAATTTCTGTTCTCGGTCTGGGTGTTAGTGTGTCAGTATTTGTGTGTGTCCATGACGACCACGGCATAGTCTGAGGATATATAGTTATTATTATCATTTTTAAAAATGTTGTTCAGATATTTTTTACGTCAAAAGGATTATCTTTTGCTATTGGAATGCTAAGTCCTGGCAATTTTATTATTTTTATAGTAGTTTTCATTTAGAGCAGTTTGTGCTTAGGTTTTGTAAATAAAAAAACTGCTGCCTCAAAAAAGGGAAAGTATTGTTTGAGATTTTGACATGTTTAATTATCAAAAGTTTTTTTCTAAAAGATAACCTGCTCCTATTGGCTATTATATTCACATGACCCTTCTTTCAAAGACTTTCAAGAAATATTGTAAATATTTCCCCAATTGCATAATATCTGATAGTTTAAGAATAAGATTAAGAGTTATATTTTATTTTTCGCTACCGCTTATATTTTGAGATAACTGCGTCAACAAAGAAATAAGAGTAGCACGGCTTGATCCGACCGCTTTGTATTTGCCGTGACTTGTGAAAATGGAAATATATTTGTCAGAGATTTAAAATACCTTCACAATGCTCCAAGGTTTGCCGTTTTAATTCGCTTTTTACGTCCCACTGCTTGGCACGGGTCTATCCCCATTATTGGGGAGGCCTGGAGCTTACTCCAGCACGCTGCTCTAATGCGGGTTGGTGGAGATGCGAGCTAGTGGCCCACCTACTGTCGGATGCTTTCAAATCGCCCATAAGGCCTCCAAAAAGGTTTGACGACTTATCTATCAACAACAACCGAGACCGACGGCTTAACGTGCCCTCCGAAGCACGGAAACGCGCATGAAATTTTGTGCCACTAGTGGTCACCCATCTCACACCCGACCGCGCCCGTTTGGCTTAGTTGCATAGATCGCTTGCGTTCTACGCTAACTGCTGGGCCATGCGTGCTGCTTAACGGATCCTTATGGTTCAGTAATAGCTAGTAATTTAGTGACTATAAAAATCTATTGGAATCTGCGCTAAATAGATAGACCATCAGATATCTCACTTCGACCGCTATCAGATCCTTGGCTGGCTTGGAGCTTACTAAACCACGCTGCTTCATAGCATATTCCTGGAGATGCATGGTAACAGCCAACCCGATGTCGGTCCTTATTAAATAGCTCATAATAAGGTCTTCGACAAGGATTAGCGATTGTTATATATCATTAACAACTGGGACCGACGGCTTCACGCGCAGTCCACGGAAATGCAAATGGTATTTTGCCACAACCAGATGCTTAGCTGTGTAGATCGATTGCATTCTACGCCAGCCGCTGGGCTATGCGTGCACACGTTAAATATCATATTGTTTTGAAGAGCTGTAATTAATCTATACTACAAATAAATAAAATTGGAGTGTCTGTTTGTAATATTAAAATAACTGCCTTTTACTACACGCATATGAATGTATATACGGTACATATACCAAAATAACATTTTTTACAATTTTTGATTATCTGTCTGTCTTTCTGTTTGTTCCGGCTGGGCCAATTTTGATGGGACTTTCACTGGCAGGTAGCTGATGTAATAAGGAATAACTGAGGCTACTTTCATTTTAGAAAAATTATAAAACAATAGTCCCCGCGGACAAAGTCGCGGGCGGCCGCTAGTGTTTAATAAATTTTTAAAGAATAATAATCATTAAAAAAGGCTACAGAAACCTCCTCTACGATTATTTAATCACGGTTTTGGCCAGTTTTTTCTTTGACGTATTTCGCTCGCTAAAGCTTTGTTCGCTGAACAAACTACCGATGTAGGATAGTTCTAAAGTGTATAATTCGACTGATATAAAAACAGAAATATTATTACACCAAATTGTGTTGTATCGTTTCCATGAGGTAAAAACTATGTCAGTAAAAATCAATCAACCCATCCATTACTTCATTGGACTTCATTTAAATTCCAATACTTTCCAAGCAATTTTATCACGAAGTAATACTAATAACATAAAACATATTTGAAAGTGAGATTGCTTACAGAAGTAAACGTAATGAACACCATGCGGTCAAATAATATTATACTCGTTGCAACTATTTAGTATTTAAAATAACAGTCAAAGTTACATACCACTTTGTAGGTGGTAGAACTATTATGGTTCGCTCGGGGAAGTACTACCGCTGCACCCACTTTTGCCGTGAACCAGTCCTATTGTGTTTCGGTGGAAAGGTGCAGTTGCCGGCCACACTTACATGAGGCGACCGCCAGCCTCCGGAGTAGCAGCGCAACTGCATACGACCTCAGAAAAGACTTACCTATGCTTGCTTGAGGTTGTATGTGCAGATGTCCATGGGCTGCAGCGACCACTTAACACCACGTGGCCTGCATGCTCGTCTGCTACTCCATTCAAGTAAAAAAAAACATACTTGTGCCCGTTTTCACATATGACGATCAAGGGAACTCCTTAGTAAGTAACTTCTAATTTAGGGCAATGCTTAGCATAAAGTTCCGTTTCACCAATCGATGTACAGGTCTTATCAGTAGCCTAGTTTTTGTTGTACGTGGTTTTGTTCGTCAATATATTATTAATTTGAGCGACAGTCACAGTGTCAGTTTAGGGACACCTAAGCACTACGCCATACCGGTGACGCATATTTAGGTTATACCTACCTCGTTAGTCGTAACTTAAAGGTTAGTGAAACGTGTTTTTGACGTGACAGCGGCTTATAATTCGATGGAGCCGGCTGCATGCACGAAAAAACATGACTCATGCGGCGTTACCTTGCTCTGAGGCGTTCCATTTAAGGCTTTAAGTGCAAGCGAGAGCGCGGAACGAGTGACAAAGAGGCACAATCGGCCTCCGCGTTCGGCAGCGTTCGACATCTGTCTCTCTCCTACGTGAGCGATGCGTCCGCGTGGACAGCTGCTATACAATAATACATTTACATGTTTTCGTCAAGTATGAAGTGCAGTGAAAAGTGAATGTTGTGTCAATTGTTTATAACAACAAGTATTTTCTTATGACGTTGTCACGTTCAACTATCGTCAGTAAACCGACTTTAAAGACAACCGATTTTTCTCCGAGGCAACTCTTAAATATTTAGGCACATTTAGACGTATCCTTAGGTTAGTGAAAATGGGTGTTAGTGTCGAACATTCTTCTAATTGACTCTGTATTACTTGCCTATACTATTTTTTGTAAATCAAAATCTAAATACATCTTATCTAATTACGAGTTAGAGACAACAATCAGAACAAGTACCGCAGAAATGAGCGCTAGAACGCAGGCTACCAAAACAGAATTATCCTCCCCATTAAGTTAATGCCCGGCTCTCCCAAAGGCATTCCCGGATCGCGGATAGCATCGGATACGGAAGGGATGCGGACGGGATGTTTTTCGTTACTAAAGGCAAATTTAAAGGACGGAAAACTCATCAAATTACATTATCTTTGGACATCTAAGAGTAAGCTTAGAAATTTTGAAAAACTTTTGAACGAATTTTACAGGACTATCTCAACCAAGACTGGCTATAGCTTTTGCATACAATTCTACTTTGTAATATCGTTTGGTGCACAAACCTAAAGAGATTGTTAATTATTTTACTAAATATTGACATAAAACCCTTTCACACTAGATTAAGGGGAATACAATAATTTAGTACTTTTGGTTGCAACCCTTTTTGCGTCCCACTGCTGGGCACCATGCTGCTCCAATGCGAGTTGGTGGATATGTGGGTTAGTGGGCAATACGCTGACGCATGTATTCAAACCGCCCATGAGGCCTCTGACAAGGATTAACCACTATTTTATATCGACAACCATTATATATCGAAGCGCGAGTGGCTCGGCGCGAGCGGCTAGCGTAGAACGCAAGCGGTCTATGCAGCTAAGCCAAACGGGAGCGGTTGGGTGTGGGATGGGTGACCGCTAGTGGCAAAAAATTTCATGCGCGTTTCCGTGCTTCAGAGGGCACGTTAAGCCGTCGGTCCCGGTTGTTGTCGATAGATAACAGTCGTTAAACCTAGTCGGAGGCCTTATGGGCGATTTGAAAATATCCGACAGTGGGTTGACCCCTAACCCGCATCTCCAGTGGAGATTCTCCACCAACCCGCATTGGAGCAGCGTGGTGGAGTCAGCTCCAGGCCTCCCCAATAATGGGGAGAGGCCCGTGCTGCCCGTGCCCAGCAGTAGGACGCAAAAAGGGTTGCAGCCATATGTCGACAACAACCGGAACCGACGACGGCTTAGCGTTCCTTCTTTCGAAGCACGAAATTAGCACTCTTGACCTGAAAGAAAGAAACGCTACAGAAATAAGCGTTTGAACTTGGCCAATCTAAACTAAATTATCCCCCTCATTATCTTAATTCCCGGCGCTCCCAAATCGCGGTTGAACTCGGAAAGGATGGGGATGGGGGGGGGGGGGTCCTCGTTACGAGAGGAAGGAAAAATCATCAAATTACATCATCTTTGGCCACGTAAGTAGAGATTTTACAAAATAATTTGTACCTCATTCCTCTTTAAAGATTGAAATTTAATGGTGATCTTATAAAGAGATTTTACAAAATAATCTGTACCAGATTTGGCTGTGTAGATTGAATATATTATTATGATTTAATAATAAATAAATAACGCTTCACACTCATAGCCCCACAGTAGGGTAGATATTTTTGTAGGTGGTACAACTATTATAGTTCACCCGGGGAAGTATCACCGCTGCACCCACTTCTGCCGTGAATCAATTCTATTGCGTTTCGGTGGAAAGGTGCAGTTGCCGGCCACACTAACACGAGGTGACCACCAGCCTCCGGAGCAGCGCAACTGCATACGACCTCAGACAAGACTTACCTAATGCTTTCTTGAGGCTGTGTGTAGATGTCCATGGGCTGCAGCGACCACTTAACACCACGTGGCCTGCATGCTCGTCTGCTACTCCGTTCAAAAAAAAAAGATATTTCGTGGTTGCCATGGACTCACACAAAGACAGAAACACTAACACCCAGACCGAGAACAGAAATTTTAAACTCATCATTCGAATTTCTGCTTTGCTGGGAATTGAACCCGGGCCCTCCGATCAGCATTCCAGCATGGTAACCATTACACCACGTGGGTTGTCAAAATAATATTGAAGAATGTCTCTATGTTAACGGTTTGACTACCTTATTATTTAGGTAACCATTTCGCCAGATAGTAAAAAATTTAAATATTTTTATTCTGGGTAGGTATATATAGGATAGATAGCATTGCCAAAGTCAAAATACATTTTAAACTTTATGCTGTTCCCACTGAAACACTCAAATAATGTTGAATATTCTAGCAATCTCTCGTTACTTGTTTTATAATCACAAATCGGTGATTTTGCTGAATGTTTCGTTAGATAGAAAGTAACTTAAGTGTATAAAAGTCTATTAAAACAGTCTGTGGTACTCTATTTTTTTATCCGTAGGACGTTATCCGCAAACTATCATACTCACAAATAAACTGACGAACGGACGGGCAAGCCAAATAATCCTTTTAAGTTTTTATTACTTTAAAAGGACAGAATTCCTGAAAATCATAAAAAGCCTTTATTTAGCGTTTATATTTTATAATTGTTAAAAAAGCATTGCACCCAGTTGAGAAGTTTGTAGAACGCTTCCTGGTACGAAGCGTTCTACAAAAAGCGATTACGATTTCAGTGTTGATGAAAACCAACGAACAATCAAAATCCTCCATTTTATAATAAGAAAACATCTCTCCGCGAACTCTACACCTGTTCACCGAGAGGAATTAAAACCTCACTAATGTCAGCTGCGAGGGAGAAATGAAAATCAAAGCTTCGGTTTCAAACAGAAATTTTATTTAACTTAAAGTGCCAAATTGATTACTCGTAGCTCTCGTAACGCGCAGTTCTCGAAATATTCATTGTTCTGTAATAATGGTTTCTTACTTTATCTATGGAAGTGTATGTACTTCGATAGGTTTCAATGAAAGAGAATTGAAAAGACATCATAACCTCAAATAGACGGATCGACAGACAGATAGGCAAACAGATGGATAGATCGACGAATGGATGAGTGGACGTACAGATGGATGGACAACTTATTTTTGACATTTTATGTACGGAACATCAAAATGTTATCCTAATATAAAAGGTTTATAACATAATTTAGCCATTATAAATTGTTATAAAAGCCTGAACTCAGTTGAAGTTCAGTGTTTGATTTAAAATCAAACGCTAGCGAGTGTGAACAATCAAAATGGAGGATAAATTTACAATAAGAAAACATTTCTCCTCGAATTCTGCACCTGCTCACCGCTGGAATTAAAGTCTCGCCAATGACAGCTGCAGGGGGAAATGAAAATGAAAACAGAAACTTGAGGTTCGGAAGATTAATCATATTTCTTACACTTGCAGTGATTCAGCTTCCGAACGCAATTCGATGCAGAATCCGTGACACAACTCGATGCAGTTATAATAATATATTATACGACTGTATTTACGTTAATGTTTATCGGGGATGCCGTCATGTTTTGGTCCTGACCGAGGACCTTCTTCAGGAGCTCCCGCCGTTCGCGGTGGCATCGTGGCTGAGACTGTGTTTAAAATACTCGTAAGTGAGTGAAAATTAAAATTAGTCTCCGCCGCGATCGCGATCGGATCGCCTTCGGGAGATCCTGAAGAAGGTCCTCGGTCAGGACCCAAACATGTCGGCATCCCCGATAAACATTAACGTGAGTACAGTCGTATAATATTATAAGTACAATGTTAGTGTACACTCATGATTCGTTCAATAATAAAAATCGATGCACACGCAATTCGCAGATCGCCGATTCTAAAAGTAGCTAGTATGGTCTAACTAAGTACTAAAAATAAGGGTCTTGAAATAATTTATTGATATCAAAATTGCTAAAAGGGAAGATTAACTCCTTTGTCATAATAATGCCTTTTTAACTACGCTAAATAAATCCACATGCCAATACCATAGGCAAATATTTTTAGTAAAGAAATAAAATAAAAAATCTTAATTAACACAAAAAATTATAAATTTAAAAAATGGCATAATTAGGTATTTACCTCATCTTTTATTTATAAAATCATATGTTAATGGCATAACCAAACATATTTATTAAGAAGATAGAATTTTGTATAATTGTTTTTGAACATCATTGTCAAAAGAACTTTATCCCTCAGGAATGTTTTTACCTTTTAATTAAACCCAGCGCCAACTGTGGCAATAAGAACAATCAATCTATTGCAAAGACGTACAGAGCTATGATGAGTTACCACCTGGAACTGTGCGACAAATCAAACGTACCCTCTGTGACAAGGGCTTAGAAAATGGTTGGAAAAGGCATGCCGAACCTATAGGTGTCACTAAACATCATGTTACTAAATAAAGTAAGTGAGAACTAAAATCAGTTAATTCATATTTTTACACGTAAAGGCAATGATATTTTAAAGTAGAGATATGTTACGTTCATAGTAATTTACGTTTTAAATCTGTGTGCTAAGTGCGAGTTTCAAATAACCAATCGAATTACTTTACCATCGCGTTAATCGAATAAACGTCAAACGTGTCGACAATCGAAAGCATGCGAGTGTGCGAAGTGTCAAAAATGTAAACTCGCACTCGCTATAACACATAATCAACCAATCACTTTGGGGGATTCGTTACTCATTGACCAATCACGAGCGCTGACCTCGTCACTATCGAGTGTCGTTTGATACTCGATGCTCGAAACCGAAGACGTAAAAAACTTGCACTCGCAAAAAATGTTTCATATTACTACAGCTAGATGGCGCTGCTTCGATTCCATACAAATCGCGTAAACGCAAACGCGATGGAGTAGGTGATAAAAACTCGCACTTAGCACACTGTTCTGAGCAATCCAAAACTGCACACATTGACAAGATTTACTGCTAAGCAAAACAAAAGATATGAAATAATACGCAATTGAAAGAGATAGCTATAATTTTAATGGTTGCGCGCTCGACGCAATCGTCCCATACAAGACGTCCCAATTGGGACGTTTTTGAATCTTCAAATCTGCTTCTTGTTTTATATATTTAATATCATTGCGTAAAGGTAATAGTAATAGTTTTAAGTGTTAGTGCTACAAGTTTTTTCCAGGAATATGTCAGGCGTATGTCATTCTCCAATACACAAACCACATAATACTAACCCAAGCTATCTCCATATAAAAATCAGGTCATTACGTTGCACTATTGTGACGACACTCTTCCACAGAAGAACAAACAAACAAACAAATACACTTTTAAATTAGATAGATTACATTTATAGTATTGATTTATGGTATAGTATACATTATCAAACTTTTTTTAAATTGTATTGTGTATCGCGATTCATTCTAGAGCTGAAGTTATATTAGGTAGGTAGTTAAAGTTGATGCCAAGCAAAGTCATGTAACTAAAATATATGAAAATGTCTCTTATTTGGAACAAACACTATCGAGTTCATCGCTGCTTTATATGTTACTAAGTGTCTTATAAGAGAATTCTATATATCGAGTACACCTACATATTCCATGTATTTAAAGATACTTATTCATATTCAGTACGAAAGTATCTCGAATGTTCATTAATTTGACACCATCTGGTGCCTCGACGAACGGGACAAGCGCTGCTTCTGACAACGACATAATCGAATTCATCTGAGATCAATACGGGTATTCATTATACTTTACTGCCTATTAAAGCTTAATTTAATAGGCAGTGACGGGCTATTTTTATTTAAATTACTAACTCGCATTGGTGCAGCGTGGGGCCAGCAATGGGACGCGAAAAGGGTTGCAGCCAAGTAACAGTCAAGCCAGCAAACCACCCACTACTATCTACACTCAAACTTATGTACTTACACCCAAACTCAAGTAAGTAATAGTTTTGTCAGAGGTCATAAGGAGAAGAGACCTTCAATAATGGGAAGAGACCCGTGCCCAGCAGTGGGACGCAAAAAGGGTTGCGACCATAAGGAGAATAACAACCGGGACCAAAGGCTCAAAAAACCCAAAAACTCTAAACGTGTTGTTCAAAGTGCGGATACGCGCATAACATTTTCCACTAGCAGTCACCCATCATATACCCGACTGCGTCCATTTTGCTGTGTAGATCGCTTTTATGCCCAAGGCCAGCCATAGGCCGCACTATTAACGATTTCTGTGACATGTACAATTATGTACATGTACATTACGTTACGATTACAATTTTATGTTTCAAAGAGACTCATCTTCAGTAAGAAAGCACGACGAAGGTTCATTAATATGAAAGCACCTGGTGCTTCGACGAATGGAATGAATACTGCGACTGACGCGTAAGTCGATAGGGTGTTGATTAAAATGTCTTTGTATGTGATTTCTACATGACATGAATGTTTATGACTTGTATTTTTAATAGTGATTCGACCCGGCTTTACTCCAGTGATTTGAGTTTAGTTGATTATACTCATCTATTCTACGGGAACAGTGCATTTATCTGGGATAATATGCCTATGTGCTAGTCCAGAGTAAGGTAAACGTCTGAATTATCGTCAGTTTTTGTCAGTGTCCCAGTGTTCGTCATTCATAGAAAAAGTATATCTGTTGGTACTGATTCGCAGGTGTATTTTGAAGGTTTTCTTGACCTAGGATAGGTAGACACAGGGAAAGTTGCTAGAGGGACTGCAACCTACACCGAACACGCGGTGTAGGTTGCCGGTCGTTTCTGTCTTGTTTCTTTTTTAATGTTTGTAGTTTTGAGTGGTTACTCCTTAGAGCAATACAGGTACTGTCTCACTCTTTAGAGAGACGGCATAGCGCCTCGCTTCGATACATAATTTTTGTGCCAAATCTGGTGGGGAGAAAGAACGCACACATTTTAATTTTGGCACACATTCACAAATATTCTTTCATCGCTACAGACGCATACATTTCTAAATATTTATGTAAATTTCAATTAACAACGTCATTTTCTATGCACCGTCAACACTGACACCGACACACAGAGACACACTAGTTGTATAACTAGAAGGCCCATTGTGCATGCACGTTGGGACGGGGGGTTCGCCCGTAAAGGCTACTCCTCTGACGGGTGTCATACCTGTCGATTTTGACGCTCTACGGGTTACTCTTACGAAGCACTTCACGAACACAGTGAGTCACGAACACAGTAAGTGTCTCTAAATTATGGATTTTCACATAATTTTCTTTAATAGTTTACCTTAAAATATATTTGGATATGTGCCAAATTTTATTGGAAATGAAATGAAATGAAATGAAAACACTTTATTGTTATCTGTTTACATACATCTCTCCACCAACCCGCATTGGAGCAGCGTGGTGGAGTAAGCTCCAGGCCTCCCCAATAATGGGGAGAGACCCGTGCCCAGCAGTGGGACGCAAA
Organism: Pyrgus malvae; assembly: GCA_911387765.1. Lineage (NCBI taxonomy): Eukaryota > Metazoa > Arthropoda > Insecta > Lepidoptera > Hesperiidae > Pyrgus > Pyrgus malvae. The sequence goes on along the minus strand of OU426962.1, from coordinate 23,663,914 downwards.
AAGGGTTTAGGCAGCAGTTTACATACATAGAATAAGATGTTTAAAATTATAACTGGAGTTTTAAACAGTCTACCATATTCTGGCATACAATATTATTAATTAAAATTAACTATTCCGATCCGTTCAGTCCTTCTAGCATGATTGAGTAACATACATACATCCAAAATTTCGCAGTTATAATATTAGTATAGATAGCAATGATATTTGAACAGTCGAGATACTGGTCATCGACCAGATAGGTAAAATAAATGAAACAGATATCCCACCAAAAATATTTTCATGTAATATGTTGCCAAGACGAGTGCGTGTGACTTTTTTTTTCAACCTTTTTTTTTATGCCCCACTGCTGGGCACAGGTCTCCTCTCACTAGTGAGACGGATTTAGGCCATAGTCCACACCGCTGGCCAAGTGCGGATTGGTGTACGTCATGCTTTCGAGAAATTATGAATTCCTCTCAAGCATGCACGGTGATGGAGAACATCGTAATCAATTAAATATCACGATATTTTCCATCACCGTGGAGCAGCGATAAATGCGCACATTACAAATTTCTTTGTCAGAGGTGCGCGCCGAGGATTTGAACCCGAGATCAATCGCGTCGAAGACCGCGGATTCATATTACTCGGCCATCGCCGCTCGTGTAGCCCGCGTGTGACTTATTATTACTCTGTGAAAAAAATATCAGATCGCATATAAAGCCAAAGTACTGGGTCTTCACGGCCTAAGTCTAGCAGGCCTAACTTCTCAACTCAAAATCCCTATCAAATGTGTGGCTTAGGGCCTCACCATCACTATGTAAAGTGTTGATTAGTTTCGTCCCAAGTAAAGTTAATTGGCAAGTAAAAGCTATGAGTACGGGTCAGTTTATCATATGATTAGTGTAACTCGAACATCATAAAATTGAAATTGAAGTTACGGATGATTTTAACCGACAATTAGCGTAGGTACTTGTCACTTTACTTGAAGTTGGTGAAAGAGGACCTTAGCCATATATTTTATGGGGGTTAAAAAAACGTCGTAATAATTGGAAATAAAGCTTTCGCTTGCTTCTCTTCGCAAATTGATAAAACAAAAATTCTGAATAATAATGCTTTACATTAAAGGTACAGTTTTTATCTTCATCAACGTCGAATAATTAGCTATTATGAAATAAATTCAGGCGGATAAAAATATTACTAAATAACGAGTACTTGATGAAAGAACAACGTTACAAAAATGAGTAAAACAATCGTTGGGATGATTAACCTTCCTAACAAAGTAATTTAATAAGATCAACAGCGCGGCGATTTTTTTCTGCGAAAATATTATTTGTTATGCTGGTGTCAGATCATACAAGATATTTAAAAAGTGTGTAAAAAACGTTCTACTATACGTAAATCACTGGATATTGATAAGATTTTATAAAGAAAATGTTGTATGGATGGATGTTTGTTGCTCAATTACGCTAATATGGCTAAATAGTTCTAGATGAGATTTGGCACACAGATAATTATAGTCTGTCATAGCACATAGGCTACTTTTTATCCCAGATGTTAATGTATTGTTACCATGGGATATATTCTTATTGTGTAGTATTATTATGTTATAATAGGATTGATAAGTATAATGAGATAAACTCAAATAACCAGGGCGTAACGGAGCCAGATCGCTAGTACCTAAATAAATAATATTATTATTTACCTTCATCGCTTGAAAAATCTTTTTTTTAACCTATACTGTCCTACTACTGAGCAAAGGTCTCCCCATGATTTTCCAATCCTGTAGGTAGCCTGCTAACTCCCACCAATTCTCTCGAAATGCATCAATATCATCACGCCAGCGCTTCCTTGGCCACTTTCGTGGCTTCTTTTCCCATTTGCCGGCGTCCATTGAGTGATCATGTCCGAAACCATCTTGTATGGTTTACACTCTATATATTGTATACGACCGACAATCTCTTCTAAGTATAATAAATAATCAACTACTGTAAACATATTGGAACTTTATTGCATCTAGCTTTATGCTGGGTCGTCTTGGTACTTCTTGGAGAATCATGCTACTTAAAGAATAAATTGAAACTAAGTTGAGCTTGTCTTAATCTACTTAATAGTGTTAAGTGTTCGTTGAAAATTCATTATCCGAGTTTAAAACTATTTTGTTTTACTCTTTTTAGTCAGGGTGCAATTTGTAAGAAGTTTTGTTGGTGGTATTTTTTCATGGTTCGATAGAGCAAGTACTAATCTGTGTAGTTTCGGGATAAGGAATACGTTATACCCTGTATTATCGTAAGAGGTGACTAAAAGGGGGCTTCCGGGCTTCACATTACATTACATCACATCACATCACTTCAGCAAATACAAGTTAATTAGACATATTCATATAAGATTAAAATCTCTGATAAGTGAAAGATAGAGAGAAAATTACTTTGGCTTTAATAAAATATACATTACTTTAGGTCATCTTCTTGTACGTGTTACTAACAGTATAAATCGATCTTTTCTTGTACTACAAATGATAAAGAAAGGCGATCCAAGAACCATTAAAATCGCTTGACTAAGTTCACTCTCCTCAGTAATACTCTTATCACCTATAGTATTAGATTCGAGATATTGTAAATCTTCAATTTGACCCCTACGAACTCCATGGGTAAGTTCCCTCCAAAAATCCCCTTAAGCCATGCTTTTCATCCACCTACATCTAAATAAGCATAAGTATCTATTGCAAATCCTTCGAAGGCTCCCCTTACTTTCGAACTGTCTTAAAGGGCTTCTGTACTTCCGGTCCCTTTTAACTTATCGGACTTGCAATCTATTTCTTCAATGCTTAATTACTTATTGAAATTACCGCAAGATAAAATAATTTCAATTACATTCTATAACAGAAAATAGATAAAATATATTCATAATATTTTGTCGATGCTTTTAGCACTTTCATTACTTTCTTATGACTGTGTAAGAAACATCAGTACCATCTTAGTTTATCAGATTGGAATTTTTTATTGATAATATTTCTGAGCGTTATATCTTTCTTCAAACATTGATCACTTTTCTGAAACCAGGAATAATCTCAAATGCTATTTCATTACGCTACTCTACTGCTCTTTGGTGAGCGAAAACTCTGTAATAATAATTTCATTAACAAGCCTGGTGTACTGTGACCTAATCCCACTCATCTAAGAGACCTATGCCCAGAAATGGGGCATTAAGGGGGTTGAAAAAATTATTTGATTTTTACATCGTACATCAAAATAATGTTTTTTAATTATTGACCTTCTTGAACGAACATTATCATTATATATACTGTACCCCAATAAAAATAAAGTACGAATATCGTTTGTTTAAAGTAGGACGGGTCTCTTGAGCACCCTAAAGTATTTACGGGGTGAACTTTTGTAACAACAGTAATTTAGGGCCAGTCGATATGTGGAAGGTGGTCTTTAAGACAGTTTGATTAGTTGAAAACTTCTCCCTCCCGGAATGTGGCGCTACAGTAAATCCGGGGAATTATGGGATGAGCTTAGTGCAGTTCTTTGGGGAATGTTTCTAGTTCGCCTCCACTCACCGAAATTTAGAAACTGATTTGTATAAATAAAGGTTAAATGAACAACGAAAGACAATGATTAAAGGTCGCTGATTGCAATTTTCGTTTGCCTCCGGGTTGACAGCCGTCACGTCACGGCCGTCACAGGCGACAGGGCATATTATGATGCTAACTCCCTTCGACGACCCTTGTCACTGCATTGTAACTTCGTAACAAAGAAGATACAGAGAAGACAATAGCTCTGAACAGTAATGATTTGAGCTGAATGGTAAAAGAATACGGTAATTACATATACGTTGAAGAAAATCTTTTTATATTTTAGTGTGCTAATAGTATAATAAAAATACTTCGAGTGATCAAAAAAAATTGCCAAATATCATAAAGAACAACGAAAGATAATGCTCATAAAGAATTAAAATTAGCAACGAATGATGCTCATAGGTCACTAATTGCGATTTTGTTCACGTTGGGTCCTCGGGTCTGACAGTCTTCACGTCACGGTCGACAGGGCCGTCACGGCCGTTACTCTCGTCAGCGTACTCGTAAAGATTTTAATTCCCTTCAACGGGCCACCCTCATCACTGCGTCGCGGTAAAGACGAGGCAAGCAAGACAGTAGCTAGTAGCTACTCGGAATAATGCTTAGATTTAACTGATAAAAAAACTGCAGCAAGTGAATTGTCCCGCAAATGTCAGGGTATCATAGTGGGTAGTTCGAGACTCTTGACCAGGATCAATACTGCAGATCTTCCAAAACTACAGTATGACGCAAATTCTATTCCTTTCAGTAATAGTGTAAAGAATCTAGGTCTGTACATAGATAGCTTTATGAACTGGCGAGTCCAAATTACTGAAATATGTCGCAAAGTAAATGGAACGTTGCAGTCTTTATATCGGTTTAGAAATTTTCTACCTTACAGCACAAAACTTCTTTTGATCCAGAGTCTCGTTTTACCCATTATAGACTATGCTGACGTGTGCTACCCAGACCTGAGCGAAGAACTTCTAAAGAAGCTAGAGCGCCTTCTAAACAGCTGTATCCGATTTATTTTCAATCTGCGCAAGTATGATCACATCTCAAGTTATCGAAGCCAGCTGAAGTGGCTTACTATTCGTCAGAGGCGTCACTCTAGAATTCTCTTGGTCTTGTATTCAATTTTACATGATCCAACTTCTCCGCACTATTTAAAGGAAAAATTTCAGTACCTCTGTTCATCTCATAACAGGGGACTCCGATCAACTAGTAATCTTAAACTTTTTACACCTCCACACAACAGTGATTTCTTCCGTTATTCATTTAATGTTCAAGCTATACTACTCTGGAACGCCCTGCCCGATAATATCCGGAAGGCTTCAACTAAGTGCACATTCAAAAAATTGCTGCGTAAACATTTAATAGCAAGCAATTAATGGATCCCTACAAGCATTCGAGTTATCATCACAAAATATGTATATAATTATTATGTATTTATTTATGTATTATTAATATATGTATGTGTATGTATGTATGTATATGTATATTCATATGTATATATTTATATTCCGTTAATATTATATTATATTTCATATTGACAAGGTATAATTACCTAATATATCCAATATAATAGTTATTTTTAAATCATTGTTTTCCGTCCGCCTACCTTAAGTTCTATCCATCACCCAGGGTTGACTGGTGGAGAATGCCATTAGGCATTAAGTTTACCCTGTAGCCCTTTATTTTGAGGTGGTTACAAAATAATAAATAAATATAATTGTCATAAGTGTATATTTTTTCTTTTGTTGCTCATTAAACGAACTGGAAAAGACATTGCTGAAAGAAAACTGTGATTTTCACTCGGCTCGGATCTAACAACCGTCACGTCACGACCGTCACGGTCGTCACCATAGACTTAGCATATTATTATGCTACATACGTAATACGTATATCGTAAGTCTATGGTCGTCACCGCGTCACTAATGACACAGGCATCTCGGCCCATTAAGATGCTTTTTCCATTCGACGAGCCACCCTCGTCACGGGCGTCGCGACAAAGTTGAGGCAGAGTAATATTATTTCTGAAAAGTTTTTTAATCTAGCTCATTAGAATAAAATCGTTCATTTTTTTATTTTAATGTTATTGTAGCTGACCATGAAGCCACGATATTTTAAATGTTTGCTGCAGTCTAAGGACTGCTGCTGCGATGCTGCTATTAGATTGGCTAATGATCAACTCATTTAAGTCTGACCGAAAATTGCACTACCAAAACTCGGTTCTATTGAGTTAAATCAAATGGTTCAAACTTGCAGGGTAAAAACTTTCTAATATCTGAACTACATAATATGAGTAATTGCAGCTTATAGCTACTTCCATAAAACTTGAAACATTGCAGAAAAGTCAACAACGTCATAAATCTTAAACAAGTCATAGAACATTAGAAAATGAGCTTTACGTGATAATTATGCTTTAATAATTACGATATGAGTTAATATATCTTCTTCTAATATTAAAGTTGCTTTTATAAGGCTTCATAAGGATGTTAACTTTAAAAATGTGTTCAGTGAAAAATATAAACTCTACGTCATCAGTAGTATACCAGTACTGTAAAGGCAACTCGTGGATATCAAATCGCGCAATATAAAAAAAAACTAAATATTTTATTCATTTTTGGAATACATATTCTCTAAATGGACGTCAATCTTTTCGCGGGCATACGATTAGCCCCGCAACCCTTTAAATGTCTATACAAATCTAATCGGCCTATTAAGCCCTCAAATTCAATTAGTGATCAGGGATGCAACCTTTCTGAAATTGTATAAAAGTCCATTTGCTGCAATAACCATGTTATTATGATAGCACCTAGCCTGTACGCTGGTTCATATAGATATTTATGCTCAGAGGTCATTGTTATACACATTATTATGATGTACATTACGATGCAAACTTCCACCAAAAATTAGTTTGAACGAGATCTAGCAAGTAGTATTTTTTAATACGTCATAAATCGTAAACTACAATTTACCTTTCATTCAATCTTAATGCAATGATTTCTATGGATAATCAAAGGCAATGATGTATTTCTGTTGCTGCTATTGTTATACAAATACTAAAAATAGAATAAAATTAATATTTAAGGGGGTTCCCATACAATAAACGTGATTTTTATAGATAATGGTACGGAACCCTTCGTGCGTAAGTCCGACTCGCACTTGGCCGGTTTTTTTTGGAGGCTCGTGTGCTCTTGTACCGGCGAGTTTAACTAATTGCGGAAAAAAAAATACCTCGCGAGTAAGCGCGTTTTCTGAAACGAATGTATCGTATATGTGTCGAAAAATTCGCTAGTTTTAAATCGCTCTTAGGGCCAATTTTTCAATTCCCACATAAAAGTATTCGTGTCATGAAAATAATATCGAAGTAGTCAGTTACTTAGTTTATCTCACAATTCAAAAATCGGCGCTTAGAATCAAGGCTTCACTGTCAAATATCTAATCTGTAATCGTACGTCAGCAGTAAACCCGCGAGCCGGTAGCCGCTCAACCCTACAAATGCGGTCTAATCGGCCTATTAAGCCCTCAAATTCAATTAGCGAGAGCAAGAGCCAACAATGTGTGAACTTGTCTGGAAATACGGCAATTATAAGCTGGATAGTTTCAAATGGGGCTTGATTTACATGTAGAACTTAGAAATATAGTGGTTCTTGGTAAGTTTAAATATTAATGGAAGCTACAGTTTTTATATGATGTATATTTTATAAAATTGTTATTTTATAGTACCTACTGAAAAATTGTGCATCAAAAATTGAATTTATTGTCACCAAATTAAAAAACTATTCGTTTATGTAAAATTTAAGATATAAACAACCATCTGATTGCTTTAATTTAAAAAAGAATCTGATGAACATTATTTCACAAGCATGAGGGTAGTAAATGTTACTAAAGTAATAAAATATTGAGCTCTTATTTCGTTGCATTTTTATTTCACACATTCCTGTAAAACCAGAAAATTACAAAGGTTAATATCCACAAAGGATCAAACGCTAAGGGTTGGAGTGAGAGAAGCTTAACAAATTAATAACTAGGACATCAAAGAACCACATGAAACTATTCGACAACTATGGTAAACGGAGGGTTAATCTGTTGTTTTGGACGCAAAGCTGCCGGTGACCTCTTTTGACCCTCTTATGTTTATTTTGGAAATTTAGTGTAGCTATTTAGTGATTACAAAGGTCGGAAAAACAGTGTGAAAGTAGACTTAAAAAAACTTTATGGGAAAGCAATTCAAAAAAGTGTATTGAATAGAGACCAAAGTGGGGTTGTGTTACTCTTAAACAATTTTCTTATGAATATGGTGGTGTCGTTTATATAACTTTACTTTTATTCTTTTTTTGAATAGCTGTCGTTGTTAGATGTTATAATTTTATTATATTATTATAGCATAAAAATATTATGATTCACAGGATAGAGCCATAAATAACAATAGTAACACTACATACTCAGAGCTTTATGCTAGGATTCCTTGTGTCGTGGGTACCATGGACACACAAAAAGACATCAACAGAAGTTAATCTGACCGAGAAATTTTAAGTTATCATCCTTATTTCTGCTTCGCCAGAAATCGAACCCGGATGTGATGAATGTACAGACAGACAAATAATGAAGCTGTACCTAAAAGGTTTCCGATGACAAATTTATGGAAATTTAATTATACTATAAACAGTAGAGTTCATGTGAATATAGTACAAGTTCTGGGCGTATTTGGTTGGATCCATATAAGATGTACCTATTTAGTATAAAATTTAAATGATCCTAAAATCCATTTAGCCTTTTAAAAGTTAACCCGTCAATAGTATTTCTCCGTTAAAATAATACCGAAATAAACACAATATGGATCTTAGCTTCTTATCAATAAAGCCCGCACAATGCGCCTCCATAAAATAACAGAAGTCCAAAAATAGCAATGTTTTCCAAAAAACGGCGCACTGATTGCTCAGTTGTTACCGGTGTAATAACATCGCATCGTATCACGCACTGGGCGGGAAAATGCTGCGATTTCCAAACGTAAAAGGTAATGGAGTGGAGATAACGTCTTATAGCTACAATATCTGACTGAATGAAATTTTACATTTTTAATCTACCGTAGTATAACTAAGCAGCGAGCAGCGATGGCCGAGTGGTAAGAAACTGCGGTCATCGACGCGACCGATCCCGGGTTCAAATCCTCAGAGCGCTCACCTCTGACAAAGAAATTTGTAATGTGCGCATTTATCGCTGCTCCACGGTGATGGAAAATGTCGTGATATTTAATTGATTACGATGTTCCCCGTCGCCGTGCTGCCTGAGAGAAATTCATAATTTTGTCCACCAATCCGCACTTGGCCAGCATGGTGGACTGTGGCCTAAAATCCCTCTCACTTGTGAGTAGGAGACCTGTGCCCAGCAGTGGGACATAAAATAAGGTTGAAATTTTTTTTATATCTAATCTACTTTTGACTTTTTGGAAATTTTGTATAATAAATTCGTTCAATAAGCAATATAATATATTGATATATGGAAGAGTATTTAAAAAACGTTATATGTCATCATATTATTATTTTATAAAAAAGAGCTATATTATTAGAATAACTAATAGAGTTTTATTTGTATCAACCAATTTATATTAAGGTAGAAGATATTAAACGCCAATTAATACTTAATATTTTTACCCAATATTTCGTCTCAATTTTGCCATGAATTAATTTAATAGGCTTTTACTACGTCCAGTTGCTATGTAGTATGCTAAAAATAACAAAAGATACAATGTTTTTGTATAAAATACAAATACAATATAAAAACTACAAATACAGTATAAAATTAAAAATGTTTTCATAGCCAAAAATAAAACTTTATCTTTTAAAAATGTATGTAAATCACTATGTGATAGAACTTTTTTGGTGAGACCATGGCCGTACCACTGCCGTAATCGATCCAACCAACCAATTGTTGAAAAAGTCATCATATCATTGAGTATAATCAAAAAATTAAAGAGTTTTGTTTGCGTTTGGTTGCGTTTTAATTCCCAGTGCATGTCATGAGACTGCAACAACAAACGGGCCGGTATTTCACAAAGCGAGCCTCCAGCTTTTGTAATAACAAACCCGATTTTGTTTTGCAATATTAACGAATTTTAACTACAAAGGTAAAAATTATTCAATTTAAAATTATGAAAATCTTTTTGCGGTGCTCTTGGTCACCAAATTTAATATGTTCAAAAATGTTGATAATGGAAATAAAAAAGATATTAACAATTATGAATAATATCAATATAAATGTATGTGTTTGTATATGTATATGTTTTATACTAAAACAGAGTAAAGAAGTTTAAATTTTGGATTAAAGTCGTTTCTTTTTGAATACATAACAATACCAACAGTAATGACACAGAAAATTTTCTTGTCAACTTTTATTTGTCTCAGAGATTTAAAGCAAAATTACTTTTCAGTGTTCGCTGGAAAAGTTTTTGAATTTAAATAAAGCCATAAAGAAATGAATACATTGTCTGCTAATATAAAGTGTTTGAGTAAGGACGATTTAAACCGTTATTCAAATTCAAAATGAAGAAAAATCTTACAGTCGCACAGAAAACTGTTAAATGACTGATTCAATTAGAGAAATATTACTCCCATGTCTTAATCTACGCTGGCCTAGTGCGGATTGGTGGACGTCAAACCTTCAAGAAATTATGAGTTTCTCTCAGGCTTACACGACGATGGTAGACATCGTTATCAATTAAATATCACAATATTTTCCACCACCGTGGAGCAGCGATGAAATGCGCACATTAAAAAATTATTTTTGTCAGAGGTGCGCGCCGAGCATTTTAACCAGGCACCTCCCGCATCGGAGACCACAGTCTTTACCACTTGGCCATCGCTGCTCATTATTTAAATATTCTTCTTTAAGTTTAATTTTCAGATCAAGTAAACTTTTAATCACCAATAACACAGTCTACCCAAACACCTTCGGTACTTGAACGCGAAATTTCATCACAACATTTTCTTAATCTCTTAATCCACTGGATCTTAGCGAAGTAATCTCTGCAGTGCTTTAAACGCTGGAATAGATATTAGCGAGCATCTAATGATTATTTTAAGCGCTTTAATCACTACGGCGCTCGCTAAGTCAAGTTTCGTAGGCTCCCGGAATAATTTGAGGAGACTATACATATTCGTCCCGCAATTTGACTGTTATTACTCCATTTGCATTTATTGTTTTCGGTGTGTCGACAGAATGTGATTGTTCAACTAAGTACCGTCATATCATTCTTATGAACTGTTTGCTGGGATGTATGGAGACAATTTTTTTTCTTTAACATGCGAAGATAATTTTTCCGCCTTTTAAATAATAAATGCATTTCAATATTGAACGAATCGTGAGTGTACACTAACATTGTAGATATATATTACACGACTGTAGTCATGTTTCGGTCCTAACCGAGGACCTTCTTCAGGAGCTCCCGCTGGTCGCGGTAGCATCGCGGCGGAGACGCATCTACGATAAACATTAACGTGAGTACAGTTGGTTAATATATATAACCACGCAGCAGCATGCAGGCCACGTTGGTCGCTGCAGCCTATGAACATCTACACACAACCTCAAGCAAGTCTAAGTTTTGCCTGTGCTCGTATGCAGTTGCGCTGCTACTCCGAAGGCTGATGGTTACCTCAACTACGAGTAAGTCTGGCTGGCAACTGCACCTATCCACAGAAAATCAATAACGTTTTTGAGGTATGCTTTTTGAATTTATCTGTACAGTCTCAACTACTCAATTACATCAATTCTTTTTGACATCTGTGGTAGGGGTTTTACTCGCATAACGGGTACTTACTAAACTTTCAAACGTTTATAGAAACGGGAAACAAATGATGCGTTTAAATTTTTATTCTTGGTCACGCTGTGTGTGCTCTTGTCTTTGTAAGAGGCCATGACACACACAATACTGGGAATCCTAGTTCGCAGCTGTAATTGTGAAGCATTAATTTTTTTTTTAGTTAGAATATAATTCGAAGCGCACATAGTCCAGTGGTTAGCGTAGAACGGAAAACGATTTATGCAACTAAGCCAAACGAGCGCTGTCGGGTGTGTGATGGGTGACCGCTAGTGGCAAAAAAAATCATGCGCGTTTCCGTGCTTCGGAGGGTACGTTAAGCCGTCGGTCCCAGTTGTTGTCAATAAATAAAAGTAGTCAAATCTTACGGGCGGTTTGAAAACATCTGACAGCGGGTTGGCCACTAACCTGCATCTCCACCAACCCACATTGGAGCAGCTCCAGGCCTCCCCAATAATGGGAAGAGACCCGTGCCCAGCAGTGGGACGCATAAATAGTTGCTTTTTTACACGCTTTATATTAGCTTCACTTGTATGTATGTTTGTAACCGACTCCTTCAGATGCTTTTTTGACCCACTTTAAACGGCCAGATTTCATTTAAACTTTGTAGATTTATCGAGGACCGATGACAACACACTAATTTGAGAGATTATTTCATTATTCAATTTGCAAAATAAGATTTTTGTGAATTTATAGAAATTTTGAAAATTATTTCCAACCATTATCTTAAGACATAAGCATAAATTTATGCTGGTATAAATAATTAAAATATATTATGTTTTTTATTTAAAAATAACAGTTAAAAAAATTAAAAACACTTTTAAAAATAAACCAAACTAAAAAGAAGAAAATTGTTTTAAAAAACACGCTTTTATAAGAAATCTAATAAAAAATGAAAATAAATTTGAATTAAAATAGTGTAAAAATGCATTTTATTGTAAAAAAAAGCGTGGGGTTCTTTTTAAGATATTACCAAAATAATTATCCTTCTAATCATATCTGTAAATCTGGCATCCCACGCTTTTTTTACAATAAAATGCATTTTTACCAAATTTATTTTCATTTTTTTAGTTGGATTTCTTATAAAAGCGTGTTTTTTTGTTTTTTAAAACTATTATTTCGTTGTTTTTTTTTAACGTTACACAATCATAGCCCCACAGTAGGGTAATTAATACCCTGTGCCGTGGGTACCATGCACACATTCAAAGACAAGAACAAAAACACCCAGACCGAGAACAGAAATTTAAACTCATCATTCAAATTTCTGTTTCGCCGGGACCCCTCGATTGGCAGTCCGGGATGGTAACCATTGCGCTACACGGCTCGTCAAAGATCGCGATTAGATATACTCAGAAACAGCTGGGGAGACTATAATCAATCCCATACTTTTCATTTTAAAAGATTATTGTGATTCATCGCCATTTATATTTAAGGACCCAAATAAAATCAAGGTTCTTTCGGTGAGGACTTGAGGACTTCGCTACTCATCAAGAGATGGCGCCATGGGTATTTCTGAATGACGCTATTGAAGTTTTCTGAATATCCGACCATAATATATACAAGCTCCGAATTAAGTCAGTCGGAGCGCGGCCGCTTCCCGGGCATGACCACCTCGCCCGGCGGGAGATTTCCCTTTGCCAAACTATTAAATATTCAAGAACCAGCTCAAAGTATAAAATCCTTCACAAAAAACAATTAAGTTACAATTAGTTTCTTGTTTCCCAAACAACAAAACAAAATGTATCCGAAGCCCTAAGCCTACCTGGAGTTCATCAAACTTTACCGCAGACTCAGCATTGATTGTAATTGCCTCTTTTAGGCCTTGTCGTACCTCAAAATAATAACTATTTACCTCCAAGTAATTACCCCAGCAAAGTAACCATTAAAAGAGGTATTACTATCACGTTGGGGTAGACTGCTTAGCACACATCTCCAAAAACCCGCTGGGGTACAGGTGGTGAAATAAACTCTAGACCTTCCAACTATATAAAATATATTATTAAACCACTTGTACCACCGTGCTTGTCTGTACTTGAAGCGCGCATGGCTCGGCGGCAAGCATAGAACGCAAGCGATCTATGCAGCTAAGCCCAACGGGCGCGGTCAGGTGTGAGATGGGTGACCGCTAGTGGCAAAAATTTCATGCGCGTTTCCGTGCTTCGGAAGGCACGTTAAGCCGTCGGTCCCGGTTGTTGTCGATAGATAACAGTCGTTAAACCTTGTCGGAGGCCTTATGGGCGGTTTGAAACATCCGACAGCGGGTTGGCCACTAACCCGCATCTCCACCAACCCGCATTGGAGCAGCGTGGTGGAGTAAGCTCCAGGCCTCCCCAATATTGGGGAAAGACCCGTGCCCAGCAGTGGGACGCAAAAAGGGTTGCAGCCAAGCCAATACTTCCGACAAGATTTAACGACCTTTTAGGAATTAAAACCAAAAGCGGAACATTTAAATCACAATTTAATACACAAAGCCATTTTACAATCCAACACAACGATTTAACGTTAATAAACATTCGGTATTAACATTTCAGTATACGACTACAATAAAATTACAGGTAAGCACAAATAAATATAAATTAAGTATGCAAACGGGCAGAGTAACTGCCTCTATAACTTTCACGGTATTAATACTCGCTCCTTAGAAGAGGCCTCGCTTTTAAGGCGTTTTCTCCTGCATCGTCACATTTTTTATTCAACTACCGACGTTGATTCTCAACAGACCTATTGTGGCATCTGAAGAAGAAATACTTTTTTTAAACATTTAAAATAAAACTAAAGTGTTTTAATTATTTGTCAATTTTATTTTAAAATATTATAAAATTATATTTTATTTACTTATAAAAATGTCATTTGTAAAGAGTTCAAAATATGTGCATAATACAACTTATATTTTACTAAAGACAAAGACAAAGACTTTTATTTGCACAAATATGGGTGTTTACAAAAGGTGTTTTTATACATTTGGTTCGCCATATTTACCTTCATGAGGTATGCAAATATTACAATCATTAAAAACTTAACTAATCACATATTACAAACATAAAAATGTACATTGAAATAGTGTAATTTATTTAATTACAAAATATGTATACTACTTTTATCTTTATTTGTACCCATGTTGCGCCTTTTAGTTTATTAATTTTATTTTATTTTTTACTTTTCGGATCGGATCCGATTTTGTCGGATTGTCGGCTTTGGGTACCCATATTGCAGGGTTTTTGTACACTGAGAGGAAAAAAAGCCGGCGGAAAAAAAACCTCAAAAGATTTTTATGGAATTCCTTTATGCCGCTTTAACGTTTAGGAAATAATCTATTATTTAAGCCACGTATATTTTCCGCTAAAGAATACGACCGCTATCTATCGATAAGAACGGGGCTGACTGCGACGGCCCTTCCAAAGCGCAGAAACGGATAAACGCTAGTGCAAAAAAATACACTTAATCATCTTCATCTTAAACCAGACCACGCCCTTTTTACTTAGCTGCGTTCTCTGTTCACATTTAGTTCATTAAAATCCTTTAGGTAAAGTATCAGTATATCTCTAACCCCTTTATGGTGAGACAACTATATAAATCTTCCTCATTATCCGAAGATACGCTATGAATATTTCGAGTGCTTCCGCCTGAGCAGTTGAAGCTAAGTACAGTTTTTACTGGGTCTTACTTTCTTTTAATTAATTGGTTTGTTTGAGGATCTCAACTGGCATAGAAATTAACGACTTAGTGTCAGTGCAACGTTCTACTTTAATGCTGACAGCGTATGAGGTTTTTTCGTAATTGGAGAAATTCAGATTTTTAAGGTTATCGTTATCAATAAGTAAAGACAATCCTTATGAGATTAGCTATTCAATTGTCTTATATAATACGAATATTTTTGAAAATAGGTGTAGATTTCGATAAAAATTTAAGTCTATAGTACTGAACAGAAACCAATCGTTACCATGTCTGCCTCGCTGTAAGTCGAACTCAGGACCCTTTGAACAGCAGTCTGGCGTGATACACATTACGCGAGGAATTGGAATACCGGCTAAAATAAGTTAGTCATAATGGCTAGCTGGAACCCTTTTTGCGTCCCACTGCTGGGCACGGATCTCTCCCCATTATTGGGGAGGCCTGGAGCTTACTAAATCACGCTGCTCCAATGCGGATTGGAGGAGATGCGGATTATGGCCAAATCGCTGTTTGATGTTTTCAAACCGCCCATAAGGCCTTCGAAAAGACTTTAACGATTGGTATCTATAGACGACCCGATCGATGCCTTATCGTACCCTCCGAAGCACAGAAATTCACACCCGACCGCGCCCGTTTGGCTTAGTTGCATAGACAGATTGCGTTCTACGCTAGCCGCCGGGCCATGCGCGCTTCATGCTAGCGCATTGGCATAATACTCAGTAGAAAAATAAACTACAAAGACTGATAACGTTAAAAACATGAAATCGATTTATAATACTGAAGAATCATAAAGATATCGAGAACGGCGAAGACCGCTCCGACCATCGAATCGTTATTCGAATATCATAAAAATATCGCGCTAAAACGTCTTCGAAAGCTGCGTCCATAAAATTATAGGAATAAAAATGGCGGGCGAATATTATTTCGCCGCCAGACCTCTACATTACCAACAAAACTATAGATGGGTATTAATTTGAAATTTAAATCGCGAAGTTACAAACTATGGCGGACCATTAAAATGAATACAGCGATGCGTCAGTGTCGTCGGCAAGTCGAATAAATATTCAAACGGAAAAACAAAGGCTTCGATGGAAAATGTTTTATAAAAGCGCAATTTTTCATTTAATTCCTCGACGAGACTATTTGTCATCCAGTTTATGGCACGAAGCTTTCGGGACGTACGGGAAAATTCGTAATATTGCTGGAGGCTGACGATAATGGCGTAAAGAAGGAATGATTTTCTAGGTGATTCTGTTTTTTTTATATTTGCTTTTACAGTACGGTGTATCAACAATGATGTTTTAATAAATTATCATTGTGTATCAAGGTGTTTATGTTCGGAGATACAGGCTAGTGCCAGCCCGCTGTCAGTGCCTATTAGTATCTCGAGGCAGGAGTCTCCCTCCATTAGGAGCTTACTCCACCACGCCGTTCCAATGCTGTTTTGTGGAGATGCTCGTTAGTGGCCATCACGTTATTGGATGGTTTAAAACCACCCATTAGGCCTTCGAC
Source organism: Pyrgus malvae (assembly GCA_911387765.1). Classification (NCBI taxonomy): domain Eukaryota; kingdom Metazoa; phylum Arthropoda; class Insecta; order Lepidoptera; family Hesperiidae; genus Pyrgus; species Pyrgus malvae. The sequence goes on along the minus strand of OU426962.1, from coordinate 23,647,370 downwards.
AAGTTTTAACTACAATTATCTATTAATAATAACTGGAAACCATGGAAACGCTCATTGAGATTGCCACTAGCGATCATCCATCTCACACACAACCACACCCATTTCGCTGAGCTGCGTAGATCTCCGGCTAGGCCATGCGCGTTTCTTATGGAATGAATTGTTCTAATGTTTTCTAAGTGAAAATATCTTCGACACGCACAAAGTTGCCCCGCAAATCACGGGTCTCATAACACGAACATTAACTATTTATGAATCGGAAAAGTCGCGCAACTCTGGCAGAGAGCCATCGCCGACTTTAAGTCTTTATTGCCCTTCCTATTCGCTAAATGTCTAGTTCTTTTCCACTTTGCCTAATGTATCTCTATTCTTATTTTAATACTTAAAGCGCTTGTAGTAGCGACGAAATCAATGATTGATGTTTAGCTTAGTAAATCGCGATGACGCATTACTTGATGTTAAGTACTTTAAAACTTTTTTTTGCTTGTCTTGTGAGTAAAACATAAGCCAGCACTTTGCTACAATACACATGGCATACACGTAATATTCAAAAAATCTTATAAAGGTGACATGTTCATCTCTGTGTATTATACAAAGTAACGATCCAGGACGATTTATGCGCGTTATCTTTAATCGAAAGTCTTATCTATTAAGGTTGTTCTCAGTTACAATGTGTTCATTAGTGGAAATAATTATCGTCTTCAAAGTCGTTTATTTTTTTTAATACAGTTGCTCAAAAAGTGACGTATTGCAGGGACGTTTAGCGTGCGGGAAGTGGGCTATTACACACTCGTGCTTTTTCTTTACCTTTTCCGCGCTCGTGCGTTCTCTTTCCCAACTGTCGAAATATTGTCTATTAAAAAGAAAAATACCAACCACGAAGTTTTAGAAGTTTTTATGATTCATGCAAATATTTCTAAAAAGAAGCTACAAATTTGTTTCAATATCAGATTTAATGATTTGATTAAATTAGTTAGGTTAGGTTTCATTTCATTTCATGTCATTAACATTTTCATTTCATATCAATAAAAAAATTATACGGAAGACTTGGCTGCATGGGCATAGTTCCCTTTGCCTACCCATAATGGGTGAAGAAAACAAAAAAAATCTCTGCAAGTAGGTATTCTTTTACGGTTGGCGCCATTGTTCAAAAATGTTCTTTGCGAGTTTTTATTATATTATTAAATTGCTTCATTTTTTCGCAACTGCATTAAAAATAGTTGTTCAGTACACATGCGGAACCGTCATTGGAAGGAGTTCCGACTGTCAACCCTCACCTTCGGCTGCGCCTCGGCTCGGGTAGACATTTGTCGGAACTCCTTACAATGATAGCCTTTCCGCACTTGTACTATTACTACTTTACTACTAGTACTTGTACTATTCTTAGTGAAAATGTATTTACCATGCAGCAAAGCACTTGGCCCCATGATACGAATATACCAGCCACTTTAGCTAATGTATCTGGATTTAATTTAAAATGCTTGGAATGCATTCAAATTTACTATGAGTAAGATATTTTTCAATCCATTTTAAGTACAATTGCTGAACTCAGGTCTCCTTTCATAACCGAGAGGTTTTTCGAGAGTTGCACACCATAGTTCACCATGATGAAGTACGTATATCTTAAATATTAGGTTTTTACCAATGAAATTGTCGTTTTGTATGGAATAAGTGAAAGTACTTTTTTATTTCTGTTATTCAAAGTAATCACGCATGAAATCGACACATCTTTGCCAACGCATTGGCAATTTATTGATGCCCTTCTTGTAAAAATCAGCTGGACGGGAGGCAACAATCTCATCAAAGGCATTTTGTATTGCCTCTCGGGAATCCAATTTTTTACCCACTAAAAAGTTGTCTAAATTTTGGAAAAAGTAATAATCGGTAGGTGCATGGTCTGGTGAGTATGGCGGATAAGGGAGAGCTTTCAACCCCAGCTCTTGCAGCTTGGAAACTGTCTGTTGTGCAGTATGGGGTCGCGCGTTGTCGTGAAGGAGCAGTGAGGACGAGCAATTGACCAAAGCTGGTTGCCGATGTGCAAGCTTCTCCATCATTGTCTCCAGTTCTTCACAGTACACCTATTATATTTTTCTTGTGTGCTTGTAACTAAACGACTGGACGGATTATGATCAATTTTTGTGTGTTCAAGGGGATTTGGGAAAATGTTTAGATTCACAATTTGGTCCTCTGGAAAATGTTATTTTTATTTATTTTTTATTTATAAGTAGTTTTCCCACATAAATTGTTCCTACCTGTCAAATGTTTGTATTTCGTACCGTGTCGTTCTAAACTTTGACACAGTCAATATAACGGGACAATTCGTATGTCATTATTTGTTATATATTTTTATTTGACAGTAACATGAAGTCTCTATAAGATAATAAAAAAACAAATCCTCTTTCAATACTTTTAAGGCAGGACAACGTATGCACCCGGGCGGAGCTGGGCCGTCCGGCCGGCACTAGTCATTCTCGTGTCGCAGTGTTTGTTGTCAAACGACTCGACCGTTTTCATGAAATTTTGTGTGCATATCGGATAGGTCTGAGAATCAGTCAAAATCTATTTTTCATAGCTCTAAATGTTAACGGTGGTCCACCCCAAACATTTAAACACGGTACGGAGATCGCGGGGTTAGCTAGTACTATATATTTATACGTCGTTTACTTTGTTATGGATATAAAATAGACAGAAGAGTTAATTAATTAAAACACAAACTAAAATCATGACAGCAAAATAAAATATGAATGCTCCATTTTTAATTAAATTTGTTATTTCACGTGCCGTGTGCAGTGGATGTCAGAAATAATTTACCCTGCAATAATATTGGTGCATTTAATATTATAAATATTTGCTCATGCAAATTAGATCGCGTTAATACGGCGAAACGGTAAAATTAATGTTTTTGCCTCAATTGGCGGCTGTAATTGGCTCATTCATTCCTTGTTTTACTTAAATAGGCTTTGTTCAATCGATGTTCAGATTTGCTATCCCTGTTACAATATTGATAGGTATATTTTTGCTAAAGAGCAGCGATTGTCTGGGAATTACACCTTTCCACAGAAACAAAATAAAATGTAGTTCTTTGTATATGTAGAGATTATGGCAAGAGACGTGACGGAGCGACACTGGTGCCATGGCGTGTTGGTCGAGCCTTCGTCGAGACGACACTATTGTGGATACCGGCCCCATCCTATTTTAAATAACACCTGCAACGAGGCTGGGGCTGCAGCTGACCATGTCCAGTTTTTGAAACGCCGCAGTTATTCTACTTTTACTATAAATTATGAATTTACGGCGCTGGCATTAAAATAATTGGTCCATGGTTGTCAGCCAACCATGTAAGGTTTTATGACGAACATGTTGATCAAGCTTATTTTCATTTCGGGTGACCGGAGGGCTACCAGCTAGGTACTTTGCTCAATTAAAAAATTAGCTTATCATTTCAGCGCGATAATGTTGCCAGCGTTCTGGGGACTATGCCGCAGGATGGGTTATTGGATGGCAAATCAAATCAAAATCAAATCAAATCAAAAATATTTATTTCATATTGGGAATACAAAATATTCGCTTAATGAATGTCATTTTTTCCCGATCATCGCCTTTAGGTGCCCGATTGGGCTAGATGTTGAGCTGAGAGAAAAAAGGCGGCGGAAAAAAACTCCAGCAGCACTCTTTTTTTTAAAAAAAGTACATATATAATTGAGAAAACAGTATGGCTATGGGTCCATAATGGGCACACGTGACAGCTGATCGTATGAGACACTATTTCTTTTTATAATTTATATGTAGATTTTATTTTCCTTATTTTAGGTAGTAGGTACAAATACTATTGTATGTAAATACTTTAAAAATTGCTTCACGGCAGAAGTGGGTGCTGCAGTGGTACTTCCCCGGGCAGCCGTTCTACCACCTACTAGTTACTAACAAATAGATTTAATAACGTTTCACACTCATAGCCCGAGAGATATACACAGGGTATAGGTGCTATCAACACAGACAAAGTCAGAAACACAAACCCCCAGACCGAGAACAGAAATTTAAACTCATATTCAAATTACTGCCTCGTCGGGAATCGAGCTCGGGACCCTCCATACGGCAGTCCGGTATGGTAACCATTGCAACAAACGGGGAAAAACATCATAAGATTAAATAAGTTGGTATTCTTTCATTAAAATTATTTCATAATGTAAACAAAACTATACGACCAAAGATTATTCTAAGCTTTATTGACATAAATATAAGGTTCAGATACGGTTGTTATCACTGTATTTAAAGTATTTGACCTGGTTCAGAGCATAGCGACCCAAAAGGGTGAAATAAAACAAACATTGTAGGGAAGTTCTTTGACGATATTATGAATCTGTCTCATTAGAAGACCTTATAGTTCTATACGTGACGCTCAAAGAAGTCTTGTTACGCGTTGACGAAATGTAAGCGAGTATAACGCCATTAAAATGTTACACTTACGAGCCTTCGTACAGAAGTACGAAGAAGAAAAAGATTATAGTTTTTTGAAGATGAATCTTCAGAAAATAATTATACCTAAACAAAAATACTAGTATTATTGTGAAAAAAATATGGGTTGCTTGATATACATACAATAAAATTATGGCACAGAGCGCCCCAATCTTTTCTGCTTATATTAAGGTATTATACTTCACTTTTTTAGTTTGATGTGCTTCAAAAATGTGTTTTTTTTTATTTTTTTTTTAACTATGTTTGTGTTGTAATTTTTTAGTTCGATTTACATCGTTAAACATATTATTATTTTTTTCAAGTTCTCGGTATTAGATACCTAAATGAAATTATTTACATGAAATTATTTTATTGTCACTTAACCAATGTCTTTCCCTAATACTCCCAACTTAAGCCGACACAAACGCACAAACACTCCAATTCTCTTCAACTGCACTATATCTCCGTAGATAAAAGCGCGAAGTGGTTACAAATCAACCCTTGAGGAAGTCGTTTATCATCAGGGAGTTCGATAAATCCCGCCCGAAGAGAGCTTTAAGGCTAGATCTAGATCATTCCTGCCATGATAAATTGCCTGTAAAGAAAGCTTAGGATGTTTTAATGTAGAAGACCATTGTAACATGATTTTTAACTTAAGGAGGAAGAAAATGTACCGATTAATTGTATGAATTTAGTTTGACATGATTACGTCTCAAACATACAGGCCCTTAGTAGCATCCGTACTAATAAATAGCTCTCAAACTATATCTAGAGAGCATACTACGTGAATCTCTCTTATGTCTTAATTGAAAACATTAGAATGATGCTAAATAATAATCAGTTTTAAGTTCGTATTATTTGAAAGGACCTGTAAAGGATTCGAACAGGACATAACTAAATGGACACTGTTTTATCTTATTTAGTTTAGGTCTACTGAAAAGGCGAGAACAATTTATTTTTGAACTCTGTTCCCATAACCTTAAATGTTATCCTACTGTGTCGATTAATATTTATTTTTTTCTTTTTATAATTGAAGTATAATCTAATTATTATTTTATTTCACTAAGCAGCATTTTGGTTTGAATACTAAATACATACCAATTTACATGAAAATCATACTAGTTGAAAAATATTTTCTTAAAATTATATAGCTGGCTGCAACTCTTTTTGCGTCCCACTGCTGGGCACGGGTCTTTCCCCATTATTGGGGAGGCCTGGAGCTTACTACACCACGCTACTCCAATGCAGGTTGGTGGAGATGCGGGTTAGTGGCCAGCCCGCTGTCGGATATTTTGAAACCGCCCATTAGGCCTCCGACAAGGCTTAACGACTGTTATCTAACGACAACAACCGGGACCGACGGCTTAACGTGCCCTCCGAAGATCGGAAACGCGCATGAAATTATTTGCCACTAGCGGTCACCCATCTCACACCCGACCGCCTATGTGGTATTGTCATGTTTGACGACCCGCATGGCGTAATGGTTATCATGCCGAACTGCCGATCGGAAGGTCTCAGGATCGATTCCCGGCGAAGCAGAAAGAATGACGAGTTTAAAATTACTCGCACTCTTATTGGTATGTGTGTTGATATTTCTGTCTTTGTGTCTCCTTGGCATCCACGACGCAGAGTGTATCGACCCTCCTCAGGGGCTATGAGTGTGAAGCGTTTAAAAAAATAGCAGATTGTGGACTTTTATCGTATAATTGCGGAAATGCAATCAATTAATAACAAATAGGACCCACGGCCCTTAACGTGCCATCCAAAGCACGGAAAGGCGCATGTTTGTCGCTATCGGTAACCCATCTCACATCTGACTCCGTTTGACTTACATGCGTAAATCGCTTTCATTCTATGCCAGACACCGGACCATGCGTGGGCATGAGAAATAAATTTTACAAGTAAGTCAATTTAAAATGTTTTCCACACGATATAACAAAAAAGAAACGTATCCCAGAATTCGGAATTGACTTCAACTTTTATTTATTATGGTAAACAGACAGAAAACATGTTTTTACAATCAGGAAATATATCCAAAATAAAAATTGTAACCCTAAAAATAAGGTAGATCTATACAAATTTTATGAAGCTGAAGAATTTGTCTGAAAGCGCTAATATCATTAATTACAGATTATCTTCCTTGAAAATCTTTTTCTGTTGGATAGTCCATTTATCGAAGAATGTTTTAGACTGTAAAAAATCATGCTATAACGCGAGTAAAACTGCGGAGCATATTTATTCTTCATATAGATAGGTACTACTACCTACTCAAAAAATATGTATAATCCAAACATTTGTTGAAACATTCGTCATATCGGCAAACAGGAGACATCCACTCCTGTTGATATATCGTCATTTCACGCTCCGGCGATTCACGCGTTCGTAGCAAAAAGTTGGAGAAAAACTAACGGATACCTCGTTCTGTTATAAATCTTGCCTCTGATGTGTTTTGTATTGTGATGTTCATGTTATTTTTGCGTGAAAATATTCGGATGCTTGGAGCGGCTTCAAATATAATATTAATTCTTATAATTATTATAATTCTTATGATTTTAGTTTCTTATGGTATGGCCCGGCGACTGGCGGAATACGCAAGCGATTTACACAGCTAAACTAATGGGGCACGGTCGGGTGTGAGATGGGTGATAGCTAGTGGCAAAAATTTCATACGCGTTTCCGTCGTTCGGAAGGCACGTTAAGGCTTCGGTCCCGATTGCTATGGATAGAAAGCCATGTCGGAGGCCTTGTGCGCTATATAAAAACATCTATCAGTGCGTTGGCCGCATCTCAGCATCTCAACCAACCCTCTTAGGAGCAGCGTGGTGGAGTAAGCTCCAGTCCTCTTCATTAATGGAAATAGACCCGTGCTCAGTAATACGATGAAAAAAGGTTTTCGGCCATTTAAGTTACTAATGGTAAATGCAAATTTAGTTCAATTTTTATTTCAATACCTAATGACAGCGCACTATCTATGCATAATTGCAAATCCCGGTGTCAAGTAAAATGGTTGAAACCATATCTGTCCATTTTATTCATAAGGAATATAATTATATACATAGATTTCGTTGAAGTCGACCGAGATAATAATAGGCAGATCAGTTACAGAGATGTCAACTTTACCAGAACTTGCATGAATTGTGTTTCTGATGGAGTTTTGAAGGCAAACATGTTTTCACATTGATATTTAGTGTGCCACACTCCGGCATTGCATAAAGAAAAAAAACAACGGTTTGCACTCCGGTAGTGTCGCATGCCGGCAGAAGTGAAAACTTGAACATTAACGTTGTGCATTTTTGATATTTTGGAATGGTTAGGGAATAATTTCGCACGAATTGCTTTTAATATCAGTATTATTTTTCATCTAGTATTTTCAGTAGGTTTTCATCTAGTATTTTTATAAAGTACTCACTCATTTTCTTTCACTATTTCTTCGTCACTTTTTTCATCAATGTCCATATTTTAAATACTTGATATAAACGAATTTTACAAGTATAGACAGTCGAGCCGTCATCAGCTGTCACCCCTCCGTCTTGGTCTAAGAGCCGGTGAAGATCGACCTTCACCGATCTGATAATTCGATGAGACATATTTTTTATCAAATATAATTTATAAACATACATGTCTATGATAACTTGCCTATCGAAAAATCTTCTTTTAATATAATTAATTTTAATCAATTTTCTTTCATCACCTCACTCTTGTATATAAATTAATATAATAATAATAATATATATATAATAATATTTATATGTTTATAAATTATATTTGATAAAAAATATGTCTCATCGAGTTATCAGATCGGTGAAGGTCGATCTTCCACGTCTCCTCTACTATATCTTACGAATTTCGACGATCAGGCCACGTGTGTTGACGCGAGTGTAACATTTTTTACCCATTCCAAAAAAAGTGTACAACGCCGCTAAAGAAGTTTTCACTTCAAAAATACATCCATTTTATCTGATATGACTAAGAAATGCGCCAAGAAAATAAAAATAAAACTAGAGTAGTACGTACCTACTCTAGTTTTATTTAGAGAGTGTTTTGAAATCTCACCAAAAATTCAAATTGTGATGTACTTAGAATTATTTATCATAAATAAATATTATTTTGAGTGATTTTGCAATCAGTGTTATTTTCAATTTTAAATCACAAAATTTATTTTTTGAAATAAGCCTTAATTTATTTAGCATACATTTTCACGTTTTGTATGTCAATGAGTACAAATAATGAAATTATTACAGCGAAAAATCAATTTTGACACCAGAATGTGCAACATATTACACACCAGCGATATACGTGCGAAATCTCACATACAATTAATATAACCTTCTCGTGACCCGCATACGTCACAAACCGCCTGGAAACCTAGATTTCAAATCTAGATTTACTTTTCAAACTAGAAATTATAGAGCACTTCGTATTCGATTTGAAATTATTTAACCTCTTTTAAAATAAGAGCCGCTTAAGAATAAGTCGGTCAGTCGTCATTAAGTAAAAAGTAGGTGAGTTGTAATGTTTCTGACAAATGGGCCTAGAAACTTGAGCCTTTTGACCTGGCTCTTACGAATTTTAACTAAGTTTCAGACCTGTTAAGCGTTTTAAAGAAATTTCAGTGTATATTTTTTTCAGTAGGGAAATAAAAATTAATATTTTACTTACTTTTACTGACCACAATGCACACATCGCAGGATTTAGTAGGTTCGAATCCCAGTGAAGAGATATCTCAATTGGGAATTTAAAGGTATTGTCCTGGTCTCAGTTTTTGTGTGTGCCTATGGTACTCAAGACACAGAGAGTCATAAGCCTGTATAAATAAATAACTCTAAAGTGTTTGAGTGTCCCTGTCCTTAATAAACGTACGTACTAAATTGATATCAACTAGCCTACGTCGACTAGATGACGTCTAAAATGTAGACAGTGAGTGAAGTCGGACCTTGACTTAATTATAACTTTTAAGCAATACTATATAATTCGAAGCGCGCTTGGCCCGGCGGCGGTTAGCGTAGAACGCAAACGATATAGATCGTTTCTCGCATAATCCTCGCATTACAATAAAAGTCCTCGCATTACAATATTCCTTAGTAAATATCCTCCTATATTAATACCGTATATATTATTAATCCTTCAAATTTCTGCTTCGCCGGGAATATAACCCGTTAGTGCCGGAGGGTCCCCGGCAGTCGGCATGGTAACCGTTACGCCAAACGGGCCGTCGCGTTACGTTTAGAATAAATGATAAATAATAGTAACTTCGCTTCAACAACGATTATATTAGAAAAGAAAAATTTGCGTGGAAGAGCAATATTTAAAATAGTATTTTATTGCCCCAGTTCTGAAGGTAAGTCCGCCGCTGCAACGAGCACAAAGTTGCAATATGAGTGTAGCCGCGCGGCCGTGGAGGATTTATGTCCTTGTCCTACTGGGTGAAAGAGACACGATAAGCGATATAATTCTGACTAAATTTGAGTTTCGGATTTGGAGTTTATTTGTAGAATGAAAAATTCTTACTTACAGACGAAAAGACAATTGTATAATTAAAAAATATATCAATATGTTTTTATTTTTTATTATAGTATATTTTTATTTATTATTATGAGTGCGAGTAGCCGCGCGGCCTATTTAAGTCCTAATTGTACTGGGTAAGAGGCAAACGATAAGCAATGCTGTTAAGAACATTTAAAATCTATTTGTAAAATGAGAAATTTTAAAATACTTACTGCAAGAATAAAACTTTTTAATTTAAGTTTAAACGAATATAGATTTTTTTCAACCTTTTTTTTATGTCCCACTGCTGGGCACAGGTCTCCTACTCGCAAGTGAGATGGATTTAGGCCATAGTCCATCACGCTGGCCAAGTGCGGATTGGTGGACGAATATAGATTACTGCTATTAATGTATGAAACATATCTCGAAAAGCCGTCAATATAAAAAAAATACCGAATTCATAAGAAAACTATTACAAATCAAATTAATATGCACTAAAAATAAAAATAAAAACTTCTTATTCTGTTTTTTTTTTAAATTTTCGGCAAAGTTTCATCACTTCAAATTAAAAAAAAACACATACAATTTTGAACGAATTGCTGTTGTTAATTTTTTTTCACTTATATGCTTTATCGACAGGTGGTTTTATAAAATAATGTTATACTTCTTATTCAACTACTCCACTCTGAATAACTTTATTATGTAGGTATGTATATGTAGCATTATGTTCGTCGTTTCGGTTTGACAGGTACCTAATTTCGATATAAAGCAGATTGAATACGGATCTGTTTGTTCCAGCTTAGAATGATGAAAGTTTCCCGTGAGTATCAAAATTCTCATTACTTGGTTAGTATGTTGGTTATAAGCAAGTTGAGGAAATATACCTTCGTCGTAGCATCCTAGGCATTGTGTAGCGTTAATACTAGTACATGATGAAAATGTTGTTCTGCAGATTTACGTACCTGTAAAGTTGACGTTATATTATGTATGGCTTCTGTAGAAGCTTAGAACTTCTTAGGTTTTGAACAGAATAATCATCATCAACGTTAATAATCACAATAACCTTAGGCGCACAAGGATGAGTGAAAAAAACGGCCAAGTGCGAGTCGGATGCACGAAGAATTCCGTACCAATACCTATAAAAATACGTTTGTTGCTTGGGAGCCCCGTTAAATATAATTATATTTTATTCTATTTTTAGTTATATATCAAATAGTGGTGTGTGAATTGTCCAAAGATATTTATTTATTTATTTATAGTATTTATTATTTTATTTTTAGTATTTTATAGCGGCAACAGAAATACATCATCTGTGAAAATTTGTAATGCCTTTGCACGGTTTATGAGATTCAGCTTGATGAGTCTGATGACAGACCGGACGGACAAATAACTGAGGCCTAGTAATAGGGTCCCGACGGCACCCTTCGGGCACGGAACTCTAAAAACACACTACCGTTTTGTCATAGAATTGTGCGCTAAGTTTTTTAGATAAAAATATTATTGTAAAAAATATTTTCAGAATACACTTAATTTTTTTTAACGAGCTTATTAATCCCAATCTCAAAGTTTTAAAATAAAGATACAAAAATAAAATTATATCAGGCTAAGTGGCACCCTCTGCGATCGTGCGGCGGAAGTGGAGCGAGAGTTTTTAATTAAAGCCAAGCGTTACATCCTGCATGCGACTGCGTACCAATTATTGCTTACTAGCTGTGTTCCGCGGCTTCGCATGCGTTCGAAATTATCATTACCTTTAAGTGGCTGCTACCCTTTTTTGCGTCCCACTGCTGGGTACGGGTCTTTTCCCGTTATTGAGGAGGCCTAGATTCGAGCTTACTTCACTACGCTGCTCCAATGCGGGTTAGTGGCCAACCCGCTGTCGGATGTTTTCAAACCGCCCATAATGCCTCCGACAAGGTTTAACGACTATTATCTATCGACACTAACTGGGGACGGCATAACGTGCCCTTCAAAGTACGGAAACGTGCAATTTTTTTTACCACCCATTTCACACGCGACCGCGATCATTTGTGCTTCAAAAGCGCGTTTTTTAGTTTTTGAAACTAGTATTTATTTACTAGGCGCTAGGCGGTAGAACTCTTAAGCAATTTTCCGTCTTTTGTGCTTCACCGAAATAACACATAGATGCTGCTGCCGGCTAGACTTGCATGAGAGAGAGACCAGAGACCATCATCAAACACAGAACTCGTGGTTAATTGAGGTTGTATGTAGATGTCAACAGGCTGCAGCGATCATACAGAGCTTTGCATATTTGTATGAACAAAAGAGTTTCACAATAGTTCGACTGTAACTCGAAATCCAGTCCATACTAACTTCCACGATAATCCCAGTGGATAACTAGGATTATCAATACTATATACCAATAGATAGCCGCCAATAATTTCTAATCGCCATTGACAATCTACAATTGGAGCGAGACCCAACACGAGTATATTAATTAACGTACCTAAAGTTCCGCTTACAGCTGATATTGGCATGGATTAGAATGGGATTAGTGTTTGCAGTTACGGTGTTTGACGATTTGTAGTTATAGGTAAGCTTAGCTAGAAATAAGGAATCATTATAACAGCATCTGAACCAGTGCAGATAACGGCTGTTCGCGATTGAACTTAAATAGAATTAGGCTGTTTTTAAATTAATTGGATTTGTCACATTTAATTGCATGAACATTCAAAATAATCCACATTTCTCTCACTTCAATCCATCGTTTAAAAATCACCTATAGTCAAGCCAACGAGACGAGATAAAGAATGTAAACAAACGGACCGTTACCAAGTTACTATTGCGAGAGCGAGCAATTATTATCTCTGTCCTTATCATTCATACGCAGTAATGACGTCAGTTAGTCGATGACAGCTGTTTAGTGGTACAGGAAAGCAGTCAGTACCGCAGTTGTCAACATTTGGTCGAGTTTTGACGGGAAGTCGAAAAAGACAATATTATGTTGTGCTCTTGTTTTATTTTCATGTTCTTGGTATATCTTTGAGTAATTGTAATTGGGATTTAGAAGACACAGTGGTATAAAGCCACGTACTCATATACATACAACTAATCAATTCATTCAAGCAGTGATTGTGGAGCGGTTAAAACCGCGGTTTCCGACACGGAAATACCGAGTTCAAACCCTCGGCGAGCACCTTTGGCAAAATAGTTTGTTATATGCGTATTTTCCGCTGCTCCAAAGATATGATTTTTAGAATTGCGGTGTCACTTTCTCAAGTAGGTATTTGGAAGAAGTGTTGTAATAAATAATAAATCACTACATATTTTAAATCAAATTCGCTTCCCACCGCTTTCCCGCGTCCCAATGTATGCTTAGATCTTTAAAACTACCCAACGGATTTTATAGCGGTTTTTTTTAAATAGATAAAGTAATTTCTGAGGAAGGTATAGGTGTATAATATATAACGATAATAACTAACGAAACCGACTGTCATCTCTTACAACAGGATCTTTATAGGTTTGAAAAATACTGTTACCGCAACAAATTAGACTTGAATGTTTCAAAATGTTTCGCAGTTAGTTTCACCAAAAAAGTTAACGTTATCAAGTACAATTACACCCTTAAAGGTCACAAGCTCAAAAATGTAGACGAAATTCGAGATTTAGGCATCATTCATGACAGTAAACTAACCTATGAGAAACACATAGATTACATCGCAAAAAAAGCTAATAAATGAATGGGATTCGAAAAATCATCACATCCCCCGGCGCGCATTCTAATCGCGCGTCTATTTTTTGCCTTTAGTACTTAAATGGGTTTTTGTAAAGTAGGTTTTAATGTATATGGCTCGAGCGAAGCTGGGCCGGGTCGCTAGTATATGCTATGTATAAAATGTATTCAAATAAAAAATGTTTTGAACTCCGTTTACATTTTTTATCTCGTCTCCTTGGCCTTACTATAGTCCAGATCGTTATTGACAAGGAGCTATACTGTCAATGGTATTAAACACATCCACTAGTATTTCTCCACTCTGAATTATTGATAGTATGGCTTTTTCCAGATATCATTTTGATAGATATAACTTTTACAAACTTTTAAATTCATAGTAGTTTTCAAGAGTCTCGATTACCTTGCTAAACTATTTCCTTACACTACAAATTGTCAACCAATAAATGCAAAGCCTTCTGCCCAATCCAGTTAATCCATATCTGCTCCAGTACTAAACTGAACTCATAGTTATAGAAACTAAGTGCCCTCTCTCGCTCAAATGAACTACGATTACAAGTTATTGACCGTTGTTCTCCGAATTTAAGTTAATGGTGGTAGTATACTGTTACGAGTAGCGAGGATTATTAGAATTTAGTAGATCTCTGTAGTTTAGGGATTAAAGTAGGCCTATGGTATTCCCTATCTGATCGTGTGAGGTGACTAATAGGGCTTCCAGGATTGCGGGTGGCGACAGTGGGAGCTCCAAGATCTAAGGGAGTTGGCGGTTTGTGCGTGGCTGTAAGTCGTCGCAAGCACTGGAGGGTTTGTATAAATAACCTTCTTTGTTTTTGTACGCTAGTATAAGATCAAAAAGATTAAGTAAATAAATAAATAAGGTGCAGGAGAGCACCATCGCTCTCCGGATGATTGTCTCGTTTTAGGGTACGTACCGGTGTTCCTACACACACTGTAGGACACCGGTACGTTCTTAGGAGCTTACCGAGATTTTTCGAGGCAGAATTTTTTATTTATTTATTTGAATGGAGTAGCAGACGAGCATACAGGACACGTGGTGTTGTGGTCGCTGCAGCCCATGGACATCTACATACAACCTCAAGCAAGCATAGGTAAGTCTTGTCTGAGGTCGTATGCAGTTGCACTACTACTCTAGAGGCTGGTGGTCGCCTCATGTAAGTGTGGCCGGCAACTGCACCTTTCCACCGAAGCACAATAGAATTGATTCACAGCAGAAATGGGTGCAGCGGTGGTACTTCCCCGGGCGAACCATAATAGTTTTACCACCTACAAAACGAAGACGACGACAAGGTGACCGATTTCCGATGGTATCGAGTACCTTTTGAAAGTTTTTAAATTTCATAAATGCATTAAAGCATTATTAACTTTTAACATAACATATACTGAAAAGGAAATCGAAGATCAATCGAATCGAAGAATCTTATATGGTAAATAATTTTGTAATGATGGTATTTCTCCTGTTTGAAACATAGAAATTATATAAATTCTTTAAATATAAAATGTATGTGCCCTATACAATTTAAATTAGAAGCCGGGTAAAATATGGATTCAAAGGGCGCTGAACCACATGGAGTGGGAAAATTTAGGGGAGGCCTACGTCTCCATGAGTGACTGTGAAGGCCTGATGACTGGATGACAATATGGTATTGAAATGGCTACAACCCTTTTTATGCCCCACTGCTGAGCACGGGTATCTCCCCATTATTGGGGAGGTCTGGAGCTTACTATACCACGCTGCTCCAATGCGGGGTGGTGGAGGTGCGGGTTAGTGGCCAACCCGCTGTCGGATGTTTTCAAACCGTCCATAAGGCCTCCGACAAGGCTTAACGACTGTTATCTATCGACAACAACCGAGACCGACAGCTTAACGTGCCCTCCGAAGCACGGAAACGCGCATGAATTTTTTTGCCACTAGCGGTCACCCATCTCACATCCGACCGCGCCCGTTTAGCTGAGTTGCATAGATCGCTTGCGTTCTACGCTAACCGCCGAGCCACGGGCGCTTCATTGGTATTGAAATAGTCATATTGTAACGAGAACGTTACAGTAACATTACAAATTTGGAATTTGCATTTAAAATAAAATAAAAATAAAAATAGCCTTTATTCTACCATAAATTTTGTCATACAATGTGTCAATTAAACAATTCTTTTATAATTAATTCTATTCTAAATTTAAATTTAAACAATTAATTATAGGTAATCATTAATGCTCAATAATAATATTTTTTCATAAAAGCTTTGTTTTAACAATTTTACAATTAATATAATATTTAAAAGGATTTCTTTTCATTTATGGAAGTCACCTCGTGGCGTAGGCCTCCCCCAGCTTCCTCCAGTTCTCTCTGTCTCGTGCTAGTCTTGTCCAGTTTGGTCCACATTTTTCTTTAAATACATCCTCCCATCTGCCCCTGTTCCTTATGCCTCCTCTGGGTGTCCATCCTGTGAATCTTTTTGTCCATTTTTCATTTCCTATTCTGGGGAATTTGCATTTAGCTCCAAGTAAATATTAAGACTGCGCTGCAATCGTCTTGAGCTAAAAGCAACAAGTTTAAATATTCAGTTTGTCCGAGAATACATAAAAACAACATTCATTCATTGCATTCTTACTGAAGCGATGTTTTAAAGGTAAGACTTTTGGAGCACTTTTCTTTTGAGGACAGAATATACTAAGTACGTTTGTAGCTATTAAATATTAATGACTTAGATTCATTGCTTGCTATCTTTTCTCGTATCCCACTGTTGGGCTTGGGTCTCTGTCTACCTATTTGTATAGCCTACCGGAAATCCTCAAAATAAAAGCGGGCAATGAGTTTAAAAAGGAAGTTAAAACGTATTACTAGAAAAGGCGTCTTATTCGGTCACAGATTTTTTAAACAGATAAAGCGGCATAAAAGAATTCCATAAAAACCTGGGAGATTTTTTTCCGCTGGCTTTTCAGTGTACAAAAACCCTGCCGTATGGGTAACTATCCAAAGCCGACCATCAGATCCGATCCGGAAAATAAAAATAAATAAAATTAATGAATTAAAAGGAGCAATATGGCTACAAATAATTATAATAATAATATAAATAAAATATAATAAATAATATTATTTCAATGTATATATTTTGTAATAAGTTAAGTTTTAAATTATTGTAATATTCGCATATGATTTGCATACCTCACGAAGGTACATATGGCGAACCCAATGTATAAAAACACCTTTTGTAAACACCCATATTTGTGC
Source organism: Pyrgus malvae (assembly GCA_911387765.1). NCBI lineage: Eukaryota > Metazoa > Arthropoda > Insecta > Lepidoptera > Hesperiidae > Pyrgus > Pyrgus malvae. Next base: position 23,630,496 of record OU426962.1, on the reverse strand, counting down.
AAATAAAAGTCTTTGTCTTTGTTTCTCCTCATCGTTGGGTAGGCTTAAGGCCTATTCCACAAAGTTGCTTCAATACGGATTTATAGAGATGTTTTCAAACCACCTATTATTTATATTAGACTTCTAGATAACAATGATTAACGAATGCTATCTATGGATAACTAATGGGACCAGCTTATCTTGACCTCCAACTCCAACGCACGGGAACGCGCATTACATGTAATTTGGCAATAACGGTTACCAATCTAAGCCACCTAAACCTAACCTAGCCACGCTCGCTTTGCTAAATGCGCTTTGCTAAGTGCGTAAATCACTTGGAATCGCATTTGATTGTCGACCACACGTCGCAGTGTTAAATGATCTCTCGGTGGCCTGCCTCTGCACTTGGGGAGGACTCCGGGATCTCCAGTGTAACGCCCCGGTGTCCTTCACGGGCGGCGACCAGAATTGGCCCATCTTCGGGAGAGCAGATGTGCCCTCCTGCACCTTCCGATGCTTACGGCGGCATGCGGCCACGCACACACTGCCGTCCTTCCCGGGGCTGTTGGCTGGGCGGATTGAGCTCCCAGTCATACCGTCCACAACCCCGGAAGTCCCCTTTTAGTCGCCTCTTACGATCAGGCAGAGGATACCGTAGCTCTATTCTTAATCCCGAAGCTACAGGCTCTTTGATAAGTAAAAGTAAATTAACTGTCACTTTCAATAAAAAATGTAATAATAATATTCTTGTTCTAACATAGTTGTGAGCTACCATAAGAGCTTAAAGCAACTGTAATTAAACATTAACCCCGTTCCCGAGTTTGGCGATAAAATATTCATAGCAAGTACCATACCCAGTCCTTTTCAAAGAGCTGACATCGAGATTTTGAACCGAGTTGACCCTTCAAGAGGTCGTAAGGTCTATTAGCTAATGGATACACAGAGTTACAAATTAAAAAAAAAACAATTAAGATTTTTTTTCTGTTTTAGTTTCAATATAGTAAAAAAAGGATTTTCAACACGTATGTACAAAAATAATAATAGTCCATTTATTAGCGATTTTAAAAGTAGAAAACAAAAGTAGTATCACTTAAAAAAAAGATAAGAATATATTATAATAATGATTACAACTAAAGAGAAATTTAACTTAAGGTTATTTAATTTTCTGCGTCATATTTACATTGACTCTTAATGCAAAAAACTTAATAGAATTATTGAGACCCATCTCTCGTGTATCTCCAAATAACGTAATTTTTTTTTTCAATTTCAATTTTATTTATTTGCTAGATAAGGTATGTTGTACATTGCAGTTGTTACACATAATAAAGCACTCTTATCTAAACCCACCAGGGTATGCAAATTAATGTTAAAGTTAACACTAAATCATACTTACAATTACATGCAAATACAACAACAACAACAATATCACTAACCATAATAGAAATAACATAATATGCATTAATTTGAATCAAAAGTATACATCTACATTAAAATAATATAATTAAATTAAATCAAAATATGTTTTAATTCTAAAGCTCAGATAAATTAAAAAGTCTAAAGCTCATAATCAAAGTATAATTTTACGCCAAGTACCGACATCTGAAAAGAATAAACTGACGTTCCTTCCATTGAACCCTTTCCAGCCCATACACAATCACATTCGAAAAAATCACTCGTTTCCACCGTCATAACCCTCATGAGCTTCCTCGAGTGATCACGCACTTACTGGCACATTTCGACACTGCGCCCTCTGCGATCAGTTTTATCGGCAAGAAATGTAAGTTGGGAGGAGTGTCGCCGACGGCAGCTGCATAAATCTAACAAATGCGTAGGTAACCGCTATAAATTCGAGAATGGCTATTCGGGTGTGTTGGGCTGATGTATAAGCGAAAGTATGGAAAATTTCCCCCATTGTGTCGTTAACTGTTTGTGTAGGAACCGTACAGTGATTAAAGAAAATTTCATTTCTACAAATTTTTACATGTAATTTAAATGTATCTACATTGATTTCTGGATTTGTGTAATAATTGAATTAGTTGAGATGATCAGTGTTGGGCAGAGCGCTTAGATGTAAAATTCAAAATCAAAAAGATAAAGGGGAGGACCGCTAGTAGCAAACATAATGGTTTTATGGGCTTACAGGTTAATATTCGTAGAGAGTATTTATCATTGGCGAAATAGGGTGTAACAGATTAAATATAATCAACAATCCATTGTTGAGCCCAAGCCCAAACCGGCACCCAAAGGCGATAATGGAGGAAACATGACATTCATTAAAAAAAAGAAAGAAAGAAATACAAAGTATTTGTTGAATGTCATTTTTTCCCGGTCACCGCTTTTAGGTGCCCGTTTGGGCTAGATGTTGAACTGAGAGAAAAAAGGCGGCGGAAAAAACCTCCCAGCAGCACTCTGTTAAAAAAGTACATTTATAGTATATTTAAGGTAACAGATTGGCTATGGGTCGATAATGGGCACACGTGACAGCTAATCGTGTGAGAATTTACAAAAAAAATTAAGTAAATGTGCTGTATTTCTAATATGAAGACAATATTATCTTTTTTTCTTCGTTGTCAAAGTACTCTTATAACTTGCACCAAACGTCAAAAATCAGGAAGACAGTTTCGCAGAATAACAGATAACTATTGAAGACCGTTGCACGCATGTGTTTGACGGAGTCGCATTGAATACCGTATATTGGAGTCTCATTATCCTTGGGTCCGTTGCTCGGGACTTCATTTGTGTCGCTAGAGTAGAAAAGATTCCTCCAATTTTCGATAAACGTGTAGTGTGGAGTGGTAGCCGTTTAGATGATTATGTTACAGCTTATAAAGTTAATTGAAAAGTTATTGTGTGTTAAGATGGTGACGTTGTCACGTTAAACTATCGCCCCTAAACTGACTTTATAGACATTTTTTTAAGAAATAAAATTTAGTAGCGATCAGCTGTCACGCGACCCATAGCCATACTGTTATCCCGAATATATATTATGTACTTTTTTATTATGTATGTCAATAGCACTTACAGCTCAGGTTATCCAGCGGTGAGACTGTCAGTGTGTAGCATTATTTATTTAAGTAACAAATTCCTTGTTTTTTCTTGACACTGAACATTGCTTCTGCATGGACGAAATTAATAGAATCAATTCAGTAATTTTTTATTTGCTTTAGAAAGGATTGTTGCCTTCAATAAGCATCGTTTATTTTGGAGATTTATTTTAATTTTTAAATGAGAACATTGTATCCATTAATTGGCTTCTTAAAACGTACCTATTTCATCTTAGATGTAAGATAATGCGAATAATTGGGAGCAGAGTTTAAAATTGTTGTAGTTTTGCCTTCTTTGACGTTTACAAATATGACCTTTAGAATATAATATTCATTTTTGGAATAAAAATATTTCTTTAATATCACGGTCGTCAGCACAAGTCACAACTATTTTTACCTGAAAAGGTTTTATTATGTTTTTAAATCATGAAAAAGTTTATTTATAACTTCGCTCTGGCCACTCAGAAAAAGCAAGGATCTCAATTCACTCCACGTTCCTCCTTAAACGTCTTAGAAAATAAAAAAAAACAGCTAGATCCGGTTCTCCGTCCCACATACTCGTGTCAATCGCCCTACATCAAGTTGTAACTCAAATCTGACAACATTACCCAACCGTAATCCACGCCAAAGTAAGCTTTACGTCAGAAACACAAGGTCGGGTAAACACGCAAATTGTTGGTGATGTTATAAGGGGAGTGATACACCTGCGACCGGCCATTCGTCAAGCAATAAATCGAGTGTCGGATACGGTGCGCAAAATGAATTGCAATGAAGATCCGTGAAATGATGGCCGGCTTAAAAATCTTTCTGGTTTTGTTCGCATTTTGTTGACGGATTTTGTGGGGTGTAGGATTTTTGATGGATTACTTTCATTTTGTACCACTGATTTTTATGATAAATATTTGATGATAAAGTTTTATCTTTCTCATTTTGTCGTGGCGTTTAAGCTGAAGTGGTTAGTGAAATGTTCATTTATTTATTTTAAGTCATTATTATTGTAAAGTAAGTATTTGATTTTAATAAACCCAGTTTTGCTCTCTTAGTTGAGAGGGATTCAGGTCAAAACATACATCTCCCCTCAAATATCTTCCTTGTCCTTCCAACTGCTGGGCCTGTATATATACCACGGTATAATATGTAATATGGCCTGGATCTAATTCAACGCTGCTTCTGTATGAGTTATAGCCTTCCGCTAGCGGCTTCGCCCGCGTGGACCCATTTGATGGGTCCCCGTAGGATAAAAATAGCCTATTAACTATTCCAGGCTTCATTGTTATATTAAAATCGTAGGCGTTTAGCCAGTTGCTTCAACCGCGTTGACCCAATTACCCGTTTCCACGTAAGAATGTAGCATTTTCCCGCGGTTAAAACTAGCCTTATGTTACTCAAGGCAAATGTATCTTTCTAATGGTAAAAGAATTTTTGAAATCGGAACTGTTGTTTTTGAGTTTATTCATTACAAACATACAAAAATACAAATCTTTCCTCTTTATAATATTAGTATATATAGAAAATTTGATTTGTGTCAGTCTTTTAAAATTTTTAACAAGTTTTTAAATCATTGCGATATAGTTAATATAAAAGTTTATTTGTTTGTTTGATTATCGTCATAAAAAGCTGCAGATAGAAGTGATTTTTTATGGCGATAATTTAGGGGTCGGATAGCGACATAGGCATCTTTTCACTCGCGGAAAATATCTCAGACCTATGGGCAAAACTTGGTGCCATCGCGGATGGAGCCGAGAGCGGAATGCTAGTCACCCAAAAAGCCTTCAATCATCCGTCGATGCGATCGTATTACTTTACGGCTAGCGTTTCGTAAAACAAGGCCGTTCTGTATTGCGGCGGGTCCAGGATTACCCGGATTAGGTATCATTGCAATACATTCTATCGTACAATATGGCGACTCAAGTTTAGCCTCATTGTAATTTAGCCACCCACCCTACTTTTGACCGCACTCTACATTACTTAATTATATTGTCATCCATCCTTCTTGTGACCCAAACATCCATCCTATGACCGCACTCAAGATTTCTTAACTTTATTGAACCCTATCCTTCTTATGACCGAGCTACATGTTGCTTAATTGCCACCCATCCTTATGTCTGTACCACATGTTTCTCAATGGATACCCATCCTACTTGCTTCAACAACAAAACAGCACTGTTTTAGGAAATAGCTAGCCGTAATGTAAAACGGCGGAATATACAATCCGACTGCGACGGACAAACTAGGAATGAATAAAAAAAAAAAAAAAAAAATACAATAAAGCATCTCCTAACGTACATTCCGAAGTTCTGATACACACACGAAGTTATTTGCCGTTCGGTCACCCATCTTTCGTTCACGCTTAAGTTCTACACCAGCTACTAAGCGATGTGCACTTTATTATGAATATCATTCATATTTATACCACATCCATGAATATGAAATCAATCATTAATAAATCATAAACAAGATTTTTACAATTTAC